>CM057824.1:43433773-44633773 GCA_030068075.1 Paguma larvata
CATCATTGTTTTCTCTCTTCCTCATTTGTCATTTGCAGAGTACTCCGGGAAATCAATCAACTGAAACCATTGCCAAATTTAAGGACAAATGACACTGATAATTCAAAAATATTACATCCCTTTCTTAGGAAGCCCAGAGTGTTTGCATTGACAGTTTATTATAGCGAATAATGTAGCTTCCATAATTAGCTTTCTAGAGATTTTTTTTTACTATAGTTATACTTAGTGATATCCTAGCCTATTGGCATTTTAGAATAGTAACTTTAAAATTTGACTTGCTATTTCTCTTTAAAGAAAAGCTTTCCAAACTTAATTATTGGCATTGCTTTGTTACCAACAAAATTAGTTTAGAAAGCTATTTTAATGATCACTGGGGAACAGGCTGTTGTTGAGTCCTTTGTCTTCAAAAAAGCTGAGGGTAAGGATATATAGCAAACAGATTTACCCTCTTCTATATATCAGGTCAGTAAGGTAAAAGAGTACTAGAGGAAGAAACTTTTGCTCAGATAGACTAAAGGAAGAAATTAGGTAGCTTGTAAGGATTTAGACTTCATTGATAAACACTTGAAATATTTCTACCTTAATGAAGAAAATGCACAAATGTAGTTAACAAATAAGAGTAACAGTTGCTAGGTGCACTATCCCCTTGAGTTGGCTTGTCCTCCTTATTACAACACCAATATTTAAAGAGAAATAAATAAAATAGTGTACATGGGTTATTAACTTAAAATGAGTGTCTAAGTTTATGGTCTTTGTACTAGATACCTGATTTCAGTTAAATTGTTTTGTTCCTACGAGATTTCATTTTTTAAGTTAGGAGTAAATCAGAAATAAGCTTCTTGTATGAGATAATTTGTTTTGTTTTATTCATCCTCCAAGAAGCTTGGGTACATCATTAACACCCCAGGACTTGCTAACCCAGATGGTAAAACTGAGGTTTTAGATCTTGGCTAATCTAGTTTTTGAATGCTTTAGTGATAGGACTTTTAAAAGATCTTATTGAAGTAATAATTTGTATCAGAAAAGTACACCATTCATAAATGTACAGCTCAAACTGAACACACCTGTGTAACCAGCACCCATATCAAGACACAGAATTGAAGTTCTGTATTTTGTGTCTGTCATCTTTCACCCAAAGTTTGAGATTTATCTATGTAGTTTGGCATAGTTGTAGATCTGAACACAACGCGGGGATTAAGGGCACTGACCCTTTTCTCTCTCTCCCCCCAGCGCAGTTAAAAACCCAAGTATAACTTACTGATAATATAAACAATCGATTAACACATGTTTTGTATGTTATATGTATTATATATTCTTGCAAATTAAGTTACAGAAAAGAAAATGTTAAGAAAATCATAAGGAAGAGAAAATAAATTTATAATAATAAAATATTAAGGTATGTTGAATTACTATGCTATACACATGAAACTAATATAACGTGTCCGCTGTACATCAAAAAATAGATAAATCCACATATAAGTAGGATGTGTGCAGTTCAAACCCATGTTGTTAAAGGGTCAACAGTACATAATTTTGAAGAATCACCATAATGAGTTGTTGGAAATTGTTACTAGTTAAATATTCTCTCCTTATTAGGAGATGTTGTGTACTTACTAGAAATACCTGGAGGATATGAACCTGAACTGTTTTGTAAGCACCCCAGATATATTCTCTTAATAATTTCTACGTGCTACTTGTATAATTTATTATGTAATTACATTTCGACTTATTCCAGTTAAGGATATCCAGTAGAGGATAATGAAAGACACAAGATTTGAGGACAAAGTTTTAGTAACCTGTCACCTCTTAGGACTGGATCTCCGATTTAGAGAAAAACCTGAAGACATATTTATAAAATGTTTAGACAGTAAAGTAGGAAGCTAGAGATGTTATCAGATGATAACATTTATAGATTTAACAGTCTGAAGCATGTGTAGAAAATGAGAAATTGAAAGAACTTGTGTATAAATTCAGGAAAGTTGAAACTTAGGTTAAATAGGTAAAAAATACCTAGATGTACTAGTTGCCTGCATTTTATGGTATTGATTGGCATATGACAGGCCCGTCACAAAAGCTAATGTAATTTTAAGCAATCTTTTTAGAACTCAGATAGGAAAATATGGTGACAGACCTAGTATACTCTAATTCTACAGGATAGTTACTCTAAATACAAAGGTAGCTAGAAACTATACTCTATCTCGACAGCCAGGTGGGTATTTGAACAGAGAGGCTTGAGCTTACTTTCTTAAAGTAGACACATGCTCTGTAAAAACGTCTTGCCATCATTACAAATTAATACTAATACAGTTAATAACTGCCTTCCTGGTTGTGTCAGGAATGTTGACTTTGAGTGAAGTTTAAAGCCTGTTACTTCTAAAATCCCTATTCCATGAAGTTTTATTCCCCCCACTTAGTTTCAAATGGAAAAGAAGAGGTAAGAAAAACATTGGAATTGAGCTACTTCTGTTTTGTCATTGTCGGCCGTGATTATCAGAAAACCTCAAAGAGCATTGTATTTGCTTAAGGAACGGAAGACTAGCAAACTTTTAGAAAAGAATCCCATATCAGAGGCATTTAAGTGGCGATCATAATAGGGAAACCAATGAACTGGGTTTTAATATGGAAAAAGATAAGTGAGAAAAAAATCATCACGTGATGAAAGTGATAACTGTCATTTAAAATTCAAGCATTTTATATCTCTCATACCTACAGCTGGAGGTATTTGTTGGTTAAGACTTCTTTAGGAAGTGACTTTTTGAGTTGGAACCTGAAAGGTGGGTAGAATTTGGTCATACAGAGTTAAAGAACTGAGGGAATGGGAGAATTCCAGTTAGAGTAATATGATGAGCCACTGTGAAAGTTTAGGGCATATGTGGTAAGGATGGTTAAATTTGAAGACACCAGAGAAGAGATGTTGGATTAGACAGAGACCAAAGAGAATAGAAAGGTAACAAAGGCCTGAATTAGGCAATGGAGATGAGAAAAGAAGAGTTATCACAAGGTAGGAATTACACGATGTAACCTTTTGGATATTTGACTCCAAAGTCTCAAACCTAATTGACTGAGGGAATGGTGGTACCAGTAGGAAGAATTGGTAAAGGAATCATTTGGGAAGGAGAAAAGAGTAATGAGATTCTGGTTTTAACTATTTTGGGATGTGTCGAGCTGGTGGAAAGTCAAAGTGGAAATATTCAGGGTACAACTGGAGCTGCAGACTTGCAGCTTGGTAGAAAAACCAAGGCTAGAAGAGATTGAAGAACCATTTATTTATTTGTTTTACTTTATGTATATATGTATATCTGTATGTAGAGTTCAAGCTTTAGGAAAAGCTGAGTTTGCCAAGGAGTGAGCAGAGTAGGATAAAAGGGTCAAGCCATAACCTTGGGAAACATCTAGTTTTAGAGAACAGAAGAAGCTCTGAAGAGGATAAGTGAGCTTGGAGACTAGAAAATTCTGAGAATATTATTTACTAACCAAAAAAAAGGGAACATGTTTGAATTCTGAAAAAATTTCAAATTTACACAAAACTTACAAGAATAATAAAAAGCTCCAATTATCCTACTGTGTTTAAGCATTCATTAACATTTTGTCATACTTTATGATCCTAACATATTATTTAGAAATTATTTAAGAGTAAGTTGCAGACATCTTGTCCATTTGACCCCAAAATACTTTTAGCCTAAGAAGATTCTATTATATAACAACAGTATAATTAGTAAATTCAGGTTTAATATGCTGTTATCTAATGCACAGTTTATGTTCAGATTTTGCCGTTGTCCCAGAAATGTCTCTCATGACCATTTTTTACCTGATCCAAGAGCCAATACAAGATCACAGATAACATTTAATTATCAAACACCTATCTTTTTTCCTCCTTCTTATATAATTAAATACTTCTCTTGTATTAAGCTTCTCTAGGATTGTTTTAAGTTTAAATATTCACCACAAAAAAGGAGTGCTAATATTCTGGATAAAATGCTAGGGTAAAACACATTTGCCTAGTTAGTCTGTAGTGTCAGAGGTCGGGAGGGGAGATAGGCGGTATTCCTAAAATCCAGCTGAAACCACTGTTGGGGCTGGAAAAATGTTATAAGAGGATGTCTTTTATTTCTCAGATTTGGGGGGCAGGTGATGGCAAAAGAATGTGGGTGTATCCCTTAGAACAGAAATGGAAGTGTATTCATGTACCAGTTTTTCTGTATTATTTTTAGACACATGTATTAAGTTGGGATTCTAATCTGAAATTAGAAAAAATAGTGTAATTTGAAGACCTTTTTACTCATCTTTTGGGGCTATCCTTTGTATTCTGTTGTGTCCTCCTAGTTTTATTCTGATAGGTGTATAAAGTGAATTGTCTGCTGCCAGATTTTTAACCATAGATCTGCATCTCATTGTTTGATGTGATGTTTAGTGGATTCTAAGCATTTCTTCTCTTCTCTTAGCTTTTCAATGGCTGGCTGAAATGGGACACCTGATATGCTGACATTATTTTCTTCACATGACCAGACTTCCAGAATTGATGATAAATTATTAACAGCTTATCCATTATTACATCCTTCTGCTCATGTGTCTATCACCTTCTTCTTTAGTTAGTAAATTTTCTTAACATATGTCACCACAGTCTACTCTGAGAGGTCATGGTAATTATTTTCAGGGTAAAATTTGAGAAACAATTGAAATAGGTGGAAATAGTTGGTAAGGTTTTACTTATTGTTCTTGTTAATTTATTTTTACTTTTCACCAGAATAGTTTTAAATAAACCAAACCTTTGGATAGAACAGAAACTTGTATGTGTGTATTAGTGTGTAAACTAATTTGCTAAACCCAATTTTTTTTCCCTGTGGAATCTAGAACTCTGTAGCAAAGCTTTTTAAGAAAAACTTTTACTGAACTTGTTCAAATGAGGATATTTTTCATATCCTGAAGTTGTTGAGCCAGAATGAACGTATATAACATGTGTTTTGTTTTCTTTCTACAACAATTTAAAATTTTAAGCTCACACTTCTTCAATTGTATTTAAACCTCCAGATAGTTTGGCAACCTTTTGGGAAGAAAGAGTTAGGTGGAGTTATTTTATATTTTTGTTTCCTTAATTTGGATTGGTATGTAGTTAGATGAAAGAAGTGACTGTTCTGGTTGGCATTCTCTTTATTTATTTATGTGTGGACGTGCATACTTGTACTAATATTTTAAATTACTCAAATCAGGAAATATTTTAGATTTTTGTGATTGATATAAAGCATTTAAATGTGTTAGCGTACCAAAATTTAGCTTTTGTGTTTAGGTTTCAGTTGAATATTTCTAAAACATTCTTCATATTTGACAGAAATAAATTTAAATAGGTGGTAATAATTTAGAATATGTTTTGATATATATACTTAATATACACAGCATTTTTAAACGATTTTGTTTACTGGTTGTCTTCAAGGTTTAAAGATCCTTGATTACTAATAACAAAAGATTTGGAAGGTGCTGATTGTATTTTTTTTTTCAGTTTTTAATTGTGATATTTGACCCAGAAATATATCCAGACATTTGACCCTGGTATATATATTTAATTGTGATATTTGACCCAGAAATATACCCAGAAATTTGACCCTGGTATATATATCCTGTGTCTTGGAAGCCAAAAATATATCTTACTATATATCTCCCTGTGGGTAATATCAGGATAAAGAAAGTATTCTTTCCCTGGGTCTCCCCACTATCTGAAGGGTAACAAGGAGTTCCAGAAAAGAGTTGTATTGTCTGACTAATCCCACTCCTTCTGTTCAGAGTCACTATTAACCATTGATCTTAATATATTTGCAGCACCTGTTTCTATTTTAGGTATTACTAACTTAGTTCAGAAAAGGTTGCTAAATGTATGTCCGGGATGGTTATATTATGTTTCTAGAAGGAGATATTAACACTTAAAAGCATAATATATGATGGTATCTTAAATTTTAAGAGCAGTCATAGTTCCTTATGTTAGCTGTTGCTAATAAAAGTTCAGAGTCAAATATCTTCCTTTCTGTTAACAAAGCCTGCCATTCCTTATCGCATATGTATTTGAATAATATATAACTGGCTTCTACCTACTCTGTTTTCCATTTTTATTTTCTGTCCCAACTCCCAATTTCTATTTCTTTTAGTCCTCTATAAGCTGTTTCTATTCCTTTTGAAAGAATGAGGAGTATAAATCATTTGTGAATAAACATGATCTATTAAAAACATTAATAACCTGTTTCGTTAGAGGTATTTTTCAGAGCGGTGTGAATGAAATTTTTAAGCCTTTTTTTTTTGCATTTCTTTCACTAATAGGTGAATTGGATATAATGCATAGAATCCTAAACACCTTTTTAAAATATTTTTAACATAGCTAATCATCTTAAATTTTATCTTGGCTCATCCGCAGTTATAGAAGGTTTCCTTTAGTTGTGTATGTCTTTTTATATGTGAATTTCTTAGAATGCACTTGTCTTTCCAGTGTTCTTATTCTGTTAGGTACGTTGGACTAATTTTTTTCCATACGTTTACCTTTGATATTTCTAGCCTCATTTCCCCAATACATAATCTGTAGAAAGACTGTACTTAATTTACTGGGAGCACACCGAGTTGCCCCATTTCCCCCTTTTCTCCATTTAAAAAATAAGCATTTCTGATCTTTAGAGAAGCAAGCATTGATTTATCATGTCTAGGATTTCTCAAAACAGTGTAGTGAACTTTTTAAGAATGTGATTTACACTTGAAAGTGAAATTTTGTATCAAACCAAACTAAGCACATTTATTCACATAGCAGGTTCCTTTAGGAACTGTTGTAGATTTGTTTGATTTCACGTATCGGTTTTCAGATGACTTGGAAATAGCAGATCATCCACTTTCTTGCCCCTGTGCTCTCTGCATTGTTCTATCAATATAAATTTGCCATGAAATTAGCTAAATCATGGTAAACCTAAGCCTCGTTCTTCCGGGACTATACCATAAGAACTTTCAGTAGCACACACTTGGTAAATGGGATTTTTCCTTCTCACAAATTGAAAAAGAATGAAATGATAAATATAGGAAATGTTCAGGATTTGTTTTTAATAGTAATCTTGCCAGAGAGTCGAGATTATGATTGATCTGTTAGAACAACTTTCTAAATAAATACTCATTTGGAGAAGAATTCTAATTTTAAAAAGAGTATCTAATTTATCTTAACTGTGTTCATCTACAATCACTTCAGTCACCCAATTTTATTTCACATTTTTATAAGGATTTCCTACATGTTAGAATTTAGTCATTGAAATTCAATGGGCCCTTCAAATGGGCCCCCTGTAGTTGGTAGCAGCTAATTTTGGAAATATATCCTGGGGAAAAATCTTATAATGGAAATTTTGTATTTTTAAATGTAATATAGCTCTTAAGTCCTAAATTTACCATTTATTTGTATAATGCGCACACTTCTTAAATTTTTTTTTCTATAAGCTTCATAATAAAATAACTAAATTTGCTTTATATGACTGGTTTAATTCTATATTCTAGATTCCAAAATATTTCCAGGCATTTATCGTTAACAGTGCTTATTGTTGGCTGACCCTTTAACAGAGGGTCAGGTAGTGTGCCCTTTAAATGGCCGGTCCATCAAAACCTTTATAGACAAGCAAATTACCAGCATTACAGATACATATATTTTAGGAAGCATTTACTTTACATATGTCTGGGTATTGTATCTTCTCATGGGACTTGTCCCATAAAAGAGTACACTTCATCAAAAAGACTTTTTAAAATTATGGTAGTATTGTAGTTGATAGGAGACAAGAGTTGCTTAAAATATTTTGGTAATGTGTTGATGAAATGACCACAACTTTAAACTGCTCCTTACCTCATCACTATGGGTTTTTGCCTTCACCAGGTGATTACATTATAATGCTGTGCTTTGACAAAAGATAGTTGTATGGTTTTATTGAAGTCAAATGTGTTGTGAGATTACATTTGGAAAGATTATATTTGTAAATTGGAAAAATTCTAATAGTTCTTCAGATTGTGTAGGAGATTAAAGACTATGTGTGAGAGAAGAAAATCCATTAAAAGTTAAAATCTGTAACAGCTTAACTCCAACCCCCTACATTTGGGTCAAATATTTCTAGAGATTGCTGCAGAGTTTCCTTTACAATGCTGTCTTTGAGTTTTCTATAGCTTCGCATCTATTGATCTTCCTCAATAATGGCTTCCTTTCCCCCCTTTCCCTTGCCCCATTATGTCATTTTTTAGGGAGATAATTTAAATTGGCAAAAATGTGCCCATAAATATGTGAGCTGCCTTTCCTGTGGATTACTGGCAACTAAAAACAGAAATGAGTATTCATACTAGACAGAAAATGTTACTAATATTACTCTTCAGCAATTAAAATAGATGCCCAATTGAAAGCTTTCTTGTAAAATTTAATAAATTCAAGATTATTCTTAAGTAATTTTTATCATTTATTAAATATTCGTACCCCTAATTTTGTTCTGTGCCCATACACAGATGAACTATAGGACCACTTCTGAATAGGATACATGGTTATGTCTGTTATATAAAATGCATAATACAATTTTATTCTTTCTATCATGTTGTCTAATTTTTAAATTGGAGATGGTAGAGACAGACTAGGATTTAGGTGTAAAAATTGAAGGCTGTCTTGAGCATTTAAATGATCGGTATGGGTTATTACTGATCCAGCCACGTGTGCTGTATTTAAGTCTAGAAAAATCATGTGGATGTGAACCAGATAATAGACTCAAGTGCCATTCTACAGGACTGCAAAACTGTCTGTAACAAGTTATGGTGTTAAATCATAATTTCTGGATCATGATCTTAAACCTTTTTTTGGTTCCATTTCTCCTTGACTCTTTACTAACACTTAAGTATTCCTGATGGCCTGAAAGTCCATGTTGAAATTTAAAGTTTGAAGTATCCAGATTAAATAAGAAATTATTTTACATTAAAAAAATATTAAGTACAAAATATCAGTTGTGTAATCATGGTAAAACAAAACTTTGCTATAAAAGATTTTTAAAGGCTATTTGATTAAAAACACTTATTTACTTAAACTCTTTGCTAGAATTTTTTTTAGAATTCAGCATCGGAGGAGGAATGTGACATAATAATGATCGAAAGCCGAAAGTTTAAAAGTTGTGATGCCCTCACATGGTTGGAGGGTTATTCTAGCTTCTAAGGACTGAATGTTGTCCACAAGAGTGTCTCATCAGGTCATAAATTGGTAAGACTTAATGGATTAGATTTTATGTATTATACCTGATGTTATTGTATTGAGATGAATATTTATGAACAAAATGAGCACATTGTGTAACTAAGAGTATAGTACTAAGTATAAGTTCAAACTTGGAATTTTAAATACTTGGGAGTATGTAATCCTTTCAAAATTTCATGAGGCTGAAAGCCATATCTTTGCAGTGTTATTTAATAAATAATCAGTTTTAAAAATAAAGTGACATCCTGTGCTATAGTAACACTATTTAAATAATTGCTATTGCATCTGCCGTAGATGTTCACAGTGTAAAGAGCCCCCAAATACTTTCAGGTAGTATCCCAGGAGAGATTTGAGAACTTATCTATTAATCTTTTATTGAAAAACAACAGCCACAATAAAAACCTTACATCCATTTTTTTCATATAGTTTAAATTACTTTTATTGCTTCTAGGATTTTATTTTTTCTTAGTAAAAGACCTTTCTCTTCTTGATGTCTGTAAAAATAAGGCCAGGAAACTTTTCTCAGTTATTATCTTAAGAACCAATATTAAATGAAAATGGTAAGCTAGAGGTCAATATACTTTTTTGTATGCCCTGAAAAGAAAACATTTCCTTTCAAGCATTGTATACTGCTTGGAAAACAGAAATTTTTAAACTTGTTTTATAAGTCTTCTTATTTCACTTTATTTTACACAGCTGTATTTTTTAGGGGACTCTTAGGAAAATACCGTACAGACTAGGGTAAGATCTTAATCTTCAATCTGAAGAAGATCATATTTTGCATATTTGCTTTAAGTTTTATGTCCAAGGTCATGCAGTTGTAGAATTAATATGTTCATTAAAGTATGGTGTACATATCTTGTAAGCATATCAAAGATTATTTGAAATTATCTAAATCATATCTATTTGTAACTTTATTCTTAACCAGAGATATGTTAGCCTCTCCCTTACATACATTCTACCTTTTGAATAATATTCTAATTGTTTCTGATATTGTATTACATGACTTTGATCATATTATCTAAGTTTCTTAAAGCAGTAATTACAATCAGTAGTAGTCTGGAAGGAAATATAACAAACTAATAATTGTCCTATTTTCTGTAAAATTTTTAATTTTTATTTTTTTCCTTTATAATAATTCTACATACCTTGGGTAATTAGGAAAACAGTTTCTAATTTCTTTAGTGTAGGATATCCATCTTTGGTAATCATTGGATGTGTGGGCCTCAAGGCATCATGAACCCTGTGAAATTTTGGATGTTCAGTTTTTGGTGAAAGGTTCAGAGCATTTGTCGGATTTTCAAAAGCAGTTGAATAACATTTGTTAGTGAACGTATCTAAGTGACAACAGCCTTGTTACATACCTAACTACAAGATGTAGGAAAGAAATTTTTAATGAGTACACTGATGCTATAACTCTACTGAATTTTACCCAAGACTAATTTATTGTAAGTGATCATAAGACTGATGGAGCAAATCAGAGCCTACCCACTTTCAGTTCAGGAATTTCATATTCTCCGTTTCTGTGCTCAAATGTCGATTGGATTTCTCCACAGAATAATTGTAGTTTTACTGTCGAGCGGTTACTATCTATCAGGCACTATGCTACCTATTTTTGGCGTGTTATTTAACTTCCACAACTGCTGTACTATGATAGTATCCTCGGTTTACAGAGAAGGAAATTGAAAGCTTAGATTAGGTAACTTGCTCATGTCACATAGCCAGTAAGTAGTGGGGCTGGGATTCAAATCTAACTTTCTAACTGGAACCATGACTCTCAATTGTATGTTGGTATACAGAGGGTAACCCTGGGAAGCTTAAAGGATAAGGGGGAATTTTATATTGAGTGAAGATGTGAATATGTAAATATGATTTCCTTTGAACATAAGTGGCAATGGGTCATACTTTATTATAAAACCATCTTTTAAAGCACGTGTCCAAAAAACTGATTTGATAACTTGCTTACTATTTATGTATTGCATTAGAAAATAACTTCTATTCAAACTTAATGCTTGTGATCATAAGCAACTATAAATGTGTTAGAAATTTTAGTGTTTATTAAAATAGTACTGTACCAAGTGTTAACCATTAAGGAACTCACCCTTTAATATTTAGGATTTATAAATAGCAAACATTGGGAAGCAGTTTAAAAATCTACTTTGAATTGCAAATTTTTTTGGGTGGGGGAATGAATCTCATGGAAAACCTCCTACAAAGTGCTTATATCAATTTTCCATTTGCCCTTAGTTGTGAAATATTCTATTAAGATATCTCTTCAATGTTTGTTTTTAAAACATGTATGCAGCAGAATTTATTTTTTAGACACATGGATTTTTTTTTATTGAGTACCTACTTTGTGTAAATTCTTTTCTATTGGTTTAATTTTATTCTCAGATGAGCTTCAAACGTTACAACCTTTTCCTGTTTTTAAGTGTTTTATAATAATGTTCTAAATAGGACTTTAAGTTAAATCCACAATAATAGTACTGCTTAAAACAAAAACAAGTAAAGCTGTAAGAATTTGTTTACTCTTCAGTTAAGTTGAAATAATCTGCATATTAAGTATAAACTTAATTTCTTCAAGACCATGATTTAAGGTGTACAACAACTTGATAGGTCATGAGAACATGAGAATATTTAAAAATCTTTTTTTCAATAATATATTTGAAACCCAGCTTCTTTAATAGTAACATAATCACCTTTTCAAAATTAAAACATGGAATGTTTGGGAAACAATAAGAACAGTCACACCTAATCCAGGTGTTTAACACAATGACCGTCTTGGTGTTTGCATATTCCTTTCCAGATTTGAGTACATACACAAGCATATCAACAGTTGCAATCACAGTTAAGTAGCTTTTAAATAGTTTTTAGTGTTCCGAGTATTTCACCAATTTGTACAAAGTTAAGACTGGCATGTCATAGGTTTTAAATTTGTGACTGATAATTTTGATATCTCTGATACCATCCCTTCTAGTTTTTTGTTCTACCTCACTGGTTTCTTCTTAGTTCCCTTGGCAGGCTTTGCCTTTCTATTTGTCCTTTTTAAGTATTATTAGTGTCCTCGGGGTGCTGTCAGTACCCTCTTCTAACATTCTTCATCATGCTAAGAACATGTAGATGGTTCTGAGTGTCATCTGTATGTTGTAGGAACCCATCTATATGCCCTAAGCGCTCAAACTTGTTACCAAGGCATTTCTCCTTAACACTCAAACTTCTGTGTTCTCCCATAGCCAGTTAATTGCAAAGTGCTGCCATGTCTGCCTCCTGAGTATATCTTCAGCCTATCCATTCCTCTCATTGCCGTTTTAGGACACACAGTCCGTTCTTAAGTGGAAATGGCAGAAACCTTCTAACTGGTCTTCATTATTGAGTTTTCTATCCTGGCTAACTCTACCTAATGTTGGGTCTTTTTACTTGTGTGTGTCCTTTTCTCTTCTCCACCCAACTTCCTTTACTAAACATTCTTTCCTGACCCTGGATCTCAAGTATGTTTTCCCAAAACACCCTCTAAAATCTTGCCTTGGCTTAGCATTTATCACATCTCTAATTTGTCCATCTCCTACGCTTACATTCATAAATTCTGGGGTAATGTTTATTCGATAATGTGTCTCCATAATCAGCGTCTGATAAATGTTTAAATACATTAAAATCACCCTGAAATGTAGCATCATAAAATTAAGTAACTGGGAAGAATGCTAGAACTTATACATTACAGGCAGAGTCAGATGTAGAAATCACATCATCTCACTCCTAAGTTAGTGTTCCCTGTGTATTTCATGATATTTAAATTTTGACCACTATACCTTACTCATACAGATTATATAGCTAATATATTAAGAGTTTAGTATGTGCCAGACACTAAGGCATTATCTCACTGAATACTGTTGTCTGATCCTATTATTATTTTTTTGGAGAGGCTAAATAACTGTGTGAAGTCATATTATAAAAGTGATAGAGATAGGATTCAAACTTGGGTATGAGTCCAGAGCCAAAGCCTTTTTATTCAGTAACACCTCTGAGTTTATCTTCTGAGTCTAGAATTATAAATCTGACTTGGAAGGAGATTTAGTGGTCATTTATGCCAACCACTTGTTTCATATTTGTCTCCTGTCTATAACATACCTTCTTAGCTGTTGTCTAGCCTTTGAACACCTCCAGTGGTGTTGATCATGGTGTCCTGGTCTTCTTTCTTTTTACATTTCATATTTAAACCTTTTAAAAATTCTTCCTGTACATCAGAAAATCTAAAATATGAAACAGAACAATCAGATGATCGGGATCACTGAAAGCGTTGAGTAAAGAGATTAGGTTCACTTAAAAGCTGTATTGCATATTCTGTGGAAACCTTCAAGTGAGAACATTCTCTAGTTTAGTGTTTTCATAGCTGCCATAATCAAGAATATGGGTTCCAATTCATGATCGTAAGTCATTGGTGTTAATATAAATGCATTTCTAAAGTTTTTTCCCAAAAGTGGGTAAAGAGACATTGCTTAACATCTTAGAGATTACAGAATGTTTTCCCACTTCGTAATTATTTCACGGACTCCTGCATACTGCTTTGATCCACCAATGTGTGTAAAAAGAGCAAAATACTGTACATCTGAATTTATTCAGGCTCCTGGATCTAGTTCACTTAGAACTTCTACTTGTTTGTGAGACATCCTTAAAGGCATGGCAGTTTGAATTATTTTCTCTGATTTGACCAAACTAGCAAGCCTTTGGTCTCTTTCTACCTTGAAGATAGCTTTTGGGTTTTTTTCACTTCTTCTCTTTAGATTCTATTTTAATTGTCTGCACAGAATGATATTGGGCAGTTGAGAGAACCCACACATGGATATTTATGATGTATGATTATACAATCAAGCCTTTCTTTAGGATCACAAAATTATTTGCCCTAAGTCCATGATTCTAATGTAAAAGATCTTCGTCAAGGGTTTTATCCAAAAGATCTTAAAGAGTTTTAAAGTTCACTGTATTTTCTACAAAGTCTTTTATGAGTTTTGTCATTACTATGATCAGTATATGGAACTGCTGTGTTTCACTGGCATAATTTTGTCAGAAATAACCTGAAAGGACATAGAACTCCAGCTATTCTATTCCTCCAACTTAAACCATTGTTCTAACTTACTTCAGTTGCCAGTTTTAAAGAAACCGGTATCCTTTCTTCCTCCTCAGTAACAACCAGAGACGAGGAACATCACAGAAAAAAGGTTTATTGGCCTTTTATAAGTTGTCTTAGTCAAGGAGAAAAAATTTCTCAGGAGCTCTGCCCACTTTCACTATGTTCCAGGGATACCCTTCTCAATAGTTTCTAATATTTAAGTGGGTAATTTCTTAGTTCTTTTTCCTGGCATGATTAGCCTCACATAATGTAAGTTCATGCTAACTTAACAAAATACAATTAGATAACATATTAAATACTATTTTATTCCATCTTTCTCTTCAATTAAATGTTTAGTATCAATTTTATGCAAAGTGCTATAATCAGTAGACCCTCCAGATGAACACAGTTCCTCCCTTTACAGTTTAGTTCAAGGATGAACGTTCAATAGAGACAACAAAAACAATTATTTATGTAAGAATCAAAGGAGTGGGGCCTATTGGCAAGAAAGGAAGAGAGCTAAGAGAATGTAGGTGAAGCATTCCATTTCTGATGACTGTGTCTTATTAGCTCAAAAATCTAAACAAATTTCGGGTCAGGATGTAAGTCTTAGAATTCATCATAAATGATTTTACCCAATTTGAGGTATACAAATGACTGTAAAATTCTGTCGTTTACCATATCTGTATCACAATATTGTATTTACAGAGAAAAATTCAAGGACATGTAACTCTTTAGATTTTATAGTAGTGCTGCTTTATACATTTCTTCATCATCCTATCAGAATCTCTTTTTGAATTAAATAATTCTAAAGCAGTGATTCTCAACTAGAGTGATGTATAGAAGCAAAGCAGTACTTGTCCCACTCTTTTGATTTGTTTTCAGTAATATTTAATCATTGAAATTCCATATAACAGTAAAGGAAGGCGTGGGAGATTTTTAGTTAAGCACTTTTTTTTGAAGTATTTATGTTGAAATAAATTCAGTTATATATCAGTGGCCTTTGGAAATATCTCCCACAGTAAGTTAAGATTATTTTTGTGCTAAACAGTCGTTAATGTTCAATCCACAGGAATGCTGTGCTTAATAAATATTGATGTAAGTTTAAATTACTCAAGTCAAACAATTTTTGTTAACATATATTTTGTGACTGGCTTGAATCTTTAACATTTGACTAATTGAGTACAAAGGAATCAAGTAAATTTAAGGCATAACTAGGATTATTTCATTGTTTGGATGAGGTGTAAATAAAAAGGTTGTTTCTTAATTCTAATCATAGTTGATTTTTATTTGTACCTCACTGCTTCATTTGTGATCTAAGATACACTACAATAATAACCTTTTATACTGTCAGTCCAAATTTATGCAAACAGTAGAAGGAACTAATTTTTTTTTTTTTAGTGTTGACAAATGTCATAATCATCACAGCAATCCTTTAGGGCAGGTACAACTATAACCCCATTTTACAGACAAGGAAACTGGTTTTGGTGTGTAAACTTGCTGTGATCGCCCACTAGAAGGCGGTGGAATTGGGATTTAAAACAAGCTTGTCTAATTCTGAAGCCTGTACTCTTAAAACCACTTTATTATTCTTTGAGAATTTAGTCTTTTGCTTAGGCAGCTGCTAAGAAGTAAGGTGTCTTGCCCTCAGAATGAAGTAGAGAGCAAAAGAGAGATAAGCAAGTGGTAGTAAACTGATGAGCTAGACAACTTTCAGTTTTCTGGGCATATGTTCGCAATACTTTATATTTGTGGAAAATGAGCAATTTAATTTTTTGCTTCAAACTCAAGCCAATCCAAATTTCTTAAATATACCAGCTGCAAAATATTTATTGATTTATTAAAAGTAAAATAGACCTGAGTTTTTCCCTGATAAGACATTCTCTTCATTTTATTAAGAGGTAATGACTGTTCCTTTAGTCTAAACCAGAATAAAGCATCTATCTCTTTAAAGACTTGGTGATACTTTTATTCTTCTGGATTTATCCCTATTTTGAAACAGTTCATTGGTAACCTTCATTTTTGTTTATTTACTATCCCTGGACTTTGGGGACAGATTAGGAAGAGACATAAGGTAGTGAAGAAAGACTAGTTAATAACCTAGAAACAAAAGCTAGGTTTTGGTCAGAAAATCCTCAGAGTTAGCCTGATATAATTTTACTTTGTCAAGTATGTTGTCCATACAATTAATTACGTACGCTTTTTCTAAAAAGCTATTATAAGTAACATCTCTGTACCTTCAAGAATTGGGCATAAGTGAAAAGATTAGCTTTGGATGAACAAAATTATCTCTGTTGCTCTTCACTGGTATTTGGCATTTGGTATTCAGGGGGATTGTCTCATTTTCACTCATTTGGTTAGGCTTCATTGAGAAAATGAGACTGAGAGAATTTTTTCAAGAAGAACTGTTATTTTTTGAGACACAGCACACATGCATGTGTTTTTGCACAAGCAGGGGAGGGACAAATGGAGAGAGAATTTCAAGCAGGCTTCATGCCCAATGCGGAGGCCAACGTGGGGTGGATCTCATGACAGTGAGATGACGACCTAAGCCAAAATCAAAAGTCAGACACTTAACCGACTGAGCCACCCAGGTGTCCCAGGAAGAACTATTTAGTTTTTTAAAAATAATAGTATTTAGAATGCTGGAGATGAAAAAGGCAAATGTGAGGCCATTCAGTGAAAGAAATAGTTGGCTTTCCCAAGAAGGGTAGTTTCCTCCAAGCACATCTTCCATTAACTCTTCACTGTAGTGTTCTCCATTGTTTTGGCCCCCATTTGTCTTGTCAGTGTTTAATAAGCAAGCTTGTCTCTCATGGTTTTGTGCTAACTACCACATTCCAACAACTCTCAAATCTAGACTTCTCAGCCAGAGATTACTCTACAGTTCTAGATGCCTGTTTCCAGCAATGTTCTTTCTGTATTTCTCCACCAGAATTTATATCCCAGAGTTCTCAAAATTCAACCGTCCCAAGTGAAACTTAAATTTCTCTTTTTCTCACCTTTATTCTCAGGGTCCTCTTCTACTCACTCCGTGGCCCCTGCCCTCTAAAATCTAGCCTTCTTCCTATGACACATTAACCATCTCCCTACTCCTAGTTGCTCCATGCTAAAAAAAAAACTCCAGCCATTCATGGCATTTTCTTTGTTATAGATGAATCTCTTTATCATCCCTCTGATCTCTCATAGATCTTCTGTGCTTCAGTTGTAAGAACTGTTTCATTTTTTTCCTTGCTTAATGCCTATGACCAAGCATTTTGCAGTGTCCTATTATTTCTTCTCCCCACTCCTTGCTGGCTTAATTAATTTTTTTTAAGTCCATGTTACTATCTTTCCTTCTCACCAACTCCTACCCCCACGACACAAAACCAAAAAACATTCGAAGGTTAAACTAAGTTCCAAAAAACCTTTGAAACCAAATGATGGAAAAAGCCCAAGTGAGAATAACTTGCCTCAGGACACAGCAAATCTGAGATGAGGCCAAGCTGCAACATGTATGTGCTAATTCCATATCTAGTGATCTTTCCCCTGTTGGACATCATCTAACTTCATATTCTTCCAGCTAGTGTTCATTGAGCATTGGTCATCGTGCAGAGGAGATAGATGAGAATTTATCATTTTTTGTAAAAGTGTCCTCTAGAAAGATAAATGTTAACTGAGATTTGGCTATATAAGAAATTAGAGGCAAAGTTTAAGATTTATGCTGTATTGGCTCTAAAGGAATTTGGATTACTTAGATGTATGAATTAGATATGAGGCAGCAAGAAGATATGGCTAGTTTCAGACTGAAAATGAGGGATGAGATTAAGGAATATTTCCCAAATTATTTGTTTTGAGTTTAGCTAAAATGAAGCATTAACCATGTCCATAAGATGCCAAGGACTGCTTTGGGAAAAGTCGGTTTTGCCATTAAGTGTGGGAAATAGCTTTGGAGGTGATCTAGTACAGCTACCTTATGTTAAAGCTAAAGAGGCCCCGCAGGCAAAGTAGTAAATGATAGATTTAGGACTCAAATTCCAACTATACAGTTTGTGAATCCAGGCTTCTATGGCATTCTTTAGTAGACAGCCCCATCGTAGGTTTTGTATATAGCACATAGAGTTTTAAACTCAGTCTATGGTAGATACGTGGTTAGAGCCATAAGGATAGTGTGGGACATGACTTACTATACTGCTTCTAGAAGGGTGGGAAACTAGCCTTTACAGAAAAGAAAGTATTTATGCTGACAGCCATAAAAGAATGGTAGAATTTCCACAGAAGTATTAAGAGGATGAGAAACAGTATGAGCAACGTGTGAGAATAAACCATGGAGAGTCTCTAGGAGCTTAGGATATCCGGTTTAAAAGTTGAGCAGTCTTTTGGAATGAGAGGGAATAATGTAAATGTTGGCATTAGAAATAGTAAGCTGGTTCTGATTTTTTGTTTGTTTGACCCATTTTTATGTCCTTGCTGAAGAATTCTGATTTACTTTTGGAAATGTTAGGTGTATTTAAGCTATATGAAAAGGTTGTTTTTATACTAGGTCCACTGCTGAGTGAAGTTATTCAGTGCTTTTTGGTCTCTGAAATGAAACACAAATATTGAGTGTTTTTGTTGTTGTTTTTATTTCCCTTGACATTCTTTTCTGTCATGTTCTTTCTCCAGTTTTGTTCATTTTCATACACTTGCACCATGAAAATTTCCTTAAGTGTTGAAAGTACTATTATTTGTTCATAGTCCAAGGGAAGGAATGCTATTGTTAACCTTTTAAAGGGGAATTGATCTTTACGACAGAATGACTGCTAAACATAGTCCCTGTGTAAAAACAAGATTTTTTTGTTAATCTTTATCCTTTTACTAACACAGCTGAGTAATTTGAACTTTTACGTGTTTTTAATGTCCTCATTCATATTAAGAATTTTTTCGTTTTTCTTTGTTTAAATTTTCTTTCTAGGAAAGATTATCCTTCAGATCAGTACTGAAAAATATAGATCTTATGTTAAATTAAGGTATACTTTAATCACCAGTTCTAATGTGTTTAGAAGTTAGTTAATTATCAGCTTCTATTTCAGCAACTAAAAGAATGATTTTAGAATATCTAGAATGAATGAATATACTAGACTACATCCACTTTATTCCCTTTCAGTATAATCACATTTTTTTTGTAAGGTATTCTGGGCTAGACATCAGTTGGCAATGCTTGAAATCCTTTCTAATCTTTCTCCCCTTTTTTACTCCTACGTCCCAGTGTAGATCTCACTCTAGATAATGGTCAGTCATATACTAGCTTCCCAGTCTTCAGGAAGTCTATTAAAGTAAAACCAGACTGTAATGTCAGATTTTTAATTTGGGCTTAAGCCACTTCACACTAATGGATTATGGTATAATCAGATAACTTATTACTGCTGTGTAAATAGTCCAATGAAATCTCTTTCAAGAGAACCTGCTGTAAATGTAAGCACTCCAGCATTAGAGAAAATGCCCTCCTACCCGTTTCTCACACCCTTTCTTATTTCAGTCTGACTCAAAGGAAGAAAATAACTTTTTCATCCTGTCAAACCTTCCCTGATGTTAGTCTAATAAAAAATAACTAGCTAGTGCATGAGCTTATTTATCTCAAGTACGTATGATTTCACATTTAAGTATGTAACTTGAAATAATAGAATATTAAACTTTCTTAGTTTATTTGGAATGTTTGGATTATAGTGGTAAAATTGCTGTGCCTGCTTCACTTTTGTATTACTCTCCAGTTTTTCCAGACTAAATTTTTACATCTTCTATCTTAAGTGTTTTAATAGAAGGAGTTTTAGTTTGGTTAGTTTTTAAATTGTTTTCATAGAGTGGCTTTACAAGAGAAAAAGTTATCAGGATTTTTATGCTTAATACTAAAATAATTCCCCCAAGATATCCTTACTTGGAAATGTAAAGAAATCTGGAAAAAGAAGGTAAAGATAACATTAATCTTACCTGTACCTTCTCTGGAATGCACTTTTAAAGTAACATTTTTATTATATAAAGTTATATAGTATATTATATCAAAAAAATGTTTATCACAGACTTTTATTTTTTTCTTACCAGAGTCACTTTGAACAGAAATAACTATACTAGGAGTTATAAACATTATTTACATGATATTTTTAAGTAATTATAATTCACTGTAAGCCAAAGAAATTTTACAAATCACGAATATGACTTACATTGTTATTTTGAATGCCGAACATAGTACCTGTCTTCTGGAATGAAGTAGTTCATAAGGAAAGTAGAGTTGTTGGCTCTTCTTTCCTCCTTTCTCCCTTTACTGTTTCCTGTCTGCCATTTGTTCATGTCTTGAGTTCACATTGTTCAGGGTAATAACTCTTCTGTGAGTCATTTTCTTTTTGGAATGTGTTGTTGTTTTGCTTTGTTTTGTTTTTGAGTACTCTCCAGAGTCCATTGAAAGTATCTTGTATCTCTGTCCCCCATCTGACTGCCCTCCCAGACAGATAACCACTTTCTTGGTTTGTGTGTGTGCACAAACTTCCAGTGTCTTTATGCATATACAAGCAAATACTGGATCTGTATCTACATCCCTCTCACACAACTGATAATATACATACATCTGCACCTTTACTTTTAAAGATCTCCAGGGTACATTGTTCCCATCTGAGTACGCAGAAAAGCATCTTTATGGGGTCTTCTTTATAGATGAGTAGTATTCAGTTGAATAGATGGCTATACCATGATTTTAGTTCCCTGTTGGTAATTAGAAATCTTGCTATTATAAATAGTACAATAATGAGTAGCCTTGTAAATATATTATTTCTTGTGTATGTAAAGATACAGGATAAATTCCCACATGTAGGATTGGTGACTCCAAGAATAAATAAATAAATAAGAGTGAGAATATGTGCGGTCGTGTGTGTAAAAAATTGGGATATTACCACATTGCTCCCTATAAGGGCCATCCTAGTATACGACTTACATCACTATATGAGAAGACCCATTTCCTGCCGCCTCACTAACAGTGTATTGAATTTTAATGTGTTTGCCAGTCTGTTTAGGGAAATGGTATCATGTTGTAGTTTTAATCTGTATTTTTATTATGAATGATATCTTGAGTTTTTTCATGTCTTTTAAACTGTCCATGTGAAATCTACCCATTTTTCTAATTGGGATTCTAGTCTTACAGATTTGTAGAAGTACTTTATATTTTAGTGAAATTATTGAAGGAGTTTTTTATTTTTCTATAAGACATCTAGTTAGGCCTCTCCCACTCCAAAGTATTATAGAAGTTCTTCCTAAATGGGCTTTTTTAAAGACCATTAATACAGATAATAGGGTTGACTCTGGGCAAAGGGGGTCTGAGGTAGGAGAGGGACTTTGTATTAATCGTATACCTTTTTGTATATTCTGAATTTATTTTTTACTATGTGCATGTATCTTTTATTTTGAAATAATATAGATTCATAAGAGGTTGCAAACAAAAACAAAAAACAGGGAGGTCTCATGTACCCCTTCACCCAGTGGTATGTGTTCCTGTCCCCCAACCCACCTCCTGCATTGGTAACATCTTGCATGACTCTAGCATCCAAAGCCTGGAAATTGACATTGGTACAATCTACAACATGTATCCTTTTTTACTCTTTAAATATACATTTCTGGCCAGGAGTTCAACCTTAAACTAATTAGATGAATGTAAAATATGCTAAGGATATAATTAGTTTCTGTAGACGCTAAAAACAAATGTCTTTATATAAATATTTAACTGAGTTTTTAATTATTCTCTGATAAAAGTTTTTTTGCACTATTATAAGACTGGTTACTTGAGAAAATAACATTTAGTTTTGTGAGTAGTCATTTTGCCTGCTTCTTTAGCATGAATAATAGTTTTTATCATGCACAAAAATCACTTATTTTGCATTAATAAAAATCTTCATCGAGTGTTTTGTGCATTTAATCATGAAATTAAATAGATTTTTGTTTTTATATTGATAGAGAACTTACAGTCAGTAATTAGAATACGTAAAGCTTTTTAGTTCTTAGCTTAATTTACTGTTAAGTTTGATAGTTTTATTCCTAACCACAGAAGTTTGCATTCGGCCATAGAGTAAGTTTACATGAGTTTTATCTATTTTGGCTTTTTCAGAAGGAGAATTGTTATTTGCTCTTAAATGTTAAGCTGTAAATATTTTTAAAATTTCTCTGATAGAAGAGTGAAGTATTTTTTCTGTTTAACTTTCATAGCGTACATTCATTAGATATATTTTTTGCAATCAGCAATTTGATAGTTTTCTTTCTAAAAAATGCAAATACCTATTTCTTAGAAAAGAGGCCAGATGTTACCCAGGTTAGAATTAATCCATTTTTGTTATAATGATATTTTATAGTTTACTGGCAGGGGAGGGGGAATGAAGGTTGTAGATTATTTACTGAAAACAGTACCTGATACATGAGGACTAGCCTCAAAGAAAGACTGTAGCATCTACTTGGGAGTTTATGAAGTTTTGCTCGTTTGGGTAAGGGGGCTTGAACATAAGTTCAACTCAGTCAAAGAAGTTCTTATTAAAGATTTGATTTTATAATTTGGGGAATTCCTGTAGTGGATTTTTAATTGGGATTGTGACTCAACACAAAGTTAGAAGATCTTTTAGCAAAAGAAGGTAATTTTTTAAATAATTTTCTGCATATAGATACATATGAGCTTAAGATATCTTCAGCTTTCTAACAAAGGAAAAGAACATTTTTAGTTCTTAGTAAATAGGTAAACTCTACTGGCTGTTTAAAGATCACTGAGTCTTTTCCAAGAAGTTACCTCCCTTGTTCTCAGAGCTCAACTTCTTTCTAGGAATGTTCTAGATAAGATAAATGTAGTATTAGGTAGTACATAATTTAATCTTTGGATCCATGCTTATGCATTCACAAATAACATTTGTTACATAGTTAAAGCATTTATAATATACCTAAGTCTGTTATTTCTTTTAGGTTGTTAATAGATAGTTGCTTATTCCTTTCACAGTCTTACTGTCAAGGTAGAAAAAGCACGTGTTTTGACATTGTCTACATTTCTGTTTTGTCTGTAGCATTGAAGTTTGAGTGAGTTTCTTCAACTGTAAAATGAGATTGTTTCTCAAGCTTGCAGTAAGGACTCACGAAAGTTAATGTGTGCCTGCAAAAGTGGGCAGTCATTTAAGTGTTCTTTTTCTCTACCTTGTGGCTTTGCTAATTAGCATTTGTGCTGAGGGGAGAACAGAAGAAAGGCAAAGTAGTCAAAATGTAAGAGAAGAAATTTGCTCTGTTTTTATTTTACACAAGTAGCCATGATATCTCTGCCACATCAGTAAAGATAAAGAAAAAAGTCGATTTCTCCTAAAGAATTTTTTAAAAAGTGAGATGCAGTTAGCCTAACCTTGCCCTTATGGATTTTAATTTTTGGAGGAGAGACTGGAGATGATTTGTACAAAGTCACTGAGCTGAGAGCGTGAATGAAGCAGTTAGCCTTTTAAGAAAGATGAAAATGTAGGGAACTTGTGAAGCCAGAGGTTCATATCTGGCCTCTTCTCAGTAAGGTTGCCAAGTGATCTGTTGTGATAAGAGTAAGGAGGCCTGGGGTGAAAAGCTGTGATGTGGGGAGCCAGTTGGGAAACGAACAGCATTGAGCCGGGCTCTCTTGCTGTACCTTTGATACATTGGTTTTATTTTCCTGTGAATGTAATTGTAATTTATTTAAACACTAAATTCAGGGGCTCCTGGCTGGCTCAGTTGGTAGTGCTTGTGACTCTAGATCTCAGGGTTGTGAGTTTGAGCCCCACATTGGGTGTAGAGATTACTTAAAAATATATAAAATCTTAAAAAAAAAAAAAAAACCCACTAAATTCAAGCTCATTTGGTTCTATGGGGGAGGGCTGTAGTTCTAGAAAAAAAATCATATAAAAGATAATATAGCCATGCTTGTTGTCTTTTTTCCCCACAGTTCTATATTTATGTCCATTTCCTCCATACCCACAGGTTTTAATTCATGTAGTAAATACTAATCGTGATATGTTTTTATTCTAAAAGAGTGACCCATAGCAAACAGTTTCTTTTTAAAAATTATCCCTTTATATAGCACTTATAGTTTACCAGAATACTTACAAAGTCTTGGGAACTTAAGTTCAGAAACTGGTTAACCATCAAGTTATAGTGTGGTGAATGCAGTTATAAAAAAGAAAATAAGACATAATACTTTAACATTAGGTCAAGGAAGCAAATGAAAATTTTTTGTTCTGCTTCTGTTGATCACTTTCATTTTTAAGAATGTGAAGCTCATAATACTATGTTGACTTTGAATACAGTAGAAAACAACTCGTTACCCTCATTGAAATAATAGTCTTAAACAATGTTCAGGGATCTTGAAATAGAATACCCTCTTGTTTGATTATTTAAGACTACCATATTGATATCTTTATTATAAATCAGTTTCTCAATCTTTAGTTTCTATCTATCATCTGGAGGAGTTGTTAAAATAGATTTCCTGGGTCCCACCGCAAGCGTGTATAATTCAGTAGGTCTGGGGTAGACCCAAATGTTTACATTTCTAACAAGTTCCCAGATGATGCTGATACTGACGGTCCAGTGACCGTACTTTGAGAATTACTGATTTATTCAAACTCAAAATATTGTAATGGCTTTCTGATACAAACCAGTGACTTGAAATCTAATTGCTATCATAATTACTCTTTCAGTATGCATTTGAGCTCCTATGTGCCAAGCACTGAGTTTACTTCTTCACAGAGGTGAAAGATGAGGAACCTCTCTGAGTTCCCTGAAGGAACTCAGTCTGATAGGAGTTAACAATGGTAGTATTATTTAAACTCATTTAATCCTCACAGGAGTTTTATGAATTGGGGTATATAATCCTTATTTTAGATAAAAAAAACCTTAGGTCTAGAAACGTTAAATAATTTTCCAGAATTCGCACAGTGAGTATGTGGAGAAGCTGGAGTTTGCTATTCTGCTTTCCTAGTGAGGCAGTATAAAAAGCTTATGAAGATTGGTGAACCACAAGAGAGATGGAGTAATTGGTTCTACCTTAGTAAGAAATCAGAAGGCATTACAGAAGAAGTGGCACTGGAGCATCTTAAGGAACGAGTGAAAGATGGCCAGATGAATTGGAGCCATGAGCATTTGCAGCTGAGGGAGCAGTTCTGCAAAGCCCTGGAAAGCTGAGAGAACATATGTTTCACAGACTGTAAATGTTATATGTACGACACAACCCAATAGGCCAGATGGAGAAGAAAGGAGATCATAGAAGGCAAGGGTCAAAGTCATGAAGGGTAAAAAGTTTTGTATTCCAGGTTAAGTTTTAAAAATAGAATTAATTTTTTTTTTTTTTTTTTTACTTCTTGTAACTTTCATCTTTGTAAACCATTCGTTCTCAAAGTATGTTCTGTCAGAAAGCAGAATCAGTATCCTCTGGAAACTTGTTAGAAATGCAGATTCCTGGGCTCCACCCCAGACCTTCTGAATCGGTAACTGAGGTCAAGCCCAGCAGTCTGTTTTAAGAAGTCCTCTGGATGACTGGTGTGTTCTAAAATTTGAGAACCACCACCATAGTTTATAGAATTCTTTAAAAACAGCCTTCAAAATAGCCAGAGATTGCTGTATTGATAGTAATTGTGTCTGTGACTGATTTAATTGTTTAAGTACAATGCTGAACAAAATTGGCATGTTAATACCTTTTAAGGGACACATGTCTTCATATCTCTTTAAACTTTGCAGATTTATTCCTCCATTGCTGTAAAAGAGGTCTGAGTCAGGATTAGAGTTTATTATATCAGCAAAAAATAGGATGATAATTATTCCTTAGCCTAAGGGAATGGTTTGAAAACTTACTGATGTTATTTTAATAACCAAAAAAAAAAAAAAAGTAATAAAGCCTTTCTAGGGGTTAGGGCTTATTTTTTGTTTTATTTTGCTTGCTTGTTAATATGTAAAACTGGTGTTAAAGTTAGCATTGAAGGTGTTCTCTTTAAAACAGATGTGTTAAAAGACTTGCATGTATTCATATCAAAAATTAACTATAAACTAAATCAGTTTTTGCTCAACATAGAAATAAAAAAATATAGAAAGTACAATCTAGGATGGTCAGACAGACTCTAAATGCCTAGCACTGTCTTTTGTGCAAATTGTAGGCAATATTTGGTGAACATATGCAAATGGTGTCTGAACTGAACTTTACACCGAACCTTATGGTTTATGTAATTGTTCTATAGTTTATAGTTATATATAGTCATACTTTGTTTTGCATAGCTCTCTACAAGCATTGCAAGCCTAACATGTATAATTATTTATTAACAATCTATATATCGTTTCTAGTTATTAGATCTACAAAAGCCTGTTTTCATCTTAGAAATAGCAGCAAGAAGTGAAGGAGTATGCTGTAATTAATATGGTTATTGTTCAGATAAACAAGCTTAATGTTTTCATGTACTGATTCAGTTTCAAGGATTTAGAAGTAGAAAGTCCACTGAGGCATTGACAAGAAGCCCTTCATTTTACGAATGAAGAAAGAGGTCCAGGGAAGTTAAATACTTGATTTGCTGATGGTCACACAGGTAGTGAGTAGCAGAGCCAGGATTATAACCAGATCTACTTAGATTACAGTATAAAAGGCACCACTACATAAGACAGACTAGTTCTACGCCTCAATCTGATAGAACATTAAGGGTCTATATCATCTAAAATAAAAGTCTTCAAATATATTAGCAGCTAAATTTTTTTAGATAGGGTATACTTTATGAATAGTATTTTTGCAAAGATTTTATCCAAATTGTTTAAAGATTTTTTTTGTATTGTTAAAGTAGATTAAAGTGTCAGATTTGTCTTTACATGAAAATCTAATAACTGTTCTTCAAAATTTACAAAAATACCAAGAAAGGGATATCGATCTTCACTGTTCTTACTAGTTAAGACGACAGTTGAATCTTCTGCGTAATTATCATACAAATGCTAAGGTGATAGTTGAACTTGGGACGTATTTACCAGCTAGACTACTTCAGATTATTTCCAGGAAAAACTGGTCTAAACCACATACCTTAGTAGGTGATTGATTTTTACCGGCCAGTAACCTACAATCAAAGTATGTAGATTTGCCAGAATGTGGAGATCAGTGTTAACCAGCCCTGCAAGTATCATTTGCCCAAAGGCCCTTTAGAAGCCAGTTCTAAAAATTTTTAAACCAGAATTAAAATCTATAGAAGAAAAGTCATCATCTGAATTTTCATGCAATAAGTGACTGCTGGAATTTCCACATGAAAGTCAATTAGAATATATAGTTGGTAAATGAAGAAGTTTAAAAGATGTGGAGAGTATAGTGCTCATTCAAAATGTATCCTTTTAAAAGTTCTCTGAGTTAATTCCTGAATAGGGAGTTACTGTAAAGTAGCATGTGTATGTCATAGGGAAATTAAAAATGTTGGAACTACAAAGGATTTTTAGAAGTCCTCTATTTACTGAGATCCCTCATCTTCAAAGTGAGGGCTCTGAGTACTGAAATTATGAGAATAGACTTTTAAGCTGTTTTATTATTTTTGGCTTTAAGTAAAACAAATGTTTTTAATTATTTTAAGAGTTGGAAAAGAAGTTACATTTTTTAGAATAATTTAATGAAATATTCTAATTTTTTCCAGTGCATCTGGGGGAGGTGGTGTAGCCATTGACAACAAAATAGAACAAGCAATGGTAAGTAAAAGTTAATAGTTCTCTCCTTTCATAGGTTGTTCGTTGTAGGAGGCAGTTGGTTTTTATCAATTCTAAAAAAACACCTAATTTCTTGGAACCAAAGTATATTTTTTGATAATGACATTTAATTGAAGAGGCTAAAACATTGAGAATTTTTAGTCTAGAAATATCAGTGGAGTTAATATTCTCCCTATTTGAACATATCGCATTTCATGCATTACCTCTGATAAATCAGGGCCATTTTAAGGGGCATACATAATCAGAATGCATTATGTGCCTTCAACTATTTCAGCATCAAAAATAGTTTATTGACAAAAGAATATTAATATGAAAATTTCAGCTAGAAACCTTTGTCATCCATTTATAGATGCTGTTCTACTCATCTCTGATGAATACACCTGTTCTTGTTGAATCTGTTTCTGATTTCTGTTATTACGTGAATTTTTTTTGTTTCCTTAAAAGATATTTTGCTCATATAAAATATATTTTGATTCAAATTTATTAAAATTGTAGACTGTAAATAAGGGCCATTAGTCTCAAACTAAGAGTTTAGAGTTGGGAATTATAGCCCACCTTATCTCTTAAAGAAGTGCTAGACCTAGTTAAGTATCAGTTAAATATCCTTTGTTCTCTTGGTCTAACATCTAAACATGTGGTTTTAAACTTTTTTTTTTTTTAATTCTAAGCTTATAATTGACAATTTAAGCAGCCTCGTATTTTTGGAAATCACTCCAAATTTTGAAAAGAAATCCTGGGCTAGTTGCCTAGTTGAAAACTGGATTTTTTAACTCTCATCTCCCTTAGGGCCAATCAAGATACAGTAGAAACATTAAAAGCAAGAGCACTAATATAAAAATGCCTCGTGTTTATGAGGCACCAGATAGGCCAGAGCCAAATAGCAACACCTTTCCCTTGTATTCTTTTTGACATTACTAATTTTGTTTTTCGCAGGATCTGGTGAAAAGCCATTTGATGTATGCAGTAAGAGAAGAAGTGGAAGTTCTAAAGGAACAAATAAAAGAATTAGTTGAAAGAAACTCTTTACTTGAACGAGAAAATGCACTGTTAAAATCTCTTTCAAACAATGATCAATTATCCCAACTCCCAGCCCAACAGGCCAATCCTGGTAGCACTTCTCAACAGCAAGCAGTGATAGCACAGCCTCCGCAGCCAACGCAACCTCCGCAGCAGCCGAATGTCTCCTCAGCATAAAGCTTTCTTGCCTCATTAAGAAAAAAACTGAAAGCAATCTATCCTTGTGTGCCACTGGTGTTCTTTCCACTTTATACGAAAGCAAGTAGCCATGCTTCGGTTGTGTGTTTGGCCTTTTCAGTATTAGACAATCATTCTACAGGAGGTTTTCCTCTCTTTGAGATGTCATGCAGCGCTGTTGATGTCCAGTTTTATGTCATCAGTACACAAGGAGAATAATAGGTGGGGTTTATTAAAGCAAGCAAAGTCTGCATTTTACCTGGTGCGCATGAGTGGGGTCTTTTAAGAGCTTTGGTGGCTCTCCCGTGTTTCCTATTACCCACGGATTTACCCTGAGCCTTCCTCGCACATTCTAGATAACAGTTCATCTAAAGAGCCACTTTTCTTTCAATATCAGTAACATTTGCCTACGTAAGTTTTCATTTATTTGTGTTTTATTTATTACAGGGCTGCTATTTTCATAATGTACATGAACAATGTCACAGAACTTTTTTAATTTTTTTGAATAATTATAAGTATCAGTAAAGGATTTGAAAGACAGGATTGCATTTAATAGATAAAAACGTTTAGGCAATAATTGAACAAAAGAATCCTGGCATATTTCTAACACTAATGGCAATTTACCTTCGGTATTTATTTTCAGTAGTAAAGACCCAGCTTGAATGTAAATTTTGTATAGTGTAAGTATGAAGAACATAGTGCAACTGTACAGGTAGTCACCAGTTATTGTGATATAATAAATAATTGGGCTATTTTGATGAAGAAAACTTTGTTCATTTGTTTCTACTTTCTAATAGAGAAATTGCCACGATTCCTCTGCTTTTTGACATTTCGTATGACTTTCTTTTTTCGGGTGGGAATAAAAAGCTGTGAAATTGTTCAACCTACTTTGTAACCAAAGAAGCAAAGCTGTGTAATGGAGTTTTTTTTTATAATGCACATTCTTTATGTATTTTTATTTAGTGTTTTCTCGGTCACAATTTTCTTTGCTGTCTAGCATGATCTGCATGACCTATAATCTTTGAACCACTTTCGTACCTCATGTTTTTATCCAGCACTCTTATTGTAATATGTACTAGTCTGTGAACAATGTCAAATAAAAAAGAACGAACAGGTAGTGTGGTGGAGCTGAGCTAGTGTACTATACACTAGTTGTAAAAAAAAAAAAAAAAAAAATGAAGTGAGCCATCTTTTGTTCATTTAAAATGGTGTTTTGAATTTCGTATGCAGAAAACTTTTTGTTACATTGCAGATTTTAATGTATTTAATAAATGCAACATGCAGATTAAGTGCAGTGTATACTGAGTATTTAAATTAAAATGTACATTTCATAAATACAGTTTCAAGAGAAAGCATCATTTTGTGTATACTAACACATTAAGTGTATGTCAGAAATTGATGTATAAATATATATTTTAACACATTTTCTGAAATTAAACTGCAGTTTTGTTGAAATATTTGGCTCTATATGTGTTCAAAGTTTGATTTGTATTTTCACAGTTCAAGATATTCCTTAAATGAAAACCTGTGTTATTAATGATTTAATGATAGTTCTTAAATTTTCAAAGTAAAATAATTTAAAGAATGCAAGAATGGTGAGCAATATTTGTACTCAAGATTCATATTATGTCAGTGACATTTAGGTAAGAAATCCTTGTCTACCAAAACTTTTACTTGAATTCAGAAAGGTGCCTGTAGAAAACTTACCATGCTGTGGGGTTCATGAGACCAATAGTTAGCTCTCCGTGTTGTTAAAAGAGGATAAATAGGTGTTCTTTATCTATTTAAAATTAAAACTTCATCAGATTTAGCCACAAACTAAATGCATAAAATTGGGGTGTATGTGGGATTACCAAATATTTTATATTCTAGTTGTGCCAGAGGATATATTCTTGAATATAAACAAAGTTTTAATGTTAATGAATAATAGGAGAGAGAACGAAAGAACTAAGGACATATGCTTGAGAAGCAATCCTGTGGGTGTGGAGCAAGATTTTAAGTAGAGTCACCACAGATGCGTTAGGAAATGAAACTTACATGTTGGAATGTCAGTCAAAAGGCTCACCAGGTACGGCCCTCAAGTGCAAAAAAGCGTGATAGTTAATACTGGCAGAGAAAAACTAGTCTTCGAAAAGGTTGAGATTTTTGTGAAATACAAATTTTGGTTCTTGGGATAGAAAAACACTTTATAAACATAAAAGTAATAGTCACAGAGGAAATGATTGCTAATGTTATTTTAAAATGGTAGTTAAAAGCAATTATTACTATCTTTGCATTTAAAAAAAAAACACCACAGTAGAAAATATAGGTAGTTCACAGAAGAAATAAATTGCAGTTTCTAAAGTTTCAGCTCTAGTAACCTAAGAAATACAAATTAATATTTAATGAGTTGTTTTTTGTCTTTTAAATAGCAGGACCTGATGTAGAAAGGCAAACTTTCCTGTGTGCTTCTAGAAAGTAATTTGACAATATGTATCAAGAGCCTTAAATATTAATAAACTTTTCAGTTTAATGACATAGGAAGATAACTCATGGTGTAATGCTCAAAAGATAGAAATTACAATAGTGCTCATCCTTTGCTCTCCCATCCTTCCCTTTCCCGTTGGGTCCCCTCTCCCTTAAATTACCCCCAAAACAGCTGTGAAAGGAAGCCTTTACATCCTAACCTACTCTCTTGAGGCATGCCCTTCACCCCAAAGTCAGGGACAGACTTAAGCTAGGAAAAGCTGAACTGTTTTTTAGAATCATACACTATATTTGAGAACAACATCAAGACATTACCCCTAATGATCGGGTCATTTAGATCTTAAGTAAATTTCAGAGATTTAAGGTCTCTTACTCCACATAATTGGAATATTTATTGAGATGCCAGTTTGGGGGCACAGTCTTCTAGGAATGCCATCTGTAATTTTCTCTTGTAGACCAAAGTGCCACACAAGTTTTCTGTTGGTTTACAATAACCAACCAGAAAATCCTAGGTGAAGATTTTGTTTCTGATAATGGCAATGTGTCTGCAATACAAGCCTAACTTTCCCCAAAGAGAACTTACTTTAGGGAGTTAATAATGTGATTTTACAGCTTGCTACGCCCCCTCCCAAAAAAGGGTTATGAGGTATTAAACATGTGGTTACTTGAACTCATAGTTGTATGTTCAAAATAGCTGGATATTTCCAGTTCTATTACAGATGCTCTGAGCTAATTAGAAGTATTAAGAAGGAATGCTTTCCCATCAAGTCCCCGGAGATAGGTAATCATAACTGCCTTTATCCACAAAGAATTATCACAGGTCAGAGATCATGATGTTTCTTCAAATTCCAAGTTCTAGTCACTCAGACCTTTTAAAAAAGAGCTGGGGAAAGTCCTTAAGATTAATGAAAATACCAGTTCTTCATGGGAATTTACCTCTGTAGAACCAGAAATAAAAGAACAGCTAATTTGGGGGAGGAGGTGATTTTTAAGATGACTGAAGTCAATTTTTTTTTTTAAAGGAGGCCCAGTGCAGGCACTATGTGACTTGACTCCGTTCTCCTCAATACTTTTGTTAAAAGAACAAAGCCCAGGTCTAAAGAGTCGCAGTTTGAGGACTTCAACCAACATGTACAACGCAATAGGAAAAACACAGTCAAGGATGGCATGGCTTTGTCAAGGAAAGTTCTCTCAGAGATGACACCTGATAAGGAAACAGTGCTCCAAAGCTTAAAGGAGAGCATAAACAAAACTCCTTGGATTGCCACAGAATTGTTTTCCAGGAGACAGACTCAGGCATGCCTGAGACTGACTGACCTTAGTGGGTTGGCGGCTAGAGCAAAAATAACTTACTGAATGATTTTTAGGCAGTGGGATTGTGATCAGATAAGCATTTTAGAAAAAATCATTCTAGTTACCAATGGGAGGTGGATTGGTGGGCTGAAATGAAGTGGAGAAGTAATTTAGGAGGTACGATAATTCAGAATAATGAATAGGCAAAATTACAAAATGATCAACAGGCAGCTTAGTGATGCTCGTGAGGAAGTTTATCTTAGGTCTTTCTATACTGTTATCCCCTACTATGATGAACATTCCATTCCCAACATAGGGTATTTGTTCTTCCTGCTTCCAGAGAAAGATCAGAGAACCTTGTGTCTTAGAATGTTTTAGTCCTACTGTTCCTTCCAACAGCCATAATACCTCAATGAAATGAAAGTGTTTAAAGGCGTTTCAAGAATTTAGCAAAAGGGTAAGGGGAATGGAAAACCCCTGGCTGTCACATTTATGCCTCAGTAAATTCAGCCCTATAGGTAAACCAAATTGAGTCCTTTTATGGTGACTAGAATTAGAGTGGCCCAGAGCACAAGTACAAATCCCTCAAGGCTATCCTTCCCCAAAAAGGGTAATGTGGGTTCTGGCCCCATTGCAGATACCCAAGAGACCCAAGTCAAAATAGGTTTTGTTGGCTTCACCTTTTCATTCTTTGACACAGTTCAATTCGGAAGGCTTCTTTCTTCCCCGTAAGTCCCTTGCCTAAGCAAAATAGCCTTTTCTCCCACCTCTTCCTGCCTCAAGTCTAGTAACTCATGTTTCTATTTTCTAGCAATACTAACCTAATGGTTTATTATTTAGTGACGTATATTTGCACCCTTTTCAACATTCTAGGATGCTACCCTGTTAAATGTATTTCTATGCCAAGTCACAGAATTTCTATAGCAAGATCTGTCGTTCTTTGAATGTATGTATTCCTTTGTCAGTGGAGAATATTACTGTACAAGTGCTATTTAATGATTTCCTGAGTGGGCTACAATCGGTATGACATGCTGTGTTCACAGATGAAAAATGTTAAGTGAGGCACATATACAAGCAAGCCGAAGGTCATAGACCTCGGTTTTCTTTTTTTTTTCTTTTTTCCTTTTTTTAACAGAGTCATCAAAATAAAAGTAAGACAGCCTTCAGGATTGGTAATGGTAAAGTAGAAAGTTGATTTTTTTGCACTGACAGTGTACTTGGTCATAAAGTTTGTTCAACATAGTGAGATAGCTTTATTTTTTTTTCTTCTTCCCAGGGAAACTGATAGATTAGGCGGTTTTGAGAATTTTTCCATGATGTGTTGCCACAGATTGAGCTATAAAACAGAGCATCTAATTTTATGGACTGAGACCTTGCCCCCAGAAGCCAAAGTTATCCCTTTGAAAGAAGGAAGAAAAAGGTGTGCTGACTTAGATCGTAAAAATAACTGAATTTTAAAATAAGGCAAATGCCACACTTCTACTCTCCCGTGAAAAAGTTTTTACCTTTTCATTTTTCTATGGAACAGCTGTAAAGTATTCTTGCCCACTGCAACCCAACTGTTTTCCAGATCACAGTTCTTGCCCTCATCTCACAGACAACCAACGCATCTGTAGACAGGTCCTACCTGAGGAAGTCTGTGGACAGCAAGATAGGTCATACCTGAGGAAGTCCGTGGACAGCAAGGGAATATTTTTCCCACACTTGGCGTGAAATAATATCAGGTCAGTGTCTTATTCCAGTGTTTCTACTAAAATAGATAACAATTTAATCAGACAGAAAAAATAGCTATGTGTGGCATTGTAAGTCTCCGAAAGGTTTTGTTTTTGAGAAGTTTGGGTTTTATTTTTTGTTTTCTAGAAACACAGTTGAGATGCACTTCAGTTCTATTTCAATTCAGGTGCTGCACCCTGTAATAGATGTCTGGAGGTAGATAAATGGGACATGATATGTGCACTCCAGGAGCTATAGTCCATTTAGAAGTAAAAACTAAAGTGCCATTGTTTATTCAAAGTGTACGTCCTAGGTTGTGAACCTTCGTATAATCTGTTGAATGAGAGGTTCATGTAAATCAACAGTAATATTGCCCTGCCACGTGACATTGCCAGGAAACAACTTTAAATCACCAAAAAGCTTTAACATCAAACAATACTTTTAGAAAGAGGGGACTTGGTGAAAAGCCTCCTATCTCTATAATTGAGCCTGTGAGGTGTCCCCTAAAAAAAAAAGGAACTAATCTGAGAGAGAAGTTTACACATTTTTTAATACTCTAAGTTTGTAGATAATGGAACTGATTTAAGTCAAAACTAGAATAGAATTTGTGTGTCACGTGTTATATTATCTATTGTCTCATAAGCAACACACTCGTTTTCTTGGCTGACAAAATCAGCTACTATTTAATGAACCAAGTTAAGAATAACTCAGGTGCCTGATGCCAAAAATAAATCTGATAGAGCTGAGAATCCAGAAACAACTGTGTATTGAGTAAATGATAAAAGTAACATTTCAAATTAGTAGGAAAAGAATGGATTATTCAACAAATAGTGTTGGGACGACATAACCATTTGGACGAGAAAATAGATCTCTAGCTCACAAAACTTAATTCCAGCTAGACAAGCAGCAAGTCTATTGCTGTTTGGTCACGTATCCCTTGTATAAAGCTCCCTGTGAAAATTCAGATAAGCGAAAAGTTTTATAAGATTATGAAGAGATGCCCAAACTCGGCAAAATAAGGACACATTAAAATAAAATAAAATAAAAGCACATTAAAAAATAAACCAGCTCCAATCTAATTGGCCAATATTTAAAATCTGTGTAAATCGCGAGCCTGCAGGAATGTGGGAAAACTTAAATTGGCACAGCCACCTTTAAAGGCAATCAACCAGTATCCATTAAAATGTGAAATTCACACATGCCCCGTCACCCAACATTTCCAGTTTTTAATGAAACACACTCTCATATCTGTGCTCACAGGGCGGCCTGTACAAAGATGTCAATTGTAACTTTGTAATAGAATAAAATTGGAAAAACAAAATACCCATCAAGAGGCGGGAACAGTATAAAATACTGGGCATCGATAAAAAAAAAGAATAAGATTCATACACGTAGTGACGTGGAAAGATCTCTTAGATACAACACATTTTTTATAAAGTTTGGGGGAAAATGAAGGACAATACATATGATACCATTGATTTTAAAACGCATACCATATATTCACACACACAAATACTGTATAGTGTACTTCTTAAGTACCTATTTGTATAGTATAAAAATGTATAGAGAAGGTCTGGAAGGATACTAACCAAACTGTTAATAGTAGTTTGGTGCAGTGCATTAGCTTTAACTGTAATATTCGATGTTTTTGAGTATGCATTCATGTATCGTTTGTGTAATGACAAATTAATAAATTAGAAATAAAATTAAATAGAAGGTGTTTTCTTCTTGTCTTCTGCTAATGTCCTCCCTGGTGCCCTGGGGCTCACCGTTTTCAGCCCTCTGCCCTCCTCCTTTCCCTCTCTATTTTTCTTCTTCTTCGCCCTCTCCTCGGACTTCATCACATCAAGTCAGTGTTCATACAGGCTTAAGATGTAAATAATGATAAATGAGTAAGCCTCCACCAGCTTTTCCAGCCACCTGTTTTGCCTTTCCGCTTCTTCCGCTTCCACTCGCTGCTGGTGGCTCACAGTCTGACCTGGTAGGAGCTCCCCCTGGGCTCCAAAACCATTTTCAACAAGGTCACCAATGATCACTGTATTGCCAATTCCTTCCAGTAAGTTTCATTTCTTATCATACTGAACTGTTTTACCTAATTTTGCTTTATTATCATTTGTTTAGTCTAGCAAAAAAGTTTCTACCTCTCCCTCCTTTTCATTTTTTAGGGGCTTCTCGTTAAAAAAAAAAATATATATATATGTGTGTATATAAATATATATATGGCTGAATTTCCAATTCTTTTAATAGATTAATTCATTTTTGTATATTATTATTATAGGCATATTTGATGTAATTCTGCCATCTTATTTTGTGTTTTCTCCTTAGAATGCTTTCTAGGTTTCTCCTTCTTTTCCCCTTTTCCTGGCCTTGATTCAATTGATTGTTTTCTTACTCATATTTTGCCCCTCTGATTGTTGGGAAATTATACTTCCCATGTCTATTCTTCCAGTGGTTTATCTTCTAAATTTTTTATCATTTTGCTGTGGAAATTTCTAGTCATATACCAAAGTAAACAGTATAAGGAATTCCTATGTACCTATCACCCAGCTTAAACAGTTATTCACTTGTGACCAATCTTGTATTATTTACACTCACACCAATTTTCCCACCATCCTCCGACTTCTTTTGAAAGAAATTCAAGATGTCATAACACTTCCTCCATTCGTATTATATTTCAGCATGTATTTCTAAAAGAGAGGAATTTTTTAAAAAAATTCTTTAAAAAAATAACCATAATCCTTCTTATCCCATTTCAAAATTAACAATAATTCCTTAATATCATTAAAAATCTGGTTTATGTCTACATTCCCCTTAATGTCTTAAAATTTTTTATAGTGCATTTGTTTGAAATCCAATCAAAATGAGGTCCATACAGTGCAACTGGTTGGTATGCCTCTGAAGTCTCTTTTAATCTATAGACTGTCTCTACTCCCCTCTTTTTCCCTTGAATTCTTTAAAAATTAGGGTTGTTTGTCCTGTAGCTTTTCCAAAGTCTGAGCTTTCCTGTTTGTATTCTTGTAGAATCATCTGTCCCCTAGAGTTCCTGTAAATTAGTTAGATCTAGAAGCTTAATCAGATTCAGTTCACATTTTGTCCAGATTAATTCATAAGTGATGGTGTATACTTCCATCGCATAATGTCTGGTTGTCCCTATTTTGGGATTTGGGCAGCAGTTAAGAATCACTGTCTAGACACATTAGCCTATAAATTCTATCATTCCTTCTCACTCATTAGTGAAATTACTTCTCTAAAGAGAAAAACTCGCCCTTATCATCTGTTCAGTTACCTTAAGGTACAGTTCATATAAGGAAGGCAGGGACTTAATTCTTTCCTTTTATATCTCAGTGTTTAAAATAATGAGTTGAATTCCTACAAAGGAATAAAAATAAATGAGTGATTAAGGAAGTTTTTCTCTGATATTTATTCTGAGAAGAGAGAAGAGAATGAAGCAAGTTGATTTAGGACACTGTATTTCAGTGTTAGTAGGGAGAGGAAACAATAACTCCCAAAAAGGTGGTAGATAGCCTTGTCTGTTTGCAGCTGAGTCTGGGCATAAATTCTGAGTCGAGAGTACCTTGAAGGAAGGCACGTAAGAAGCCGCACTCTGGGCAGAGTGGAGCCTGGCTTGGAAGCACCATCAGCAGACAGAAAAATCAGGGCAGGGCACCCTGAGAATCCAGAGAATGAAGAGTTACACAAATGAGCAGTGGACTTCTGTGTGCTCACTTTCCACCTCGTGGATACTAGAGATTCTACCCTTCCAAATCAGGAGGTTTCCTGAGAAACACAGCGTGGGATGAGTGATCATTGGCTTATGTGACATTACTTCTAAGCAATGCCATAAAGATCAGGAACACTGGTACCCACGTGTCCTATTGCCTTAGTTAATCGTGTCCCGACTCCCCGTGAGAATCACTTTATCATTTTTACGGTATTGCCCTGGACACAAGAAGAGGTTTCAGTGTTGGGACATCAGCTTAAGAACCCAGGTGGTCGACCCAAGAACCTAGGTCTCTATGGCCCTCCTAGAAACCACTCCTCTCCTCCCCCTTTCTCAGGCCCATTTCTCTCCCATTCTTCTCCATCCTATCCTGCCTCCAGTTGACTGTCCTTGTTAAGCACTCACTGAGAAAGATCGAAAAGAAGCTCCTTCTCAGGAATATCAGCCTCTATATTTTTTTAAATGCTTATTTATTTTGAGAGAGAGAGAGAGAGCATGCATGCAAGTGGGGGAGGGGCAGAGAGAGAGGGAGACAGAATCTCAAGCAGGTTCTGCACTGTCAGCACAAAGCCCCATGAGGGGCGCCAGCACACGAACCATGAGATCATGACCTGAGCTGAAATCAAGAGTCAGATGCTCAATTGACTGAGCCACCTAAGCACCCCTCTCAGCCTCTTTTAAAATGGGACTCTTGAAGGCCACCATGTCCTGTTCTCCAGGGAGAATGAACAAGCGAAGACTTGCACTGGCTGCAGAAACACAGCCAGCCCCTTGCTTCCCGGACTTCAAGTCGCAAACCTGTGAGTCTCGGCTCTTCCACTGACTTCAGCTTCCCGAAACTATTCCTGTTCAGCATTAGGTAATGGCCATGATGACAGCTGACTCATCTGGGCATGCAGCTTTCTTGGAAGTTTCCTCTGATCAGATAATCACACCTTGGGAGAAAAAAAAATTGTTAATACAAGCTTCTCTCCCTGAATATTTCAAAATGTTGGCACAAGGTAGAGAGTCTTGGAAGGAGGAGAAGGAGAGGTCCTAGGACCAAGATGTGGGACTTAAAATGAACTGTCTCGAAAATATGGCACAGAAGGTTGCCAATGCCTAGAGCCAGAAGCTGAAACTAAATGAGAATCCCCCTTTGCCCTTCGATGGCTGGGAACCTTCAAACCAGGTCTCCCTCAAAGGGAGTTCCATGAGAGCAGAGACTTCTTTTTTATTCACACTTAGTGAATAAAAATAAAAAATAATGGCACTTAGTACTATTATTAAATGGATGGATGGATGGATGGATGGATGGATGGATGGATGGATGGAAGAGGGTCACATTTATGTTACACATTATTTATTCTTGAGTTTCCTGACCTGTAAATGTAATCTGAGATCACATATCATAGGCTCGTTGTGAGAATTGAACAAGATAAAGCATGTCCATCACCTAACTGGGATCTGGCCCACTGCGTGCATGCAATAAATTCTTGCTCTTGGTTTTCTTTTTACCCCTTTCTGGGCATGTGATTGAGGCCATGCTCTCTTTCCTCATCACTTTTGGACAAAAAGGTCTAGGAAAAGACTGGGTGATTTCTAAGGCATGGGAATACCACCTATAATAATTCAGGTCACCTCCAAAATCTTTTCCCCCACTTAACCCGTCCTCACAACTATCCTCTCATAAGGTTTGGAAAAGCAAGTATTTTGTTCATTTGACAGATAAGGAAACAGGGTTAGAGAATCCTGAGAGCTTGTAACCTGCCGAAATCTCAGATCTGATTAGTGGCAGAACTAGATTCCAGGCTGTGAGATGCCAGATCCCACGTTTTTCTCCCTGTTGTACTCAAATGGGTTAGAGGTCACAAGAAAAAAAGAATTCCTTCTCTGGAACAAATTATGCTGAAGCCGTACACAAATTATTCCTATTCATTGATTCATCTATTTTATTTCATTGAGGCAGCTCTGTGATTCAAAAGATGGCCATATGGGATGGGTCAAGTGAGGACAAGGTGTGACAACATATCCTCCGTGGAATGAAGAAAGGTAAGGTAAGTCTCCGTTCATAGAATACCAGACTGCAGTCAGCTTACTGGTATCTCTGATGTCTGCAGCCTCAGTGCAGGAGTGGAGTGCTTTTTGTTTATTTGTTAGAAATGTGTATCCCCTTAAGCACCACATGATCATTGAAAGATTCCAATAAAGAAGTTTCTTTCTTTTTTTTTGAAGAGACAAATCCTCTCCTACCTACTCATTCTCAACCCTGCTCTGTAGATTTAATCTCTGCTAACAGTTTTCTCTACATACAATTTGGATATACATGCACACACGCATTATGTGTGTGTGTTTTACACAAATGGGATCATACCAAACATATTCTTCTTCAACTTGCTTTCTATAAATCTACAATAATCAATGGACATCCTTGCATAACAGCACAGAGACCATCTTTATTCATTTAAATGGTTGTGTTGTATTATATAACAAACCATACCATAACACTTCCCTATTCATGGACCACTGGCACTCGATTTTTTTCCTGTAACCAAAATTAGTTGTCCATATATCTTTGTCCAATCACGTGAGAATTTCCTCAGGATAAGAACGGTATTAGCCAACATTTCTTGAGTCCTTTTTCTTCACACCATGTAGATAGGAAAAGAGGATGGATGAGCTGCGGGTATGAAGTCATTTCACTATAAAAAAGTGGAGAGCTAAGGCTCACAAAAAGTATAACCAGAATTTGGTCTTTTGGGGGGGTTTGTATTTCTTTTACAACTACGTAAGTATGCACTTGTGCTACTACTACTCTACAGTCCTTGGCTTCTCGGGAATTCTTGCCTATTGTCACGATGTTACCTTCTAAAAAAATCTTTTGAAATACTTTCCTGGGATTTAGTACAGGCTGATAGTGAGAGAATATTTGCCATATGTTCCATCTATCCCCTTCTTGTTTGGGCTGTACATATGCATAAAATACATACATAAAATCATGCAGAATTAAAACAATGAGATGAATTTTAACCTGTGAAAAGCAAAGACTTTTACATGTAGTAATCTTCAAACCTAGCATAAATGTGCTAAATATCACCTTCATTTATTTGTGGTGGGAGTCACACTTCAAAATTATTTTTATATTTTAAATTGAGATATAAGAGACATATAACATTATATTAGTTTCAGGTGTATGATATAATGATTCAATATCTGTATATATTAAAATAATCATCACAATAAGTCTAGTAAACATCTGTCACCATACATAGTTATGTATCTTTTCTTGTGCCGAGAACTTTTAAGATTCGCTCTCTTAGTAACTTTCAAATGTGTAATACAGTATTATTAGCTGTAGTTATTTGATATGTAATTAGAACAAAAATTCAGTTCCCCAGCTCCAAAACCCAAAATCTACTTATCTTCCAAATATGTTGATATTCTAATGATAAGATATCAAAATGTTATATTTCTTTTATTTGAACCCCATGTATTCCTTTATCCCACTCAGCTCAGATAATCATGCACACTTAGCTACAAAACTGTCTGCCTCGGGGGGAAAGCTGACTGGGATAAAAAAGGAAAAATGGTTAAAATCTAGAGGTTCCAAGGAAACTACTCAATGCAGGGAACAATTATTTTAAATAACCTCTTATTTTAATATATTTTATGAACTTTATTGAGGTATAATCTATACAGTAAAATGCATCATTTTAAATAAGTGGTTTGATGAGTTTTGACAAAGGTGCAAGTCATGTAACCACAACCACAGTCAAGACAAAGCCGTTCTATCACCTCAAAAATTCCCTCCTGCCCCTCTGCAGTTGAGTCCCACCTGTCCCCTGCCCTCAGTTGGTGTTTTGGACCCTTTAGATTTCCCCTCTCTTGAATTTCATATACATAGCATCCTGCTAAATTAATCTTTTGGACTTGGCTTCCTGTGCCCAGTGCCATGTTTTTAGAGATTCATACATGTTGCTCCATCAATAATTCATCTCTTTGTACTTCTGAGTGGTATCCCACTGTGGGATGTTCCACAATTTATCCATTCAATGTTGAATATTTGGAATACTTCCTATTTGGGGTGAATAGAACAAAGCTGCATGAAAATTCATGAACGGGCCTTTGGATGGACTTTTTTTTAAGTCACTCATTTATTTTTGAGAGAGAGAGGGTGGGGGAGGGCAGAGAGAGAAGGAGAGAGAGGATATCCCAAGCAGTCTCTGCATTGTCAGCACAGAGCCCAGCACGGGGTTTGATCTCAGGAACTGTGACATCATGACCTGAGCCAAATTCCATATTGGGACACTTAACCGACTAAGTCACTCCGGGGACCTGAATGGACATATTGTTTTCCTTTCTCTTGGGTAAATGCCTAGGTTCCTGTGGTAAATGTATGGTCAACTTGATTTTTAAACTGATGAAATGCTTTCCAAAGTGTTTATATATTACAATTTCTCATTGAGGGTCCCAGTGGCTGCACATCCTTGCCAGGACTTGGTATTATCACTCTTCAATTTTAGACTTCAAAGGAGTACGTACTGGTATTTTATTGTGATTTTAAGTTGCATTTCCCTTATAACTAATGATGTTGAGCATCGTTTCATGTGCTCATTGGCCATTAGTATATCCTCTTTCATGAAGTATCTCTTCAAATCTTTTGCCCATTTTTAATTAGGTTGTTTGATTTTCTTAATTATCTAATTGTAAGATGTCTTTGTATATTCTGCATACAATCTGTTATCACATATAGGTATTGCAAATGTTTTCTCTCAATCTGTGAGCAGAATACTTTAATTTGATGAAGTAACAATTTATCAAAATGTTCTCTTATGCTTCCTCTTCTTGGAGTCTAATCTAAAAAGAAATACTTGCCAATCCCAACATCATGAAGATTTTCTCCCTTGTTCTCTTCTAAAAATGTTATGTAGTCAGCTTTTACATTTAGGCCTATGATCCATTTTGAGTTAATTTTTGTATACAGTATGAGGTAAGAGGTTGAATTTACCCTTTTTGTATATGGATTCTACTTGAAAATATTATCATTTCCCTATTGAATTACCTTGGAATTTTTGTCAAAAATTGATTGACTATAGATGAAAAAACCTTACCCTGTAAATGTAACCTCTATTTCCATCAGTTCTGTTTCATGATTTGCGTGTCTCTCCTTGTTCTGATACTACACTGTCTTGATTTCTGCAGCTTTATATTTCTGTAGCTTAATAGCAAGTTTTGGAATAGAATAGTTTAAGTCCTCAAATTTGTTTTTCTTCCTCAAAATAGTTTTGGCTATTTTGAGGTCTTTGCATTTCTATTTAAAATATAGAATCCACTTGTAAATTTCTTTTAAAAAAAGTTCTGGTGAGACTTTGATAGGGATTGTGTTGAATCTATAGATCCATTTGGAAAGAATTCCCATCTTAATAATGTGTAGTCATCTAGTCTATGAACATTCCCCTCCATTTATGTAACTTCTTAATTCTCTCACCAATGTTTTATAATTTTCAGTATAATTTTCTTGCACTTCCCTGGTTAAAGCTATTCCTAATCATTTTATTCTTTCTGAGGCTTTCGTGAATGGAATTTTTTTTTCCAAGATCATTTTCAAATTGTGCTTTACTAATATATAGAAATACAATTAATTTTGGTTTATTTATCTAATATTCTGTAACCTACCTGAATTCATTGATTATTAGTTCAGAGTCTGTGTGTGTGTGTGTGTGTGTGTGTGTGTGTGTGTGTGTGAGGGGGAATGCGTTCTTAGCATTTTCTACATACAAGATTATGTCATCTATGAACATAGACAGTTTTACTTCTTTCTTCCCATTAGGAATGCCTTTAATTAATTGTTATTAATTAATGTAATTTTCTTTACCGCACTGACCAGAACTTGTAGTAAAATTTTGAACAAGACTTCTTTTCTTTATTTCCAATCTTAGGAGAAAAGCATTCAGTTTTTTACCAATAAGTATATTGTTAACTGCAGAGGTTTGAGTTTTTTTTAATTATTTTTATCCTTTATCTTTTTATATTTTATCTTTTAAAAGATTACTTATCAATATGAAATACCATTTATATTTATTTACTTATTTTTCTCCTGATTAAGGGTTATGTTTTCCTGCTTTTTCACATGCCTAGTAATATTTGACCAGATGCTAGACATCGTAAATTTTACATTTTTTTTTAATGTTTATTTTTTGAGACAGAGAGGCAGAGTATGAGTCGGGGAGGGGCAGAGAGAGGGAGACACAGGATCCAAAGCAGGCCCCAGGCTCTGAGCTGTCAGCACAGAGCCCGACACGGGGCTCGAGCTCACAAACTGTGAGATCATGACCTGAGATGAAGTCAGATGCTTAACTGACTGAGCCATCCAGGCACACCCATAAATTTTACATTCTTGACTCCTAGATTTTGTTGACTTCCTTAAAAGAGTGTCGGACTTTGTTCTGACAGTTAAGCAACTTGAAAATAAGATTGATCATTTTTAGGCTGATTTGTAAGCTTTTTAAAGGGCAGGCCTGGAGTAGCCTTTACTCTGGAACTAGTGTAGCCAACTTCTAAGGTATGACTCTGTGGTCTCTGGAGAAGACCTGGATGTTCAATGAGGGTTTTGTACTCTAGCTGGCTGGAATTCAGAATGAGTTCTCTGATACTCACCTTTCAGCTCCATGCTGATTCTTTGGCTTGTCTCATGTAATTTTGCTCTACATGTGTGCAATTTAGTATTGGGCAACATACTCTATAGGACCCCTATTCAATTTTCGGGACCTGTATCTCCATTTAGCTCCTTTCTCTTCAGCACTCTGCTCTATTCCAACCTCCTCCACTTCTCTAAACTCCAATCTCAGTCTTCTCAGTTCACTCATACTTTTATGCCCTATTTGAAAACGCTTTTCCTTCCTGTGCAGTGGTCTGGAAATTACCTCTACGTAGAAAGTTAGGGTGACCATAGTACTCAACGTCGTTTATTTCCCTTTTGTCAGGGATCACAGGTCTGCAATCTTTTGTCCAGTATTTGGAAACAGTTGTTTCATCTATATTATGTCTTGTTTTCTATTTGTTATGACAGAAGGTTAAATCTGATCTCAGTTAATCTGTCATTGCCAGAGGTAGAAATTCAACTTTTTTAATATTGAAAATTTACAAACTTATCCAAAACTAAAAGCTGTCTAGGCCTGTGATTCAAATTTATCAACTATCAAAGATGAAGAAGTTCTGAGAACCTAATAGCATACGGCATGGTGACTACAGTTAATAATACAGTATTGTATAGAGTATCTGCTGAGAGCAGATCTTAACCATTCTCACCACAAAAAAGGAAGGAAGGAAGGAAGGAAGGAAGGAAGGAAGGAAGGAAGGAAGGAAGGAAGGGAGGGAGATCCACTATTTAAGGTGATGGATATGTTAATTATCTTGATCTTGGTAATCATCCCACAATGTACAGGCATATCAATGCATCATGTTATACAATTATATACAATTATATATATGTTATATGTACAAAATATATGGACATATATGTGTATATATATGTTAATCATTCCTCAATGAAGTTGGATAGATAAATAAATAAATAATGAAACGTATCGATTATCAAGATTTTGCCTTCCATTCTATACTGGGCTGAATGGTGGCCCTCAGAAGATATGCCCACATCCTAGTCCCCAACCCATGGTTAATATTGTTTCATATGGCAAAAGAGTGTCTTATATAGCAAAAGGCGTGATTAAGTTAAGGATATTGAGAGATGGAGCGTATCTCTAATTATCCAGGTGGAATCTAAATGCAATCACGTGTATCCTTGTGATAAAGAGACAGAGGAAACTGTGACATAGAAGAGGAGGCAATGTAATCATGGAGGCAAAGTTGAAGGTGATGTAGCCACAAGCCAAGGAATGCCCTGAGTCAGTAGAAGCTGGAAGGGACAAGGATTGAAGTTTCCCCTAGTGTCTTTGGAGGGAATCCAGCCCTACCAATACCTTGTTTGGACTTTTGGCCTCCAAAACTGAAATTTCAGAAAATAAATTTCTGTTGTTTTAAGCCATCCAGTTTGTGGTAACTTGTTATGGCAGCCACAGGAAACCAATGCCCATTCCTTGTACTTTTGTTTCCTTGCTGAGGTATTTTAAAGCAAATCCTAGCTCAAATGTTATTATTTAATCTTTTCTTCTCTTGTCCCTTCTCCACCTCCTGTAAATTGGAGTTACTTCTAGAGGCTTCCTTAGATTCAAGTTACACACTATTGGCAAGAAGCTTCCTATATGGTGTTCTGTGCCTCATCCGGCATCATGTTAGCAGACACGCAGTATCAGATTTGCTACTTGATGCATTTTCAATGAGGCCCAGCTTTCGAATAATTTACAAATCCCTGCTCAAAGACAATTTCCAAACTTCAAACCCGCATTTAAAATGTGTCTTCTAATGCAGCCATAAAATTAGTGTTTCAAGTAATATTTGGTCTGAACATACTCTGCTACTCCTGTTCACACTTCACAAAATCATCTCCAGCCTTTCTTGCTTCTAATTCCAGTTTAAATGCCTGTAAGCATCTGTCTCCAGCTATCATTTAGTAAGTATGCAAGCTGCTGGGACACCTGGGCGGTTCCATCGCTTAACCATCCGACTTTGGCTCAGGTCATGATCTCACAGTTTATGGGTTCGAGCCCCACGTCGGGCTCCATGCTGACATCTCAGAGCCTGGAGCCTGCTTCATATTCTGTGTCTCCCTCTCTCTCTGCCCCTTCACTGCTCATGCTCTCTCTCTCTCTCAAAAATAAATAGACATTAAAAATGATAATAGCTACCCAAGCTGCAAGGCACCCCAGAATGGTCAAACAAAACAGGAATAAAATAGATAACCAAATAACTTCATTTTTCCAAGAGTCCTGCTGCAGTTTTCAATCATGGGATCTTAACTTTTCCTCCTCAATTTTATCATAATGAAACCGTAGAAACTGTATTTATTTTTTCCCATCACCGTCTCTCTCCTCGGCACTTTAGTTTTGCTTCAAAGCTCCCCGGCTTCGCCCTGAAACTGAATATCCAAGAGTGTCTTCTTCCTCTAACCTTCCCTCCAGAACGCTGCACTGCCAACCACCAACCTAACAGGGGGCTCCACTGTTTGTTCTCTGGTCCAGTCCCTGAGGACCCGGTGTGATTATTTCAAAATAGAAGTCCTTTTGTGCTACAAGGAGAGTGTACTGGATGAACAAGTCGTGGGGATGAAAGGTACAGCATGGGGAACGTAGTCACTGGTGTCGTAATAGCGTTGTACGGTGACAGATGGTAGCTAGACTTGTAGGGAGCACGGCATATTGTATAGATTTGTTGAATCAGTATGCTGTTGTACACCAGACACTGGTGTATCGTGTGTGTCAAACTATACTCAAATTTAAAAAAAAGGAAGCATAGCGAAGTAAAAGTCAAAGGGTGTAGGTGCAAGCCCTGGTCCTGGCTCGATGTGGCTTAACCCCTTTTCAAAAGGGTAAGTTACCACATGATGGAGGGTAGCATTTTCCACCATGTGGGATGGCTTTAGGTGCTGTGGAGACATTAATCCAGCAGAAAAATAATGTCGAGTCACACAGAAATTTATTCAAATTTCAATTAACTTCTAATTTGTGTGATGAGGTCACCTCAGCTTTGTGTTACTATGCCTTCAACATCTCTTTTAGCGTTAGCTATTCCTTTTTTTGTGGTGAAATACACAGTATAAAGTTTGCCATGTCAGCCATTTTTAACTGTACAGCTCTGTGACATAAATTATATTCACATTGCTTGCCACAGTCACCACTATCCATCCACAGAACTCTTTTCATCTTGAAAAACTGAAAGTCTATACCCACTGGATGGTAACTTCTGATTTTTCCCTCCCCTCTACCCCTGCAACCACCACTGTACTTTCTGTCTCCGTGAATTTGTCTACCGTAAGTACCTCGTGTAAATGGAATCATAATAGTATTTGTGACATTAGCCTAATGCCCTCAAAGTACACTCATGTTGTAGCCTGTGTCAGAATATCTTAAGAATGAATAATATCCCATTGTATGCGTATACCATATTTTGTTGATACTTTCATCCATCAGTGGACACAGTGGATACATCCAGTATCCAGATACTCCAGCTGCTTCCGGTTTTTGTCTGTTGCGAATAATGCTGCTATGAACATGGTCATAGCATTGGATATTCTTTCCTTTCAATAAATAGATGGTGAGACTCAGACCTGTTTTCAGTAGGCTCCTAAGCATCTAGCTGGAATTTAATAACATGCAAGAGCATCGTCTTGTTTGTATTGTATTTGTCTGGTTTTATTTTTATGGCATGTGTAATAGTTTATAAGGGCTGCCATAACAAGGAACCACAAACTGGGCAATTAAAAAAAATTATTGCTTTACACTTTTGGAGACTAGAAATCCAAAATTGAAGTGTTGGCAGGGCCGTGCTCCACCTGGGACGCTGGGTGAGAAGAGCTTCTTGTATTGACTACCCAAGCTGCAGGGCACCCCAGAATGGTCAAACAAACAGCAAACCCTAGCAATCCTTGACATTGCCTTCTTTACAGCTGCGTCAGGCCAGCCTCTGCTTCCCACGGCACACGGCCGTCTTCCCGTTGTCTTCCTTTCATATGTCCGTGTGTCCAAATTTCCCCTTTTTTATAAAGGAATCAGACCGGATTAGGACCCCACCCCAACTACTCCATTTTAACTTGATTATCTCTCTAATGACACTATTTCTAAATAACGTGATACTCTGAGGAAATGGGGTTAGATCTTCATTATATCTTTGGGGGAATGGACACAATTTAATCCATAACAGCAAGGAATACTATATGTATTGTAATACTATATGTTGTCCATCTATATGGTGCTATAGAGCAACTGACCCTAAATCTCATGGTGACCAGGTATCCATCGTTAACTAAAGATGAACAAGCTCTCCTTTAAGAGGCAGAAATTGCACATGATTCCTTTTCTCTTGAATTTCCATTTTCCGTCTCACTCCCCCTCCCCCACAAAATTATAACCTAATGCACTGAGTTAAAAACCAGTGGTGATTTTGTGCCACAAGGGCTTTTGGCAACATCTAGACACAGTTTTGGTTGTCATCACTTAGGAAGGTAGGAGACAGGCTACTGGTGTCCAGGTGGTAGAGGCCGGGAATGCTGCTCTTTATTCTTAAAAGCACAGGGAAGCAAGCCCTGAAACAACAGAGAGTGAACTGCCCCATAATGCATTGTGGTTAAGAAACCCTGACTCCGTGTAATACCTTGTTCAGCCTAAAAGTCTTTATGACCCTACTTAATGCAATAAAAATATGCTTCTAAGAATCAAAATACATTTTTGCTCAGGCTCAATGTTTGTGTCCCCCTAAAATTCCTATTTGCAACCCTGACTACAGTGTGTTGGCAATTGGCCTTTGGGGAGTGACTGGGTCCTAAGAGTGGAACGTGAATGAGATTCACATTCTTACAAAAATGTATTTCAGACAGATGTCTCATCCCTTCCACCATGGAAGGAGACAATGAGAAAATGGGCACCTATGAACTAGGAAGGGGGTCGTCACCAGACTGAGTCTGCCGGCACTTTGATCTTAGACTTCCCAGCCTCCAGAACTACGAGAAATAAATTTCTGTTGTTTGTAAGCCATCCAGTCTAAGGTATTTTTGTTATGCAGTCTGAACAGACTAAAACAATTTTTATTACACGTGACCATAAATTTCTATGTATTAATTTTTTTCTCTTAAGTTATTAGTATATCATTATATCAGTATACAATTGATTAAAAAAAACAAAACTATTGAAAAATGATGATTAACTTAGACTTAAAACTCTCTACTGGGAGCACTTAATAAGAGAAATATGGTTGAGAATTTTTAAGTTAATTAATGTATCCATGGATAAATATTGTTTTCTTGTTGAATGAGACAGATTTAGCATTAATTCCCTTTTTCGTTTTCATTTTTATCGATATCAGCTCTGACAAACCTTGTTGACATAACTAGATGGGAACAGGAGTTTTATTACGGCAACATCAATCCTTGGATTCATTTGAGTTCCATCCCAAAATCTACACAGTGATCTCTCCTCAGATATTATTTCTAGTGACCAACATGTTGAAAATTCAATTAGGGCTTTCTTCAATTTTGCCGAAATAAACATTGAGAGACTCCTGCTTGCCAAAGGACTTGTTACCCAGTCAGTACCTAAGCTGATATTTCAGATTGTCTGTTTAGACCCCAGAGATTTTAATCCCCAGGGCGAGGCCGTGGCAGAGTGAGAATGGGACAGGGAGAGAAGAGGCGGGAGAGCATGTTCTCAGACTTGAGTCAGTAAAGAATACTGGCGGAAGTTGAGGAGCTGAAAATTAATTGCCTTAAAACAATCTTTGCTTGATTCCCTTTACAAAGTCTTCATTCACCGCTTTGAAGATCACTAATATAAGATGTCCTTTAAAACTATGCTTAGGGGTGCCTGGGTGGCTCATCGGTTGAGTGTCCGACTTCGGCTCAGGTCATGCTCTCCCCATTTGTGAGTTCGAGCCCTGAGTCTGGCTCTGAGTGCTGACAACTCATTCGGATTCTGTGTCTTCTTATCTCTTTGCCCTTCTGCCTCTCATGCTCTGTCTCTCTCAAAAATGAATAAATGTTAAAAAACAATTAAAAATATGCTTATATAAAATACATACAAAAAATGCTTCCATTTCAAACTATATCTTAACCACAAAATAAGGCTGTAGTACATGCAATGAAAATTTTAATGGTGGGTGATGACCAACGCATAGGGAATCCTGCCATGGTGGATAAAGCATAGGCTTTGACATAAAATAAACACGAATTTGAATTTTAGGGACCTTGCACAAGTCACTTTACCGCTCTGAGCCTCAGTTTCCTCATCTGTAAAATGGTAACAATACCTGTCTCGTGGGTTGTTTCTAAGGGCTGCATGAGATAATATATAGAAAAATGCTGTGTAGACTATAAAAGAAAGTTATAAAACCTTGTTTAAAGTGATGTTAGAGTGTTTCCTCTGCTCCCCACCATACATATTAATCGAATTAATAACAGACATCTCAGGCCTGAGTCCTGGGCTCAGTAATCCAGCGTCCAGAGTTGGATCCTAGTATCAGAAAAAAATTGACCCAAAAGTTAAATCTATAGCTTCTTACTAGCATTTTTAAGATGTTTGTTCATTCATTTGTTCATTCATTCATTCATTCATTCATCTATTTTGAGAGAGAGACCACACGAGTGTGGGAGGGGCAGAGGGAGAATCCCCGGCAGGCTTCTCACTGTCAGCACAGAGCGTGATGCGGGGCTCAGTCTCTTGAACTGTGAGATCATGACCTGAGTGGAAATCAAGAGACTGCTGTTTAACCCACTGGACCACCGAGGTGTCCCCTTTCCCTTGCTAAGTATAACAATTGTATCCTTAAACCATAAAGCTTCAGCAAATACTAAAGTTGCTTCCCAAAATCTTAGAATGCTAAGAAATTGCAGGAGAGAGATACTTCATGTGTAAGTGCGTGTCTTTGAAGCTCATACTTCTAACCATCCCTTTACACATTCTCTCCCGAGTGACAACTGCTGGCTCCCTGCCAGGTGCCTTATCTCACAGTTGCCGTGCACGTTTGAGGTTGTTATTTGATGTTTATGATATTATTAAGCAAATATAATATACAGAATTGTTACTCAAGTACTGGAGGCTGAAAGAAGAGTTTCCAGTGAAAAACAATCTTGTAGTTCAAAAGCTTTGTGTAAGTTAAAAGAGCAAAAATGATTGAATATGTCTAACATACAAATGAATGCTTGTAACCATCAGTTTCTAGAAAAATCAGCAGAGAACTTTTTTTTTAATGTTTATTTTTGAGAGAGAGTGCAAGCAGGGGAGGGACAGAGAGAGAGGGAGACACAGAATCCGAAGCAGGCTCCAGGCTCTGAGCTGTCAGCACAGAGCCCGACGCGGGGCTCAAACTCACAAACCGCGAGATCATGACCTGAGCCGAAGACGGCGCTTAACCGACTGAGCCACCCAGGCACCCCAGCAAAGAGCTATTAAACAGGAGATAATTAAGGATTTTTAGATCATCTAAATCAAGAATACACAGGGGCTAAAAACTGTTTGTTCTGTTTATGTGCTTCTTCCCTTGGTTACGATGTTCTTACATTTAAAAAATGGAATTTTGGGGGGTTGTTTGTTTGTTTATTTTTAATAAAAAACATGAGACTTTTAAAAATGTTGTGCTGTGAGACAACATATTAGCAACAGATCTAAATTTTACCACATAAAAGATCTTTTTTAAAGCGTATTTATTTGGAGAAAGAGAGGGGGAGAGAGCATGAGCAGAGAGGCAGAGAGAGGGAGAGAAAGAGAGAATCCCAAGCAGGCTCCTCACTGTCAGCACAGAGCCCGATGCAGGACTGGAACTTGTGAACCGTGAGACCATGACCTGAGCCAAAACCGAGAGTCAGAGGCTTAACTGAGAGCCACCCGGGAGCCCCAACCACACATAAGATTGTTACCCCCAAACAGTGTTGCAGCTAGTAAGGGTAAAATAACCCCAAAATGCTTTTTATTTTAAGTTTGTTTTTATGTCACATTTTATAACAACATATAAAATGAAAACATTTTACTTAATCTTAGTATGCTTTGTTTTTAGTAAAACGCAATGATTTAATTTGTTTCCACTCCTATTATTCTTCCTGTTAGAAGCTTTTTTAATGCAGTAAGTAATTTATATCCTTTCTTGCAATATTAATGTGTTCAGGAGACATTGTTTAAGCTGCCTTCTTTAATCCAAGCACATGTTGTCTGCCTTGGGGTCTATATTCAGTTAAAATACTTTTTTCTTTAAGTATTTATTTTTTAATTTACATCCAAGTTAGTTAGCATATAGTGCAACAATGATTTCAGGAGTAGATTCCTTAACGCCCTTACCCATTTAGCCCATCCCCCTCCCACAGCCCCTCCAGCAACCCTCTGTTTGTTCTCTACATTTAAGAGTCTCTTGTGTTTTGTCCCCCTCCCTGTTTTTATATTATTTTTGCATCCCTTCCCTTGTGTTCGTCTGTTTTGTATCTTAAAGTGCTCATATGAGCGAAGTCATACAACATTTGTCTTTCTCTGACTGACTAATTTCACTTAGCCTAATACCCTCTAGTTCCATCCATGTAGTTGCAAATGCCAAGATTTCATTCTTTTTGATTGCCAAGTAATACTCCGTTGTATATATAATATATATAATATGTGTGTGTGTGTGTATACACATATATATGTGTATATATATACCATATCTTCTTTATCCATTCATCCATCGACGGACATTTGGGCTCTTTCTGTACTTTGACCATTGTTGATAGTGCTGCCATAAACATTGGGGTGCATGTGCCCTTTTGAAACAGCACACCTGTATCCCTTGGGTAAATACCTAGTAGTGCAATTGTTGGGTCATAGCGTAGTTCTATTTTTAATTTTTTGAGGATCCTCCATACTGTTTTCCAGAGTGGCTGCACCAGTTTGCATTCCTATCAACAGTGTGAAAGAGATCCTCTTTCTCCTCATCCCTGCCAGCATCTGTTGTTGCCTGAGTTGTTAATGTTAGCTATTCTGACAGGTGTGAGGTAGTATCTCATTGTGGTTTTGATTTGTATTTCCCTGATGATGAGTGATGTTGAGCATTTTTTCATGTGTCTGTTGGTCCTCTGGATGTCTTCTTTGGAGAAGTGTCTATTCATGTCTTTGTCCATTTCATCACTGGATTATTTGTTTTTCGGGTGTTGAGTTTGATAAGTTCTTTATAGATTTTGGATACTAACCTTTTATCCAATATGTCGTTTACAAATATCTTCTCCCATTCTGTCAGTTGCCTTTTAGTTTTCAGTCAAAATACATTCTAATTTTAAAAGTGTTCTGAGGTCAGATAAGTTCAATATATGTTAAATTAAACATGTAAGGTCTGGTGGCGTTCAAAAGATTTGGCTAGATATGGAATGACACAAAAGTATTTACAATCAATTGTCTCCTGAAAAACTGTAGAATAACATCATATTAATTTTGTCTTTTAAAGGTAATATGTATGTATATTAAAAAATCAGAAAATACCTTCCAAATTGTTAGCAACAGTTACTTGGGGGTTTGAGGCTGAGAAAGAGAGGGGCATGAAAGAATTTTCAGATTATTATACACATTTTTACTGAGTTTATTTATTCATTCATTCATCCATCCAACCATCTGTTCATTCCTTTGTATGTCTTATTTATTTTTGAGAGAGAGTACAACTGGGGGAGGGACAGAGAGGGGGAGTGGACAGGGGATCGGAAGCGAGCTCTGCACCACCAACAGCAATGAGCCCCCAACGTCAGGCTTCAGCTCATGAACCACAAGATCATAACCTGAGACGAAGTGGGACACTCAACCAACTGAGCCACACAGGCGCCCCTATTAAATTTATTTATAATGTGCAGACATTCTTCTGCTAACTTATAAAGACTTTATTTTTGATTATAATCAACGGTGAATGTACTTTTAGGAGTAGCAAAACTAAGTCGATTGTGATAGTTACTTTTGAAAGTGGGGTCTCTACCCCACCAATGTATTTGAAATTTTGCCTGATTCGGCCATGAAGGAATTTGAGACCATTTCCTCCAGCATCTGCCCCAAATTTGGAGTCCAGGAGCTGCCCGCCTCCCCAAGGGTTAAATACTGTAGGCATTCAAGGCTCATTGAATTAGAACTTCTTTAGCCTCTACCATGTGTTACCGTCCAAGTGCCATACAGAACTCCAAAGCAAGCTTTTCAGAAGAGAATCTCAGTTCCCACTCACTCAAAATGAAAGAAAACTCATTTCATTCAGCTTAAAATGGTTTAGATAAGTCTTAACTTCTAGGGTTCTGGTTTGAATTGGTTCTTTCCTTGCTTTAGACTTGGTTTCTCTAAAACACTGTTTCTGCTCCGTAAAATAGTTAGGTTCTACAGACTCCCTGTTCTCCACATTTCTTGGTTAAGTGGCTCCCAAACCTGTTTGGTCACTAGAAGCACCAGAGATACTTGTTAACAATAAGATTCCAAGGCCCCTTTCCAGACCTGCTTGGTTAGGAACTTGGAAGTAATTGCATATCATCCAGGTGATTCTGATGATCAGGTAAAGGTGAAAAACATTGCCTTAGTTAAATGAATATCTAACCGAGGCTTAAACTTTTGCAACCAGGTGAGTCCTAGAGATGCCCTAAGCCAGTCATTCTAAGCCTTAGAGCCTCAGAATCTTCTGGAGCATTCATTAAACCACGATGATTGAGTTCCATTCCCACCTTCTGATACGGTAATTCTGGGATGGGTCTTTCTGGTAAATTCTGATACGGTGCTGCTGCTGGCCCACGGATGACTCTGTGAGAACCACTCAAGTCCAGCTGCTTTCCACCTTTTTTAACCACAAGGAGACACTTTACATTGGAACCCACACATGTTCTTCTGAAAAGTTTCACAGAACAATGCTATGAGCCATGCACTCTGGCATTTTATATCTTATTTTATTTCACTCTTTAAAAATGCGCTAAACTGGGGGCACCTGAGTGGCTCAGTCAGCTAAGTGTCCGACTTCAGCTCAGGGCAGGATCTCACAGTTCATGAGTTCGAGCCCCGCATCAGGCTCTGTGCTGACGGCTCAGAGCCTGGAGCCTGCTTTGGATTCTGTGTCTCCCTCTCTCTCTCTGTCTCTCCCCTGCTTGTGCTCTTCCTCAAAACTAAATAAACTTTAAGTAAATAAACAAATAAAATAAAATAAATCCATTAAATCGATTGCACATCGCAACAATAGTTTGCAATCAACAATTTGAAAAAAAAATACTAAATCTCACCTAATCTTTGAAAAGTCTGGATCAGTAATCACATTTTTTTTGATCACATACTTTAAGAACAAAACATTTTTGAACATGCACTCCCAAAATTTGTACATTTATAAATTATATACTTGTACTCTCATGATCCATATATAAAATATTAGTGAAGCTTAATATTTTTCTTTACATTTCAGATGGTAAAAATGCAAATGAAAGTTACAACACTTCTTCCAGCTCTCTAGTATATCATCTTTGCACAGCGCCCCCTCTTGAGACTCAGACGCCCAGAAATTCCCAAGGCCACACAGGGGGCTTCCAGTGAGGCAGTTCTGTTGTTAAAAGCTCTTAAAAAGTAAGCAACTATTTGTTACATGGCAAGACAGAGTTGGCATTCTTTTTTGCTCCATTTTTTAAAAATCTCCACGTGGTACAGGAAGAAATGTGAAAACCATGGCATTTTTCGTGAAAAGGCTACCATCTTTAATATGACGTAATTTCTCAGAAGCATCACGTATGATGACAGACGGTGGTGAGTCACAGTACCTACGAGATGGGCTTTTCTAAAACAACGAGCCTGGTCCCTGAATCCCCTGCCCCTACTTTCTAGTTACGATGACAACTGTGCCAGACAGTTCCCTAGACGTTTCACCGGAACAATCAGACCCTCGTGGAGAAGTTCCGCCCATAGCTGGAATCTGCCTCCTAATTTCATTGCGTCCAGTTCCTAGTAAGTAAGGAGAAGTAAGTGACAGACACTGGGCCATTTCCCCCTCTTTGTGGTGAGCTGTAGCGACTGAAACTTTTAGATCCCTTAAGAGGCAGGAAGCAAGGTCGGCTGTTAGCCTATGTTCCCAGAAGGGAAATTTTATCTTTGTTCCTGTCATAGACCTTCTTCGCGAGGCTCTAATGAGGTAGCATGTAACCCACTACGGCTCTCACGCACATGCGCAGTCGATTTGATTGGCAGTTAAGTTCCAGAATAATGACATGGCCACTAGAATTAATTATAACTTTCAAGTATGATGGAATGAGAAACCCCTCACTTAAAAAAAAACATAGACATAAACCCACCTGACTGCTGAGAATAGTAAATATCTCACCCCTTTAGACGCTTCTAAAGTTACAAAGAGAGAACATAAAAAAACTCAAGCGATTTCTTTACATGAGGTGGGTAAATCCTTCAAGTTTGGTGGAAAAGAAAACAAACACTTCACTTAAAAACTAAACTTTGAAGTTTGCAAATAAAAGCAGACCCGATCCCCAGTTCAGAAAGGAGATGCTTGAAAGTTCATCAGCCTTTGAAAGCGCTCTGTGGGACCGCTGACCTCCGTGCACCGGGACTAGAAGAAGGATCAAAAAGGTGCTGGCCCCAAGACGGACAGTCGGACTGGGCTCCCGTTCCGTGTTTCAGCTCGGCCTTCGGCCCCTCAGTGTTTCACTCTGTGTAGCCCGTTTGTGTCTTTCTTTCTTTCTTCCTCTTTCTCTTCTTTTTCTTTTGTTTTATTTCTACTTCATCCCACCCATCCTCCAACTGGCCATAATGTAGCACAGAAATATAAATATATTTACTCCTCTTACACTTAGTTAAAATATACATATTTCCCAATGTTAATTTTAAAAGTCATGGATTGAACACCCGATGGGTCTCTTCGAAAAATTATGCTTGTTATGAATTTGCCTGTGGTCTTTGATCTGTGAGGTTTAATTCCTTAAGAGATGAGCGGCTTAATCACAAGAGGAGAAAATTCTCTGTGCCCCTAATTTAAATCTCGGAATCACACATGGTTTATAAAGCAGAAGGCGCTGGGAATTAGTTTTGTTTTGTCTCCACCTGGTGGTTGAAAATCAGAACACAAGTCATTAATGGAACTGGAGAAAATCGTTTCAATTCCTCTTTTAAGTATACGAGATCAAATTCTTTAAGTAGAAAATGTTTTCAAACTGGAAAAAAATCAATTGTTATGAAACTTAAGAAAGACTGATCTATGCTTTTTTTTTTCTTTAATTTGCTTCTTTATAGGAACCAAGAATGGAGAAGTCATAATTTTCAAAGGTCTTGTGTTACTTTCTACCAGAGTCTGATATTCTCTCAAACCACCTATATCTTCATCGAAAAAATGCCCCTGATGCATTCATATTTTTTAATGGAGATTCAAGATTTGTAACTGAAAAATACACAGCATTGAAGGTCTACCGTTGTATGAGTCTTCATTGTTGTCGTTGTTAAAAACACAAACAGGGGCGCCTGGGTGGCTCAGTTGGTTAAGTGGCCGACTTCGGCTCAGGTCATGAATCTCACGGTTTGTGGGTTCAGGCCCCATGTTGGGCTCTGTGCTGACAGCTCAGAGCCTGGAGCCTTCTTTGGATTGTATGTCTCCATCTCTCTGCCCCTCCCCCACTTGTGCTTTGTCTCTGTCTCTCAAAAATAAATGTAAAAAAAATTAAAAAAAAAACACAAAAACACAAACAAATGAGCGAATCCGGCCCCAAGGAAGACCACCAATTTTTGAATGCAGTAAGCATATACCGCAGAGTGAGAATCATGCAATTTTCCCCTCATCTCTTTATTCTTTTTTTCTAAATATGCATTATTTTCTTTCATTCTACAGATATGTTGAATGAATACTAGGTTAAATGTAGACCCTTATATCCATATGAGGGTCTATAGAACCTTCTCATAGAACCTTATAATACTCCCTCATATCACAAATATAATTGAATAATTAATTGCATAATCACATTCAATTCTTATAACTCTTCGTAATTAGGGTCATGAAGTTGCCATAAACTCTGAATTAGTGAGTACTGACCCGCTGTTCCTAGGAAAGTATAGAGTTTGGTTCCTACAAGACTCTGGCCACATTTTCAACTGATCAATATATAACATTGTTTTCTGTGTGTTTCCTTTCAAGACACCTTACTTAATGTGCATTGTCGATTCACTAATATTGACCCCACGGGCAACTCAGGCCCTGAGTGAAGCCCATCTAACACATACATTTTATCCATAGGGCACATCACAGCCTTCTTATACGTAGAAGCACTAAACAGCTCCTCGGCACTACACTTGAGGCCCATTTTAAGCAGCCAAATCACCCACCAAAAGCACAAAAATGCAAAAATAGTGGCACTAGTAGACCGTGAAGACGACACTTGTTTAGAGAATGAGAACTGAAGCAAGAAGGCAGCAGTCACCTTGTTCGACTTCAACCGGGAGCGTATATGTCAGGTAACACCAATGTTTCGATGCTCTGTCTACCTCTATTCGTAACCATGAAAGTATGGGAAGTACTGATTTGGGGGTTACAAGTGGATTTTAGGAAGTAGGCTGTTATGGATTAAATTGAGACATCCCCAAATTTATATGATGAAGGCCAGACTCCCAGTGTGACTACATTTAGAGATAGGGCCTTTCAGGAGGTAATTAATATTAAATGAGGTCATAAGGGTGGGGCCCTAACCCAATAGGACTGGTGTCCTTGTGAGAAGAGGAAGAGACACCCTTTCTCTGTGTTTGCAGGTTCATCGAGAAGAGGTCGTGTGAGGGCATAATGAGTAAATCAGTCATCTGCAAGCAAGGAAGAGGGACTTGGCCAGAAATGGAATTTAACCGCACTCTGGTTCTGGACTTGTCGCCTCTGGAATTGTGAGAAAATACATTTCTATTCAGACCACCCGTCGGTAGTGTTTTGTTCGGGCCCTGGCAGACCACACATAGACAAATTTGCAAATACAGAATCCATTAGGATTGACTTTTTCTGAGGACTCTCTGTATTTCTGAGAATTGACTTTTTTTTTTAATGTCAGCCTCCCTGCTGAACTGTAAGCCACATGAGGACAGGAACTGTAACTTTGCCTGTTCACAGCAATTTCCTCAAAGCACAGTGCCTCACCGATAGTAGATACTGAATAACTGTATCATGAACGAATGGAGAAGTGCAACGTACTATATATAGATTCATTTCCAATGTCTTTCCTTCCCCTCCTATTGTTCTTGTTCTTTTAATATACTATCATGTTTTTCATTTATTCTACTTTTTCCATATTTTAATATTGTAGAGAAATCAGAATGGGTCATACAGACTGATGGCATTCTGTGTTCATTGTATTCCAGGCAGCAGCTGTGATAGAGCTGCCATTGCCGATGCATTAGTGAACTTGGTCATGGCTGTCCACATAATCTTCACTTCTGTTGAGTTGCGTGCCTTGTCCTGTTGGATTGTTAATCTTTATTGCTCTTTGCAATGTCTTCAGAATGTTCACACTGCGATTCAATATTGAAACAAAAAGTCATCGTATACAAAAAGATTCTTAAAAGGGACTTAAGTTTGCTATTTTTTGTAAAACAAGTATTTGTTATTGGACAAATTCCTGCTGCTCTATATTTTCTTGCAAAGCAACAAACAAGTGCTTTATGGGGACTAAGAAAGGAAGATACCTGTGAGCAGATGAAGAGGAGTTACATTCTGTGAGGGAGGTCCCTGTCAGGATTGCTTGTCACCTCGCTACCCAAGAATTGGTGTACAACCAGCAGCAGCAGCGGGAGCTTATTGGAAACGCAAAATGTCAGCTCCATCCCAGACCTACTGCATCACGGTCTGCATTTGAACAAGACTCCCAGGTGATTCGTGTGTCCAGTCAAGTTTGGGAAGCCCCGGCATATCGCACGCCGGGCAGTGCACCTGAATGAACTTGGCCATCTTGCCGCATCCCTCAGACTAGATGAAAGAATTGTCAAAGTAATGAGAGATTTGTGTGACCAATTATTGCATAAGGACTTCGGCTGTGCCACGGTTTAATTGGCAGCATTCGTTTTCGTTCTCGGGATTCATAAAACCATGGTCCTTCCTACAATCAGCGGCATCTTCGATTTGATGGAGTACAGTAGTATTGGTTCAAGACCTTACTTTTGCTCTAAATCATCATGGTCACAGATGCGGAGACCCAAGAGGAGCTAATTCGTCACAATTTACAGTCACTCAAGCAGCAAACTCTCAAATCAATAATGTTTTTCAGTTTCAGCTCCCGGAAAAGCCCAGATTAAAGCATCAGCAGAGCAGAGAGACAGCGAGACAAAGGGCCCTTCTCTGGGAAGACGAAACGTAAGAAGCCACCTCGTCAGAAGTGATGGAGGCACAGGAAAGAAACGTTCCTATGAGTAAAGATGGATGGGGGACTTGGGGGAAAAAAAAGGAGGAGAAATATGCACGAATACTCTTCATTTTGAGAGGTGAATCTTTTTAAAACTTTCATGTAGAAAATTTTATCATATTTCTCATTCATTCTTCATTCTCGTCCACAATGGGAGATGGTAAGGAAAATTAAATGAACAGAGTTGGGGGGGGGGGGGATGCAATAACTGGCTTAATATTAACAATAGTTGTTTTTCTTAATAATTTCTGAATTTGTACGGGTTCAGACATATATAAATACAAAATGTATGCAAGTATGCTCATTTCAAGACCTCAGATATTTTACTTGATATCGTGGAGGTTCATTTAAACCCATTGGCTCTGACACTGACTACCCAGGTTCACAGCCCAGCACCAGCATTTACTCACTGGGTGCCTTTGGGAAAGCTAGTTAACCTAACTATGATTCCGTTTCCTCATGGGAAAATAGAAAAGATAAAAGTTGTTGTAAAGACAAATGAGTAAAGCCCGTAGAATAATGTCTCGTGTAGAATAAGTGGCCAGTACCTATGAGATGTAGTGTTTTCTGATATTAATATTTTTAGCCTTGAGCATTTATTCTCAAAGTATGGTCCCTAGTCTAGCAGCATGAGCATCACCTGGGAATTCGTTAGAAGTGCAAATTCTCTGCGCCCAACTCAGACCTCCTCAATCAGAAACTCTGGGAGTGGGGCCTGGCATTCCTTTGCTTCAACCTGACCTTCTGGTGATTTGAGGCAGGCTAAACATGGAGAACAGATGCCGCAGGGGACTGGCCCTTTAGTAGCGATGATCTGAAGTTTAGGCTGCTAGCTCTTCAGCTTCCTGCTCTTTAGCTATTTAGCATCATGGAAAGAGCCAGCGGAGGCACCAAGTCAATGTGTAATCTTGTTCAGGCCTACTCTGAAGGCTCAATAACACTGCACTTCAATTAGAACGAGCAAGTGATTGAAAAGCAGAGTGTAGTAAAGATCGGGCTGCACGAAGGAGAGAAGCTGAGTCAACAGGAAACCAACGTCCCCAAAGTACTTAAAGCTCAGCTAAAAGAGAAGATCGGATGGTGAGATTAGAATAATAACATGTGAGTAGGAGCCACCTACCTCAGTGAATAATCGAGTAAGAAGGCAAAATGAGCCACAGCAAAGATGAAATGGCCAGGGATGTCAAGGCAGCTAAATTGTGAAATTCGACCCGTCACCAGCTCACGGTGAGACGCTGAGCCCTACTGTGAATTTTGTCTAGTTATTCTCTGGGGATAGGTGCCTTTAAAATCTAGCTAACTGATGATCAAGATATTGACAGGCTCTGTGGCTAACTACCAAGCCTTCTGCATTTGGCATCTTCTGGGGTTGGATTCCTTTCTGGAAATTTGTAGCTGGTTTCTTTGGTTACTTGACCAGGGTTGCTCAGGCATTGGCTGCCATTCTCTTTAACGCATCAGATTTTTTTTTAACGTTTATTTATTTTTGAGAGACATAGAGACAGAGCATGAGCAGGGGAAGGGCAGAGAGAGAAGGAGATACAGAATCCAAAGCAGGCTCTGGGCTCTAATGAGCCATCAGCACAGAGCCCGATGTGGGGCTCGAACTCACAGACTGTGAGATCATGACCTGAGCTGAAGTCGGCTGCTTAACTGACTGAGCCACCCAGGCGCCCCTAACGCATCACATTTTTATTTGCTCCCCTTCTCAACGATGAAGGCTGGCCCCTGGAAGTGCTTTCAAGTAGCAAAATACTGTTTACTGAACTTTTACCATAGCTGAGGAATTGATTAGAAACTCAAAAAATCCTCAGAGGATTTTTAAGATGCTTGCCTGACTAAATTGATCACACAACGCTTTGCGAACGTGGTATTACATAAAATCTCAACTAGAAAGAAATAGTACCTCTAATAAGTGTCTATATGCGATGCTGCTCTCTCTTCTGTTCTCAGCTTAGCTGAGTGGTTCATAGTTAAACAGTAAGCACAGAAGAACTGGTTAGTAGAAGATCATGAAGTCTAAACCAGCGTACTAGTACAGGAAGACTTTATCCTAAGATTGTATAGCTGCTTAGAATAAATGCACAAATAACTGCAATGGCCTGTAATCCCTTTTCTGTTTGCTGTCCTTCAAATATATATTGTCCCCAAACACAAAAATATTCCTTAAAGCAAAAATAAATCCAAAAAGTCTAAAGGTGGAAACGACTCAAGTGCCAATCAACGGATAAATGGATAAACCAAATGTGATACAGGCACACAATGGAACCTTATTCAGCCTTTAAAAGGAGGGAGAGAGGCGTCCGGGTGGCTCAGTTGGTTGAGTATCTGACTTCGGCTCAGGTCACAATCTCATGGTTCGTGGGTTTGAGCCCCGCGTTGGGCTCTGTGCTGACAGCTCAGAGCCTGGAGCTTGCTTTGGATTCTGTCTCCCTCTCTCACTGCCCCTCTCTCTCTCTCTCTCTCTCTCTCTCTCTCTCTCAAAAATAAATCATAAAACAAAAGGAAGGAGATTCTGACACATGCTATACAGCATGGATGATACTTGAGGATTCAGTCTAAAGAAGCCAGTCACAAAAAGACAAATACTATGTGATTCCACTTACATGAGGAATCTAAAGTTGTCAAATTGATAGAAACTGCGTGGTGGTTGCCAGGGTCTGAGAAGACGAGAAAATGGGGGGTTGTTGCTTGATAACCCAAACTGAAAAAATTCTGGAGCTCTGTTTCACGGCGATGTGAATGTCCTTAATCCTCCTAAACTGTACACTTAAAAATGGTTTAGATAGTGAATTTATATTATGTGTTCTTTACTACAGTGAAAAGAAAATTAGGCTTCCCCTGGGGGAGGGGGAATAGCTAAAATGATAAATCATATGTATTTTACCACAATTAAAAATAAAAACAAAAGGTAAAAAATAATAGAAATAATCCAAAAGGTCAGAGTGCCACCTAAGAACCATATAGTTTTTCTTTATATCTGGATCCCAAAAGAGTCTTATCAGACAGTGACTTTTCATGAAATAATGAAGAAAAAAAACTGAAGCTGAGAAAGAGTGATTAACCTGAGGTCACCTAAAAATATAACCAACCTGTCTAAGGATCTGCTTTCGTAAATGCTGAACTAAACAACACTCTTTTTTTTTTTTTAAGTTTATTTATTTATTTTGAGAGAGAGCAAGCAGGGGAGGGGCAGAGAGAGGGAGAATCCCAAGCAGGTTCTGCGCTGTCAGCACAGAGCCCAATGCTCTTTCCAATGGAAAAAGAGTTTAAAAAGAGAAATCTCTCTGTCCATCCAGGGACACCGCTGCTGCCCTGCAGACAGGGAGCTGCTGTGCCTCTCACCCTGAACACAGTTACCGTGTGGACGCGTGGACGTGTGGACGCGTGTGCAAGAGCACCCGGAGGGAGGGATGGTGAACGGCGGATGCCTATTTGATCTGAGAAAGAAACGAGAAGGGGTGAGCTGAAATTTCATCACGGAGATTTGGGGTGAATGTTTGTAAGAAACTTCTGTCTCCACAGCTAACCAGTGAAAGTTCCGGAGGGAGGTGGGGGAATTCTCCAGAACAGAGCTTTTTGGCAATGCTGGTGCAATCTCCTGCCAGGTCAAAAGGGAAAAAGTGCTCGTTGAGGTCTCTTTGAACTCCATAATTGTTTTGTTAACTAAGATGATTCACCTCCTCCGGGGCTTGAGCTGAGGTCAGCAAGAGCCCCTGTAGTGTGTGTGTGTGTGTGTGTGTGTGTGTGTGTGTGTGTGTGTGTGTGTGTGTGTTACACAGGAGTGGAGCCAGGCCTAGGACTAGGCTAGAGTAAAAGTTTAACTTCCCTATTTTGACTTTAGGTTTTATATATATCCATAGTTCCAAATTAACTACAACGAACACCCGTTAGCACTGTGCTCGGGGAAAAAAGACCTCCTTCCCTATCTGCAGCAATGCTCTTCTTATAATTAATAAGCAGACAGAAATTAACCTGGCTTCTGTCAAAGTTGATGAAAAGTCCTAGACGGTTTTGTATTTTTCCCATTGACAAAATGTATTTTAATACCGTATTAAATAAACATAAGACTAACTCTCAACTTCATACCATGTATCAAGATCAGTTTGAGTTACACTAAAAAATAAACGTTTAAAAACACACATAAAGAATACTAAGAAAAATATAATAATATTTGTAAACCTAGAGATGAGAAAGGCCTTTTTTTTTTCATGTGGCACCAATGCCGAAAATCATACAGCAACAACTGGCACATCTACACTCATGGAAATGAAAAACCACTGGGGCGCCTACGTGGCGCGGTCGGTTAAGTACCCAACTCTTAATTTCAGCTCAGGTCATGATCTCACAGTGCGTGGGCGCATGGGTTCGAGCCCCGCATCGGGCTCCATGCTGATGGTGCAGAGCCTGCTTGGGATTCTTTCTCTCCCTTGCTCTGCCCCCACACCCCTGCTCACATACACATACTCTCTCTCAAAATAAATAAACCTTAAAAAAAAAAAAAAAAAGAAAAGCCACCAAGATAAACAGTGATTCTAGAAGAATATTTTTTTAAAATATGAAAATATTACAGATAATGGGACAATGTCTTTATTAAGAAAGATGACTTAAAACCAATTTAAAAATCAAATTTTTGTTTGAGAACAACGGAGAGGTAAAGGATCTGCACAGGAAAATCACACAACACAAATGCCAAAGCTATGAAAATCGGTCTTAACGTTCGTAGTAGTAAAAAGGAGAACATTAAAATAAAGTTATTTTTCACACCTTTTGTTGGCAGCTATTAAAACCCTTTTATTCCATCATACAAATTGAATTCCCACCAAAGCCTACGTGGGAGCCATGAATCAGGGAAACTCCTGATTAGCCAACGTCTGGGAACCATTGCCCACAGCCACTGCCCAACAAATAGGCATGCAGGGAAACCAGGAAGCAGCTATTTTTGACTGCAAAGGTGAGGGAGTCGGTCTCTGCCAGTGGTTTAATGAAGCACCATCCCGTAGAATAACTAGAAACCTCGTATAACATTGGTGGGAGTCTTCATCACTAGAAGCACTTGAAAACTGACAATGTCTACAGAAGTTAAACTTACACATTCCCTATGACTCAGCATTTCTACTTCATGGTATGTACACAACCAGGTGTACTTAGTGTGAGTGCTTAATGTGTACCCAGGTTCAGCAAAAGTAATGTACAAGAATGTTCATAATTTTAGCAGCCCTTCATGATAGAAACACTCAACAAACTAGGAATAGGAGGGAACTTCCTCAACCTGATTCAAGATATCTACAAAACATTCACAGCTATATTCTTTTTTTTTAATGTTTATTTATTTTTAAGAGAGAGAGAGAGACAGAGCACAAGCAGAGGATGGGCAGAGGGAGAGGAAGACATGGAATCAGAAGCACACTCCAGGTTCCAAGCTGTTAGCACAGAGCCCGAAGCAGTGCTTGAACCCATGAACTGTGAGATTATGACCTGAGCCGAAGTCTGAGGCTTAACTGACTGAACCACACAGGTGCTTCTCCACAGCTATGTTCTTAATGGTGAACAGCTGAATGCTTTTCTCCACAGATCAGGAAAAGGACAAAGATGTCTACTCTCAATACTTCTATTCAACACTTTATTGTCTGGACCATTCTAGCCAGCACAGGTAAGCAAGAAAATGAATTTAAAAGGCAAATGAATTTAAAAGTTTGGAAAGAAGTAGAATTATCTCTATTTGCAGATAACATGATCTTGTATGTGGAAAATCCCAAGGACCCTACTAAGCTATAAGAATTAATAAACGAGGGGTGCCTGGGTGGCTCAGTTGGTTGAGCGTCCGACTTCGGCTCAGGTCATGATCTCGCAGTCTGTGAGTTCGAGCCCCGCGTTGGGCTCTATGCTGACAGCTCAGAGCCTGGAGCCTGCTTCAGATTCTGTGTGTCTCTCTCTCTCTGCCCCTCCCCCACTTGTGCTCTGTCTCTCTCTATCTCAAAAATAAAATAAACATTAAAAAAAAAAAAAGAATAAGCGAGTCCAGTAAGGTACAGGACACAAAAATCAATGTAAAAAATTCTATTTCTATACAGTTGCAATGAGCCAACAGAAAATGAAATGAACGATTTCATTTATGATAGCATTAAAAAGAAAAGAATGCTTAAGAATCAATTTAACAAATGGGTGCCTGGGTGGCTCAGTCAGTTAAGGGCCTGACTCTTGATGTCGGCTCAGGTCATGATCTCACGATTCATGATTTTGAACCCCACGTTGGGCTCTGCACTGACAGCACAGAGTCTGCTTGGGATTCTGTCTCTCCTTTTCTCTCTCCCTTCTCCACTTGCTCTCTCTTGTGCTTGCTGTCTCTAAATAAGTAAACTTAAAAAGAAGAAGAAGAAGAAATTTAGCAAAAATGCAAAACTTATACTTTGAAAACTATAAAACACTATAGAAAGAAATGAAAGAGAACCTAATGAAACCTACTAAATGACATCATATTTTCATGGATCAGAAGACTTAATATTGTTAAAATGGCAGCATTCTCCAAGCTGATCGACAGATTCAATGCAATCACTATCAAAATACTAAGTGACTTCTTTGCAAAAATTAAAAATTCATATGGAATTGCAAAGGACCAACAATAACCAAAACAATCTTAAAAAAAAAAAAGAAAAGACAAAGTTGGAAAACTCAGACTTCTGCATTTCAAACCTTACAACAAAGCTACAGTAATCAAGACAGTGTGGTACTGGCATAGACTAGACATATTAGGTGAATAGAATAGAATTGAGAGTCCAGTAACAGACCCTCATGATTATAGTCAATTGGGTTTGACAAGGGTGCCAAAAAGACTAAATAGGAAAAAAATAGACTTCAAGAAATGATTCCAGGACATGTGGATATCCACATACAAAGGAGTGAAGTCTGATCCCCTACCTCACAACATCAGCAAAAATTAACATGGGGCACCTGGGTGGCTCAGTCAGTTATGTGTCCAACTCTTGATTTTGGTCATGATCTCATGGTACATAAGATCGAGCCCCATGTTGGGTTCTGCGCCATCAGATTTTCTCTCTACCCCTTTCTTCCCCTCCCAGCCTTGTGCTTTCTCTCAAAATAAATAAGTAAACATTTTTAAAAACTTAATTCAAAAGTGGCTCAAAGACCTACATGTAAGAGCCAACACTATAAAATTATTAAAACATAGGCATGAACCTTTTTGATTGGTTTCTTAGATATGACCCCAAAAGCATAAACAGCAAAGGAAAAAATAGACAAGCTAGATACCACTAAAATTAAAAACTTTTATGCTTCAAAGGACACTATCAAGAAAGTGAAAAGAAAATCCATAGAGTGAGATAAAATTTCGGCAAATCATATATCAGATAAGAAAATTCTATGTATAACATACAAGAAACAATTACAACTCAATAATAAAAAGGCAAACAATGAATTTTTTTAATAGGCAAAGGATCCGCATAGATAGTTCTCCAAAGAAGATATAGAAATGGCTAACCAGCACATGAAAGGATGCTCAACATTATTAGCCATCAGGGAAATGTCAGTTAAAACCAGCATGAGATACTATTTCATACCCACTAGGATGGCTAGAATCAAAAAGACAAATAATAACAAGGGTTGGTGAAGTTGTAGAGAAATCGGAACCCTCATACACTGCTAGTGGGAACGTAAAATGATGTGGCTGCTTTAGAAACAGTCTGGCAATTCTTCAAACAGTTAAACATAGCTACCATATGATCCAGCAATTCCACTCCTAGGGATGTAGCCAAGAAAAAGAAAAACGTATGGCCACCATCCACACAAAAACGTCTACACTAATGTTCATGGCAGCATGATTCATAAAGGCCAAGAGATGGTAATCAACTGGTGAATGAGTGGAAAAGTAAAATGTGATACATCCACACAATGGGATCTTTTTGGCAATAAAAAGAAATGAAGTACTGATATATGCTACAACATGGCTGAACCTTGAAAACGGGCTACATGAAAGAAACCAGTCACAAAGGGGCCACATAATGTGATGTCATTGGTATGAAATGGTAGAAACAACATGGCTGCTCTCAAGAGGTATCGATTGTTTTTCCCTCCTTTCAAGTCTTTTCATATTTCTGAGCTCGCGTAGTGAATGAAATTTTGGAATTGCCTTCTGCAAGGCCAAGCCATTCTGTTTCCTCTCAATCAAATCTCCCTTCTTTGCCACTTACCCTGATCCCCTGCTCCCCTACACTTGCTCTTTTCCTCCACCTGCAGAAAAGGCCAACCACTGTAGGTTTTTGTCCACGTCAGGATGAGAGTGAGCATGGGGTTTTAATTCTCAAGCTGGTGAGGAGGCAAAACCAAAGGTATCAGAGAGACCCCAAGGCAGGAAATAGAGTATGCTGAGGTTTCAGCCAATGCCTTGCATTATAGAACTAGTGGTGAGCCCCACTCAGTTTTAGAATATCCTTCCTTAGATGCCAGAATTTATCTAAGATAGTGTTTCCTCTGTGGCTGAGGCCTCCTTCATCTTCCAATGGAAAGCTTATCAGGCAGGGGGGCTGGGAAGAGCGAGCTGGAGAAGCTCGTGCATATGAGGCCTTATTACAGAATCAGATGTTTAATGTACAGCTGCTGTGTTTAGGTTTTCCCCTCATTATTCCCTAATCACGCTTTGTTGTAACATCGCAAATGTCACACCTACACATCCTCACTAAGAGATGGCATGGACTTAATCTCAACTCTGTGACTAAGAACAGAAAACAGAAAAAAATATATACTCCCCTCTCTTTACCTCACAGGACTGCTGCTAAAAGACCCAAAGACATATTTTCAAAAATTGACATTAAGAGAAATACTCTGACGAGATAATGTACATGAAAACCTTATAAATTTATAGAGGCTACATAAATGATCCTTTTACTTATATTATGGAAATCTTGTAACAGTGTGGTCCTTCATAAAATCAATGAAAGCATTGGGACGACTTCTTCCAAAACGGGTCTTCAAAAGGAATCTAACAAACTTCAAATGTTCCATTCTTAAATCTGAAGATAAACCAAACCAACTCTAGAGCACAGGAATGTTCGGTAACACTGACGTCACGCCACATTAGACAGTGGCAGTGGTCAAGGTGTTTGATAACCAAGTATCTAAAAAACACTTGTCAATTACCGAAGTATTTCCCTGGGGCCTCAGCATCGGCCAAATTTGGGAATTTGTTAAAAATGCAAATTGTCAGGCCCTAATCCAAACCTCTTGGAATCAAAAGATCTGGGGGCGCGGCCCAGCAATCCATGTTTTAAGAGCCCTCCAGATGATTCTGGAGCACCCTTAGGTTTGAGAACCACTGCTGTACCTAGTGCCCTATTTGTGTAGGCAAGGCCTTTAGAGACGGTCAGACATGTCAAACATCTGGTTTCAGCTGGCCAACACTGGACACAGACCCTCAGACTGTCTCTGCTCATTCACTGCCAAAGTTATCTGCTTTGCAGTTTGAATCTCCGATTGCAGACTCTGGCTTAGTTTACATTCTACCACCTTAATTCAGACCCTCGGTCCTGGGGTGGAGGGAGATGTCATCTCGGTGGCTTGGGGGCCTGTCCCCTCCCTGAGCCATGCAGCTCCTGCAACGCATCTAGGGAACTGGAAATAGGTCTCACTTTCGGCCCCTCACCTCCCTGCTGACTCCCTCAGGGTCCTCACTCTTGCTGGCTCGCAGTGGGTTTGTGGGGGTTCTCAGCCTTCACCCCTTGCAAGGGGTTGGGCAATCCCCACAGGGTCCCTTCCAGCCCCAGGGAACCCAGAGAGCTGTGCTTCTCAGCTCTCCCACCCGTCTCAACTCCCGGTTTCATTGTTTCTCTGGACTTTTACAAAAGACCAGAAAAATATTTGACTTCCGGTTGCTTCTGCATTTAATCCTGCAAGTATCCCTGAGGCCTCGAAGCCCTAAAGATCTGAAATTTAGAGAGAACAACACAACTTAAAAATTCCATAAGTTATCTTGCCATAGGTATTTCTCATTATCCCTTAAATGACCTGATTTGTATTATTTATTACACTTCAAGGTAATATATAAGAGCAAAATGTGAAAGATTGCCCTTAAGTCATAATTACAATAACAGTAAGCAAATGCATATTTTTTCTTGTGTTTTACTTTTGGTTTTTAAAACTATCCAGTTATTATTATGGTTGTTTTGATCAAAATATAAACAATTTTTAAAAATACACAAAAGACCCTATTATGGTTTAAAAAAAAAACAAGTTAATAGTATCCAAATTTCTTTCCCATTTTAGTGTGGATACATCAGTACAATGCTATTTTACATCCTGCCCTTCTCACTTATTCGTGATTTCCATGTCACCATATAAATATTATTAAATTCATTTACTGGGTCTGCATGACATTAATTTTTTTTTTAACGTTTATTTATTTTTGAGAGACATAGAGATAGAGCATGAGCAGGGGAAGGGCAGAGAGAGAGGGAGACACAGAATCTGAAGCAGGCTCCAGGCTCTGATGAGCCATCAGCACAGAGCCCGATGTGGGGCTCGAACTCACAGACGTGAGATCGTGACCTGAGCCGAAGTCGGCCGCTTAACTGACTGAGCCACCCAGGCGCCCCTGCATGACATTAATTAAAATTTGCACAGATGCAACAACCTCATAATTCCCCTCCTCAGACTTCTACTTCACACAAGTGTTTGGAGCCAACTTAACAGTCTTTTCTTCCTCGTAAATTTTTCATTGCTCGCCACGTTTAAGAAAACAGAATGCTGGGGCGCCTGGGTGGCTCAGGCAGTTAAGCAGCCGAATTCGGCTCAGGTCATAATCTTGCAGTTTGTGAGTTTGAGCCCCACATCAGTCTCTCTGCTCTCAGCACAGAGCCTGCTTTGGATCCTCTGCCCCCCTCTCTCTGCCTGTCCCCCACTTGGGCTCTCCCCAAAATAAATAAATATTTTTAAAAAATAGAAAGAAAAGAAAACAGAGTGCTTCCGCATTTTACTGCATCCCCTTAATCTCTTCTGCTTGAAACTCCAGTTGCTTCTGTCAAGTGCTCCCTTTGCAGGACACTGCTGTTGCCTCACAAAGGCATAAAATCAGTGAAAAGCAGTGTCAGCTGCTTGCCCATCGCTAGAGGAAGGGGTCATCTTTCTTGACTTTCATCCCCTCCCCCCCCCACAAAGATGTTTCATCCCCCTAACTTCTTTAGAGTTCCCAGGGCTGGCCATGCAGGGCTGTCCCCAAAGTGCTTTCAGCCCTACGGTTACAATCTAGGAGCCAAATCTGCTTCATCTTCCTTCCTAGAAACAGAAACCATAAGGTCCAGCCCTGAAATCTACTGGAAACTCCTGAATGCAATTTCATCTCTCAAACTCCCTCCTGCAGCGGTTCTCAAAATACGCTTCACACAGAATGGCGTGGAGTGGTAGGGGGCCGAGAATGGACTGTCCCTAGAACCTGAAGTATTTGTCCCCTGTGCGTATTCTACGAATCAGGAACTGCGTCTCCTGCTGCCATGGCCCACTACTCTTCTATAAATAAACTACTTGATACATTAAATTCCCAAGGGTCAATCAAATGTTTATTTTCTCAATAACTATTCAAATGTTTATTAATAGCCCCTTATATTTTCTCAGAAATTTCGGGAAAGCATGGAAGAAATATTAAAGTAATTCTTTTTCTTTCTCTGCCCCTGATTCCCACCCTCAACTGAGCAACAGATTGAAGAGAAAATACTGGGTTTTTTTCATTATGAAGATAAAGAAATCATTACGAAGGTAGGATCTTCTCTGCAAAATTACTACGAAATCCAAGGTTGTGTTTAAAAACTTTAATTCATGACATTCATTAAAGAACAGTAAGGCAGACTTTATTCAGGACCGTCTCTATAGGTGTAGGTACCGCGGGAATGGGGTTTTGCTTGGGAGAGAGAGATTAAGCTCAACTCCAACTACAATAAGGAAAAGTGGGAATTTGTAGCCAAGGATGGGGTGGGGGGTCAGTGAATGGAAAATTACTAAGAGGAAACATCAGCGGTAAAGGAGATTTGGGCAAAGCTGACTTGGCAGGATTCTTGCCGAAGGCAGGCAGGGTAATCAGACGTCACATGGGGGTGGTGGAGACCAAGGAACCCAACAAGACTTTGAGGATAGGGGATTCAGGCAAACTTGCTTAGCAGGATTCCTGCTAAAATTGAACAATGAAAAGGAAATACGGAAGCCCAAAAGTTTGAAAGAGATGTCTTAGTCAGTCTGAGCTGCTACAACAAAAATATCATGGACTGTCCTAGACAACATTTATTTCCCACAGTTCTGGAATCTGGGGAGTCCAGGATAAAGGTGTCAGCAGATGTGGTGTCTCACGAAATCCCACTTTCTGGCTCATAGATGGCCATCTTCCTGCTGTGTCCTCACACGGTGGAAGACGTGAGGGGACTCTCTGGGGCCTCCTTTATAAGAGCACTAATCCCATTCACAAGAGCTCTACCCTCATGTCCTAACCACGTCTACCTCCTAAAGGCCCCACCTCCTAAGATCATCGCCTTGGGGGTTAGAATTTCAACATTTGAATTGGGGAGGACACATTTAGTTCACAACAAGAGAGTTCAGAGGAGACTGATTAACGTTTGGTCAAAGAGGGACTGTCAGCCCTGAGAGTATTTGAAAATAGCAAAAAAGATTATTGGGGTTCTTCAATGCAAAACTAAGCACTATATAGAGCCCACTTTTCCAGGTATCTGATTCTAGCCTTTCATTGCCTGTCAGCTATTCTACAACTCTGTAAACTGTGGATGAATGATACCAATGTAACGTATGTCTTGTCTATAGACATGCAAATATACTCCGTAGAGGATGTTTGGGATTGACTTCCCTCCTCCCCATGGAAAAAGCCAGTTTCCCTGTTCATTTGTAAGTTCATTTCAACATGTCTTTATTCTATATAAATTTGTGTTCCTTTGACTTCCCCTTTGGATTAGTTAACATCGTACTGGCTCCTTCATTAACAATTAGTTAAATAAATCTTTAATACATGTTCATATTATATCTATATGAAAGTTCCGACTTTAGCTTTTCAAAAAATCATTCTTTAACAAGGTCCCAAGTCCAATAAGAGGACTAGAAAAATCTACCATTCCATTCAAAGAATTGCTAAATAAAATATAAAGATAATCCCCTCAAGAGACTAAATTCACAGGCTATAAGGGACTTGGTTTCACAAGGGTGAGGAGACGGAGGGAAGGTCTACACCCTCAGTGAAAGCAGATCAGAATGAAATGTGTCCCCCAAGACAGGAAGATGTCAAGAAAGTTTTTCTCTGTTCTAGACTCACAGAAAACACAGCCCCAACTAAAGATGAGTTTACTGTAAAAAATTGTTAAAGCATGAGAAATTCCACCATGAGTGACAGTCAGTGAACACAAGTACCAGAACTTGAGATACTTAAAAAGACAAACTGAGGGAGAATAAAATCATTATCTTTGAAATGATTAAAAATATTTTTAAATAATCAAAACCAAATAAAAGAAGATCCTACTTTAAAAAAAGTTTTTTAATGTTTATTTTTGAGAGAGAGAGAGAGCATGAGCAAGGGAAGGGCAGAGAGAGAGGGAGACACAGAATCTGAAATGGGCTCCATGCTCTGAGCTGTCAGCACAGAGCCTGACGTGGGACTCAAACCCACGAACCTTGAGATCATGACCTGAGCCAAAGTCGGAAACTTAACTGACTAAGCCACCCACACACCCCACAAGACTCTATTTTTTAAAAACAGGCAGATTGAGGAGAAATTTTGAAAAAGAATTAAATAGAAATTTTGGAAGAGAATAAGAATTATCAAAATAACAAAACATACACACATACTACTGATGAGTCAAAAAAAAAAAAAAAAACCCAGTAAACAAAACTAAAGAGGTAATTATCAGGCTAGAAAACAGATGTGAGAAATTGATCCAAAATATCACAGAGAGATAAGAAGGGATTATGACCAAAAAATTAGGAGACATAGAAGACAATCTGAGAAGATTAAACATACTTGGACTGGGAATTCTAGGAGGAAAGATTGAAGAGAGAGAAATTTGAAGAAATGGCAAAAAAAAATGTCTAGTCTTGATAAAAGACAAATCCCCAGATTCAAGGATCACTATGATCTAGAAATCAGGAAAAGTAAAAATAGACCCACTATTCTAAACACCTTACTGAACTGAAAAATACCAGAAACAAAAACAAAGTCTTTGAGACTTAAGATCCCTGAGAGACAATACGTGTAACTCACAGAAAAGAACAATAAACTGATAGCCTACTTCACAACAGCAGGAGATCGAGAATAAGACTTTATGACTGCTGAGGGGGAAATAAGTGTCATTCTGGACATCAACACCCAACTCATTCAAGAGAGAAGATAAAAACATTTTCATATAAAGAAAAGACCAAGAATTTATTAGTCATCGTTAGTTGCTGAAAGAATTACTAAGGGATGTACTTTAGGAAGAAGGAGATGGAATTCAGAAGGAACGGGATGCAAGAAAGAATGGTAGAAAGAACTCGGTAAACATGTAAAAACGTGCTCATAGGGACAGCTGGATGGTTCAGTTGGTTGAGCGTCCAACTGTTGATTTTGACACCGGTCCTGATCTCAGGGTTCTGAGATAGAGCCCAGCTTCAGGCTCCATGCTGAGCATAGAGCCTGCTTAAGATTCTCTCTCTCTCTCTCTCTCTCTCTCTTTCTCTCCCTCTGCCCTTCTCCCCTGCTCTCATGCAATCTATTTAAAATTTTTTTTAAATGCTCATAAAAAAACCCAAAATGGGTAATTTCGGCAAAAAAGTACTATATAACATTAGCATAAAATATGGAAGAGGGAGATGATTCAAATCAAAGCATTTTAAGGTGTTTGTTCAAAAAGGCAGAAATCAAGATTAATTTTAGACTTCATCATATTTTCTAGGTTAAGTTTTTGAAGGGGCTCCTCAAGAGAATACGAAAGGAATGTTGAGCTATGAAAATCGTGGAGTGGGGCAAAAGGGAACTAAGGAAACCATCATTGGATGCTCTCCGACACATGCCAATGTTCTCCCACACAAGCACCCAGCCTCCAAGGGCTGCCATTCCTCATGCATCATACCCCCATTGCAGCCACGCCCAAGAATACAGGTGGAAATAGATGCAGAGGTAAGAATGAGAATGAACCTGAAATAAGAGAACTAGTGTTCAAGGGGAATGGACCAGTAGGACCCAGTGATCTAAATGTTGGGTAATGCGCAATTGGAAGCAATACAGTTTTTTTGTTTTAATTTTTTATTTTTTGAAAGAGAGAGAGAGAGCATGTAGTCATGCAAATGCGAGGAGGAGAGGGGCGAAAGGAGAGGGAGAGAGAATCTTAAGCTGGCTCCATGCCCAGTGCAGAGACACTGGGGGGCTCGATTCCACCATGGTGAGATCATGACCTGAGCTGAATCAAGAGTCGGTCGCTCAACCGACTGAGCCACCCAGGCACCCCTGGAAGCAATATGTTTTGACGGTCAAAAGAAATTGAGGAAAAAAGATTGGATAAGAACTTCAGACATTTTATCGGTGAGTTTGCAAGACTCCTAGATAGCAAAGTTGCGTGATTTTACATTATACTGCTCATAAAGCTGGGGATATGAAGGTGTATATTGAACTTCCAGGACAAGCCACAGTCAAAGGCAGGTTACAGTTGTTCCTGGAGATGTCAAACTCCAGTGTGCTGACAGAAGTGATGGAGACGACACTGAGCAAATCCGAACTGAACTCAGCATTCTACATTCTGATTTTTCTGAGGGGCAGAATTTGAATCATAGCCGCAATCCATGACGAAGACTAAAACATGGTTAACATGAGTGAAGTTTGTGAACCAGATTGATTTTCGGTTTGTTTTAAAGTATTATGTCTCTTTAAAATTTGATGATACTAAATTACCTTACGTCAAATGTTAAATCCACTTTGTTCTTTTATTGTAAGGGAATTTACTTGGGTCAGAAACCCATAACATCTGTGGCTTAGAGAAAAAAGGAAAAACGCATTCCTGCTCTGACACTCACCTCAAGTATATGGATGTTTTGAATAAAATCTATGCCATATAATTATCATGGATTGTATATAAACCTCTGCTGTTGACTGCTCTGTGCACTGATCGGAATCCTTCTATAAGCTCTCTTTACTTTGGTGTCTTCTTTAGACTCTGATAAAATTTAAAGGAGGCAGAAATCTGCGTTTGGTTTGTTGTTGTTGTTGTTGTTCTTTAATTTTTTAAAATGTTTATTTTTGAGAGAGAGAAAGACAGAGTGAGAGCAGGGGAGGGGCAGAGAGAGAAGGAGACACAGAATCTGAAGTAGGCTCCAAGCTGTCAGCACACAGCCTGGCGCGGGGCTCAAACTCATGAAGCGTGAGATCATGACCTGAGCCGAAGGTGGACGCTCAATCTACTGAGCCTCCCAGGTTCCCCCCCAGAAATCTGCCTTTGATATCACAATATATCACGCTTTTCTTCATAGTTTGGTAGCTTGTGGCTTCTTCTTCTTCTTCTTTTTCTCTTTCTTTCTTTTTTTTACTGATTTTGATATCACACACATTTTTTTTATCATCTTATGTTGCCATCATAAATCAACAAAAGCTATTTCCAAAAAGAGTTTTGAGAAGTTGGGTTTGAATTGGGAAGTTTTGTAGTTGCAGAAATTGAGCACTGGGTGGCACCCAATCATCAACAAACTTAATGTGTTGGTTTCTTTATTTATTTTTACTTGGTGTGAAATGAAACATTTCACAAAAGGAACTGTCTTTTTAACCTTTTATTAAATATGGAGTTTTAAAATTCTTCCTTTGGAAACAATTTCAAAGTTATAAGTATTCCAAAAATAAAAATACTACCATATATATATAGATATATAGATATAGATATATAGATATAGCATATATATATACCCTGATTTACCTGTTGTTAACAGCTTATACTGTTCACTTTCTTTTTCTTTTAAAAAGAACTTTTATTATTATTTTAAATCCAGTCTAGTTAACATACAGTGTTATATTAGTTTCAGGTGTACGATACAGTGATTCATCAATTTTATACATTTCTCAGTGCTCATCATGATTAAGTGTCCTCTTCAATCTCCAACACCTTTTTCACCCACCTCCCCCTCCCACTTCCCCTCTGGTAACCATCAATTTGTTCTCTATCGTTAGGAATCTGTTTCTTCCTTTGTCTCTCTTTTTTCCTTTTGCTCATTTATTTTGTTTCTTGAATTCTACACGAGAGTGACATCATATGGTATTTACCTTTCTCTGACTGACTTATTTTGCTTAGCATTATTTCTAGATCTAGTCACATTGTTGCAAGCAAACCTATTTCATTCTTTTTTATGGCTGAATTATATTCTATTGTATCTTTATGCCACTTCTCCTTTATCCAGTCATCTATCGTTAGACACTTGAGCTGCTTCCATAATTTGGCTATTGTATTAATAATGTTGCAGTAAACATAGGGGTGTATATATCCTTTCAAATTAGCATTTTGTATTCTTTAGGTAAATAATTTTAATGCAATTGCTAGATCATACGGTAGTTCTATTTTTACCTTTTTGAGCAACGTCCATACAGTTTTCCACAGTGGTTGTACCAGTTTGTATTCCCACCAATGGTGCAAGAGTGTTCCTTTCTCCCCACATCCCACCAACATTTGTTGTCTCTTGTATACCATTCGCTTTTATCATTCCCTCTCTTCGTTTCCTTCTAATAAATCTATGTATCTATAGTTATTTTCCTGAACCATTTGCAGATAAGTTACATACATCATGAATCTTTACCCATAAATATTTTAGTGCAGATTTCCTAATAACAGGAATATTCAAGAGTCTCTTTGATGGTCTTTATAGGACATTTTTACAGTACAAAAGAGTATGATAAAAATGTTATTTTTTTTTCAAAAGCCTCACCTAGTGTGAAATACAGTGTGGTGTGCTTATATACACTTAAATTGTGACTTAAAAATGAAAATTATTTAAAATTAACTTCTACAAATAAATTTTTCTCAAATTTTCCCTAAACTGGTAGAGAAGGAAGGAACTACTGCGTAATGAAAAGATGGTCTCCAATTTCTGAAATAAAAAAAGCCACAACTAAAAATTATAACAAAGAAAATGTTGTGCTGTTAAGATATATTTTACCCTTAAAAAGCCCCAGAAATCTGAAATCTCAATCAATCCAACAGAAGGTCGGGATGGAAGTTCAAAGTAAGCAAAATAAAATAATGATTCTGACCATCATAACCACAAAAGTTAAAACGTGATCAAAATCCAAGGGCTGTTTAAACCAGACACAACACATAATGTCATAGAAAGATTGAACATAAAGGGATAGAAAAATACACTACAGGGGCGCCTGGGTGGCTCAGTCAGTTAAGCACCGGACTCTTGACTTCAGCTTAGGTCATGATCTCACGGTTTGTGGGTTCGAGCCTGGCATCAGGCTCTGTACTGGCAGTGTGGAGCCTGCTTGGGATTATCTCTCTCTCTCTCTCTCCCCCTGCCCCTCCCCCACTCATGTATGCACTCTTTTTCTCAAAATAAATAAACATTTTAAAAAGGAAGTTAAAAATGAATGAAAACTATATTTAAACAATATAGTTAATAATTTCGCCAAAGGAGTGAACAGAACTGACACCGAAATTTAGAGTGTACGCACAGTTATTTTCAATCCTATATACCACATTATAAAAGGTAACTACATAGGGATACTGGCTGAGAATATAAAATAGAGTGGAAGGGAATTCGATAATATCTAATTGCATATATTCTTTGACCCAAACTTCTCACTTCTAAGAATTTATTTCAAAAATGTATTTGCAGGTCTGAAAGCTGCGGAAATGGCAGACTAAGAGGACCCTAAGCTCGACTCATCCCACAGACACTAGACAGCACTCGCATCCGTGTAAATAACCCAGAAAATGGGCCAAAGACTGGCAGAACAGACTTTGCAACTAAAGGTAAGAGAAGAGGCCACATTGAAGAAGGTAAGAAGAGTGAAGATGTGGCTTAGGAGTGAAAAAAACCATGGCCATTTATGGTCTGGAGAGAGCTGGGTCTCAGAGAAGGGGGAGAAACAGACTGTCACGCTGCGGAGCTAGCACAAGGAAGATGAATCCCCATAACATTTGGGTTCAAGGTAAAGGGGGTTAAAATTAACTAGTTCTTACAACTAACAGAACTTAAAGCCTGGAATTTTAAAAATTACCGAGTTTGGGGAGAGCCTGGAGGGTGTTAGGAAGCTGAAGCTTCGCCGGTAAGGAGACAGTGCCACAGCCAGTGAAAATACAGCATAGAAGGAACAGTTTGGAAAACACCTGTGGCAGGGTCGCGTGGGTGGTTCAGTCGGTTAAGCGTCCAACTTCAGTTCAGGTCATGATCTCACGGTTCATGAGTTCGAGCCCTGTGTCAGGCTCTGTGCTGATAGCTCAGAGCCTGGAGTCTACTTTGGATTCTGTGTCTCCCTCACTCTCTACCCCTCCCCCACTCACACTTTGTCTCTGTCTCTCTCTCAAAAATAAGTGGAAGGAAGGAAGGAAGGAAGGAAGGAAGGAAGGAAGGAAGGAAGGAAGAAAAACACCTGTGGCATGTGGGAGGGAGAGTGATTTACTCACTGCATAGCATGGCCCATGAAGCAGGGACCACAAGGAGACCCCTCTGAGAACAAAGAAACTGGCTAGTGCCATTTCCTTCCTCTGCCCTTCAACATGAGCACAGGGCCACCTGTGGGAGCCAGTCCAGTGCTGACACTCACTGCCTCACTTGCTTATACCAAGCGCTGTCCCCCTGCACTTTGGCAGATCTGCCCTTACCAGTCATGCTTGCCTCAGTCCCAGCATTGCGGGCCCTCTTCCCCAGAAGACTGGCACAACTTCGCCAGTACTGTGTCTTCTGACCTGCCTTTTGCAGGGCCTCTGTTCTGGCAGCTGTCGTGGCAGGTCTTATTTCACAAGCATGCCAGTGAAATGCCTTGTTAAAATGTGCCCCACTTGGCAGGGACCAAACACTGCCCATACCAGGCAAAGACAGCCTCTGAAGATGACTAAAGGAAAAAGAGGCCAGGACTCAACAGCAGAGTACACACAACACACATAGGATACTCCCTAAAGTCCCACGTCCTGGGGAACAGGAGACACTGCCTTACAGGACTCTATAGTATCTCTTTTTCATAAGGCCATTACTTCCAAGATAAGAGACATAGCTAACTTTCTTATCACAGAGAAAGAGACACAGAGAGGTAGAGAAAATGAAGAGACAGAGGAATATGTCTCAAATGAAAGAACAGGACCAAATCATAGCAAGAGACCTTAGTGAAACATAAGTCTCTCTATGTCCCATAGAGAATATAAAGGAATGATCATAAAGATATCCACAGGACTTAAGAAAAGAGTAGAGTGCATTAGTGAGACCCTTAACAAAGAGATAAAAAAAAGAACCAATCTGTGATGAAGAACACAATAAGTGAAATAAAAAATACATCTGAAAAAAATAGCGGGATAGAGGAAGTACAGAAACAAATTGAGACCTGGAAACAGAGTAATGGAAAGTAACCAAGCAATTATGAAAATTGAGAATAGTCTTAGTGAATTCAGTGATTCCATCAAATGTAATAACTCTCATATTATGGGGATCGCAGAAGAAAAGAGAGAAAAGGGGGCAGAAAACTTATTTGAAGAAATACTGGCTGAAAATGTCCCTAATCTGGAGAAGGAAACAGATATCCAGATCCAGGAGGCACGAAGATTTCCCCCACCCCCAAATCAACCCAAGGAGGTATACACCAACACATAGTAATTAAAATGGCAAAAAGCAGAGAAAAAGAAGTAAATTTTAAGGCAGCAAGAGAAAAGAAGCTAGTTACATACAAGGGGAAACCCCATAAGGCTATCAGAGGATTTTTCGGCAGAAACTTTGCAAGCAAGAAGGAAGTGACATGATATATTCAAAGTGCTGAAAGAAAAAATATGTAGCCAAAAATACTCTATCTAGCAAGCCTATCATTCAGAATAGAAGAAGAGATAGAGTTTCTCAGACAAAAACTAAAGGAGTTCATGACCACTAACCCAGCCCTACCAGAAATATTAAAGGCAATTCTTTGAGTGGAAAAGAGAGACCATAAGTGAGAGTATTAAAAGAAAAGGCATAAAAACAGTACAAAAAATAAGTATTTCTATAAAAATCAGTCTAGGAATTCATAAAATAAAAGAATATAAAATATGACATCATATACATAAAACATGGGAGGTGAGAGGAGCAAAGAATGGATTCAAACTTAAGCAACCATCAACTTAATATAGACTTCTATATGCAGAAGGTGTTATATACAAACCTAATGGTAACCACAAATCAAAAACCAGTAATAGATATTCAAACAATAAAAAGAAAAGTTTCCAAGTATATTACTAAAGAAAGCCAACAAACCACAAGAGAAAAAAAAAGGCAAGAGAAGGAAGTATCAGAGAAAAATTGCAAAAACAACCACAAAACAAGTAATAAAATGGCATCAAATACATACCTATCAATAATTACTCTTTTTTTTCAATAATTACTTTGAATGCAAATGGAATAAATGCTCCAATCAAGACATAAGATGACAGAGTGGATAAAAAAACAAGACCCATCTATATGCTGCCTACAAGAGACTCACTTTAGACCTAAAGACATCTGCAGATTGAAAGTGAAGGGATGGAGACACATTTATCATGCAAATGGATGTCAAAAGAAAGCCAGAGTAGCAATACTTATATAGACAAAATAGACTTTAAAATAAAGACTGTAACAAGAGACAAAGAAGGATACTATACTATAATAAAGAGGACAACCTAACATGAAAATATTTATGCACCCAACATGAAAGCACCCAAATACATAAAAGAGTTAATAACAAACATAAAGGAAGTAATCAATAGTAAAATAATAATAGTAGCGGACTTTAACACCCCACTTACATCAATGGGCAGATCATCCGAACAGAAAGTCAACAAGGAAACAATGGCTTTGAATGACACACTGGGTTAGATGGATTTAACAGATATATTCAGAACATTCTACCCTAAAACAGCAAAGTACACATCCTTTTCAAGTGCACATGGAACATTCTCCACAACAGATCACATATTAGGCCACAGAACAAGCCTCAACAAATTAAAGATTGAAGTCCTACCATGCATCTTTTCTGACCACAGTGATACGAAACTAGAAATCAACCATAAGAAAAAATCTGGAAAGGGGCACCTGGGTGGCTCAGTCATTTAAGCATCCAACTCTTAATTTCAGCTTAGGTCATGATCTCATGATTTGTGAGTTCAAGCCATACAGCACAGAGCCTGCTTGGAATTCTCTCTTTCTGCCCCTCCCCAGCTCTCTCAAAAATAAATATTTTTTAAAAAGAAAAGAAAAGTCTGGAAAGAGCAGAAATACATGGAGGTTAAGTAACATGCTACTAAATAATGAATGGATCAACCAAAAAATTTAAAAACTACATGAAAACAAATGAAAATGAAAACATGGAAGTCCAAAAGCAAAAGTGGTTCTAGGAGGGAAGTTTATAACAACCCAAGCCTACCTCAAGAAGCAAGAAAAATCTCAAATAAACAACCTAATCTTACACCTAAAGAAGCTAAAAAAAAAAAAAAAAGACAAACAAAACTGAAGCCAGCAGAAGGAATGTAATAATAAAGATTAGACAGAAATAAATGATATAGGGCTGCCCGGTGGCTCGTCGGTTAAACGTCCAACTTCGGCTCAGGTCATGATCTTATGGTTTGTGAATTCGAGCCCCATGTTGGGCTCTGTGCTGACAGCTCGGAGCCTGGAGCCTGCCTCAGATTCTGTCTCCCTCTCTTTCTGTCCCTCCCACACTCGTACTCTGTCTCTGTCTCAAAAATAAACAAACATTAAAAAAAAAAAAAGAAATTATATAGAAACTAAAAGAAAACCAATAAAATAGATCAATGAAACTAGGAGCTAGTTCTTTGAAAAGATAAAAAAAAATGGATAAACTTCTAATCAGACTCATCATAAACAAAAAGAGAGAGAGAGGGAAGGAGAGAAAGAGAACCAAATAAACAAAATCACAAATGAAAGGAGAAATAACAAACAATAAATACCACAGACATACAAACAATTGTAACAGAATATTATGAAAAATTATATGCCAACAGATTGGACAACCTAGAGGAAATGGACAAATTCCTAGAAACATAACCTACCAAAACTGAAACAAGAAGAAACAGAAAACTTGAACAGACTGGTTATAAGCAATGAAATTGAATAAGTAATAATGATGATGCTGCTGCTGCTGATGATGATGATGATGATACCTCCCAACAAACAGGCTTTGCAGGTGAATTTTACCAAACATTTAAAGTAGAGTCAATACATATTCTTCTCATACTATTCCAAAAAATAAAAGAGGAAGGAAAGCTTCTAAATTTATTCTATGAGGCCGGTATCACCTTGATACCAAAACCAGATAAAGACACCACAAAAAAGGAGAACTACAGACCAATATCTCTGATGAACATAGTTGCAAAAATCCTCAACAAAATACTAGCAAAGTGAATCCCACAATACATTAAAAAATTTTTTTTCACCACAGTCAAGTGGGAATTATTCTTGGGATGCAAGTGTGGTTCAATATTTATAAGTCAGTGTGATACAGCACATTAATAAGATGATCATTTCAGTAGATGCAGAAAAAGCCTTTGACATAGTGCGGCATCCATCATGATGAAACGCTAATCAAAGCAGGTCTAGGTCAGCATAATAAAGGCTATATATGAAAAACGCACAGCAGTCATCACACTCAGTGGGGAAAAATGGAGCTTTTTCTCTAAGGTCAGGAACAAGACGAGGATACCCTCTCACCACTTTTATTCAACATAGTACTGGAAGTTCCAGCCACAGCAATCAGACAACAATAAGAAATAAAAGTCATCTAAAATCGGCAAGGAAGAATGAAAGCTTTCATTATTTGCAGATTACATGACACTATATACAGAAAACCCTAAAAACTCCACCAAAAAAACCACTAGAACTGATAAACGAAGGCAGTAGAGCCACAGGATACAATATTACTGTACAGAAATCTGTGGCATTTCTATACCCTAATAATGAAGCAGAAGAGAATGAAATTAAGAAAACAATCTCATTTACAATTGTACCAGAAACAATAAAATATCTAGGAATAAACTTAACCAAAGAGATGAAAGACCTATATTCTGGAAACTATAAAACAGTGATAAAGAAATCGAAGATGACACAAAGAAACGGAAAGACATTCCTTGCTCATGAATCTGAAGAACAAATATTGTTACAATGTCTATACTATTCAAATTAGTCTACACATTTAGTGCAATACTTACCAAAATATCAACAATATTTTTCACAGAACTAGAACAAACAATACTAAAATTTGTATACAACCACAAAAGACCATGAATAGCCGAAGCAATATTGAGAAAGAGAAACAAACCAGTAAAACTAGTGGTATTACAATTCCAGTCTTGAAGTTTATTACAAATCTGTAGTAATCAAAACAATATGGTACTCGCATAAAAATAGACACATAGATCAATGGAACAGAATAGAAAACCCAGGAATAAACCCATAATTATATGTCAACTAATCTTTGACAAAGGAGGAAATAATATATAATGGGAAAGACAGTCTCTTCAACAAATGGTGTTGGGAAAACTGGATAGCCACATGCAAAAGAATGAAACTGGACCACTTCTTACATCGTACACAAAAATAAACTCAAAATGGACTAAAGATCAAAAATAAAAGAACTGAAACCATAGAGATCCTAGAACAGAGCACAGAGAGTAATTTCTCTGACATTGGCTGTAGCAACATTTTTCTAGATATGTCTCCCAAGGCAAGGGAAATAAAAGCAATAATAAACTATTGGGGCTACATCAAAATAAAAAGCTTCTGAACATGGGGCACCTGAGTGGCTCAGTCAATTGATCCTCCAATCCTTGATTTTAGCTCAGGTCATGATCCCAGGATCCTGAGATCAAGCCCCACAACAGGGGCTGAGCATGGAGCCTGCTTTGGATTCTCTTTCTTTCTCCTCCTCCTCTCCACTCTCATGCTCTTGCTCTCTCTTTAAAATAAAAAAAAAGGAAAGCTTCTGAACAGTGAGGGAAAGAATCATCAAAACTAAAAGGCAACCTACTGAATGCGAGAAGATATTTGCAACTAACATCCAATAAAGGATTAGTATCCAAAATATACAAAGAACTTATAAAATTCAACACCCAAAAAAACAAATAATCCAATTAAAATTGAGCAGAAGACATGAATAGACATTTCTCCAAAGACATACAGCTGGTCAAGAGACACATTGAAAGATGCTCAACATCACTAATCATCAGAGAAATGCAAGTCAAAAGTACAATGAGGTATCACCTCGTACCTGTCAGAATGGCTAAAATCAAAAACACTAAGAAACAACAAGTGTTGGCAAAGATATGGAATAAAAGGAAGCCTCTTGCACTGTTGGTGGGAATGCAAACTGATACAGCCACTGTGGAATGGAAAACGATATGGAGGAAAACAATATGGAGATTCCTCAAAAAGTTAAAAATAGAACTACCCTATGATCTAGCAATTGCAGTCCTAAATATTTACCCAAAGAATACAAAAATAATAATTCAAAGGGATACACGCACCTCGATGTTTATAGTAGCATTATCTACAATAGCCAAATTATGGAAGCAGCCCAAGTGTCCACTGATTGATGAACAGATAAAGAAGATGTGATATAGAGATATGATGGAATATTATTCAGCCCTAAAAAAGAATGAAATCTTGCCATTTGCAACCGCGTAGATGGATCTAGAGAGTATTATACTAAGCAAAATAAGTCAGTCAGAGAAAGACAAATACCGTAGATGTCATTCATATGTAGAAGTGAAGAAACAAAACAAGCAAAGGAAAAAAAGAGAGCGAGGCAAACCAAGACACAGACTCTTAACTATAGAGAACAAACTATGGTCACCAGAGCAGAGGTGGGAGAGGAGATGAGTGAAATAGTGATGGAGTTCAAGAGTGCACTTATGATGAGCACTGGGTAAGGTATGCAATTGTCGAATCACTATATTGTGCACCTGAAACTAGTATAACACTGTGTTTAACTATACCGGGATTAAAATTAAAAACTGAATGAAAAAATATATTTGCAAAAAACATATCCATAAGACGATTTATTCCACTTCAGTCTGTAATGGCAAGAGAATGTAAAGCAAATATCCATGAATAGGTTACTGGTTGAAGTTAAATGAATCATGGCATATCCTGATCTTTCAGCTGTAAAATGAACTGAGGAATGTGTCTACATGCTGATAGGGATTGATGCCCAGCATATGTATTATCTTTATTTTATTTGTTTAGTTTACTTATTTTGAGAGAGAGAGAGAGCAGGGGAGGGGCAGAGAGGGAAGGAGAGTGAGAATCTCAAGCAGGCTCCATGCTGTCAGTGCAGAGCCCAACACGGGACTTGACACCACAAAACATGAAATCATGACCTGAGCTGAAACCAAGAATTAGACTCTTAACCAACTGAGCCACCTAACCGCTCCCGTCCAGCACATATATTTTAATTTTGTTTTCCTGGATATATTTTAATTTTTTTAATGTTTTATTTATTTTTGAGACAGAAAGAGACAGAGTATGAGTGGGAGAGGGGCAGAGAGAGAGGGAGACACAGAATCCGAAGCAAGCTCCAGGAGCTGAAGCTCTGAGCTGTCAGCACAGAGTCTGTGGGGCTCAAACCCAGGAACCACAAGATCATGACCTGAGCCAAAGTCGGAGGCTCAACCGACTGAGCCTCCCAGGCGCCCCTGGATATATTTTAAATGAAAAAAGGAAAGTGAAGAAAAGTGTATGTGTACAATGCTACCATTTATCTAAGAAAGTGGTTGTGATACATATCTAGATAGATGGATGATAGAGAGATAGAAAGAAAGAATTCATGGAATAAAACAAAAACTCTTTTTAAAAGGTTGTTTATAACCACTCCCAGGCATATGTCCAAGAGAAAAGAACACACATATGTCCACACGTGAACTTGAATATGAATGTTCATAGCAGAGTTTTTCATAATAGCCAAAAGTGGAAACAACCCAACTGTCCATCAACTGATGAATGGTAAACAAACTGTGTTACATCCATACAGTGGAATATTATTCAGCCATGAAAAAGAAACTCTGAATACATTATGCAGAGTGAGATAAGTCAGTCACAAAAGGCAACATATCATATTATTCACTCCTATGAAAAGTTCAGGATAGACAAACTCACAAAGAAACAAATTTAGATTTGTGGTTTAATTTAGATTAGTGGTCGCCAGGGGCTGGGAGGAGTGTGGAATTTGGGGTGACTGCTTACAGGGGTTTCTTTTGGAGGAGAGGAAATATTCTGAAATAAGATAGTGATTGCTGCATAACTTAAAATATACTAAGAACCCCTGAATTTGTGCTCTTTAAAAGGGTAAGTGTTAAAGCATATTAATTATATCTCAATAAAAAATTCTAGCTTTATCTATAGGTAGAGGCAGCAGAATGGAAAGGGCAGGAATAGGAACGGGTTTCTCTGGATATATCTTTTTCAATAGATTTAAGTTCAGAATTGTGTAAATATGTTACATAGTTGTACAGTCAAATTAAATTTAAAAATTAAAAAGCTACCGTTAAGGGTGTACTTCTGGGGTGGCCATGTTAGGCCCTCTGTGCTCCCTCACCACAGTGAAATTGGTGAAAATCACTTTTAAATATTCATTCTCTAGAAATGGTCTTTAGGCCATATAGCAAATCAAGAAACATTTATTCAAGAATACCTACCAGAACTTAGTAAGAACAGTGAGAATCTGTGGCATCTGACCCACAACCCTCTCCCTCTCCTTCCCAACTCAGAGTGATGGAAACTCCACTACAGACAGATGCAGCGAAGAACGTGGGGTTCTCTTCTTTCCTGAGCTCCCACTCACCGGACAGACACTCCATGTTGGGTCTGGCACACCGGAAGTACTGGGATCTGATTCTCCTTGCCCCTGCGCATTTATAAAGCAGAGTTTCCATGCCCAGACAAGCCAGCCAAGAATACGAGGGGCTACAGAACAGAAATGAAAGAAGTAGAGAATACAAAAATAAAAGAGAAAATTAATAAACTGAAAAGTTGGTTCTTTGAAAAGAACAACAAAGTTGACAAACCTTTAGCCAGATTGATCAAGAAAAAGAGAGAGAACGTTCAGATAAAAGAAGGGACATTACTATTCATCTTACAGAAATAAAAAGGATATAAAAGAATATTATGAACACTTGCATGCTAATAAATTAGATAGCTTAGATAAAATGGACAAATTCCTAAAAAGACACAGACTGAATCCAGAAGAAATAGAAAAATCTGAATAGCCTTAAATAAGTAAACAGATTGAATTTGTCATTTTAAAACTATCCTCAAAAGGAAGGTCCAGACCTGGATGACTTCACTGGTGAATTCCTCTTTTCTCCCTCAGTTTTATTGAGATATAATTGACCTATAAGACTATGTAAGTTTAAGAGGTACAACGTAATGACTTGAGGTATGTACATATTACAAAATGATTACCTTTCACTGGAGAATTCTACCAAATATTTAAAGAATAATAAACAATTCTTCATAAACTCTTCCAAGAAATAGAGGAGGAAAGAACTGTTCCCAGTTTATTCTCTGAGGCCACTATTACCCTGATACCAAAACCAGACAAGTAAAATCAAGAAACGAAAACTATACCAAGATCTCCTATGGATATCAATGCAGAAATATTTAACAAAATAGCAAACTAAAATCTCTATCTGAAAAGAGTCATCTGCAGAAAACCCACAGCTAACATCCTACTTAATGGTAAAACGCTGAATGCCTTCCTCCTAAGATCAGGAATAAGACAAAGATATCTGCTGTTGCCACTTCTAGTCAGTATTATATTAGAGGTTCCAGCCAGAGTAATTAGTCAAGAAAAAGAAATAAAAGTCCTCCAGGTTGGAAAGGAAAGAGTAAAACCATCTCTATTTATAGTTAACGTAACTTGTATGTAGAAAATCCTACGGAATCTACTAAAAACTATTGGGAGTAATGAATGAGTTCAGTAAGGTTGCAGAGGAAAGGGTTGACATAAAGACCCAAATTGTATTTTTATATAGTGGTACTAAGAAAATAAAAACTGAAATTAAGAAAACAGTTCCATTTATAATGAAATCAAAAAGAGTAATACTTAGGCATAAATTTAACAAAAGTTTAAAACATATACTCTGAAAACTACAAATCATTGTTGAAGGAAATGAAAGAAAGAAACATAAATACTGTATATAGAAAGATACCCCATGTAGAGAGAGGGTGATGGGCACTGAGGAGGGCACTTGTTGGGATGAGCACTGGGTGCTGCATGGAAACCAATTTGACAATAAATTGATTTAAAAAAAAGATACCCCACGTTTATGGATTGGGAGACTTGATATTGTTAAAATGGCAATTCTCCCCAAATTGATCCAGATTCATCATATCTACCTGAATGCAAGTTGGCTTCTTTATAGAAATCGACAAGCAGACCCGAAAACTCATATGGAAACTTAAGGGAAGCAAAATAGCAAAATAATCTTGAAAATGAACAAAGCTGGATGACTCACACCTCCTGATTTCAAAACTTACTTAGCAAGAGTGATGAAGACATTGTGTGACTGACATAAATCTAGCCATATAAGTCAAGGGAATAGGACTGAAAGTCCGTGAAGAAACTCATGTACAGTCAATTGAGTTTTCAACAAGGATGCTAAGACAATTCGAAGGGGAAATAGTAGCCTTTTTAACAAGTGGTGCTGGGACAACTGGATAGTCACACACAAAAGAATAAAATTGGACCCTTTCCTTATACCATTTGCAAAAATTAACTCAAAATTGATCAAAGACCTAAATGTAAAAGCCAAAAGCCCCAACTATGACACCTGAAGAAGAAAACAGGGGTAAATCTTCATGACCTTAGATCTAGCAATGGATTCTTGGATATGATAATGAAAGCATAGCAACTAAAGAAATAGACATATTGGGCTTCATCTAAATTGAAAACTTTTGTGCTTCAGAAGACTTTTGTGCTTCAATTCTCCCAACTGATTGGGAGAATCTCTTTGCAAATCATAATCATATATATCTGATAAAGGATTTGTATCTAGAATTATATTAAGACCTCTTGCAATTTAATAACAAGAAATAAATAACTCAGTTTTTAAATGGACAAAAGAGATCTTATACTGAGTGTTCTTACTAAATTTAACTAAGCAAAGGATCTCCAAAAATATTTCACTAAAGAAGATATGCACATGGATAATCAGCATATGAAAACCATCAGCCACCAGCAATGCAAATCAAAGCCACAATGAGCTACTTCTCCATCTCCACTAGGATGGCCAGCATAAAAAAGACAATAATGACAAAGGATGCTGACCTCCTTTGACAAGTGTTGACAAACGTGTAGAGAAATTAGAACCCTCATGCACTGCTGGAATATGAGATAGTGCAGCAACTTTGGAAAACAATCCAGTGATCCTCAAAAAAGTTAAAACATTGAGTTGCCATTTGACCAGGCAATTCTACTCCTAAGTAGATATCCGAGAGAAATGTACGTATATGTCCACACAAACATTTGTACACAAATGTCTATAGCAGCATTATTCCTAATAATCTATGGTGGAAAAAACCTAAATCTCCATTAAGTGATCCACCGAATCTGGTATATCCATGTAATGGGATATTATTTAGCCATAAAAAGGAATGAAGTGCTGATGCACACTATAATATGGATGAAGCCAGTCACAAAATACCACATATTAAATGATTCCATTTGTATGAAATGTCCATAATAGGTCAATAGAGAGAGAGAGAAAATAAATTAGTGGTTGCATTAGGCTATGGAGTCGGGGCTGGGGGAGAATAGTGGAGCGTTCATAGCCGAGAAGTACTAGATTTCTTTTTGAGGTTACGAAAATGCGACTGTGGGGATCACCGCACAACTCTGAATATACTGAAAACCATTTAAATGCATGTTTTAAGTGGGTCAGTTGTATAGTATGTGATTTATATCTCGATAAAGCTGTTTAAAAAAAATCCTGAAAATCAAAGTCAAATGGAACAAATGAACCTAACTCAGTATCAAGTCGGTGGCATAATCACACAGAGAAATTTCAGACAATTTAAAAGCTACTAATTTGGCTCTACATCCCTCATGAAATATTGCCTAAGGACAAAAGGAACGACAAAGAAATCCGTTTTCAAGAATCATATTGTTAATAAAATTATTTTATTTTGAAACTATTATAGATTTAGTAGGAGAAAGCAACTAAATAATTGCATTAATGTTGTTAGGAACTAAGATTTTCAATTTAAGAAAAAAAAAAGGATACCAATATCAAATTCAAGAAACAAGTGAAAACCTGTCATCTTAAGTTTGAACTTAAAACAAAGACATATTTTGGGGGCACTTGGGTGGCTCAGTCAGTTAAGCACCTGACTCTTGATTTCAGTTCAGGTCAAGATCTCACGGTTCGTAGGTTTGAGCCCCACATCAGACTCTGGACCGACAGTGTACAGCCTGCTTGGGATTCTCTCTCTCCCTCTCTCTCTGCCCCTCCCCCATTCATGGGTGCACACACTCTCTCTTTCTCTCAAAATAAATAAATAAACTTTAAAAATACAACATAAAAATACATATTTCTTAGTTTTGTTCACTAAAAGCCTTGGAGGCAATGAGAACACAGTCGTAATAAGCTCCCGTAGAATTCAGGTTGTAATGTCTAAATTCCACATCCTGGTAAAAAGAACCATGGCCGACGGTCCCAAGTCTAGGGAAGGAAATATCTCAGGTGAATCCGAGGCACCTTGTTATACCGGTCTCTTTTCTGTGTGCTTTACCTGTATTTGTTCACTTAATTGATTTGTAATTGAAAAAACAGAATTAAATAAATGGCCCAAGGTCACCTCGGTACAGAGTGTCAGAGCCAGCACTTGAAATTGCTCAACCTTGCTAGTAATCAGAGAAAAGCCTATTAAAACAGCACTGAGGCAAGTTTACCCTCTTATGAGAAGGGCAAAAGTTAATGTCTGATAAAATAAAATTGTAGTGAGCTCTCAAGGAAATAAAACCTCGTTCACATTGCTGATGAAAACCGAATGTTTCTCAATCTTTTCTGGATTGTTAATATACCATACCTAACACATTTGAAGAGCACCTGACTCATGCTCAGATGTTCTATTTCTAGACTAGAGAGATTCTCTATGAATTTATACAAGGAAACAATGTATAAACATCCACTTCCATTACAGCCCCAAGTACAACAGTGAGCCGGTAGGAACAGCCTCAGCGTCTCTCAGGAGTCTAGATGCATACGTGTGGCTTATTCATCGAGGGTATATTCCATACAGAAATTAAAAAGAATGAATCAGATCACTGGAGAAACCTCAAAATGATGTGGAGTGAAAAGTAAAATTGCATATAAAATGTACAGTTTGACACTACCTATGTCAATCTTAAAAGTTCACAAAACAAGAGTAGGTAAACGTACAAAAATGTATAGGAGCGCCTGGGTGGCTCAGTCGGGTAAGTGTCCAACTTCGGCTCAGGTCAGGATCTCACAGTCTGTGAATTCAAGCCCTGTGCTGGGCTCTGTGTTGACGGCTCAGAGCCTGGAGCCTCCTTCGGATTCTGTGTCCCCCTCTCTCTCTGCCCCTCTCCCACTCTCTCTCTCTCTCTCTCTCTCTCAAAAATAAACATTAAAAAATATTTTTTAAATAAGTGAAGGTGTCACACCAAATTCCATACATTTTTTTCCTAAATGTTTTTCTGTTTTCTTTTTACATGGATTCAAGTCTTTTCTAAGGACAAATTTCAGAGCCTATATATTTACCAAGCACCTTTTTCACGTTGGAGGTATCCTTACCTGCAATGTGCCCACTGTACTTCCCCAGCAATGGCAATTTTGATGTGGGGTGACAAAAGGGATGTCACAAGAGTCCCTAAAGCAGGGATAACTGTGTGGACAAGCAGTCTCTGAGACCAACGTGCACTCTGGGTTCTCTTCAGTTTTCCAAATGCGATAGATCTTACCGCATTCCCAATTAGCTGGAGAGGATGCCCAGTCCTGTAAGTTTTCAGAGACTGTTCAGAAGGCAGAACTTGGGGAGAGTAAAATTATAGTTCAAAATGTATAAATAGCAGGTGACCCTGAGAAAAGGCGATTTCCTGCCAAGTCAAATACAGAGGCTACTGTTACTTTCTGTTTTCAGTGAGGAAGGCCCCCACCCTATCAGAGATGGCTTATGTTTGCAGTTCACAAAGTAGGTGAATCTTATTTACATAGAGGATTTTAGCTTTTCAAAGTGCTTTTACTATCATTAGGTTTCGTAACAGTTGCATGAAACAGGAGGATAAGTGTTGCCTTTTCAGTAGGCAAAGAGAACGAAGCCCAAGGAGGTTGGGTATTTGTTTCTGGCCAGGGAACCAGAACTCTGACAGCTCTTAGACACTTCTCAAAGTTTAATTGTGCATGAATTACCTAAGGATCCTGTGAAAATGAAAATTCTGATTCAGGGGCCTTGGACGAGGCCCGAGATCATGTATTCCTAACAGACTTCCAGGTTTCTGTGGGTCCCCTAGCCATACGCCGAGTAATAGATTAGACCATTGACGTAGGCTGGGTATTAAACTTTGCTGGTCCACTTTCCCTGCGTGTACTTGGCAGTGCAGATAGACTTTCACATAATGTTCAGCAAAGAAAGGGATCTGGCCTTGGAAGGCATTCTTTTTTTAAAGATTTTAAGTAATCTCGACACGTGATCAAGAGTTCCATATTCCACTGACCGAGCCAGCTTTTCCCTTGAAAAGCAATTGGATGCTGTTCTCAGTCAAGCAGAGATGTCTGTTACACCTCCCTTCTCCATGTAATCCACCTGCAATTAACAGGAGGTTGTGCATAAGTAACCAGGGCTGGAGCTAGGTAGAAGTATGCTCGGATACTGCCAGTGTTTATTTATCTTCGTGATTTGGGCTTTGTCAGAAATTATCATCTGTCTCAACCCCAGATGCATTTGTGCCTTGGCATCTACAGTTGTTCATGAATTGGTGCTAGTGTCAGACAGAAAACAAACCCGCAGGGTCTTGGTGTTTCACCCAGGTCCCCTGGCACTCCTGGGTGCCAAGAGTGAAGTGGTTGTCCAAAGCTCCAACATGGCTGCATGGATGGCATTTTCCCAGATGGGCCCTGAGAATCTCCTTTACCCAATGGAGGAGATCTGGTTTGGTAACCACATGACATCATAAATGTTAAGTCTGTGTGGTGTGGCCTTGCTGGAGGGAATTTCTTTGTGAAGAGAACAAGCTGTCCCTTTCATGGACTGGATCTGGATTGGGAAGAACAGAGCCTTCTGGGTTTGTGGGCTGATTTGGAGAAAAGTGCACCTCCCGTGTCATCTTTGTCCCTTCCTGTGCTCTAGGAAGGGGCCCAGGACAGAGGGCAGCTGACAGCCCACAGGCACCCCCTCTAAACAGCGTGGTTGTTTGACTTTCCTTATAACTGGACAGACTGGTGTGGCGAGGTGTCAGCTTTCTTTATAAAGCACTTTTTATGGTTTTCTCAATGACACCTACAATGAACGGTTCTCAAATATGCCTGAAGGACAAATACCACTGTTGATGTATTTCCAAATATCAAGCCTATCCTGAGAGAGTTCGTTTCAAGGGTAGACTAGATTCTGGTGCTAAGCCCAGCCGTTAAGCAGAGGTTGCCAAGATTGGACGTAGCTGGGATGACTATTGTATCAGATTATTTTACAAGACATGTTCTTACTTTAAAGATTATTCTGATATGATAGAGATCCAGTGCTCTTTTTATCACTCAGCTAAGGGGCTTCTGGGTGGCTCAGTTGGTTAAGTGTCTGACTTTGGCTCAGGTTATGATTTCACAGTTTGTGAGTTCAAGCCCCACATTGGGCTCTGTGCTGATGGCTCGGAGCCAGGAGCCTGCTTCGGATTCTGTGTCTCCCTCTCTCTCTGCCCCTCCCCTGCTGGTGCTGTCTCTCTCTCTCTCTTAAGAATAAACATTTAAAAAAAAATTAAAAAATAACAAAATGGTGAACTCCCTTTATGTGTGTAAAGTTTCATACTAGCCTTGAGGGTGGTGACAGGAGATGAAAAAAGAATGAAAAATAAAAATATGGATTTTATACTCTAGCTGAGAAACTAAGAAACAAAACTAATAGACATGGCAACATAATAAATGCTAACTGTTCCAGAGTCCTCGATCTCAAAGAGAGTGTTCTAATTTCCATGGTAAGAGAAGACTTCACAGGGGTGAAATTTAAGCTAGACTTTGAAGAATAGGTAGTATTGTAATGTAGAGGAAATGAGCAAAAACAGAGCACAAAGTATTTGAAAAGTGAAAGTAGACTTTGGGGGCTAACTTGGCAATGGAGAGAAGTGGGGGGCGTGAGGGGACCAAAGATAAAAAGGAAGGCTGGACCATGTTATGAAATCTCCTGAAAATCAAAGCTTAAAGAGTTATTTGATTCCGATGCCAGTGGGAAGCCACTGAAGTTTAATATTCAGATTTTTGCCTTCACGGTACACTTATGGGGTTTTCTGAGATTAACATCTAATCTAAAATAAAATAAGATATTCCTGAAGATCAGATTTCCTTTGGCACCCAACATTTGAAGAGCCAATTTGGTCATCACAAGACTAGTTTTCTAATCCTTGTTCTGCTACTGGTTCATTATTGGTGGAAAGATAACTTCTCTAGGCCATAATTCCCTCAAGTGTAAAATAAATGGGCTACTAATCAAGATCATTTCTAAAGTTCCTTCTGGCTCTAAAATCAATTATTTTCATTCTCCTGGTTCAGACTTTCTCCATAACAGGGACAAAAGAAGAAAAACCGATTACTAAAACTTGTACTGACACTGAAATCATAGTTTTATTTAAATTTGCAGATATGTTCTATCTGCATCTCAAAGCAGAAGTTTGCACACAGTAAAAAAAAAAAAAAAAAGTCACACGTGGTTTATTTACTGAAATTTTATAATAAAAAAGAATCTATGGAGGGCACATGACTGCATTTATTTTTGGCTACCAGACTATCAAGTAAGATTTTTCAACATCACAGATGAAAATTTTAAAACAAAATACAGTAAGATTATATATAGCAAAATACTTTTTAAAAATGTACTCTCGAATATGTTACAGTGGATAACGTTACTGATTTGAACTTATTTTTGGGCTCTACAGGAAACATCAATAGTAAATTTGTCACTTAAATTCATTTTCAAAAGAAACTGCATCTATAAAAGGACGTATTTTTCTTCTTTCAATTGGCAACATGCAAAAACATTTTTTTTTAATTAAGATTTTTTCCTAAATGCAGAAGTGAAGCGCTCGTGAAAACAGAAGTGTTCTGTATAGACATTTTGCAATCATCCCTATGGTCTGTCTAGGGTACGGGTGAGTCCGGAAGCCTTGGTTCTAGTTTCTGCTCTGCCTCAACTAGCTTTGTAAGAGCAGACACCATTCGCCCTGCTGTGACTTTTCCTTTGAAATACTGACCACAATTATGGGGTTCGCTTTATTGTCTTTTCTCCCGCTACTGGACTGAAAGATACCTGAGTGCTGGGACTCTATTCACAGCGCCAACTCCGTATCTGGCATGTAAGTTACTCAATATTCATTGAATAAAGGCAGTTGGACTAAACTGCCCAAGTCCTTTCCATCTTTATGATTCTGTAATACGTATGAATTTGAATTATCTAAGTCCTGACAGTTGAGTTTACCCCTTCAGCTTGACTTCTAGCCTTTTATGGCTCATTAATACTCTTTTCAAATTAGGACATTTTTCTCCTAATTTAACTTGAAGATAAAGCAGTACAAGTAGCTACAGTGGGATGAAGTTTAGACAGGAAAGGGTTCTCTAAAGGAGAGACAGAGAATTTGCTGTGGAACCCAACTCCTGCTTCTTGAAGTTCTGGTTTGCATCTAGAACAGTAAGTTAAAGGTAGATGAAGACAAGTCAAATTTCAAAATAATTTCTAATTCGAAAATTTGATGTCCTAAGTTTTAGATGCTACAAGAGCAATACGATTTTGTTGACGAACCTCCTCAGAGCATAATCGAGTCTACATGTCCTCCTCTATGCCAGCAAAACACCAGAAACCGCAGTGAGAAGAGCGACCACCCTGCAGCTGAGCATACACACGTCTTTCAAGTAAGTCAAAGCCCGTTACAAAACATCCTGTTACAATGAAAATCTTTCCGTATTTGGGAAGCCCACTCAAGTACTCTGAGCAACATTATGTACAACCCAGCAGATACAGTGAAGTCGTGAACTCCCCGAAATGTTATAGCTGAGTTCGAAAACGTTATACCTAAGTTACAAAGTGTAATTGGATAACGCAGACAATTCCCAACAAAGTATTATCATACTATGTTCAACACCGGATGGCATAAAATTCAATTGGGAAAGGGAGATAAAAAGAACTGGGATTTTTCCTTGAATGAGACTTGGATAATGAGATGAGGGTAAATCGTAGGTGAGGAAGTATTTAATTCACTGTGCTTTTCACATTTTCCTTTTCTTTTCAATTTAATTTTATTTTGAAAGCGAGCTAGTGCATGCAAGTGTGTAAGCAGGGGAGGGGCAGAGAGAGAGGGAAAGAGAATCCCAAGCAGGCTCTGTGCTATCAGTATGGAGCCCACCACACAGCTGGATCTCGTGAACTGTGAGATAAGGACCTGAGCCGCTATCAAGAGTCAGCCGCTTAACTGACTAAGCCACACTGGTGCCCCTGTACTTTTAATGTTTTTCTTGCTACCTATTTCCAGTTATAAAGTTTTAATCTGTGCCTCTGGGTAGTTCTTTCAAGTCAAGTACAATAGAATACTAGGCATTCTTTACAATAATTTTCTATTAACTATAAAAAGTATACTCTGATAAGAAATCTGTAAAATCATCTCCTTTCAGAAGGAATCAAATATTCTGGGAACTTTATTTTTAAAGGATAAATCAAGACATAGCTTTCATTGACCCAAACATGCATAATCCATCCTTATATAAAACGTACTCAATTAGGAAATCACACATGAAATACAAAGGGAATGCAACTTTACATATGTCAAATGATTGCTAGCTGTAGCAATTTAACAGTCAAATTAATAAAGACATTGTACAATTAAAAAAAAAAAAACCAAAAAACCCTAACATCTTAAAGCCAATTATCTATACTAAACCAAGGGAAATTCTGATATGGAATGGTTTGACTCAAAGCAAAGAATAAGGCACCTGCTATAAATTTAGAACGATGACTTTCATTTTCAAAGTTACAATAAAATAGAATTAGTCAACCAAGACACTTGCTTCAGAGGGAAACAAGTGTTGATTTCCTGGGTGAGAAAGGCAGGTAACTGCAGATAAAAACCTGCTGGCCCAAGGTCAGCTGATGGCTTTCCTGTTCTAGAGTAGTCAAGTTCCTAAGCATCCTTAACTACTCCTCCCCCTCACTCTCCCCCTATATTGACTGGTATCAGGAACTCTGAGGTTCACAATGTGTATGACTAGGTAGATTTCCCTTTTGTTCCTCTTAAAACAGCTTATTTTAAAAGAGATATCCTGAGGCAATTAACAAAGCAAACAAGCAGCTTTCTTTCCAATTCACTGATACACAGACACCTCTCAGGCTTTTTTTTTTTTTTTTTAAATCAAGTTACAGCGAAGTATTTAAATAGCCAAAGCTTACAATTTTCAACAGTACCAGAAAACCTAAAATCTGCCTTCTCACCCTTACCATTAGTAAAAAGAAACTGATCAATCACAACCTACAAAATTATACGACAAAGGGAAGACTAAAGACTGATCCTTATCAGAAAAATCCATTTAATTCCAGATGGCACTTTAGTCTGACGTATCTAGTACACTAACAAAATTTTAATCATAAATCCAGAAAATTATTTCCAAACGAAGTAGCTTTTTAGTCGATGTGCCTTTTTTGGTATTAAAAGTGCTATTAATATGCTAGGTCTTATGGCACATTAGACTCATCAGGGTGTCCTGACGAGATATCCATTTTTAGTAGTATTTTTCCCTAAAATATTGTCTAGCATAGTAGATCCCTTGATATATTAATTATGGTAAAATCAATGGTGACATAAACAAACTTTCCCTGACTTTGCTCCACCGTGGTAGCTTTTAGTGACACTGAAGTTACTGATTAAGTTACAAAATGCTCAACCGAGTTGTTTTCTTACGGCATTTTACATTAGTATACTTACTCATGCAAAATCCAAGGTAGTGTAATAGAAATAATATTGTTAAAATAGATATTGTAGCTATAAGCATCTCCCTTTATATTAGGCATTTAGAAGCTTGTAGAAAATTTTAGGTGCTAAAGATTATGGGAAAACTAGACTAACTGTGTAGTTGTTCCACTTATAAGCACTTTATGACAGGACAGTGACATTACCCTATAGGGGAGTGTGCTTTCAATTCAAGATATAGTAATAAAGTGCCTAACTATATAAAAACCATGACTCCAAATTTTAAATTAAACTAATTGCATTTACACATTAGGGTTAACAAAATCTAGACTCTGTCTACATAGATTTTTATCTAATTATCTATCTATCCTGGATAGACAACCACATTAAAAAAACTTACTCTTTACTGGCTGAATAAGTAGGGTCCACTACTGTAGCTTAACAATCAAATTTTATTGCTTTATTCATGTGGTGCTTTTTTGCAAGGCACTGTGGTATGGACTAGAAAACTTGGAATGACTCGTGGAGAAACCTTGGAATGACACATGAAGGATGATATGAAAAGTCATTCTGAGGCAGGATGCTTTACTGAATTGTTTTTAACCAGGGTATCAAACATCAGGAATGAGTTCAAGTTAAAATTCACAGGAGAATGGAAACATCTTAAGGTCAGTCACTTCACATGCCCATCCTGATACTTTGAATAATCTGGAAAATTGCTGTAAAAAGAAAGAACAAATGTTTTGGTAAGCATGCTTACTAGAGGTCGCACAACAAATATTTATTAAGGTAGTTCACGAGAAGCCAAGAGCACCCTTAACATTACTTGCAAATGCTATGTAACTTCATTGAAATAAGAGGTGAAGACAAACCTATCCTAACAATTCAATGTCTGTAAATTATTTTTTTCAGCTTTTCTGAATTCTATGTCTGTCTGATTTTGCAATATGCAATCATTTTAGAAAAAACTTAAAGCACCAAAGCAAACAGGTTTTTCTAGCATAGAATTATTTTGGTTTATCCCCAAAATATTAAGTGTCCTTGGAAGGCCTAGCCTATAATATAACCTTATGTTTCCTCATTCTCACAAAGCTGAAATTGGATAATCTTTAGGTTATATAAATTGCTTGGCTCTTGGCCCTGTGTCAAGAAAGCTTCCAACTAGTAAGTTTAGGAAGCAGGCAAAGTAAAACGTTTAAGAGAAACCTCAATAACTTTAAAATGTCAGAATGTAAAAGAACAGAATATCAACAGCTTGCATATTAAAATAATAAATGAAAAGAAAAATATTCTTTAATCCATTTGCAGAAGCAGGAGTCTATTACTTTAATACCAGGCTGACCCGGTAACTTATTTTTTTTTACCATATGTCAAACGTTTCTTTAATTAAACTCAAAACATTTGTCTCCTACATGAAGTTGCCAATCCAGTACATTTCCTCTATACTGAATCAATTCTTTGCACCAGCTTTACTTTACAAAATTTTGACATAAAGACATTAGATTCTGGGACACGTTAAATTAAGTTCAACGTCCACATATACATCATGTTCGTAAGCTTTTTCGAAAATGTATTCATAATACGGTTACAAAGCATTCTAAATTCTCATTCCGCGAGGCTTTTTTGTTTTGGTCTAAATTTCTTCCAATTTGATCATTACTAACTGAAGACCTGACCTCCTTTTCTGATCTCCTGTGAGCACAAATCAAGCTATGAGAAGTTTCTGGAGCACCACCCTCTGTGCATATGTGGGACAAGTAATCCGGTTCAGACGACAGAGACTTATGTGGAGCTCCCAGCAGGTGGGTTGCGAACTACGCGGGTAGGATTCGCCACTGATGGGTCACCACGTCATCCCAAACCCGACATCCAACGTCCTACCCGATGGTAGCCCCAAAACACTTACCAGAACCACAAACAACAAAAATGAAGAGAGCCAATAACCAGGGTCCTACAGACGCCTTCTCTTCGGGAGCATTTCTCTGCAAAAATGAAAATTTCCATTTCAAATGCAAAAGCCCACTCCGACCCCGGGCTCCTGCAGCTTACACCGCGGGCCAGGTTGCCAGGTCCCCTCATCTCACATGTTTCCCCTCCGTTCCCGAACCGCCTAGCTCAGGCACCCACCTCCCCGAACCACCCTCCCCCTGCCCCGCCCCGCCAACTGAGCGTCCAGCTCGCGGCCTCTCGGGTCTGGGGAGAACTCGATCCTAGGACCCGGGCCTGAACCCCGGCTCCGGGACAGACGGGCGCCTGCTCTTTCCTTACCGAAGTCTTGGCGACGTTGCCCCGCTGGGTGATGTTCTTGCTGTGCTTCTCGTTGGCCATACGGATTCGCTGCTTGGCGACCATCTTCACGGCGCCACCACCTGCCCCAGCCACCCCTTGGACTCGCTGGCTCGCCTCCCCTCGGGCCGCTGCGACGCTCTGGTCCCCGGTGCCTGCGCTGCCGGAGCTAGGAGGCTCTCAGGCGGGGCGCTAGCTCCGGCCGCTGGGCCTGGGCGAGGCGAGCGCGGGTGCCGAGCGCTAGCGGGGCGCGGGGCCGCCGACTGACTGACGACGCCGGACTGGCCGGCCGAGAAGCGGGCACGCGGGACGACAAGCAAGCCGCCGGGATATTCTCGCGCCGCCGCTGTGGCCGCCGCCGGGAGCGTGGAGTGAAAGAGGAAGGAAACGCAACGCAACAACCGAGCAGTGCTGTCCGTAGCCTCGAACTACTTCGGGTTCGGCTGCCAACGTCAGCACTGGATGGGCTCCGCCCCGCGGAAGTACGGACTCCGCCTGCTGGAAAAGAAGGAGAGGGAAGGCGAAGGCTTGGCGCCAGAGCACTAGCCCGGCCCCGCAACGCTCTTTAAAGTGTCGCCCTAGAACTGCGCGTGCGCGTTCGGGCTCCTCTTTCACTGCCGTCTCCCACCGGAAGTGGGTTGGCCCCGAGGCTCCAGATACCGGAAACAGCTATGCGCTGTCTCCACGCCTGAGAAGACGTGTAGGGGCCGGGTTTGGCTCTCGTGAACTCCGACCCAAGCGCATGGGTTTCTCTTTCCGGGACAAGATGGCGCCGTCCACGCCACTACTGACAGGTGAGTCCTGAACGAGTAAGGGACTTTTTCAGAGCATTTTCTTCTTGTGTCTTTGCTCTTGGGGATTACCCGAGAAGCACTGGTGTCTGATCCACCTTCCCTGGTGGTTTGTGGAAGAGCTAGAGGGTCTCATGTATTGCTTGGTATAGCGAGGCAATCGAAAGTGAGGCCCCGCCACTGGGCTTCAGGATTCCCATCCCTCTTGCCCATCCATCACTCCTCCCTGTCGCTTCAGATTCCACTGGAATTGAGAAAAAGAGATAAGAACAGAAAGTGATAGTTGAATTTCTTACCCCAGGTCTGCAAACACCGGTTTTATACGAACTCATATGGCTGACAGATCTTGTTGACAGTGAGAAGTCATTTAGTTCTGTAATAAGGTACAAACATAAACAAATGACTAGAATGAGCAGGCACATTAAATACACCTGAATTTAAGTAGTACCAAATTCTGCGCTGCTTGTTTGAATGAAATTAGCAGGACCAAATAGAGTGGAGCTGTGGTAGTGTAGGTTTAAAGTGATGAAAGAGTGGTCTGGGGTCGTGGCATTGAGCATTATGGAAATGATAGCAGCGTTTGATGTTGAAATGGTTATGAGTATTTTAGAATTTGATTATTACAGGATTCCTGAGATTTTGAATTGGAGACAGAGTTTATAATTTTAGAAAAGATAATTAACTTAGTCTTGGACTGTGTCCGGAAAGACTCTCGACTAGGGGTAATGGCTGGGATTCTCATATGAGTATCAAATAGAGGGGAATTGGGAGAGAACAGAACAGAGGCTTTGATTAAGCCATGGATAGCTTATACAAAAGGAAAAAAATCATTAACAGAAAGATCGTTTACTTTTGAGGAAGGGGGTTATGTCTCCAAAATTGAAAGGAACCTTAAAAAGCTTTTGCACTTTTTGCCATTCTACATGTTAAGATCTTTGTTAGTAAGCACATGACTACTCATACCAATCTGGTTACTGCAGGTTCATTCATCAAATATTAATCAAATAATGGCAATAATTTCTTAGATGATATGCCAGGCAGATACTATTAAAAGGCATAATTACATAACTAAATGAATTGTTTTCTCTGGCTTCCTAAAAGTAACTAGTATGTTATTCACAGGTTTGGAACACTGAATGCTTATTCGAATTCTAAATAAAAAAAAAGCAGTACATTAAAAAATCTGATAAATTTTCTAAATTTTCTGAAACTAATGTAACATTGTGTGTCAGTTATACACAAATAAAAGTTTTACTTTGAAAAAAATCCTTACTGGGGCTTCTCAGTGTTGGTAGGGTAATTTCCATCCTGTTTAGCATAGCGTGTGGAACCCTTCATAATCCTTGAAAAGCTCTTTGCATTCATTTCCTTGCTTCCCACCCTGTTGTGCTCCATCAATAATGCATTGCTTGGGGCCCCTGGGTGGCTCAGTCGGTTAAGCGGCCCACTTCAGCTCAGGTCATGATCTCACGGTCTGTGAGTTCGAGCCCCGCGTCAGGCTCTGTGCTGATGGCTCATCAGAGCCTGGAGCCTGCTTCAGTTTCTGTGTCTCCCTCTCTCTCTCTGCCCTTCCCCTGCTCATGCTCTGTCTCTATGTCTCTCAAAAATAAATAAAAAATGTTAAAAAAAATAAAATTCATTTCTGGGGCACCTGGGTGGCTCTCTCTGTTGAACACCTGACTTTGGGTCAGGTTGTGATCTTGCAGATTTGTATGTTCAAGCCCCCCATCAGGCTCGGTGCTGTCAGCCCAGAGCCTGCTTTGGATCCTCTTTTTCTCACTCTTCTCAAATGATCAGTCACTCCCAGGCTATTTTTGTACTTCATATATACTTCGATTTTTTTTTTCACTATCCCATAGGTTAATTATCTAGTCATTTAGATGCTTTTCTGCTCTGCTAGACTGCGAACTCCTTGGTGGCAGGGGCAGAGTTTTACTCATCTCCGTCCTCTTAGTACCAGGTACAGTGTGTAGTAAACAGTAGACACTCTAAATGTTTGATGGAGAAGTAAATTAACGAAGGATGACCACTTCGTGTATGGTCGAATTAACAAAGTGACAGTTTTCTTACAATGCTTAAAATCAAGGACTTGGTAAGAGCTTAAAGGTTAGCTAGTCAGTCTGTCCCTCATAGTCTGATATTCATAACGGCCCAGAAAGGTTAAGCGGTCAGATTCACATTGCACATTGGCAGAATCAGGATTATATTGAATCATTCAACTCCATGGTCCATTTTTCTTGTACTCGAACACACTCATTTATTTTTAAAACATTGTTAGTGTAGGTATTTCAATCAATAATAGGTTCTTTTACTTCCAAAATCTATTTTTAAACTTAGACTCATGGATTTTGGAGTTTGGAATAATTTGGACATTGGCCAGTAAGTTTTGTCACTCACAACTTTTAATTGGAAGTAACAAAAAGCCAGAGCAGGTGAAAAAGGGATTTTTCTTTTTTTTGAAACTCATGTAATCGTAAAGCTTCAGTACTGCTACACCCAGGTACTCACCTGACTCCAAAGATGTTTTTCTTTATCCCTAGGCTCTTGCTTTCTTTTCAATTAAATTCATTCTTCGGCTAACCTTCTCCAGGTTTTCAGCCAACCAGCTCAGCAGCCCCAAAAGGAAAGCACATTTTTTTGCCAGTCTCAATGCTGGCAATGTTGGTTTGACTTGGCTGGATCTTGTTCATCTTTGAATCAGTCAGTTTTTAATCCAATCGCCAGGACCAAATCACCCTTGGATAGTTTCCCCTGGAAATCCCCCGGATTAATTGTCTCCTAAAAGGTTTCCTAAAAGGTAGGGCCTGGATTCATGCTGCCAGGCATGTAAAACAATGGCCCTTGCATGAAACCCATATGTCTAATCAGCTTGCCTGGTCGAGGCCACCATTGAGATAATTTATTCAAAATGGAATCATTTTCCTACATTCATAGGTACTTCAGTGGATGTAAGAGTTGGAAGAAGTATCCCACTGTAATGACCACCATATCCCTGACACCGGATCCTTGTTGTTGAAGCCTAGTAGTTTCTCACGTTAACTCAGGCCTAGAGCAATAAATGGTAGTGAGTATCTATAAAGGCTAGTAATCTTTAAGTTTTTATTTATTTATTTTGAGAGAGAGTGAGCAGGGAAGGGGCAGAGAAAGAGGGAGAGAGAGGATCCCAAGCAGGCTCCCTGCTGTGCAAAGTCCAATGCAGGGATCTAACTCAAGAACGGTGAGATCATGACCTGAGTTGAAACTAAGAGTCAGATCCTAACTTGCTGAGCCACCCAGGCGCCCCAAGGCTAGTAATTTTTTAAAAGATACTATTTAACTAACAACATGTAATGTGATTATTTTTAAATAATTTTTCTTTGTGAAACTCTGGCAATTGTTTGTTGTTTTACTGGAAAGAACTGTTCACATTCTAGATTTTTCTTCCTAACAGAACATATTTCCAGATCCCCTTTGATTAACAGAGGAAAATCATTAAAAACAAGGGATCATGTCAACTCTCAGGACACTGTATTAAACTATCTCTACATTGTATTCACTGTTTCACATTTAGTCACTTCTAATTAAAATGAATTCCTCATTAGAAAGTAGTATGTAGAAAAATTGTTTTAGTTATCGAAAAGAACTTTTGAATCCATATTTATTTTGCTTTTATTAACTTGTAATACAGTTTATGTTCTGTTAAGGATCTGATTTTGTGTGTCTTCTAATAAACTTTGTGTACCCATTTATTCTTGTAGAAGTTACTCACACTGATTAAATCCAGTAAAATGTTAGTGGTTCCAAAATGTCTCGCAACACTTTCTCCTAGTTCTGCTTCTGTGTTAGGACACGTGAAATGAATATAAATATAAGTAGTGATTTACATGTGCGAACAAGACTATAGTGACTCTATGTGATTTTTATGATGAATCCCCTAAGATAGACATATCTTTAATAAAGCATTATGCACAAAGAAAGTTTGTCTAATTTAATGGGGACTAACAGTATCACCGATTTTAAAGTAGCCCTGGTTTGTACATTTGTCTCATGGAATTTGTTTTTACCTTAGTACATACGTCAATTTTTTATTTTAATGTAACTCTTTTGCCCCATATTCCCAAGCAAATCCGTTCTTGAGAAATGTTGAAAAACTTTTTTTCCAAACTTTTGATTGATTTAATTTCTTGCCATATTGTGAACAAGCATTACCAAAAATGATGGTCTTATAAAATGCCTTATATTATGATCTAGTTTAAGACGTATAAGAAGTTGCAAAAACAGTAAAGGGAGTTCCCATGTACTCTTCACCTAGCTTTGCCCAGTGATAATATCTTGCATAACCATAATACGTTATCAAAACTAGGAAATTGGTGCTGGCACAGTAGTAGTTACTAAATTACAATCCTTATTTGGATTTCACCAGTTCGCGTGCGTCTATCATACTAAGAAATTTTATCACATATGTAGATTTCTGTAACCGCCACTGTCAGAATATAGAGCTACTCTATCATAAAGAAGATGCTACCCTTTTATAGTCAGAATCTCCTTCCAACTCTAAACCTTGGCAACCACCGATCTGTCCTTTATCATGATAATTTTGTCATTTCAAGAGTGTTAAATAAATCGAATCATATAACCCGAGGCCCGTGAAGTTTTGTTTTAAAACTGTTTCGGGGGTGCCTGGGTGTTTCAGCCCATTAAGCGTCCGACTCTTGATTTCATCTTAGGTCACAATCTCACAGATTCGTGAGTTTGACCTCCATGGAGGGCTCTGTGCCTAAAGTGTGGAGCCTGCTTGAGATTCTCCCTCTCTTTTTGCCCCTCCCCCACTCTCACTCTCTTCATCTCTCCCAAAATAAACTTAAAAAAAAAAAGAATAAAACTGTGCTTTATTTAGAATGTGAACAATGTGCATGTTCAAAAGCACTTGATTAATTTGACTCAAGATTTTGCTTCTCCAGAACGTAACTAAAACGAGGAAGTAAAAACCACATGAGACCAAATGCTAATTGAACAGGAAAGAGTGACACTTTTTACACTGACTTTTCTGTCAAGTGTTGCCTTGTAAGATTTTGAGTTAACAATCTATATGAAAGAGTGTGGATTAAGTAGTTTTTGTTCCTCTCTCCTGTTCTTGTCTTAGTCCATTGGGGCTCCAATAACAAAAATACCTCGTTTAAACACTCATTTCCCACACTTCTGGAGTCTGGGAAGTCCAAGATCAGGATACTGGCATATTTGGTGTCTGGTGAGAGTCTACTTCCTGGTTCATAGACAGCCATTGTCCGCTGCGTCCGCCCAGGGCAGAAGGGGCAAGGGAGCTCTCTGGGATCTCTTTCATAAGGGTGCTAATCCCATTCATGACGGCTCTGTTGTTTTCACCTAATTACCTCCCAAAGGCCTACCTCCAAGTACCATTACATTAAGAATTAAGATTCAACATATGAATGAGGGGTGGTAATCATTCAGTCTATAGTAGACCCTTTGGGGTTATTCACCTGTCTTAGTTTGGTATGTAGATATAAAATAGAAATCTTAGAAAAGGAAAACCTTGTACTGGTTGTTGTGAGTACCCTAAAAATTCCCACTGCTCCCTTCATGGGTTCGGCAATATAGTTGCCACTTTAGTCCAATTGATTTTTGAGCAATATGGGTTTGAACTTTGCAGGTCCACTTAAAAATTATTTTTATTTTTTTAATGTTTATTTATTTATTTTTGAGAGAGAGCGAGCACAAGCAGGAAAGGGGCAGAGAGAGGGAGACATAGAATCCAAAGCAGGCTCCAGGCTTTGAACTCAGGCCAAAGTCCAACGAAGGACTTGAACCCACAAACCATGAGATTATGACCTGAGCCAAAGTCAGACGCTTAACCAGCTGAGCCACCCAGGCACCCCTGCTTATGGTTTTCTTAACAACACTTCTTTTCTGTAGCTTATTGACTCTATTGTAAGAATATAGTATATAATGCATATGTAACAAAATATGTGTTAATTGACTATGTTATCAGTAAGGCTTCTGGTCAGCTGTAGGCTATTAGTAGTTAAATATTTTGGGGAGTCGCGTTATTCACAGATTTTCAGTTGTGCAGGATTAATACCCGTAACCCCTGAGTTGTTCAAGGGTCAAGTGCATAATGTCCAAAAACTTTGAATTTTACCCCAAGTAAACATTGTGGTTGTTGATAACAGCAAAGTCAACAAATATAGAGGACCAAGGTCACTAGTTACAAGTTCGTGAGAGCACAGAAAGCGGAGATGCGCTTTTTGCTTTTTTGCCAGTCATTTCAGGCATGTTTTCTCAGGGCCGACAGTTACGGCACTAGAACGTGGTTTGATTGCATCATCATACAGCACATTCTCTAATCACACTTCAGCTTCAGAGGGACTTCACTGCTGATCCGCTGTTCTATTTTCCTAGGCCTGCGTGTGAATTCTGTAAGAGAGACCTTCAAGTGATAAATTGCCACAGCAGCTTGTGGGAGGGGCCTCATCGGGCTGACAAAATTTTATGTAACCCTTAGAATAAAGTGTAATCTGGTAACTAAACTCCCTAGTTTGGTAAAAATCATTTTTGATCAATCCCTCAAATAACGATTTGTTAAAACTATTATTATAGTATTAAGAAAAGGATGGCCTATTGTCTTCTAAATCAGAATGTGTCATACATGATACTGCAGCAGATGATTTGGTGATGAGAAATAGAACCGTTTTGTGTATTGGTGCTGCCCTTGATCTTAGCCAAAAACTAAGAAACAAGTGAGAATTTAATGTTAAAGGATTATACTTCATAGTTTGGCACAAAATGTTTTCTGATGTCATTAGAGATTTTTAAAATAGATAACTTCAGCGTTTCATTCAATAGCATAGCATAGCAATAGACTGAGCTCCTTTGCCATCATTACCTTGAGTGCAGTGATGGATTCACTTTTTTAAATCCCCAACACCTAGCACATAGAACTGTGCAGGGGCCAGATCATATAGAAGTTTCTAGGCCGTAGTGTAAGTTTAGATTTTAATATATGCGTAGGCACCTGGGTGGCTCAGTTGGTTAAGTGTCCACCTCTTGGTTTCAGCTCAGGTCGTGATCTCGTGGCTTGTGGGACTGAGCCCATGTCAGACTCTGGCGGACAGCATGGAGCCTGCTTGGGGTTCTCTGTCCCTGTCTCTCTGCACTTCTCCCACTCTAGAGCACGCACACACACTCTCTCTCAAAATAAATAAACTTAAAAAAGATTGTGATATATGCAGAACACTTTGCTAGGCTTCATTCTATTCAAGGCCAGAGGACCTATAACAGTTTGATGGTTCAGTCTAGTGCTCTGCATATGAGGAAACATGGTATCTACTTGTATACTTGTCGATCTCTAACCAGAAACTTCATTTAATTATGTGTTTATTTATTTTCCGTCCCTCCAGTAGAGTGGAAGCTCCAGAAAGGCATCGATTTTTGTCTTGTTCATCAGTGGTTCTTTTCCTTTCATGCTGACTTTATTTATTTTGGGACTCTAAGTTATATTACTTTCAGTATCTGAAAATTGAGGTAGTAATTCTCAGGTAGAAAATCAGTGTTAATGAGAACTGTCCCTTGAGAAGGGAGCCGAGAGGGACCCGTTTACTAACTTGCTGCCTGCTCAGTAAAGAGAAGGGGATATTTGTGAACAGCTGGCAGAAAAGGAAGCAGATATACTTATAACCATGAACCTCAGTAACAGTTTTTCTTCTCTTCAGCTCTTAAACTGTTGCTGCTAGCAAGTATTTTAGCTGATAAAATAGTAACTCATCACCAAGCCCTGCTAATTTTATCTCCTAAAATTAAACACTCATTCTCCATTTCCACTGCCCTCACTGCAGTCCGAGTTTCCATACTCTCCTATGGGATTCCTGCAGAATTGTCTTGAATAATCTTTTCTTATCCACTCTTACTCTTTCAGTTTGTTCTCTACCGTGTACCAGATTGACCTTTACAAAATGCAAAAATGGTTCTCAAAATTTGCCTAAAACCCTTTTGAAGTTCCCCACCATTCTTCGGCTACAGACCAACATTACCTAACTTAGGCCACAAGATCCTGTTTGTCTGAACCCTGTTTTCTTCTCCAACTCCAGTTCCTTCCATTAAGGGCTGTTGCTCTGTCATCTCTCTTGCCATGGAGTTTTTGCATTTGTTACTGTTGTCTTTGCTTCTTAACTGCTCTTCATCCCTCAGATCTCAGCACACAAATCCTGTGCTCAAGGACACTCTCTAACTTTCATTTTTAGATCAAAACTCGCCTCTTATTCACTGGATTAGTTCCACATATCTTTACTTTGTAGCACTAAGCATGCTTACAGAATTCCATGTGTTTGACTAATTTGATTAGTAAGTTCAGGGACAAGGCTGATTTTCCTCAACATAAGGTCTGGGAGGCAGTTTTTATTTTTTACTCAGTAAGCATTTGTTGAATGAACGAATCAATTTATTTGAGTCAGCTTTAGAAACTTCTAACTCGACCATTTAAAAATATATAATTAATTGTATAGATGTTTTTGCTTAATCTTGAACTTTATTCCCATTTAATTTTTTAGGATACTACTGTCCTTGGGAAGTTCGTAATGAATGTGTCTCATCCCACTTGTTCTGTTAGTTTGAGAAATTGTAAATATATTAATAATGCCTTATGTTTTTTTCAGAACTTTGAATATATTCTGTATATTTAGGGCATTGTTTTGTATAAAGCACACAGCCACTCTGCGTTCTAATATTTCCTTTCTTCCGGGCTGCAGGGTGCCAACTGTCCTGTGGACTTACACGGCAGAAGGAGAGCCGGCTAGCTCTGAGGCCCTTCTGATGAAGGCCCTAATCCCATTCATGAGGCCCCCTCACGGTCTGATTACCTCTCAGAGTTCCCGATTCCAGACACTATCACAGTGGGATTAGGGTTTCAGCATGAGGATTTGGGGAATGCATAAACATTCCTTCCGTGACATTACCTGTTGATTTCCCAGCAAGGCTTAAAAAATTTCATGCAATAGGGTTAAGAAAAATTTACCTTTTTAATACTAACATTCTATAGTTTCATGAAATGTTTAATAATTTTGGCTATCAATAATTTGATAATTTGACTGACAGCTTTTTGCTTTTTAAAATATTTGTGGGATGCCCGGATGGATCAGTCGGGTGAGTGTCCAACTTTGGCTCAGGTCATGATCTTGTGGTTCGTGAAGCCCCACATTGGACTTGCTGCTATCAGTGCAGAGCCTGCTTCGGATCCTCTGTCCCCCTCTCTCTCTGCCCCTCTCTGCTCACGCTCTCTCAAAAGGAAAAAAAATAAAATGTAAAATAAAATACTTGTGATTCCTGAGTATTTATTAACAAACTCATGGCGTTTCTCTCCATTTTGTATCTTTAGTCCGAGGATCAGAAGGACTTTACATGGTAAATGGACCGCCACATTTTACAGAAAGCACATTGTTTCCCAGGTATGGTTTATTTTGTTAAGTGATGTTATAGGGAATATATAAAACATTCTAAATTATTTTCGTTGTTATATTCTGAACAAGAAAGAAAGAGCAGATAAGCGAATTTCTTGGGGTATGTTATGTAATATTAACAGAAGATGGAAAGAATGTATATTCTCTATCAAGAAAAACGATCAGTCTTTAGATTTGAAACTAATAGCTTCAGCATGTTTAAAAGAAAAAGTGTAGACACTAGTATAATTGAGTTCAGCCTTTGACTTAGAAGAATTTTATCTCAGGGGATGAAGAAAAACTTGCAAATGTGATAGCCAAAGCTCTGCCTACAGTCTTTATGAAATCAGAGAATGACAAAGGTATAAGGAAGAAAAGAAATATGATAGGTATAGATTTTTTTTTCCTAAAAAGAAATTATAAGAGGCTAAACTAAAAGCTAATAAAAGTATTAAGTTGGTGGCATAACTGTATGATGACATGCAAAATTCTTAAATGCATTCAGTAGCTTTATTGATAACAGAAAATTGATACTGTCATTTTAAATCTATTACAGATAAAGCTTATATTAACATTAGAAACCAAGATTTTCAGCATAAGAATGAAGGGATAGATTTGCATATATTAATATGAACTCATGATTTCTTTTCATAAAAACATTTGTGTTTTTTAGTTCTGTCCACTGAAAAAGGTCAAGGAGCAGTGATAAGCTAGTAGCAGCAAATACCCTTTTCTCACAGATTGTGATCTCTAAACACCATGCTTCACTAACAGGAACTCGTTCCTTGAAGAAGCGACTGATTCCAGGTCTAGTACAGAAGACAGATGAGTCGAGCTAGAGACATTTTGGTCCAGAAAGCAAGGAAGCTATAAAAGACTAACAGGGCTTTGTTAAAGAGTCTCAGGAGTCAACTTCAGGGGGTTCACACCAACTTAAGATGAGATAATTTGAGCATTGGAAAGAATCATGACTAAAAGGATTGAGACATGCAAGTATATAAACACTCCCCCAAAATTCCTCTCTTTCCAAATCTTTGGAGGTTGATGGGGTCCTTGCTCATTGTTTTGAAAATCGATGAATCAGAGGTGGAATCACGAATTTATTTTGTCTTTCCCCTACAGACAATTTTTCAAAACATCCAAATTGTTGATGAGGAAAACTTATTGAGAGGAGAATTCCAGTCGATAAATACAGAAGTAATGTTGGGGTTAGATAATCATTGTAATCCTAAAGAAATCATGTGTCAGTTCTCAGACTTTAGGCATATATCAGAATGATCTGATGAGCTTGTTAAAACACAGATTGCTGCTTCCTCTCCAGATTTTCATTAGATCTTGGGTGGGGCCCAAGAATTAGAGTATTTAACAAGTTCCCCAGTAATGCCAAAGCTGCAAGTTTAGGGTCCCTGCTTTGAGAACCACTGATCTGGGCAAATGATCATCAAAAGATGCTGAACCTGTTAGGGAAACTATGGATGGGGAATTTTTTTTTTTTTTTTTACCATTTTTTTATTTTTGAGAGACAGAGAGTGTGATGAGGGGAGGGGCAGAGAGAGAGAGAGAGAGAGAGAGGGAGACACAGATTCTGAAGCAGACTCCAGGCACTGAGCTGTCAGCACAGAGCCCGACACAGGGCCCGAACCCACGAACTGTCGGATCATGACTTGAACTGAAGTCGGACGCGCAACCAACTGAGTCACCCAGGCGCCCCAAGGATGGGGAACTTTCTAATCAGGCTGGCATCACCTAAGTCTATTGACCAGTTTTGTACTAGACCCAGTTTTCTAGAACCATGATACAAGAAGTATCAAGACCAGCTATATAGGCATCACCTTGAACCAGTATAACATCTCAGTCCCTGATTCAGCTTACTGAATTAGAATCTGTGTTTTAACCAAATCCTCAGGTGATTTGTATGCATATTAATATTTGCAAAACACTACTCGAGCAAACAAGTCTGTGTCAGAGCTTTTGTGCTGCATGCACTCAGTGGGGTGTACAATCCCAAGGCAGCAGGAATGAGGGGTAAAGGGAATAAGACAAGGAAGAAGTGAAAGTAAATCTAATGTAGGATGCACTGAGCTGAGCACAGACTCACAAAATATAGCCAGGTTGCTTTGTCGTGCAAAATGTCTCTGGAGAGGCTATAATGAACCAGTCTCAGAACAATCAGTTGTGGAGAGGAAGGGTGAGAAATATATTTACAGCCAGAGCCTCTTTTGATCTATTCAAGTTGAATCTGAATGTCAGCTCATCTTCTGCTACTGCAGTAGGCATAGTGGAAGCCATGCCGAAATGTGGCCCTCACTCCTGGGGAGTCTCAGACAACCAGTGGCAGGAGATGAGGTGGCCAGGTCTCTTCACTGAATAGCTGATGACTGGGAGCAGGAAAGGTAGGGTGAATCGAGGAGGCACATAAAGAGTCTGGTATAGTCTCAGCATCACTAAGGGCAGAACGAGGAGACATTATGTATCCCCTGGTGAGTAGTGATGGGAACTACATGATACTTAACGTCTATGAAGGTCAAAAAACAAAAACAAAACAAGCAAAAAACAAACCTGTTTCTAATCAAGCTTTTAGATGAGTGGTTCTCAAATTTGGCTACACATTAGGATGACCTGGGGTGCTTTTAAAAACCTAGATATCCAAGGACTGGGCATTAAATGGTAGTAAGAACTATTATTTATGTGAGATGAAGTGGCATGGTGGTGAAGTCAGCTGATTAATGGATTGATGTTAGTTTGAGGGAAGGACTATTGGTGAGCCATCGTCTCTTGTCCAAAGCTTAGTCAACATTCTTATCATTAATTTAGATTATAGCTAAGGATGAAGTTTTATAACTTATACATTATATAAGACTGTAAGAAATGACTAATGTTTTAAAAGAGAAAATGAAGATGTAAAAAGATCTCAGTCGGCTGAACTAATAGGCCAAAACCTGGGTGGAATTAATAAGAATAACTACACATTCTGTCTTTAGGTTCAGAAATAAGTTGCAGCACGAGTGTAGGATGGGGGACTTCTTGGTCATAGTTGTTTGTGTGAGAAGAGGGCAAAAAAGGATGTTTCAGTAACTACAAGCCAACTGTAAGCTGCCGTTATTATGTGATTGCAGAAACACACGGGTCATCTTCAGATGAATTAATGTAAAGATAGCATCCAGTTTAAGGGGGATGTACTGGTCAGTCCTCAGTGCATGTTGGGTAATAATTCAGATGTGTATTCGTCACGAAGTTCTGGTTTTATGTGACTACACGTATGGACACTTACATGCTCCTGCATACACATTTTTGTTTGGGTGTTGGTCGTCACTGTGAGACGTACTCGTAGTAGCCATCTCTAGTTGAGAGATACAGTACCTAGAGTTTTGACCACTGGATAGAATATTGCCAAGAAGTCTGATTTCCCCAGGTCTGTTTTTGTAGAGAAGCCTGCATCCACACTTACTTAATGTGAAGATCCTCTTACCGTTGTTATACTTCCTGTCTCCGCACATCAGAAATTGATGGGAGGTCTTTATCCTTCAAGTCCAGGGCACTTCATGGCTACTTGAGGATATTCTATCCACAATTGTTTTGTTACGCCAGTGGTCTGCAGCATTCTTCACAAAGTCTCCATATTGAAATCCTTCAGCGCTCAAGATCAGGGCTGACAGCTAGTAACTTCCATGTTCACCTACATTTTTGGGTTTTCACACAAACTAGTTATTCACCTAAAAGGGCTTTGTTTTCTCCTTAAGATTGGTCCGTTGGTGTAACATCAGTTTCTACCTTACTTTGCAATGGTTGTTGGCACTACGTTTTAAGAGAGAAGGTATTTTGGTAGACTAAAGCATTTTGAAATTACTTTCTTAAATTATATAAGCTTAAAATCATGAAACTAGTAATAAGATTGTAAATTTTTAATAAGATTTTTGGAAAAGTATTCATACTTATTAACCTTTTTTTCCTTGTCATTTTCAGGGAATCTGGGAAAAATTGCAAAGTCTATACCTTTACTAAGGATGGCACCTTGTTTGCCTGGGGCAACGGAGAAAAGTTAGTGTTTATTTATATAATGTATTTTATGTTACATCAGTTTAAACATAACTGGCATTATTTGAGTAGCATGTGTTTGGGTCTCATTAATAAAGTCCATCTTTTAATGTCACGACGTAGTTAGGTATTGTCTGCAAAGCAACTTCCATAGAACACCTCCAAAGTTGTTAGCTTCTATTTATGTGCCCTGACTTGACTTACCTAGTTTCTTAGAATTAAAAAGTAACATATGGAAAGGGCAATTAATTTAATGCTGGAGAAGCTGAGAGGTTGTTTTAAATAGTGCTCTAAGTTATTGGTTAGGATTTTTTAAGTTTTATACTAACACTTAGGGAATAACTCTCTTTGCTTGTTTACCTTAGATTTAGATACTTTTTTATATCTTTGCTATCAAATTAGTAGCAACTGCCCGCAGTTATTACTGTGAGTTTTTATTTAAGTATTTTATAAATTATTCAAAAGTATGTTCAGGACAGTCTACATTACATAAAATAATCAGATCACAAAATTGGTTTTCCAAAAAAAATAAGTATTTTGATTAAATACTCATAATTTCACTAAGAAAACCACTCATTTTTAATTTTTCTGTGATCACTACAACACTTCAATCAGAGAACAAGGAAAATGCCCGAATATTTGTTATTTGGTTTAAAATTATTTTTGTTGTTCTTAATCAGATATAATATCTTAATTATTTTAAAAGGGAAAAAATGCATACATTAATACGAAAAGTACATTTTAAAATGTTGGTGTTTTAACAGTGGTAATATATTCCGAAGTCTTTGAACTATCAGGTCAGGTTGAATTAAACACATGATTTTTTTTAATTAATGCTATAAAGAATGTGCTAAATTAGATAATTCACTTTTTATGACTATAAGTACCTGGCAGAATTAGCTTTTGTAATTTTATGTTAATCAGTTTTTGACTTCTTTCTTTTAAGTTTTTGAATCCAATAAGCATACTATTACTGATAAATTATTAAGAATATAATCGTATTGGGTCTTACCACAATGTTAACAGACAGTCTTAATCTCAGTCTCAAAGAATGTACTCTCAAATTTTCTTATTTTTTATATAACTGTGGGTATTTGACTTTTATTTTTTAAAATCTATTTTAAAAAATAGTATAAAATTATAAAATCATAATTTATACAATGAGTAATGAATTAATAGAAATTCACTATTTAATGGGACATAGCATACTTCTTTTAATTGTCTATTATCTTTTTGAGGTATCTCTTATTCTACTAGCTTAGAGTTGTTGAGTAAGTCTGTTTTCACCTTCACAGTTATTAATTTTTTTTTATACTTCATATCCTTACTTGGCTTTCTATTGGATTCAACTCTGAACCTTTTTTTTTTTTTTTCCTAAGTTTATTTATTTTGAGAGAGAGAGAGTAAGAAGAGAGGGCATGCAAGCCAGGGCAAGGTAGAGAGAGAGAGAGAGAGAGACAGAGAGAGAGAGAATATCCCAATCACTGGGAATCCCAGTGTGGCACCCGATCTCACAAACTGTGAGATCCTGACCTGAGCTGAAATCAAGTCTGACAGTTAACCAGCTGAACCATCCAGGTGCCATTGAACCCTTTTAATATGTGCCCATTTGTTGTGTCCATCTTTTTAATAGTTATATTCTATACCTGGTTCTAGCATTTATTTCCTTAATTTCTGTGGCCTCAACAATATAATGTTCCTGAGGGCAAGAGAAACAGATGTAGTGTATTGATTGTAGCTTTGCTGAGGTCATAGTTAATTTATCAAGAACTATAATTGATTTTTCCTTAAATATGTCAGGCCTTTAGTTAAAATAAATACTCTTTATTTACTTTGAACTAAGAATAATTCTTAAAGGCTATCAAAAAAAAAAGAAAGTTTCATGTCATTCTAAAATATGTAATTTACAGTAAGTTGTAAAGAATCTTGTATATTTAGCAATTTCTGCTTATCCTAAACCAGTGTCCCAAATTTAAATAGGACAAAGTAACTTTAAGCAATTTCTAAAATAGGATGGAATATCACTTTTCCCCTCAAAGAGTCTGTAAGACAAGTCAGGCAAAACTGGTTTTAGAACTTGGCTCTGGCATTTATCGATCCTGGACAAATCATAAATCATTTAATTTTTCTAAGCCTCACTTTTACCATTTGTAAAATGGAGACGATAATACCTATTTTACAAATCACTTGTGAAGATTAAATGAAGATATGTCATAAAGCAGGTTAAACCAGAACATGGTTCATAGAAAGCAACCAAAAAATGGAAACTGCTTTTATTAAACAATGTTGTAATTTTCATCATTATCATATAATAATACATAGTTTTATCTTTTGAAGATTGCTTCTAATATTTTAATAGTTGAAAGTCTTCTTGTTGATTTCATAACTGCTACAGCTTCCATTTAATCAAATTAAAAAATACACCTTTGGTTTAGCACTTCTATTTTCCCTTGGTTTAATATACCTCAGCTTATCCATAGGTTATCTCTGTGTCCACTTAAAGGCCTGTTGTTTTCTTTTCAACTAAAAGTGGAATCATCTATTATATCCTTCTGCTAATTCTGTATTTCCCAATACCAGCCTTATATAGGAGCCTTTTGGCAAAACGTACACTTGGTTTTTATTGCTGTTGTTAGGGTGTTTATTAGATATTTTCTAGAACTTACTGAAAATTGATGATTTTTATGAAAACAACCACTTTGCAGTGATCTGTATTTGAAAAGAGATATGAATGTTTTGGATAGTGCTGGCTATTTTAAAACAGTATTTCATTGCTGAAGTAATTTCTTTTGAAACCAGAGTAAATATTATCAATGTCACTAACAAGGGACTACTGCACTCCTTCGACCTCCCAAAGGCAGTGTGCCTGGAGTTCTCGCCAAAAAACACTGTCCTGGCAACGTGGCAGCCTTACACTAGTAAGTATTTTCCAATTGTAAAAATACTGACAGGATTAGTTCAATTCAGGGGGACAAAAGAGAAGGTTTATAATCTCATAAGAAAGCAATTAATCTTTAGATAGTAGTGTTTGTGAATATCTTTACTCAACAGTGAATCTTGTATTCCCCCAATACAATGTACTTTAAGTAATTTCAAGGTACAGTAAGTTAGTGAAAAGATTCATCATGAGATAGAGGAAAAGAAAAAGCCCAAGGGGAATTTTAGAAAGTGAAAAACCACTGACGGAGAAGATCTCAAAAATTAAGAATAATAATGACCTTATATGGAAAACATTTTAAATAATCATTGTAAATCAAAGTACAATAGACGCAACATCTAAGAAGTGCGTAAGGTATGACAAAGAGTAGGAAATTGGCGTGCCATGTATTTGACACATCTAAAGATACGGTAGTGTGTTACATGAACATTTTATATGACTGTGCTTCATAGATGAGTAATGAAACACTTGGGGGAGAGGGGCTTTTTAAAAAATGTTTTAATAGCGTAGGCATTGTTGAGTTAAATATGTGATAATAGTTCGTTGTTTGGTTATAAACCCTCTAGGTTGGTTCTTCCAAGAGACAGACTTAAATGAATCTTCTTTCTCCAAGTGAATAAGAGGGAAATTGAGACTCATGAATAGTTTATGTAACTCCGTGTGTATGTGACTTAGAGACACAAGATCGATTTCATAATAAGATAATTTCATCCATTTAACAGGTCAAGTTTAATAAACAAATCTCTTAAGTATTCTTAAAATCTAGTAGTTATCAACTCGTTTCAGAAATGCTGAACTTTTGTCAGGACTTTAGGAAAAGAGATGAAGCCAAAAGGGAAAGTTGATTTAAAGCAACTCTTTTACTTGATCTTTCTAATTTTGTTCAAAGTTGTTTTAAGAATGAATTCTTTTTACTAATATTAGGAGACAATTACTACAAAGGCATTTGTTTTTATTTTAGCTTCTAAAGATGGCACAGCTGGGGTACCCAACCTGCAACTTTATGATGTGAAAACCGGTACTTGTTTGAAGTCTTTCATCCAGAAAAAAATGCAAAATTGGTAAATAAATGGTTTAAAATAATAACTATTTACAAAATGTTTTAAATATCTTCATTGTACAATGTATTTTCTCAGATACTAGTTTAAAAAATAACTTGTCAAATTAAAATCTAGATCTCTAGGGATCTAGTGGAAATGTAATGGAGTAAAAGAGCTTTCTTTTGTTTAGTATTTGGATGAAAACGAACAATATCTTTCTTTTACAAAAGCTAACTAAAACTATTAGGAGCTGACTTGACATCATATTTATGAGTGCTTTTCCTTAAATACTAAGCAGTATCACAAACTTTAACATGTTAACATGTGAGGTTACACGTGTCTAAATTTTTTTCATATTCTTTCAACGTAGGTGTCCATCTTGGTCAGAAGATGAAACTATCTGTGCCCGAAATGTTAACAATGAAGTTCACTTCTTTGAAAACAACAATTTTAGTATGGAAAGATTTATGACATAAATTTATTATTTACTATAAATGTATATAGTTTTGTTGCCTTATATGGCATCATAAGGTTTTCCTAAATACTGTTAATATATTTATAATTGTTGCTATATTAATTCATTTGAATAACTCTTGTAAATCTAAATGCTGAAGAAATTCTATAACAGATTGTATAATAAGTTTTTATTATCTAGTAATTGCCATTAAGGCATTCGCATACCTTTCTGAGTTGAGTTACTATTGAAATACCGTGATATAAATTTTTAAAATGTCTTACTGTGTGGAATTTCAAACATAAAAGTAGACACCTAGTCCCAGTAACTTTCAGCCCATTGCCAATCCTACCTCATCCACACGTCCATCCACCTAACATCTCTCTTACTGTGCTAAAGCAAACCCTAGACATCGTATAATTTTATCTGTAAATATCTCAGTATGTATCTCTGAAGGTTAGGGCTTTTTAATTGTTTAATAGCCACAATACCATTATCACAGATATAAAGTATCTGGTCAGTGTTCAAATTTCTGATAATTGCAAATGTTATAATTTTTTGTTATTTTTGTTTTGTTTAAAGCTTGCTTATTTATTTATTTAGAGAGAGAGTGTGTGTGCACGAGCAGGGGAGGGAGGGAGAGAGAGAATCTTAGGTTTCTTTTCTTTTCTTTTTTTTTTTTAAGTTTATTTACTTATTTTTGAGAGAGAGAGAATCCTAAGCAGGCGCTGCACTGTCAGTGCAGAGCCTGATGCGGGGCTCGAACTCATGAACCGTGGGCTCATGACCTGAGCTGAAATCAAGAGTCAGATGCTTAACTGACTGAACCGCCCAGGTGCCCCTCTTTTAAATTTCTTTTAAGCTACAGGTTTCCTCTCCATCTCTTCTGCCCCTACCTTGAGATTTATTATTTAAGAAACAAGGTTACTTGTCATATATTTTCTCATAGTTGAATTTTGCTGTCGTGTCCTGTCCTATAGTTTAACATGTTCATCTGTCCCCTAAATAGCTATTTGAATCTAGAACTGGTCAGCTTCAGAGTCTTCTTTTTTGGGGAGGTGAGGACAAGTCTGCCTCACAAGCAGTATTCACTTCTTTTAACAAGAAGCACATCGCATCTTATTGTATTTAATTTTGTAGGATTAGCTGATCTATTATTTCATGACTGGTTGCACATTCGTGATTTTCCTCCTCCCTCCCCTCTCATTTATAAGCTATATTACTTCTATAAAGAGAAATTCCCCCATCTACTATTGGAATACCTAGTGGCACCATTTATATAAGAAAGAGCACTGTGTTCTCATAATCAATCAGTGGGATTAAATGTAGAATCTCATTACTTGCCCAAGGTCACCCAGCTACTAAGTGACTGGGCAGAAGTTAAAATGTAGGTCTGTGTTGTTCCCACTCCACATTTTTTCCACTGTGTTACCTTACCTACATGAGACTGCAGTGAGCAGTATTATTGTGTCATTACATTGATCTTTTACAGTACATTCAGAATTTATCACGTTCCTACTAGTTTCTCTCTTCCATCTAACACCATTTGCTTTTTTTTAGACACAATTGCAAATAAATTGCATTTGCAAAAAATTAATGATTTTGTGTTATCACCTGGACCCCAGCCATACAAGGTAATTTCTGTGTCTTTGTTCATGTGGAGTTTTAGGACATTAAACCTTTTCCTAGTTCTTAGTGACTGTAAAAACACGTCCATCTTTGTTTATATGCCTCAGAAAATTAAGTGATGATGATATGTGTGTATTTCAGGTGGCTGTCTATGTTCCCGGAAGTAAGGGTGCACCTTCATTTGTTAGATTATATCAGTACCCCAATTTTGATGGACCTCATGCAGCCTTAGCTAATAAAAGTTTCTTTAAAGCTGATAAAGTTACAATGCTATGGAATAAAAAAGGTATGATAAATATATTTTATCTCATTTATCAAGTATTAATTGAGGCTTATATTCCTATATGTATAGAGAAAAAAAAGAATATCAATGCTTATTTAATGAAAATGTACACATGCTCTGTTAAACTTAAAAATTTTTTCTTATCAACATTAGGTTAAATCGTGTTTTAAATCTAACAGAAGTTGTTCCCGTTCTAGCTACTGCTGTGTTAGTAATCGCCAGTACAGACGTTGACAAGACTGGAGCGTCCTACTATGGGGAACAAACGCTGCACTACATTGCGGCGAACGGAGAGAGCGCGGTCGTGCAGTTACGTGAGTATTCCCTTCGCCTCCTTGTGCTAAAACAATGGGAAAGATACTGGGCCACAAAGATGATGCCACCTAAATTCTTGTTCAGGTGAGAAAGCTCACATATCTTAATAACCTTTCAGGTAAAAGTCCTCTTAATTAGTAAACTTAAAATCACGTCCAGACATACATTGTTTTGACAGAATCCAGTTAATTGAGTTATGCCAGCACTTTAGCGGGGAACTTGCCGAGTGAGGTAATTTCATCGCAGTGGCTCTTTGGGGACTTTTTAACCTACAAGGACAGGGAGTGGGTCTAGTGAGTCTAGCACTGCCTTCAGAACTGAGTGCGAGGAACGTCACCATTTCATCTCTTGTTTTGATGAGCTAAATTAGCTGTAGAATAAGACAGTTTTAAAATTCTGGCAACTCCCTGGTTTTTCATTTCGAATCGAACATGGAAAAATAGGATAAACTTGCTTGCAAAAAACTGTGTATTCCCTCTGAAGTCAGAAAGGAAATGAGGATGTCCTCCTTCCGCTATAATTTAACATTCTGAAAGACCTTGTCAGTGTAATGGATCAAAAGAATAAATTCAGTACACTTTCGAAAGGGGGAGAAACAGAATCATCTCTGTACATGTAGATGAAGTCACGGTGTAAACAGCCACTTAAAAATGTAATAAAAGGAAAGATTCTGTACATAACAACAAAAGGCAAGAAATCTAAGGACTAATGGCAAGAAAACTTTCAATCTTCTAAGGGACAAAATGTGACCATTATAAGAAGAATTTTATAAAGATGTCTTTTTTCTCCAAATTAACCTAAAAATTAAAATGCCAGTAGGTTTTTTTAAACTAGGTAAACTGGTTCTAAAGTTGATTTTTTTTCTAATCTTAAAAGTGAAAAAAGATTTTCTAGCAAGGCAGATCTAATAAGGGAAAAGTGATTAATTTGAATATATAAAATATAGATTTCTACACTGGAGGAAGAAAATTCCATAAATTAAGCAAAACCAACAAAAAATTAGGGAAAATTTTATTTAGATGGACAAAGGATAAGTATGAGAAAGGTGAATTTGGTTACTAAATCAAGTAAATCAGTAAAAGACCAATAACTGGAGAGAAAAATAGGCGTAGGACGCTAAAAATAGTCCACAAAGGCAGAAATAAGATTGCATAAGTATATTAAAAGGTGCTCAGTTTATAATAATAGAAAGGAAGGCAAGACAACAATTTTTCTCTCAGCAACTTGGCAAAGATAAAAGCATTGAGGAGGACACTTATTTGGATGAGCACTGGGTGTTGTATGGAAACCAATTTGACAATAATTATAAAAAAAAATAAAGTTCAAATTACTTAAAAAAAAAGTATGAAACTATACAGTGTGGGGTGAGAATGAGGAGACAGTCTGTACGCTCACACACTGTTGGGGCTCCTGACTTAACTCAGGCAGAGGAGCAGGTGACTCTTGTTCTTGGGGTTGTGAGTTCGAGCCCCATGTTGGGTGTAGAGATTACAAATAAATAAATAAGCAAACTTAAAAAAAAGCTATTGATAATGTAAAATGGTACAACTTCTCTGAAGGGCATCGTGGTGGCACATTAATCAACTAAATATATGCACCTTTGAGCAGCCGGTTTCATTCCTAAAGATGTGTTTGTGTACACTCACAGTTGAGAATATATAGGAATACAGTACCCCTGGAAAAGAATGAGGCAGATCTTAGTGTGCTTCTATGGAAAAATCTCCATGATAGAGAACTAACTGAAATGACAACGAACAGTGTGTGTATGTGTGGTTAAGAGAGATGCTTAATTTCAACAAAACTATTCTGAAAGCACATATACAAGGAGTAGAGGGACACATATACAAGCCTTGTAGAGGGACTCATTTTGTGGTGTATCATTTTATAAAATATGTATTTTTATTACTGCCTGCCTACATTCCTCTTCCAATGAAAACTAGTTTAGTAACAGTAATAATAACATATGTGTCTATGAGCCTGCATTACCAAAATGTTTAGAAGAAATTTAGATTCCCTAGGGGTTCTTAAATAAATTTATGATTATAATCAGTCTCCATAGTATATCATATAAAGATATTTTAATTGTAACATATCTTGAAATTGTTGGATTTCTTTTACTGTTTGATATGTTTATGAGTATTATACAATTATAACTTGGCTAATAAATATTATATTCATGTTACATAGCAACATTATATATTGCCATTTATTATTATATAGCAAAATCCTTTGCTAATTTCGGTTTTATATTCTTTTTCTAGCAAAAAATGGCCCTATTTATGATGTCGTTTGGAATTCTAGTTCCACTGAGTTCTGTGCAGTTTATGGTTTTATGCCTGCCAAAGCGACAATTTTCAACTTGAAATGTGATCCCGTGTTTGACTTCGGAACTGGTCCTCGTAATGCAGCCTACTATAGCCCACACGGACATATATTAGTACTAGCTGGATTTGGAAATCTGAGGGGACAAATGGAAGTGTGGGATGTTAAAAACTACAAACTTATTTCTAAACCAGTCGCCTCTGATTCTACGTATTTTGCTTGGTGCCCCGACGGTGAGCATATTTTAACAGCCACATGTGCTCCCAGGTTACGTGTTAATAACGGGTACAAGATTTGGCACTATACTGGCTCTGTCTTGCACAAGCATGATGTGCCATCAAATGCAGAATTATGGCAGGTTTCTTGGCAGCCATTTTTAGATGGAATATTTCCAGCAAAAACAATAACTTACCAAGCAGTTCCAAGTGACGTCCCCAGTGAAGAACCTAAAGCTGCAACAGCGTATAGACCTCCAGCTTTAAGAAATAAACCAGTCACCAATTCCAAACTAGTAAGTAAAGTTTTACTACTTCAGTAGGAAAAGGTTTTTTTAGTGTGTGGAATTCTCGAGACCTTTTTATCGTGAATGTTCTTGTGTTACTTAGCACCTGATTAGAATATAAACTCTAGGGGAAAGGAAAAAAAGATACAGAGAGGGAGGGAGATAAAACATAAGAGACTCTCAAAGACTAAGAACAAACTCAGGGTGAGGGGGATGAGGGAGGGGGGAGAGGGGGTGACGGGCATTAAAGAGGGCACATGTTGGGATGAACACTGGGTGTTATATGGAAACCAATTTGAAAATAAACTATTATAAAAAATATATATATAAACTCTAGAAATCATGGAGGACCTACTGCCGAAGTTGGGGAACAGCTGACATTGTTAACAGAGTAGTCCATTTCAGACAGTTCACATTTTACATTTGTGAGAAAGATAATGGAGTATGACATCCTGGCTTGGTAAAGATCGCGGGCTCAAATTCACATGCCTGTCAGGCTAGGCTGCTACTGTAAGGCTTTGGTGACTGGGAGAGAATGGTGAAAGGGAGAGAGCGTGCCCTCTCTAAAGGCCATAGCAACTGCATAGCAGTAGCTGCTTGTTTCCATAGGAGATTTAGACCCTGTTTGCCAACATGTTTGATTTTTCAAGATAAAACAAATCTGGATGCTTATGTAAAGTTTCTCTATTTTGAAAACACTGTTGGTCGAACAAAACATATTTATTTTCCTTAGGCTGTCATTTCCCATCTGTATTGTAAAGTAATGACTAGAACATTGGTCAGATTCCGATCTGCTTTAAAATGTTAGCGTTTCGGAGCTCAGGAGAAGCAGTTATTAATGATCCGAGTCTCTGTGATGATGTTAAGAAATCAAGTTGTTCTGAAAAAACGAAGAATATTATTGGTATTATAAAGGTGACCGTACAGTAGGTGTAAACTGGTCCAAGCAAATGAGGCTGTTCAGTCACTTAATTATTAGCCACTCAAGGAAGTAGACACTTTTTCAAAGGATAAATATTCCTATGCCTCTCTTGTACCTCTCCTAACCCTCTCAAAAACAAAAACAGAAGAATAACCCTCCTGCACAAAATCTAGTAGCGGTCTATAATGACTTCATTGAAATGTTCTTTTTAAACATTTTTGTTGTATCATTTACTAAAAACATAAAAACTTATGAACAGATTAAGTCCCAGTCAAGATATTTGTATGTAGATTAAAAAAGAAAGGATATAGTAGCCTTTGGATTCGTCGTATTTCTGTATTGAAATTTTCCTTACCTAAGAAAAAAACAGAAGTAACCTCAACATATCTGACTTTCTAAATATCTAAGATAGCACAAGAGGAATAAGTTCTGAATAACTGTATATTTTTACTCTCTGATCCATAAAACTCATTTGTTTTGATAGGGGGAGGAAGAGAAAGATATACTTTGAAAACAGTGATAAAACTTGGTAAGAACATTTAAAACCAAAACTGTTTTACCATTTAAGATTTCCACTAAATTTTTGCTTTTGTATGTGACATGACGATTATGTGATTTTATCAAATCATTTTAGTTAAAGGAACCACAGGCCCAGGCCCACTAATGAGGAATTTTTCTTTGTATCAAATTCTAGAAATGAACTAAATGGCAAAAAAAATGCTGTTAAGAAATTACTAGAAACAGACATTCTAGTAAATAACTTCACAAAGGAGGAGGGTTATATAACACAAGGAGAAAAAAAGATGAGATTCTGTCTGAAGGAAAAACTTTTTCTATAAATAAAAACTCATATAAATTATACTTAAGTATTTCTTGGCTTCCAAAAACACCCTTCAGTGTTGTGATGTATTCATCAAAACAGTCCCGTCAGGATTGACATAAATGAAAAAAATTACATTAATACAAATGAAATCGTGTACGTTAAGCACAGTACTAAAGCCAAAAACTTCATGATCCATAGTAGCTGAGTTGATTTTTTTTTTTTTTTTTTTGTCTAAAATGAAAGCCTGTCAGTGACTGCGTTATGTTCCTAGTGTGTGTTCATAGTGTGGAAGAGCCTTGTAACTTACCCTTTCTCACATCATTTGTAATTGGTTTCTCATTTCTCTGGAGTTCTCACGAATAGAAACTTTTTTATCCAAAGCAAGGTACTGCAGAAGAGCCCACTACTGAAAGGATTTTGATGTATAAAACAAATGTTCGGCAACGTCTTAACTAACCTTGTGTGCTGTGTAGATAACCAAGTAAAAGAGACTTGCCATCAAATCTGTTCTATACATGTGGGTTCTCATGTGTTCAGTTGCTTAGGCAGAGCAGGTGTACACACACACCTCTGATGACCGGACATAGTTCATGCAGCTAAGACGAAGTCACGGTATGCTTCCTTGCTTATTCCTCTGTAATCTCAAATGTTTGACTCTGCCCATTTCCTTATAGTACCTTTCAGTACAACAGGGATCTGAGAGCTAGTACTTAAGAAACTTCATGGAGGTCTGGGTCTTTCGATGTGCTGAGAATGATAGAGTCTAAGAGACAGCTGCCCCTAAGATAACAGTTTGGAGGGAAATCCCGGAGTAGACGAAGCTGATAAGCTGCAGTGCTATCACATATACTGTATGTTGCCTGAGGCCACTCTGGAGATAACATAAACCTATATGTGTGTGTGCTTTTTTTTGAAATATAACTGACATGTAAAATTGTAAGATATTTAAAGTGTCTATCATGGTGATTCGATATATGTATACATTGTGAAAGGATTCCTCCCATCTAGTTAATTAATGAATCTCTCACTGTGGTGTGTGTGTGTGTGTGTGTGTGTGTGTGTGTGTACGTGTGTGTGGTGAGAACATTTGAGTTTCCGCAAATTTCCATTATACAATACAGTGCATGTTATCAACCACAGTCACAGTGTTTTCTACTAGAAACTCCTCGATCCTATCCTTAATTCACCCTCTTTCTGTTGTAGAATATAGTTGACGGATGGTTATATAAATATCTCGTGATGGAAATGATGATCTGTTTTTATTGTATAGTCTGACGGGTCATTTAGTTTTTTGTATGCCTCTTCAGTATATTAATCATGGATTTATAACTATGCGGTTAGTCACCCCTTCTTACTTGTTTTGTTTTCTTCTACTCTGTTTTAGTTTCTCAATTTGCTTTTGTTTTTAATCTTCTAATCTCTTTGTGCAGAGAAAACAAATGAGGCAACTAGGTTTCTGTTGACAGTAGTCTGATCCAAAAAGACCCCAGAAGAAGCTACGTTAGGATCTACTTGCAGAAAAATCATTGTCATAGTGGTACTAAGGAAAGTTCCATCGTTGAAACAAGACTGAAGCGAATTTTGCCAGCTCTTGTGTAGATGAAAGACACCATATGTCAACTAATAGGAAGATCCTTATTAAATCCCTCCTGACAGTTGGAGTGTGCCTATTACTGAAGAGAGTTTTGAGATATTCTTTGCCAGTGATCGTAAAACAAATTTAATAAAATAAGTTTATTCCACACTAGCAGAATTTTATGATTTGTGATACATGTTTTTAAAACTGTGGACTGCATTTCACAGTCATTTATTTTACATTTTCCACAGCATGAGGAGGAACCACCTCAGAATATGAAACCACAAGCAGGAAGTGATAAGCCATTATCAAAAACGGCCCTTAAAAATCAAAGAAAGCATGAAGCTAAGAAAGCTGCAAAACAGGTATTCGGGGCACTAATCTTTTCAAAACAAAACAAACAAACAAAACCAGTTAAATTAGCTTAGTTTAAGCCTCAAAGTTTAAAGATTGTAGTCCTAAAGACTTGACTCTTATGTTATAAAATGTTGTTGGAATTAGATATAAATAGCCAGAATGTCTTTCTTTTGTGTTTGTCTGTGAATTTCTGCATAGTTCTGTAATATTTAATGAGAAATTGAGGAAACGACCTGATCTTAAAACCTGAAACCCTAATGGGATTGTGTAGTATGTTACTTGCTATAGACCCTTCTGGTGGATCCTGTGTGAAGTGGTATAGTTTACTCTCTGAAAGCATATGTTTGTTAAGAGAGATCAGAAATGATGTGGTTATAAAGCCATTTTGTGCCTCAGTATTACTATTACATTACTAAACGAAATTATTCAGCTGGGAATCTGAACACCAGATGTACAGTGGAATTGTTCTAAAATAATTTGTTATATGATTTTATAGTTGAAAAACCACACCAGTGTAATAAAATTTTTTTTAAGGTTTATATATTTTTTAGAGAGAGAGAGACAGAGTATGAGCAGAGGAGGGAGGGTCAGAGAGAGAGGGAGACACAGAATCTGAAGCTAGCTCCAGGCTCTGAGCTGTCAGCACAGAGCCTGACATGGGGCTTGAATTCACGACGTGAGATCATGACCTGAGCTGAAGTCGGACGCTTAACTGACTGAGCCACCCAGGCGCCCCCACACTAGTGTAATAGTTGACAGATTATGATTGTGTATGGCTTATGGTGATGGTGAGATCAGCTAGGCTAGGAGTATCTGGTTCGTGAAGTCATGGTGATCATAGTTTTGAGATTCAGACAGTGCAGTCTTGCTGGCAGTGCTTGAATTTTGACAACTCTAGGTCGCTTATGTGTTTTGGTAGGCAATTACTATTTTAAGGTATAGAATTGCATTATGCGACCATAGTCTGCTAAAATTTGAGCTTCAGGGGCACCTGGGTGGCTCAATCAGTAAAGCGTCTGACTTTGGCTCAGGTCATGATCTCATGGCTTATGAGTTCGAGCCCCGCGTTGGGCTCTGTGCTGACAGCTCAGAACCTGGAGCCTGCTTCCGGTTCTGTGTCCCTCCCTCGCTCTGCCCCTGCCCCACTCATGCTCTGTTTCTCTGTCTCTCTCTCTCTTAAGAATAAATACAACATTAGATAAAATAAAATAAAATCTGAGCTTCAAAAAAATCAGCGTGTTCTTTCGGAGTTCATATATTTCATCTCCAGAAATATCTTTTTTTGATATAACTATTTAAGTGTATTTATTTTGAAAGAGAGGGAGACTGAATGACTTGTGCATGGGCACGGGATGCGGGGTGGAGGTGGAGAGAAGCAAAGAAAGAGGGAGAGAGAGAATTCCGAGCAGATTCCACACTGTTAGTACAGAGCCCAACACGGGTCTCGAATTATTATGCTACTTTAAATTTTAGATCTAGCAAAGTATTGTCTATGACAATTACATAGTAAAAACCTTTTGGGTGTCTTCCTTATATTGTGATTTTTTTTTTAAGCTGCCTTGTATCTTTCTGTTATGAGTCAATGTGGCATATTTCATGAGAACTTCAGATCAATGACCTAAAATGTAACATAGAAGATAAAATCACATTTTGTTTTTGCATTTTTTATACCATGGGTATGTTGGTTGAAGTACTTTACTGTTTTGATTTTAGAAAATTGAATTTTTGAAAATGTTTCCTGCAGGAAGCAAGGAATGAGAAGAGTCCGATTTGGCACCTACTCCTGCCCCACAAAGCGCACCACGAAATACTGTCTCCTCTGGAGACCCTGAAGTTGACAAAAAAATCAAGAATCTAAAGAAAGTAAGAGACTTAAGTAAAAAGCAGATGTGTTTATTGAAAGAAATACATGAGGAATATATGAAGATAGGCATCTAAGAAGTTTGTAGCAGCTCTGATTATTGTTTTCTCACCACGAAATACTATAATTTAGGAATGGCACTGATTTTAGTTCTATTCATAAATGTCTAAAGGCCATTAGTCTTTTTATTATTGATTTTTGGAGCAGTAAGTTACATTTGTATGGAAATATGCTGAACTGTTTTATACTCAGTATTTCATTAGATATTTATGAGATCGGTGGAAACAGATACTTATCCCAGTTTTAAAGATGAAGAAATGGAGACAAAAAGAAGTTTATTAATGTGCCAGATTGCAGCCAGTTTGTGGCGATCGCCCTGGTATAAAATCGGGTTTCTGGAGCTGCTCAGGCTGCATTATGAAGTGTCTCTTAAAGCCACAGACATTGTCCGGGTATAGTGAAGTGCTGGAAAAAACAGTGAAGTTGCTGTATGTTTACATACATATGCGTGCACGTGTACACATGTGCACATACATGTACATATATAATACCATTACTTGAAAGCTTGAAAAGTTGTCACATCCCATGTTCTTAACATGTTTAATTTTATATCTGAGTTTAAAAAGAGTTTACCTTAGCATTTTAACACACTGTCCTTGATCCAAAGGTAAGACCATTGATTCTCCTTACTCAGTTTTCCCATTCATGTGAGTGAGTTGATACCTAAAAAATTTGCATTCTGAAATAACGTATTTTTCCTTCCTCTTGACTCGTAATATATTTGATGTTTGCAGAAACTGAAAGCAATCGAACAACTGAAAGAACAAGCAGCAGCTGGAAAACAGCTAGAAAAAAATCAGGTCATTTTTACATGTTTCATCTGTGCGTGTGGTCTCTGCCACTCTTCCCTTTTTATTATACACAATCGTTTAATCGAGTACGAGCACATAAGTTTAAAAAATTCTTTTGAAAACCATGTATTTTGTAACATGCTTTTATACTTAAACAGAGAAGCCTAGGGGAAGACATGAGGCAGACCATGGTAAATGAGAGTCACGATTTCTAAGAGGCATAGTAAGGCCGTTGCTACTGAAAACAAAGGCAATTTATCGTAATAGATAAACGTAAGATTCTCTTTCTTCCTACGTCTCAGGTTCCACTGCCCTGTTTACTCCTTTCTCACCTTCTGAGGGAATCCCAGATATAGAATGGAAAATTTATTGGACAATCAGAGTTGCAATAAGACAGCTTTGCCCTTTGCCCCTTGATTCATACCAAGTAACAAATTAAAGCTTGTTACTCTGTATTTTTAAATCTGTATTTACCAATGGATCCGTTAAAATGTCAGAAATATACTTTTTATAAATTTTTTTCTGCTTTGCTGTTTTGGGTATAGATCCAATAATTACTTTATTTCGTTTCCTATTTAATAACTTTGTTGTTTGAAACTTTTCTAGTTGGAGAAAATCCAGAAAGAGAAAGCCCTTCTCCAGGAGCTGGAAGATTTGGAATTGGGTATTTAAAGATTCACAGAAAGCCAATTGTTTTACCAGAAATCAGTGCGAACACATTTTCTGTTAAACCCATTGGTGTGCATGAAATACCCATGTGCACACATTTAATGTTCATCTATAATTTTAACCATTTATCCAAGATTCTGCGTATGTGTAAAATTATTTAATAATGTCTATTAAATTGATTTTTACATCCTGCATATTATACCATGTCAACTCCTGATGTAGAAAAGAAACAAACGAATTTCCTTAGTAAGTCTGACAGATTGAAAGACAATGTCATCGCTATTTTTAGTAGAGGATAGTGTTTACCATATGTGTGAATAAAAACATTTTAAATTTAATCATTGTTGACTTGTTATAAGTTGTTAAGTTAACGGATCCTTTATTAATTTACAAGACTGATTCGAGAAATTTTTCCTTCGAATGTATAATATACCTTTTTTTTAATCCTAAAGCATTCTTATATTGTCCAAACTTTAAAGAAAAGCCTTAAAAATCAGATTTTACTAACTATATTAAATTGATTATATTATTTATAGTATTTGGAATATTTTTTCTGGTTAGTTCTAAAGGAAATACAGATTTTAAAAATGGAAAATAGTAAAACATTTTATTTTGGTATTTCAAATAATATTTTAGGATGAGGTAAATATTTTCCAAACATGAACTATGATTATTTTGCTACAGTTGAACCTTGATTGTTTTGATTATTTATTCATATGATGAAAAAAAAAATGTAATGATAATGCCAGACAGTCACCTCAAAACTAGTTTATATTTGGTTTTAGAGTCTATGACAGTTAATTTTTTTAATCAGGTTTACATTTGAAATTACTTTTCTGTTTTTAAGCTTGATTATTTTAAGTAATCTCTACACCCAACATGGGGCTCACACTCACAGCCCTCAAGATCAAGAGTCTCACAGTCTTTCAGTGAGCCAGCCGGGCACCCCAACGTTTGAAATTACTTTTCATTTGCATTGATAACAGGTTTTCCAGAGGTAATATTTTTTTTTAATTTTTTTTAATGTTTATTTATTTTTTGAGAGAGCGAGCATGAGCTGGGGAGAGACACAAACAGAGAGGGAGACACAGAATCTGAAACAAGCTCCAGGCTCTGAGCTGTCACACAGAGCCCTGCACGGGGCTCGAACTCGGGAACGGTGAGATCATGATCTGAGCTGAAGTCGGTCGCTTAACCGACTGAGCCACCCAGGCGCCCCTCCAGAGGTAATATTTAAATCGATAGGTAAAAGAATCCAGAAACACCTCGAGAAACAAAAAAAGTAACGGAATTTACTGACACCCCAGAGCTTCTAATAAGATTTGGTAAAGACCTAATTGATTAAAATTTGAGTGGTATTTTAAATGTTTTATGTGGAGAGAGAGAGTATGCGTGTGAGTGTGAGTGTGAGTGGGAACGCACACGCATATCATTGCTTTCAACATTAACTCATTCATTTCTGATCATAAAAACTTAAGCAGATAGATTACTTTTACAATGTATTACCTTAAAAATTGTTTTTCTAATAAAATACTAAGTAATGCATCCTGAGACAGTGTAATGCTTTTTTGGCCTGGCAGTCTATTTTTAAAAACTTAATTACCCGTTTATAACACAATTTACAGTAAACACTAATTATCTTTAAAATGTTGATCTCTGAGGTAGTATCATTGACTTTTGTTTTAGTCAGATGCTTTTAAATTGTTCAGGCTAACTGTTCCTACCAAAATTCTTAGGCTCATTTTTTAGAATTGTCTTTATTTCTGTAGTCTTTTAATCCATTCAACTTTTTCCAAAGAAATGTTTCATTTCTGAGCACATGTCAATATAAAAATCATGAATATGTTCTTTGACTACACATTTTGTTTGATTTATTTTTTATTTCTTATTTAATTTTTTGAATTTACATCCAGGTTAGCACGTAGTGCCACAATGATTGCAGGAGTAGGTACTTACTGCCCCTTACCCATTTAGCCCATCCCCCCTTCCATAATCCCTCCTGTCACCCTGTTTAAGGATCATGTTTTTTTGTTTGACTTTTAGTTTAAACATTATCCTCTGGGAGTAAGAGTAAGGTGGTAGGAAAAAAGGGTGAGGTGATAAAAGGCTGCTTGGAAATGAAATTTTAAATACATGGGTGTATTCATTATAAAGGAAAATCTATAAATCCTTGATTCTCACAAAAATCGCCCTTGCTCAGAGGAGCTCACAAATGCGTTTGGCGTTCAGCATAAGCCTCCAAAGAGCACTGTAATCTCGAGGGGAGACCCTCCAGCAGACACACAGGCTCTCTCTGTCTTTCCATGAGTTAAGCAAGCTTCCCAAGTGAGGGAAGAGAAAAGGAGCAAAACCCAAGTCTATCACCTGAAAAAAAAAGAATTCTCAGAAAAGAAATAAAGCGATAATCTGTGGCAACACATGCTATGTATGTTGCCAAGAAAGTAATACTGAATATTGTCAAACTAACACTGTATTTTCCATGTGTACATTTAAAAATATATAAACTTAATAGAAAAAGTCTGTGTAAACTGAAGACATTGACTATTAGGATGGAGGGTGGTCAAAAAACTGTTAGCCTTATTAGCGATGCTTACTTTTTTTACATAAAGGAAATTATAGTTTAAAATCATAATCAACTGAGACTAGACTTCAGAATAAGAAATAGCCTTCTTGCAGTTCAATTGGTGACCACCATTCCCCTTTCATTTCTGAGACGTGGACTCAGTGTTACGGAGACTGAGCGGGATTCATTTACTGTCTGGTGGCACGATAGCTGATTTCGGAGGTGGCACGAAAGGGAAGTAAAGGCCTGCAGAAACGTGTGGTGTTTAGGAAGGCGAGCAATTTTAATAGTAGAACAGAGCACCGTGCAACAGGAAACGATGCCGTAGGCCGTGTCTTCGCAATTGCTGCAGCCCAAGGGCCAAACCCCGTGCAGCACGGGGTAGGCCGTGCAGTTTTAAAGGACTGACAAATCAAAAGATGATTTGGCACCTTGTGAAAATCATATGAAATTCAGATTTCCGTATCCTTAAAGTTTTATAGGAATACAGCTGTCTCTGCCTTCATGCCGCAACTGCAGTTGAGTAGTTGCAACGGACTGTGTGGCTTCCAGAGGCTAAAACATTTCTTCTCCGGCCCTTTCCGAAAAAGTTTGCTGACTTCTGCTTTACAAGAATACAAAATAACATGAGATGAGTCGTAGCGCAGTATACAGCTGTTTTGCTTCTCCTAGTTTCCAGTGTGTAAGTTCCCAGCAGTGGAACTGCGTGACATCATGTGTAAAAATGCACACGCCCCCTTGACTGTGTTTTTCTTTCACTGATCTCACCTCTTTGGGTTTTTTAGTCAATTTGTGTTCATATTGGGCATTGCTGTCGCTCTGAGACCATTGTTTTTAAGGAAAGTATGATTGAGTTACTTGAGTGAATATCATAAATGATTGCAAATTGGCATCTTAACACCTAATTTTTTTTTAAGAAATAAGACAATGGGCCAGATTGATTTTGGTGAGGATCGAGCCGTTTAAACTTTTATCAGTCAAAAGTTAACGAAGAGTTCATGGGCTACCAGTCTGCTCCAGATAAACTGTTATATTACTTTTTTAAACTAAATACCTCCTGAATGTTTACACCCTTGGCAAGTAAAAATTAATATGCATAAATTCCAAAAGAAATGTTATATCAGAAAGTCTGTGAAACGTGAAAAAAGTAAGATGTTGAGTTTTTCCACAGGAAATTGTAAGGGAAACATTTTAATCTTGGTTCTTTAGCCCTCTAGATACCTAAAAACATCCATTGAGACTGCCATCTGTAACCCCTCCATCGCTTGAGGGGTCAGCCACAGGCCCCAGCAATATTACCAACCACTCTCCAGGGACAACCTAGCCACGTTAGGGTCAGTAAGGTGAGGTGTCAGGCATGGGACCACTGCCGCAGTTGTGAGGACCTATTTGCACTGAAGGCTTCTTAACGCAGAGCTGACTGCCTACCCGAATTAGCTGCTCAATTTGCAGTCTCACAGTTCCCTTTCTGTTGCTGCTTCTGGTTCCTGGAACCTCTCTGGGGCTTGAACAGCTCCTATCTTTACTTCATCTTTTTCTTGGTATGTTTCGGAGATGATGGATAAGCCAAAGAGTATTATTTCTGTTTTCTAGAAGAGTTTTTACAGTTTCTGGCCCACTGCCATCTTTCCAGTGTTACCATAGATTTGCTGCTTGTGCCTCTTTCCTGGCATTTCTCTGAGATCCGTAGGCAGGAGAGTGGCAAATGCAGTGGTTATTTTGCTGTCTTAAGTTAGGAGTCAGAAAAGCACATGTCTGAAAGTTTTTATAATATGTCCGTTACCTTTATATTTTAAGCACATTTGAAAATTCTTGTTCTGGCTAAAACGATTCCTGATTTGGCCACTAGAGGGTTCCCAAAATCAGAGCACCGTCTATGGAAATTTAAGAATTAGAAATTTAACAACATACTCTGGAAAATAAGCTCACTCACTTAAAAGTTGCCAATCTCGTAGGCTAGTTTGACAGAGAAAAAGATACGCAGGAGATGCACAGAGGGAGAAGGAAAATGTAGTGAAGGAAAGACCTCGGAACTGGGTCAGAACCGTCGCACCCAGGACACCTCACACCTTCCTATTTGAGCTGAGGAGGGATGGAGGGGTGGTGGGCACACTAGGAAGAGGAAGTGAGTACTGCGTAACCCCGAGATAGTTGCAAATCAAGCACTCTGTGACTTGGGGATACCTTCTGAAATCTGTTAGGAATTTAGTTCCTTTTCAAAGAAAAGGGACCTGTCCATTTAGAGTCCTGAAAGACTTGGCAAAGCAGAGCTGCTTACATTTTACTCTCTAAGGCAAAATTACTCCTAGGCACAGTTTTGTTTATTTTTCTGTGTTCAATTGAAGCTAAACAGGTCAAATCCTAGAATTGTGACATCCCCAGAGAGAATCTTTTATGGTACCCAGCGTGTTTCATTTTTGCATCCTTCCTCCACCCCTTTAGGCATCGGGCACCCACTTAAGGGACCTTCCTGGCTTGTGCTTCCTCCCCCCAAGTCCCTAATCATATAATGGAGACAATCCATGCATATGTATTATTTATTGAAATAATATGTTCAGATTTTAAATACTGGCTCAAGGAATTTAGATAGAATTTGGTAATATTGATGATGGTGAGGAAGTGATACGCCTTGGGCATAGAAGTAATGGGCCCCAGTGCAAAATAAAAATGTGGAGTTCCCTGTTTAAAAATAAGAATTACAAGACCGTGACAGGAAAGTGTTAAGCCAAGTGCAGTCCCCTCAGTTTTTTTAAGTAAAGTTCTGCCCCCAACATAGGATGAACTCACAACTCGAAGATCAAGAGACGTGTGCTCTACTGACTGAGCCAGCCAGGTGCCCCATGTACAGGCCCCACTGAGTCCCGTGAAGTGGACTCACACCCGTGAAGCCAGCCTTGCAAAGAAGCTACTGGAATTCCAACTCCGTCTGATCTGAAGAGTCTACTCTGTTTACAGACATCCTCCTTCTCCCTGGAGGAGGAGGAGATAATGTCTGACCCTAGCAAGACAAACTATAGCTTGGATTGACAGCTGCATAAGAGAGGAAGATTTTTTTGGAAACATTTTTTAGAGCAGTTTTAGGTTCACAGCAAACTTGAGCTGAAGGTACAGAGATTTCCCACATACCCCAGGGCCCCACGCATGCATAGCCTCTTGCACTGTTAACATCCCCCACCAGAGTGGTATACTTGTTACAATTGACGAATACGTTGACACGTTATCACCCAAAGTCCACAGTTTACATGAGGTTTCACTCTTGGTGTTGTACATTCTGTGGGTTTGGACAAACGTATAATGACTTGTCTCCATCATTACAGTAGCGTACAGAATTTCACTGTCCTAAAAGTCTGCTGTGCTCTGCCTGTTCATCTCCCCACTCCCACCTCTGACAATTGCTGAGATAGTTGCAAATCAAGCACTCTGTCTTGATTTGCAACTACTGTCTCCATATTTTTGCCTTTTCCAGAATGCCATATATTGGAAACATACAGTATGCAGCCTGTTCGGATTGGCTTCGTTCCCTCAGTAATACGTATTGAAGGTTCTTCCATGTCTTTCATGGCTTGATAGTCAGTGACGAATGATATTTAACTGTCTGGATGTACCACAGTTTATCCGTTCACCTGCTGGAGGTCATCTTGGTGATCGCCAAGTTTTAGCAATTGTGAGTAAAGTTGCTATAAACACTAGTATGCAGGTTTTTGTGTGGACCTCAGTTTTATCCTAGGCCTCTTGCTATCCATACCCCTTTGTGGTACTGAGGTCTGGCCTTGATTCTGAACTTGCCAACATGAACAGCTTGCTGGCCGGGGTTATTCCATCCGCCTAATGGCCTTCCAGACACTGATAGTCTATTATCCGAACTTCCATGTAATGTCTGTCTATACTTCATTCTTTTTTAATATTTATTTAATGTCTGTCTATATTTTGTAATGTTTTATTTATTTAGCGTGTTCACGTGAGTGGAGGAAGGGAGAGAGAATCCCAAGCAGGCTCTGTGCCACCAGTGTCAGAGCCCAAAGCAGGGCTCAGACCAACGAACCATGAGATCATGACCCGAGCCACAGTCAAGAGTTGGATGCTTAACTGACTCAGCCACCCAGACAGCCCTGTCTATATTTCTGTGTTTAAGACTTGAAGATGGGAGTGACAGCAGTCAGAAAATCTAAGCCAGGCTTAAAGAAAGAAAGAAGATACATGGCTCTCAGAAAGCAAGAGAAATGGACTCTAACTTATGGGGAAGTAAGGAGTGGCAAAATATGTAATAACTCACCGATTCATGTGAGAAACATAGAATGAGGCCCTGGGAGTGAAAGAAAACCTAGTGGTTTGGGGTCTGGAACTGTCCTCAGGGTTCTTTTATCAGAATTCATCAGCTCCTGACTACAGAATTAATCGGTAGTTTAATTTCTGACTACAGAATTACTCAGTAGTTTTTGGCTTTGGACCTTGGCACAGCCTGGCTGGGACAGCTTCGGGACATCTTAATTGACCAGGGACATCTTAATTGACCAGACTGTGCACAGCGGGGTCAAGCTAGTCCCCTGAAGAGAAAGGGAAGCACTTTTACCAGAAGAAGAGTCAATGTTGGGTACCATTTCAACAATATACCCACTCTATTAAGCCCCCACAAGATAACTGGCTAATCAATTAAAATTTAGTACACGGTACTTTATTTCTTACTTACCTTTGAGGTTGAAATGGATACATTTGGTCCAAATACAATACAGCTTGTTTCTCCATACAAGCTATGTTCTCTAGCGAATGTTTTTTTTTTTTTTTTTTTTTAAGTTTATTCATTTATTTTGAGAAAGACACAGACAGCGTGATTGGGGGAGGGCAGGGAGAGAGGGGGAGATAGAGCCCCATGCTGTCAGTTCAGAGCCCGACACGGGGCACAAACTCACTAAACTGAGATCATGACCTGAGCCAAAACCATGATTTGGACGCTTAACCAACTGAGGGTACCACCCAAGCACCCCCTCTAAGTAATGTTTTTAAATTCAATTTTAGCTGGTTATATTAATTTACCTTGCATCTAATGCTTTTAATTGAGGCTTCAAAAATTTGACATATTAACCATATTTGGATGTCCTTTCATAATTTGGCTACCACATGCATTTAAATGATTCCCAAATACGTATGTGCACATTCTCTCCAGTCCGGTGTTACCAATTATCTCCAGCATGATTTTACTTGGATATCCAGTCGAAAGTTGAAATTTAACATATTGACAATCAAATTCTTTTACCGCTTGCCAATTTCCCCATTACCATTCCTTGCAATAAAAGTTCAAGTAACTTCCACGCCCAGAGCAATTTTCTGGGTTCTCTGAGGAATCAAAGACATATAAGACCCCACTTTGAACTCTTTTTTTTTTAATTTTTTTTAACGTTTATTTATTTTTGAGAGACATAGAGACAGAGTATGAGCAGGAGTAGGGCAGAGAGAGAGGGAGATACAGAATCCGAAGCAGGCTCCAGGCTCTGAGCCGTCAGCACAGAGCCCGACACGGGGCTCGAACTCACAGACCGTGAGATCATGACCTGAGCCGAAGTCGGCCGCTTAACCGACTGAGCCACCCAGGTGCCCCTGAACTCTTAAGAGACCTCAAGTCTAATGCACTAGACTTGGCTGCATGATGGAATTCCCTGAAGAAACTTAAATATGTGGATGTTTAGGCCATCCTAGACCAACTACATCAGAAGAGCACCTGAGGAGCATCTGGGTGACTCCCTTGGTTAAGCATCCAACTCTTGATTTGAGCTCAGATCATGATCTCACAGTTTGTGAGACCCAGCCACTGCACTGACAGCACAGAGTCTGCTTGAGATTGTCTTTCTCCCCCTCTCTCTGCTTCTCCCCTACTTGCACACTCTCTCTTAAACTAAATAAATAAACATTAAAAAAAAAAAAAAGGAAAGCACCTGAGCTAGAGATATAACCATTGAATTTTCACTGTCTTAGCTTGGGCTGCTATAACAACATACCACGACTCTGGTAAACAGCTGATATTTATTTCTCAGAGTCTGGAGGCTGGGAAGTCTAAGATCAAGGTGCCTGCAGACTTGGTTCTTGATGAGTGCCCTCTTCTGGGCTAGCAGACAGCAGCCATCTATATTGCTTAGTGCTTACATGACCCCTTTTTCGTGTGCATGTGCGGGGTCCCACTCTCATGACCAAACCTAAACCTAGTTACCTCACAAAGGCTCCACCTTCAAATACCATTATGTTTGGGGTTAGGGCTTCCATATATAAATTTGAGGAACACTGAACATTCAATCCACGATATTTACTCTCTAGACCCCCTCATTGGCAATCAATCACCAAATAAGCCAATATTTCCTCTGGAAAAAAAAATCTCTTCCTTTTTCTTGACATTTATCATCCCCTATTCAAAGCCCTTACTACTTTAAAGAAACAATTATAACTCTCACTCTTCGAGGCACCAGGCTACAGTTTTTATGTATATTGTTGCATTTGCTCTAATCCTTATTAAAAATGTAGGAAAACTCACAGCCATACAGCTAGCAAGAGAGAGGAGGATCGGGCTCCAAAATCAGCAATGACCACCACCTTCATGCTATACTTTCTCTATCCTTCCTTTTTTCCACTCCATCTTGTACTAAACCTCCCAAAGGATGTTTCTCGGAAACCTGCAGCACCTTTCTACGCTGCTGAAGAATCTGTAATACCTATGACCGCTGCATTTGCTCTCTAGTTTTCAGTGTGACTTTCAAGGGCATCAATCTTCAGACCCTTCCTCATACCGCTACTTGTATTAATTGTATTCTGCAAGCAAACTCCCTCAGGCCAACCATGCTGAACTTTTCATGGATGTAGGCTCCTTGTTTGAAAGAGAAGATTAAGAAAATTCACAACCTGAACTACCAGCCTCTGAGAACAAATGGAGTACATTATTAATTCCAACTCATATATTACTGACTCATTGGGTCCTACATGCAGATCCATTTAATGCCTGCCTCTCACTCTAAGTATGGCCCGGGAGGCTCCAAGTGATGTCTGACTTATGTTTGGTAACTGAATTCACTCTTATCAGGTGTTGCCATTTTCCTCACGCACACCACAAGCCTTCTAATGAATGTGGCCTCTGCTCTGCTGGACACCACGCCCTCTGCTGGCATACCTAGGCTACTCCACTGCACACAGGAGTGTCAATATCCGGGCATTTATTTAATATATCACAACCCCGATATGCTAAAGCCCTTAAGGTGCCATAGTATGTGTCTCTGGATAAGATGGAGAATGTCTCTCTTCTTTGCATTATATTCTTTTGTTGGAGGAAGCTTTTTGAAAGCTGTGCTTCTGGGGTTCCAATATTATGACTCATTTTTAGATTCTTACACCTGTCAATTTTTTGAGTCTAGTTGAGTTGGGACGAGGAGGCACTCGTGCTCAGGTCACTATGCTCGGGCTGGAATCATCTTTCCTCCAGAGAACACTGCTTTGTTGAGGACTGGGCTCTTGTTCTTTGGCCTCTTCTCTTAAAATGCATGTTTCCCAGAAGCATTCATTCCATGTTCCCCCGACTTCCGCCCAGTTATACATCTGTCTGCCCACCACACCCCACATGTCTGAGCCAGAAACCTTCTACTAGGCTTAATGAGATTCCCCACTTACCTAATTTGCATATCTTTTTTTGAGTTTTATTTTTATTTAAGTAAATCTCTATACCCAATGTGGGGCTCAAACTCACAACCCTGAGATCAAGAGTCATATGCTCTTCTGACTGAGCCAGACAGGTGCGCGTCTACTTTTGCACATCTTATTGGTCCCGCTCGAAATATTTTCTTACCAAATAATGATCTTCGTTAAGACCAAGAACCCATCAAGTCTAATTATTCCTTGTGCCCTGGTTTTGCTCTACGCCTGGTGGTTTACAATAACGGTTCTGTGGTAACTTTCTCACTGTCGTACAGGACCCCCTCCCTTTCAGACATTTGTTACTTCAATCTTTTCACTACAGTAACTACATCAGTCTTCTGAAGATAATGCTTTGATAATGCCACCGATCTTTAATTGCTCCCATTACTTATTATTAGATTTTGAGATGAGGAGGGGTAGAGAGACAGGGAGAGAGAGAATCCCAAGCATGCTTTGCGCTGTCAGCACAGAGCCCAGTGCAGGGCTGCATCTCACAAACGGTGAGAACATGACTTGACCTGAAACCAAGACTCAGTTGCTTAACCTACTGAGCCATCCAGTTGCCCCAAGGAAGTTTTCTCGTAAGTCACTGAGAATTTTTATAATAAATGAATTGAATTTTATCAAATTCTATTGAAACGATCATATGATGTATCTTCTTTAATCCATTATTACAAAGGATTCCAATAGATTTCTTAATTAAAAAAAATTGTACTCTGAAATCATCTCCACTTTCTCATGACGTATTAACACATTAATTTAAATCTATTTCCTTTCTCCTATTCCAAAATTTCCACTCCCACTGAAACCAATATCACTTGCAAACTCACTTGCTTTTCCCACATTACGTGCAACAGTCTTAGAATCATAATACGAACAAAATACTATCACCATCAATGTGATTACTGAATAAAGTTTGTGATTTTGGTTTTGCAGTTCCTTTTGACCTGAGATATATAAAATTCACAACTGTTGCTTAAAGCCAAAGTGAGCTGACATTGACAGCTGTGAAATGTTTTCAGACATTCACTGCATCCCTAAATTAAAAAAAATTTGGTCGTGTGGTACGTTTGAGCTATTGGATATAAGAAACTATGGACACACATTTATGGAGAACTGATGGCACGGTTTCAAACTCATATTTGATGTATTTCATAATTGAAGTATCTGGGATAAATGATCCAGAATGGCCCATATTTATTAATACTGAGACTTTTAAAAATATGACCAAATTTTCCATTGATACCCCCCAACACTCTTCCCAAAATTATCCAGTCAAAGACATATACTATAATAGAGTCTTTCTAATGCCATCTTTCTGAGACTCCCCTTGGATCCCCTGTGGTGTGAGTTCCCTTTTGCTGCAATAAATGGTAAATCAAACTTCTCAATTCCTGGTATATTCTTGGTTTTAAATGTTCTGACAGAAGCTAAAAGACATCTAACACCAATGGCAATGGATTATATTTTGGTTCTGATTTTAGGAAAAGAAATATCTATTAAGACGGAAGAAATTTGAACACTGGATATTTGGTATTAAGGAATTGCTTTTTTTTTTAAAGGAGAGATAACGTTATTGTGGTCAGTTTTTTCTTTTCCCCCCAAAGACTAGTTTGTTTGTTTCTTTGTTGTTTCTGGAGATACATGCTTAAATACCTACAAAGGAAATCATATGATGTCTGATATTTGCATCCCTGGGGAAGAAGAGGTTAGAGCTACAGACAATCAAGATTGTCAAAATGTCACCAATTGTTAAAGGTTGTTAATGAGTAAGGTAATACTCTACTCCGCTATGTGATCGAAATTTTATGAAAGTCTTAAAAAAATCAAATTCCTTTAAGAGAGTGCAATATTGTAAGATCAAAGAAAAAGCCCTAGTACGGCACCCAAAGAGTGAAGCATTAACCGTTCGGAAGGCTCGGGCTTTTTTTTTTAACCCCCACACCACAGTCTTGGCTGCTAAATAGGTGCTCCTAAGTGTCTCAGGCAGATTAATGTTTGAATTAAGTGAAACTGTGTGTAGAATCCACATGTGCAGGGGGCTATGATTAACAGGCTCCTTTGACATCCCACCAGCTACTTCGTTTCCTCCCTACTCATCGAACCCCATCCCAGAGTCTCCGCACACATCCAAGATGGTGGGTCTTGACAGTGAAACAGGTCAGCGATACCTCCCAGAGCGTGCGTTGGCGCCGGGCTGCGCAGGCGCATTTCCGCTTCCCTCCCCGACCTTGGCGGATCGCGCCTGCGCGGTGGGGAGCTGCTCGCAGCTCCCGTTCGGCCTTGGGCTGGCTGCAGTCTCAGCTTGAGGGCGGCCGAAGTGACTGGCTCGATTAAGATGAGGTTTCTGCTAGTTCTCCTGGTGGCGGCGTCGGCGGTGATCCGGAGCGATGCCTCGGCCAACCTGGGCGGCGTGCCTAGCAAAAGATTAAAGATGCAGTACGCCACGGGGCCGCTGCTCAAGTTCCAGATTTGGTGAGTATGTGCAGCGGGCCCCGGCAGTGCCGCCGCGCCTCTGCTTGGCCTCTGTCGCCAGGCGAGGCCCCGGCTTTGCGGCCTAGCGGGCTGAACCTCCGCCTGGCCCGGAAGAACGGCGCCGGCAGCCGTCCGCGGCTTGCCTTCTCCGAGGTCCTTCCCGGCACTGTCAGGCCGCCCTTCTTTTCTCCAAGTATAACCGCTCACTTCGCTCAGTTCTTTTTTGCCTCCTAGAATGGTGGGAGTGGGGAAGGAGGGCAAGAGAAGGTGAAATCCTGAAAGGCGAAGACGTGGGGGCACTTGTCAGTACGGAGGACCGGTTGGCGGCGTCACGCCATGGCCAACCTGGCTGCCTGCGGAGGTGGGCATGAGTTGGCGCAGCGTCGGTGGAGGCGCCCCGGCGTTTGCCGCCCGGTTCCCTTTTCCTCTCCCGTTTCTCAGGGTTCAGCCGGGCGCCCCCGCTGCCCCGCCGGACGGAGGTTTATTCGGGTCGTTGGAGGAGACCCACGAGGGATAGACGCCTTTTCTTCAGGACGGTCCCCGGTCGGCTGTTGAGCGAGGGAGTGGGGATTCTGACAGCCGGAGGGCGAGGAGAGGTCCTGGGAGGCTGATTCTCTGTCTGCAATTTCCAAAATGTCTTTGAAAAGGAGCACATTGCTCTTTTGACAACGGTCACTCCCGTACATCTCTTATCTTTCTCCCCATTCCCCCTACACCCGCCTCCCAGGAGCTGCCTGACCTGGCATGCCTTTCTACCTTTCTATCTTACGCATGCAGAGAAATAGAAAGAAAAAAGAAAGAAGGGGAAAAAAAACCTAAACCAGAAAAACCCCGGCAGTTTTCGACGTTGTTCCTTCTTTCAGTGATTTTTGTTGTTACCTAGTGAAGCATTAGGACCAGAGCCGTAATGCATGTAATGAGGTAACTGGATTGGGGAAGATTTGAAAGACTAAACTAAAATTGTAAAGTTGTAGAAATTAGGATCCTGTATCACAAAAGATGACATTTTTTCAGGCTAGGGCGGTTAGGTTAGTAAATTTTCAAGAGTCCTGATTCTTTGGAGTGTTGGTGTTGGCCGTAACGCAGTTCAAATTGGCTTTTTAAAACTTTATGTATTCATATAAGTGTTTTAAAGGTTAGATTTTCTACTTACCCAACCGTTTGATTTGCTTAACCTTTAAAGAGTACGCAAATACTTAAAATTTAAAAATTCAGTTAAAGTGACCTTTCGAGTCAGAAAGTGAGATGGTGAGACTTTATTTTTGGAGTGAAAACTATAAAAACCGAACAGTTTCTTCTTGATTAAAAACCACCACAAACACCCTGAACTGTTTACTGTGTGGCTAACATGTATCATTTTCTGTAATATACTGTAAATACTGTAAATGGGAGTTACGGCTTGACCATTCCAACTTTTTCCGTTTTTTTTTTTTTTAAGTTAGAGAGTGACCGTCATTTTTTTCAACTTGTAATTATTGTTAAGTATTGAGTGTAATACTTTGGATCTAAATAGTTTAAAAAAGACTGCAGTTTTCAAGTTATATGATTTTTTTTCCCTACTTTTACATCGCTTGGTTTCACTTGTGCTTTTCCAGAATACTCTTGTTTTTACAGTTGCTTCTGTTGGGAAAATTGTCACAATATTTTAACGAGTGCACCTTCCACCAAGGATGTTCCTAGTAAAGTTTTCAAAATGTTACGGAAAGGGCATTCAGTTCCTCCGCTAAACTCTTTAAAAGTCTTTAAGTACTTCAGTTGAATTCGTGATACATAGTTTTTTTCACTCCTTTTCTTTGAAGCACAAACTTGTCCGACAAGTCTAATAAGAGTTTTCTTTTGCAGTAACCAGCATGTTATGTACAGAAATCAGTTTGGTTTGGTTTTAATAGTAGATGGGAAACAATGTTATTAGTAGGCCCTGCATATGCAGGTAAATTAGCTTGGCCATTTGTTACTTTTTCCCCAGGAGGTTAATCTGTATATAGTAAATTGAATATTGGGTTTTTGGTTTTGGCAGAGTTTCTTGGACATTCATTTGCAGTTTGGGGAAAGGAGAGGAAGCTAAAACAACTGAGGATAAACATGTGGAAATTCTTTCAATTCTCCTTGAAATCTGAGTGCTGTGAAAGGCAATTTTTCATTAATCGCCACCATTAACAAAGGAGAGATTTTTACCTTACTTTCAATTGCTTTTGTCCTTTATCGTTTTATATTTATTCTGAGTACTCTTTCTTTAACTGTAGCTCAGTATGTCATCCGTTAATTGTGCCACTTTTATACTTGCTGAAGAACAAAACAGCACAACACGGAAGTGGAGTTAAAGGGAGAGAGGCCAAGTGTGCAGAATAGCTTAACACAAACGTTACTATTCCACATCCATGTAGTTTTTTCAATAAATATTCATTCAGTACTTGTTTGTGCCAGGGGCTAAAGATACCATGGTGAGCAATATAGATACGGTCCCTCGTGAAACTTCCAGAAATGCACAGTGTTACTTTATACACCTAAGTCTTCAGTTTACATCAGTTGATGCAGCAGCAGAATTAGAGAAGTTGAATGACAACTGATTTCTTATTTGGGGGGAAAACTTAGCTTGCTTATTTGGACTTTTAAACATTGAACATAAGAAAGGAAAGTTCTCTAATCAGAGCTTAAAATAAATATCCCTTGAAACATTTTCCTTTCTTGTGATTTTTACGAATAAATACAGTCTGTGTGTAAATGTATTCTGACAGGTGCCCTTTGGCATGATATTTTTATATGCATGCTTTATTTTTTCCATATCTCAGATTTAACATGTAGTCAAACCTGCAGCATTTAATGAGTTGTAATTTAAAGAGCTTCCTGGCTACAACTCTTGACGGTTAGTACTTATTTGAATAGTTGACAACTGATTCACTTAGTAAATAATGTTAAGATTTCAAAATGTAAGCAGAGTACAGCAGAATTTTCCAATTTTTATTAATTTAAGAATCCACTGCCATAATTTTAGGACAACCAACGCAAAGTATTTTTTGGAGGTAAATGAAACAACTACTACAAGAACAGATTTTTACTTAAATTTATACCCACTCAGCCTTTGCTTTCATAGTATGGAGGCAAGAAAATAAAGACCTCAGGCCGATTGGGAGGTTGATGCCTTAGTAAGATTAGTAAAAGGCTGAATTGAAGAAATCAGAGAAATTGTGAGTCTTAAGGATCATGAGTTACTGTGGACTTAATATTTGCATATTCAACAAATATTTGAGCACCTACTCTGTGCAGGCACTTTGCTCGTTGCTGGGAATTCGGTTTTCTCATAGACATCATAGGCATGGATTACATGGGCAGCAGAGAAAAGTCTAATTGTGTTAACTGCTGTAAAGGAATAGTTGTGTCAGAGAGAACTGAGTGTCAGAGGATCGAGGAAGGTTTTCATGAGGAAATCTACTTTGAACTGAGATCTGAAGATTCAGATTTATTGCCGGAGAGCTTTCAAGCAATGGGAATAACAGGTTCCCTGGCCTTGTGGTAAAGAGAACAAAATTGCTTGAAGCCCAGCAATTATGTAGAACTTAGAGAAGGTGACGCAAACCCTGGAAGGTCTGGCAGGCTGGATCAGCTGGCCTCATAATGGAAAAGACATTATAGGGGACAAAGAGCAGATGTGGGGGAACCGTTCAAAGGGACTCTCGGGAGTTGCCCAGGTGAGAGACGGCACTTGGAATACAGTGGTGGTGGGAGAAGTAGAATGTAAAGGGACAGGTTAAGATCTTCAGGAGATAAATTTTGCAGTTTTTGGTGATGGGCTACATATTTGGGAGGAAGGAGAGGGTGCATGGAGTGAGAGGTGTCAAAAATGGCTCCTCAGTTCTGGAGTGGTGCTGTGCCATTCACTAGAATGATTAAAAAAAAAAGAGACAAATTTTATGATTTTGTGTGTGTGTGTGTGAGAGAGAGAGACAGAGAGAGAAGGAAAGGGAGGAATCTTGAATTTTTAAAACACAGTGATGGGAAGATCCTACAAAGAAATTTCATCTCCTCAAAATAGCCATAGTAACTGAAACTAAAAACTTAAATACCACTTGCTCTATTTCACCAAACCTAAGGTGTGATGGGTTATAAGATACACCATTTTTTTATATACCACTCAGAAGGAAAAAAAAAATACTGCCACTTAAATTGTGACACAAGAATGATTATAAGATGAATCCTGCTTTTAAAAATGATGCTAAATAGGAGAAATGTACTTCTTGGAATCAGTGAAACAAACGACTAAGTCGACCCGGATAGTAGAGTGCTAGTGGCGTGCGATTAGAGAAAGTAAAATGCTGGCTGCCCCGCCTCCCTCTGGAGTAGGTGTTTAAAGTTTTCTGTAGTTCTGTAGAACTTAGTCCTTGTTCTGTGTTTGTTGTTTGTTTTGCTATTTAAACAACAAACCACTGCAGGGTCTAACTGAATAATGTGCACGTAACAGCCATTTCTCTTTAATAATGAGCAAAGTACTGGGCGCCTGGCTGGCTCAGTCAGGAGAGCATGTGACTCTTGATCTCAGGGTGGTGAGTTCAGACTCCACTTTGGCCGTGGAGCCTGTTTAAAAAAAATAATAGTGAGCAAAGTACTTCAGTCCAAAGCCTTTAGAAGTAGGTAAAATATGAATGGTTTTAAAGGTTTTATGTCCTCTACAGAAAATTGAAACCTTGTTTCCCTACTATTTGCCACTAAGGTAAGTGGTAGAAATCACATTGAATGTATCATTTGGAAATACTAAGATAACCTTATAAATTTTGAAGAGTTATAGTTATGGGAAACTGCATTTATTGGACTAACGCTTTGCAGGCCCAGGTTCTTATTTGATCTGCCTCTTCTGAATGGTTTTCTGGAAATTACTGAATCTCTTTAGCCCTCAATTTGTTCACCTGTAACATGAGGATATTGGCTGCATTCCAGTAACCTTTACTATTCTGTTACTCTGTTTTATGTTAGGAAGTTTCAAGGCGAAAAATGAAAGCATGCATATGTGTTTCATTTCTGTCTTTGTCACTGAAGAGTGTAGGTGGAGCTTCCTGATTCATCCAGTCATCACCTTTTCTGCTTTCCAAAAAGGGAAATCAAATCATGTTTTCACATGTCCTACCTTGATTGGGATGTAGCCTGAATTGGTGGGGAAGAAATCTCACCATGTGGGTTTTAGCAAGAACTGCTGATACTCAGGTGCTTGTTCTTTATGCCCTTTTTTCCATGCCACTTGTTTTCCCCTTTCGTCCAATATTTAGGAAGGTAAGAATTGGTTTTTTACAGTAATGTTTGAAAACCTATAGTCTGTTGGGAGAGACAGACATGTTAAAGAGAATTATGGTAGAACATTCTGTTCAATGTTCTAAAAGAGGTTATAACAGAGGACTTTAAAAACCCAGTGGAAAGAAGGATTATCTATTCAGGGAGAGTTGGAAGGCTTTGAGAGGAGGATATGAAATCTGTAAGTGTATGCGGAAACCACCAGGAGATGTAGAGAAAGAGCTTTATAGAGGTAAGGAAGAGCGTATGTAAATGGAGCCTGACTCAGCACCAAGCCGGGAGAGGCGACAGGAAATAAAAGAGACAGATAATCAATTAAAAACACTTAGTACAGTGTAAATGCTACCATGTATCAAGTTTTATTATTGTAATGTATTTTTATTGTCTTTAATGCTGTGATGAGAACTTTGGTAAATAAACCTTTGAAAACTTTAAGACTTTGATCTTTTACAAAATGAAATTAACTTTCTGGCTTTTGAAACATAATACATGTTTCTTGTAAAAATAAGTGTAGGGGAGGAAGAATTTTACCTTTACCCTTCTAGGTACTTTTGGCTGCTCTCTATAAAAGATGAACAGGAGAAAAACATTTAATTACATACTTACGAAAGCCCTATACAAAATAGGAGATGCAAGAACAAGTGGGGCAGTTGAGGCTGATACGGTATCCTGAGCTAAGCCTGGGGCTTCAAGGGGAGGAGGGACACAGGACAGCAAGAAGAGCAGATGTGTGGTAATTAGATGTTTGCCCTGCCACTCAGGTCTTTCAGATAAAAATTTAACCTCCGATAATAGCTTTCTGTCTGGTCCAGACTCCTTATCTAAATTCTTTAGGGTAGTTAAGAGAGCAGCAAGTTGGGTTGGGTTTTTTTTTGTGTGTTTTTTGAGTCTGCTTGGTCTAGATTACCTTCAGCTCAAAATAAGCCACATGCCTAAGTGGCATGTTTTGGGGTCACGTGTTTCACTCTCCCCTCAGAAGTGCACATGAGAAAGCAAAAAATCCTTGTAGCTCTCTAACATTTGAAGAAACTGAAGTCTGCTCACCTACTATATCATGTAATTCTACAAAAACTGAGTTCATAGTCGTATGCTTTTTTTTTTTAATTTGCCTTCCCCTTCATCGCTTATCATTCACTGTCAGTAAATACGGAGCTGCATCAGCAGGCACGGTGTTACATAAGATGAGTGTTCTTTAATGTATCTAACCAGCGCCTTACTGGCTAACACTTAGGTCGATCCCAGTTTTACACAAAATTACTTTGCTAAGATGAATATCCTTGAATATATTGTGTACTAGTCCAATAATTTCTATAAGCTATCCCCGGAAATAAAGTATTATATTACGTTAAAGGGTATCACATTTAAATTTTGACATAGTTAAACTAGATAATACTTCTACTAGAAGATTTTGAAATAGTAGGTTGAATTTTGTTTTTAATTTATTTTCAGGTTAGTTAACATGCCGTGTAGTTTTGACTTCAGGAGTAGAACCCAGTGATTCATCTCTTACATATGACACCCAGTGCTCATCCCGAAAAGTGCCCTCCTTAATGCCCATCACCCATTTAAGCCACCCTGAAATTCCCCCATTCCAGCAAGTAGTTTGGGTTTTTTAAAATTTCTCGTTTGTTGCACTTTAAAATTTTTTTTTAATGTTTATTTACTTTTGAGTCGGGGGTAGAGGGGGCGGGGAGAGAGAGGAAGACACAGTATCTGAAGCCGGCTCCAGGGCTCTGAGCTGTCAGCACAGAGCCCATTGTGGGGCTCAAACCCACGAACCGTGAGATCATGATCTGAGCCGAAGTTGGATGCTTAACTAACTAAGCTACCCAGGTGCCCCTAGTTTATTGCACTTTAATCGGAGAATATGACATTTTCTATGTCTACTTTCTGGGCATTCTTTGTGACCTAACATGGTCATTTTGTTGCAGGTGTTCTTGGGCTGTCAGGGTTGTTGTTGTTGTTTTTTTTCCTATTGAAAATGAAACCTGATGTAGCTATGAAGTCTATTAATGATAATATTCAGATCTTCTGCAATTTTGTTGATTATTTATCTTCTATCACTTACTCAGTTTTCTACCCATTATGTTTTTTAAGGGTCTCAATATATTTTTTAATTCTGCTTTTTGGTTTTGAGATTTCTTACAGTGCTTCCTTACCTCTTACCATCCTTCTCCTTCTTGCCGAAGAATATTTTTGGGTATAGGCTCTTATTTTGAATCTTTTCTATTTGCTATTTCTGCTTTTTTGTTTTATAACACTTTTCTCATAGTCTCTTAGGTGTTTTTTGTTTTGTTTTGTTTTTTTCTGTTTGTCCTCCATGTTTCTTAAGGAAACAGAAATGGCTTCAGATATTATCAGTTGATGAGAATTGTATCCTCTCCAGTAGACTGTTAACCAGTTCACTCTCTCTTTGTTAGAAATTTGCCAGTCAAAAAGGCATAGTTTTTGTCCATTTTGCTTTCTTTTGTCCTAGGTTCTATCTCTTATTGTCTGTCATCAGTTAACATTTATCGAAAAAGTGAGTACAACCTTCTGTAGTCCCCTGTGGTTGGCTCCAAAATCCCCTGGCCGCTCCTCGTCCTCCCTCCCCACGTGCATAGTCCTAACTGGAATATAGATTGCTATCACCTGATAGTGTTCATTTCTGGTAGATTTTTACCTGATTAACCTCTGTTCCAGCTTGGTAGCCGTTGGGGATAGGATGGGAATAGGATAGATAGTCACTTTTTAACTAGCTTCAAGGTGGGCTAAGATAGAAAACCGGAAAGTCTGAGATGTCGTTCATGCTTCCCTGGTTCACTGCACTTTTTTCTCAGTAAAAGGTACTTTATTTTTCTGTTTCTCTGAAGCTTAACTTACGTTGTCAGTCCTTTTGAAAGATTAAACGTGTTAAATGTTCACCTTTGTGGAGATAGTCACTTTTTAAAATCCCATTTCTTTGCTTTTAGTCAGGGAACTGAAGTCTTCCTGTGACAGGTTTGCATTTTTTTGGACTGTCTGCAATGGCAAAGGGTTGGTTTTATTATGTAAACAGGGTCCAGTTCTATGTGTGGGTGAGAGGACTGTTGGAGAGAAGGTTATTTTCCTTTAAATTTAATGTTTATATATTTTAGAGAGAGAGAGACAGAGCATGAGTGGGGGAGGGGCAGAGAGCGAGGGAGACATCGAATCTGAAGGAGGCTCCAGGCTCTGAGCTGCTACCACAGAGCCCAACATGGGGCTTGAACACACAAACCATGAGATTATGAGCTGGGCTGAAGTCGGACACCCAACCAACTGAGCCACCCTGGTGCCCCAAGGAGGTTATTGCAAATGAAAGGGGAAGGTTTATTCAAGAGATACTAAAAATAGAAAGAAATCTTAAGTATGTATTTCATAAATGTCTGAGATTTTGCCATTTCATTTTAAAAATATTTTTAAAGTTCATTTAATTTTGAGAGAGAGCGCATGCATGAACGAGTGGGGGAGGGGCAGTGAGAGGAGAGAGCAAGAATCCCAAGCAGGGTCCATGCTGTCAGCGCAGAACCCGACACGGAGCTCAGACCAACTAACCATGGGATCATGACCTGAGCTGAAATCAAGTGATAGGCTCAAGTTTGATATAAGCAAACATTTGACGACAATTAGGGGCAGACATGATTTGGAAAGGGGAAAAGTGGGGTGGTTGCCATCATGAGTCAGGACACTGTAAACAGGATGGAATTAGTAAAGCACAGACTCTTATTTGAAGTAGCACAGACAAGGCATTTTTCTTTAGTTCCTAAATGTCCTTTCTGTTCATTACATGTAGATCGCCTCATTTGTACGCAAACTTTTTCTTTTAGAAAAGTACTGTGAAAAAATATTTTAAATTGGGCAATTGCAAACGTTGACTCCATATAGTAAGATATTTCTGCATTACTAGAAATTTGCAAAGTGATTAGGAATTAACGTTTAATTAAAGATTAAGATTTCAAAGTTTAAGTCTACTTCTTATGGACCTTTGGTCCCGGGGTTAGGAGGAAGAGACATTGGCTGCAGCATGTTTTTAGCATGTTCACGTATTTCTATGTTGGAGGTATACTGGAAGTCCTAGTTTTACTCACGGATGCAGAAGGAGCTGGGTGTGGTAGTAGAAGTGAATGAGTACTGGCTCCTCACCACGTATGCCTTTAATTTAACATTTTGCCACCTCGATAAGCACTAGTTAAATTTTGTTTTGGAAAACATCGGTCAGCAATAGGGATTGCTATTTCAAAACAGAAAAATTCTTTGTAAGGAAACAATTATATAGGAAAAAGTTTCCTTAGTTTTTCTTCACGATTGTGGACACAAACATAGGGAGGAAAGTTTACTTAGAGGTGAGGAAACTCTTGTAAAAATATGTTGTGTCAGTTTTGTAAACTGTTTCCTTTTTCAGAAATAAAATAGGTACGAGTGTTTTTGTTGTTGAGGTATAATTGACATAATATGTTAGTTTCAGTTGTACAACACAAAGCTTCCTTGTTTGTATGTATTGCAAAATGATTAAAGCAATCACCATATGTAGATATAAATTTTTTTTTTGCGATGAGAACGTTCACAATCCACTCTCCTGGCTACTTTCAAATATGCCATACACTAACTATAGTTACTATGCTGTACATTACAGCCTCATGACTTATGCATTTTATAACTGGAAATTTAAAGAAAGGTACAGTTTTAAAGTCCGTTTTGGATTTCAAGAATATAGGCTGGCTCTATTTGGCTTTTGATCTGAAGGTCTGAGACTATCCCTAAGACTTGGGACTGGAAGGACCAAGGATAGAATTAGACTTCTGAGTACATTAGCCAGAAAAGTAGGTGAGGAGGAATCTGACCAGAAGTGTTGCCCAGACGTAGATACACCTCTCGAGCTGGGCCTTGGCAAAGGATTGGAATTCCAGAGCAAATATGAGGGACTTCTTGGGGCCCACAGTTTTTTAGTTCTCCCAGAGGGAGAATCTGTAGGTCTTCATCATGGAAGAACCTCCGAGATCTCTGTCACCAGGAGTTCAACTGTATGGATGTTTGCTTGTGGCATTGTCACCAAAGGGTATTATTTCCTGGACTTCGGGAAGATAGATAGCTCTTGCGTCATCTAACTGTTCTATTGGGGTCTAGTGGAAGGGGCTAGGATCTCAAATCACAAAGTCTGCGGTCTAGCCTCTCAGCCCTGACTAGGAGCAGGGACCATATCTGTGTCACTCACTGCACACCCAGTGCCTAATATAGTGGTAGGCATTCAGTAAGTATTTGAATGAGTGAATTAATAGTATATGGATGTATAACTGTAGAAAAGTCACTTCATCTCTCTGGGTTTCATATTTTCCCCTTCGTCTATAAAAAAAGTTTGAACTCAACTTTGTCTCTAGCTCTCAGAATGTTTCATTAAAAGGTAGAGAATATCGTTTTAGATAATTAACTCCATTGTAAACTGATGCAAACTTGAGAGCATTGAAATCAGGGGGCATATCTTGATTTCAAGGCAGTTAGGCATATAGGTGAGCTAGATTATTTTTGTAATATGCTCAAAACAAAAGCACCATTAAAAATTTCGTATAGAGAAAGCACCTGTGACAAAATACTGCTATTTGGTGAATCTAACAATGGTAATAATAAAATATTAGATAAGGTAATTGTTTAGTAAACATAAAGTATGTGGAAGTTCCTAAAATCTTTTAAGTATAGCTGTAGAAATTTGTCTCCCTTTGCAAAAATTTCACACTTTTTAGGAACTTAATCTCTTGTGAAATTTTTATTCTGAATGTAGAGGAAGTATTAATTGTAAAGAAAACAGGTGAATTTTTCTCTCTCTCTTTTTCCAAAAAAATGAGTTTTCTTAAATTGAGATCTACTAATATTTGGACTGTTATACCCTGTCAGGTATCAACCTGATGCCTGTGGCGGTGGTTGGTATGTTTTTCCTTGATGACAGTGTGATTGACAAAGCTGGCACCTCACTTTACTTCCCTATCAGTTACTTACTGATTCTACTTCCTCTGTACTTTCATTGCTTTATGTGTTCCTTAACTTAGAATTTAATGTACTTCAATGCTTAACAATCCTACCTGAGTTTGTAAGCTCTTCTGTTCATTTGGTGGTACCACCTCTTTTTTTTCTCTCAGCTTTATTGAACTATGACTGACAAATAGAAATTGTTTAAGGTGATAATTTCATATACATGTATATGGTGAAATGATTACCACAATAAGGTTAGTTAACACATCCCTCACTTTGTATAATTGTCTTCTTCATTGGGTGAGAACATTTAATATTTATTCCCTTAGCAACTTTCAAGTATACAATGTAGTCTTGTTAACTGTAATCACCTGGCTGTAAATTAGGTCCTTAGAATTTGTTTTGCAACTGGAAGTTTGTATCCTTCGACCAACAGCTCCCCATTTTGCCTTTCCACAGCCCCTTACAACCACCGGTCTCCATGTCTCTGAGCTTGGCTTTTTTAGTTTCTGTGTAAAAATGAGATTATACAATTTGTGTTTCTCTTTCTGACTTATTTCACTTAGCATAATGCCCTTAAGTTTCATCCATGTTGTTGCACAAGTATTCTCTTGTGTATTTATACCACATTTTCTTATCCATTGCATCTGTCGATGGACACTTAAATTGTTTCCATATCTTGACTTTTTGTTTTTTAAGTTTATTTTTTCTGTGTGTGTGAGAGAGAGAGAGAAAGAGAGAAAGCACACACATATGAAGGAGGAGCAGAGAGAGAGAGAGAGAGGGAGAGAATCCTAAGCAGGCTCTGCACTGTCAGCATAGAGTGTGGCATGGGGCTCAATCTCGCTCATGAACTGTGAGATCACGACCTAAGACAAAATCAAGAGTCGGTTGCTTAACTGGTTGAGCTAACCAGGTGCCCCTATGTCTTGACTATTGTAAGTAATACTAAAATGAACATGGGGGTGCAGATACCTCTTACAGATAGTAATATCTTCAGATATGTGCCTAGAAGTGGAATTGCTAGATCATATGGTAGTTCTGTTTTAATTTTTTTGAAGAACTTCCACACTATTTTCCATAATGGTTACACCATTTGCATTCTTATCAGAAGTGCTCAAGGATTCCCCTTTGCCCACATCCTTGCCAACACTTATTATCTTTTGTCTTTTTGATAATAGGTATCCTAACAGGTGTGGGGTTATATCTCCTTGTGATTTTGATTTGCATTTCCCTGTTGATAGTGATGTGGAGCACTTTTGTATGTATCTGTTGGCCATTAAAAATTTTTTTTTTTTTTAATTTTTAGAAATAGGGTGCACTTGAGCGGGGGAGGGGCAGAAAGAGAGGAGAGAGAGAATACCAAGCCCCTTCACGGGGCTCGATCTCACAAACTGAGATCATGACCTGGGCTGAAATCAAGAGTCCAGCACCTAATCGACTGAGCTAGTCAGGTGCCCCTCTGTTGGCCATTTTTATTTTGTCTTTGGTTGCCCATTTTTAATCAGATTATTGACTTTTGGCTATTGAGTTGTTTGAGTTTCTTGTATATTTTGGATATTAACCTCCTTTTTCAGATACCCGATTTGCAAATATTTTCTCCTGCTCTGTAGGTTGCTTGTTCATTTTGTTGATAGTTTCCTTTGCTGTGCAGAAGCTTTTTAGTTTGATATAGTCCCACTTGTTTATTTTTGCTTTTGATACCTTTGCTTTTAGGGTCAAATCCTGAAAATCATTGCCAAGATCATTGTCAGGGTGCTTACTCACTACGTTTTCTTCTAAGAGATTTATGGTTTCAGATCTTACATTCAAGTCCTTAATCCATTTTGAGTTGATTTTTGTGTATGATGGAAGGTAGTGCTTTCATTCTTTTCATGTTGCTGATAGTTTTCCCAACTCCATTTGTTGAAGAGACTATCCTTTTTTCAGCATTGGCTCCTTTGTTGTAAATTATTTGACCATATTTGTGTGGGTTTATTTCTGGGCTCTTCAATCTGTGCCATTGAACTATGTGTCTGTTTTTGTGCTACTACTATACAGTTTTGATTACTCTAGCTTTGTCATATAGTTTGAAATAAGGAAACATGGTGTCTCTAGCTTCATTCTTTCTTCTCAAGATTGCTTTGGCTATTTGGTTTTCGTGGTTTGTTTTTTTGTTGTTGTGGTTGTTTTATGCGAATCCATACAGATTTTAGGATTGTTCTCTTTCTGGAATTTGTATGCAGATTGCACTGAATCTATAGATTGCTTTTGGTAGTATGGACATTTTAAAAATATGAATTCTGACCTGTGAACATGAGATGTGTTTTCATTTGTTTGTGTCTTCAGTTTTTTCCATCAATGTCTTAAAGTTTTTCCTTTCCCCTGTATATGCACTCTGGTGGCCTTTCTCCCTTTTCTTGCCAGGAAAACATGTCATATATCCACAGTTTAGTGTTCAGAAATTTTAATGGTAGTATTGAATGCTGTTGACTTAATTGCTAGAGTAATGATATGGATTGCTGTCATATTGCTGAAAATTGTCTTCCCAATCTTGGTTTTCCTTTGTAAAATAGAAGCAAATTTAGAGTAAGAAGGGATTTAAGAGTTCTTTAGGCTACTTTTATTGTGATTGAGTAGGTATGTTTGCCCAGAGGCAGCGTAGGAATAAGAACCAAACTTTCATGTCTCATTGGTATTTTGTAAGTTTTTGTGCCCCAGTTTTACAAGTCTCTATTTCAGATGTATAAGAGTTGTTTTCATTTCAGTGTTTATACTTATTGATAACCCCCCAAAAAGCAAAGTGATTTGAGAGCTCAAAAATATGCCGACATATGTGAATAGATACTTGCTCCTGCCCAATAATAATCCAAATCTGTAACGTTGAATGTTCTAATAGATGGACATACTTGGGGGAAGGTAACTTAAATATGTGAAATTTGTGAAAAAACCTCCATATTCCCATCATCCAACATCAATCGTTATTACTTTGTCCCTGTTTGAAACACTTTTAATCTTGGCAATTTTTAGACTTCATCTAAATGCAAAATAAGTGTAGGCTTATTTTGAAGCACTTAACAGAAGCACTTTTATTTTTCTGCAGTGTTTCCTGAGGTTATAGGCGGGTGTTTGAGGAGTACATGCGGGTTATAAGCCAGCGGTACCCAGACATCCGCATTGAAGGAGAAAATTACCTCCCTCAACCCATATATAGGTAAGTAAATTTCAGTAACTTAAAAGAAATTTTTAAGTGAATTTTTTTTCACTTCAGGGAGTAAATGTCTGTGAATTGGTTCAGTTAACTTTTCTTGGTTATTATAATTTCTTAGTTGGTTATAATGTATAGAGAAACTCTTTTACAAATAGCAGGTTTATTTGATCCAAATATAGAAGAATTTAATTAAAGAAAGAAGAGAGGGAGATTTTTTCAGAGGTGACAGCCTTCTAAAGATGTGTTTTCTTATATAATTTTTATTTTGGAAATAAATTAAGAACTCCCAAATTTTTATACAAAATCAATGGTATAAAATCTGTGCTGTTAATAGGATTTTTAAAGGCTAATGCTATATAATTTTACAAGTTAATTTTTTATTGGTTTAAAAGACATTTAGCATTTTGTTTTGAAACTCCACAATGAACTTTAGTTACTATCTTTTTCACTAGTTGTAATTAGTAACTTTTAGATTTGGTGTCTAGAAAATGTCTTTATATGTATACTTAAGTTAGGAAGTTTTTGAATTAGGTGAGAAATTATGGCTTCTGATGAATTTGTATTTCTTTTTCTTTTGATAGACACATAGCATCTTTCCTGTCAGTCTTCAAACTAGTATTAATAGGCTTAATAATTGTTGGCAAGGATCCTTTTGCTTTCTTTGGCATGCAAGCTCCTAGCATCTGGCAGTGGGGCCAAGAAAATAAGGTATGTAACTTAATAGTTTTAGTAGCTGTAGGTTTTTAGGTTGTCAATGGAAATATTTTACTGGATCGTTTGTTTTGTTTTTAAGTACTTGTTGCTGATTCACCTGTCTGTGTTTTATTTCAGCTTCAATCATTTTTTAATCTTTGGGCAAGACACTTAACCGGTTTTGGCCTTGGTTTTTTGTTTGTATTTGTTTTTCTTTTCTTGGCCTTAGTTTTTATGTTTATGTATTAAGATTGATTAGCTCTTCTCTTTTTACTATTTTTTTTTAAGTTTATTTATTTTGATGGGTGGAGAGGGAAAGGGTCAGGGACAGAGAGAAAGGAAGAGAGAGAATCCCAGGCAGGCTCTACACTGTCAGCACAGAGCCCCACACAGGGCTCTAACTCAAAAACTGTGAGATCATGATCTGAGCCGAAATTGAGAGTTGGACACTTAACTGACTGAGCCACCCAGGTGCCACATCTTTTTACTATTCGAAGGATAGTGAGGTGTGACTTTAGTAGAACCTGGACACAAAATAATTTAATACCTGATATTGATTATATAGATTAGGTCAAATCATATCCGAAAAATATACATAGAATGTAAGCCATTTATACCAAACAACATGGGTACTAATGGGCTTATTCACATTAAAAACGGGATTTCTGCTGATTTGTCCTTATAAAAATTTTCTGTTTTTATTATTTGTCCTTTGACTCTTCTGTTTGGTCAATATAAATATACATACAAATCTTATGCTATTTATTTTTTCCTTTGCAGGGTCTTGCTGTAGCACATTCTTTATAGATTTCTTTTGTTTGTTTTACTTAAAATCATCTTTTATGAAGGGTCTTTCTGCTATGAGAAATACTAGTTTTATTTTTCTCTTGATGAGATTGCTTCTTAGGTTTCCTTCTAAGAAGTACTCTGATTTCTGGTCTCGTTCTTGCGTCCTAGGCTGAAACTACTTTTAGTGGACTCCTACATAGCTATGCTTTTTTTTTTCTTAGGGACCCACTTATTTCCAGTAACAGGCAAGGCCTCTTAAAACAAACCTCATCAGATGCTACCTCTCACTGAACTGTGTCTCTGCCCTGTTGTTAGTAAGATTGATTTGCATGAGATTAAGAATTGGGAGTTAAGTACTCATAATGTTTTGTGTTACATTTAGTAATTCTGTTGATTCCATCTTTAGTGCATTTTTCTTCTGAAGACATGTAACATTGTTGACCTATGGAAGAGGAATATACTTGAAAGCTGTAGCTTTCATGAAACTTCCCTCTGTATTGTTCCCATGAAAGTAGACCTATGTTTCCAAATGCAAGAGTAACCTGTATGAAACCAAAGCTCACCTAGTTCAAGTGGGACTGGGAGGAGAGCTCTTTCTCTTTTGCTGTGGGCGTTTTTATTAACATTTTTTGAAACAACTTGCTGTGAATTGGTATCTTCACTACATCTTGCTTTTTAGTCAGGTGATGTGATTAAACCTTTCTGTCCACCAGGGAACGTCTAGTCTCTTTGGAAAGGGTATAGATATGCCTTCAAAAGGGAGGTGAATATAATTCAGCATACAAGTGCTTTCTTTTACCAATTTGTTTCTTATTTGACTCAAAATGATTTGTTTGGAATGTGGACCGGTTGTATTGAATACCTGGAGTTACTGTTTATTGCATCATAGTCTCTTGTGAATTCATACTTTATATTATAAAAATGGTGAAATAAACCCTTCTTATGCTGGCATTCTTTTGTTTAACTTATTAAGGCTGTTATGAAATCTCTAGAAATTCTATCTCTACATTATAAATATATATTCTTCAGTGTGTATAAAGCTGCGAATTAATGTTGCATTTTTCTTATTCTGTATATGTTATCTGAACATACAGAAAAGCAATAATAGTCTGTATAGAAACTTTTAAAGTGGATTTAAAAACAACCATTACCAAATAAAAACGAGACTATATATTTAAAAGATTACTGTGTCTTCAGTTGTAATGTTGTTTTGTCTTTAAAATAACTTTGTCTGTTGTACTTAATTATATTTTCTTTTAGGTCTATGCATGTATGATGGTTTTCTTCTTGAGCAACATGATTGAGAACCAGTGTATGTCAACAGGTGCATTTGAGATAACTTTGAATGGTGGGTTCTGAATAATTTGTACTCTGTAACACATGTTAAGTGATTTATAGTGACCTTTAGGTTTTTCTGTTTTCCATAATATGCAAAATTATCACTTTATATGGTCCTCATCTCCCCTGGCTTGAGAACTATATCCATATGATAACTCCCGAGTGTACTCTACAGAGCTCTAGATCTTTCTTCTAGGTGCTATCCTTGGGAATATTAAACTCCTGCTCCCAAACTGTTGATGGTCTCTGCTTCCCGCAATTCTTGTGTACTCCAGTTTGCTCCTTCCATGGCACTTCTCGTTTATGTATAACGGCACCACTATCGTTCTACCCAGTGACCGATGTCCTAGGATCACCGCAGTGTCTCCTTACTCTCCATATCTAATGGATTACTAAGGCTGATTCTTAATTCCGCCTTCTACATTTCTCAAAAATCTACTTCTCTTTCTCTTTATCACCACCACCCTAGTCCAAGCCATAATTGTTTTGCTACCCTCTAATACATTCTCTAAACAGAGGTTGTCAGATATGACCTATGAGCAAACAGTAGTTTTACATTTTTTAATGGTTCCAAAACATCGAAAGAATATTTTATGGCACATGGAAATTAAATGAAATGCAAAATTTAGTGTGTATACCTAAAGTTTTGAGTTTCATCGAAAAATCTGTGGAAATTTAGTTCTCTAGTTACCTTTGTGATATCTTGGATTTTGCCCCTCTTGATCTGTAAAGTCTACAACATTTATTATCTGGCTTCTTACAGAAAAATATGCTGATTTCTGCTCCAAACAGTGGAATGAGTTTTTTTTTTTTTTTAAATGCACATCATTTTCATCTCATTGCTTCAATGCCTCTGGTCCATTAAGTGGCTTTCCTTTGTCCTCAAGATAAAGACCAGAATATTTAACATAGCCGAAAGGTCCTGCACGATGTAGCCTAGGGATTAGCAAACCATGGCCTTGTGGACTCTATGTCCCGCTGCCTGTTTTTAAATAAAATTTTATTGGAACACAACCATGCCCATGTTTTGCCTGTTGCTTCTTCCAGACTACAGTTAGAGTTGAGTAGCTGCGATAGACTGTATGTCTTCTCAAGCTGAAAATGCGTACTGCCTTGCTCTTTATAGTTTGCTGACTCTAGTCCCGGCTCTCCCTCTCCAGCCTCTCTTGTACCACCCTTCTCCTTTATTTCAGCTCTTTTAATGATAACTTTCAATTTTAATAATAATAAGTGCAAAGTCTCCTTTCTAGCCTCCTCTTTGTCCCTCAGCATCTTTAGGTTTTAATTCTTAATACACAGTTGTGATTCGTAGCTATTTTGTATAGTATTTTCTGTATTTCTCCTACTGGAATGTAGACTGTATAACAGTGTAATTACAGAAGTGTAATTCTTTGGTTCATATATAGAACTCCAGCTGCATATATAGACACTAAATATTTGTAGAATGAATGTTTATTATAGACTCATCTTTAATTTTAGGGGGGTGGTACTATTTATATTTATAGATGTGCCTGTGTGGTCCAAGCTGGAATCTGGTCACCTCCCATCCATGCAACAGCTTGTTCAAATTCTTGACAATGAAATGAAGCTCAATGTGCATATGGATTCAATCCCACATCACCGGTCATAGCCCCACCTATCAGCACTGAGAACTCTTTTGTAAGTAGTTTAAAAATACAGTAACTATTTATAGGTATCATTCTTATCATAAATCAGCAAGATACTAGATATTCTAGTATCTATTATCACTTGTGTTCCCAACTTAAGATTTAATAGATGGATGTTTTCTTTATTAAAATTTATTGAGCGATCGAGAGCATTTGGACCTGCCAAAACAAGGTAAGGTTGTGCTAATAATTTTATCTTCCAGGCTTAATAGCTGGGCCTGTAACGTCATTTTTTGGGCTGTGAGCTCCTAATGGTCAGAATTGGTATATTACGCTAGAATATTTACATACATATCTTCTCTTTACCTGCAAATAACTAGTTGCTAAGAGTGCGCAAACTCTTAACGTGGTGAAGATAGGAAATTTATAACACAGAGAGGTGAATGTTGGTTAACTTGCTTAGCAGAGATGTTCTCAGTTCTTCTCTTATTAATGAGTTGATTTTATAAGAGTGAATTTTGAAATAAAATGTTCTTTTTGTCTATGTTTTTCAGACATTAAGGGATTTTTTGCAAGAGCAGCGTGACTGACATTATGAAGGCCTGTACTGAAGACAGCGAGCTGTTAGTACAGACCAGATGCTTTCTTGGCAGGCTCGTTGTACCTCTTGGAAAACCTCAATGCAAGACAGTTGTTCAGTGCTGGCACATTTTGGAATTCTGCACATTCGTGGAGTGCAATAATACTGTATAGCTTTTTTTCTTCCCCAAATCCACTCAGTTAATAGTTTTTAAAAAGTGCAGACATTACTACTTGTACCTTTTTTTTCCTTAGTCATATTTGAAAAAGTAGAAAACTGAGTTACAATTTAACTTTTCTTTCAAAGATGTCTGTTAAATCTGTTGTGATTTTATATGAATTTTCCTTTTTTATAGTTTAAAATCGATCTTTTTGGGAATACAGCTGAAGTTCCCAAAAACTTTATAAGAGTTTATCAGGCATCTTTAATTTGGTCATAGTCCAATTTATATAGTTTTCAAAACACTGCAGATGGTGAACAATGCATTGTATGAGATTATGGGGGGAAATCCTATATCTAGAGTACTCTACCAGTTCGTGTGTATGTGCGCGTGTGTGTGTGTGTGATTACCAGAGAAATACTAAAAGACCAACTGCTTTTTAAATATTGTTATGTAGTTCAAGTGTCTTGCCTTGACCAATCTAATGAGTTGACTAACTGGGCCTTTATACTTAACTCAATAAAAAACTAAGCAGCTATAAGTTAAATAAAAAGTTTGAATTTATTGCCCAGCGTACCTATTAACCTTATATTTAAAATTGTCTTCCTCAATTTTTGTTATTTCATAAGGAACACACTTTAGATTCACACACAAATAATAAGTCATTTACCATTTTTAGGGTAATTGAAACTCACTCATTTCAAAGTTCAGATGAACCTCTTTACAACATTAATTTTAGGTGAATGGAGATTACTTGCCTAATAATTTAACTCGTTTACCATCATATATCAGAATTTTATTATATTTAAGGAACAAAATTGAAAAGTTTTTTATTCAGTGAATTTCATATCTTTCCAGAGTTCTAAAGAGATAGTTTTTTTTTTTTAACAAAAAAACTTAAACTGATAGACTATAAGAGTAATTTAGCAGAAATAGGATCATAATGTAGAAAAATAGTCCTATAGCAACAGTCTTAGCTTCCATGTGGGAATAAGAATGGTAGGTCTAGATTTGTTACTAGAAATAAAGTGATTTGGGGAAAAATTATGAGATAATTCAACATTTGGTCTACCAAACACTTAGCACAACCTTATACTTCATTTATCACTGAATATTTGTTGAGCTAATGTCTGGTGATCGTCATGATTTTACAGCCTCAAGATGGAACATACTGTAATCTCCAGCTAATGGGAAGTTAGTCTGATAATTCACTTCAGGAAATTGATTTAATGACTTACCCTTTTAATTAAGACTGCAGAACTATTAACCTAACTTCCTATAATGGCAAGAGTCAATACAGTTTAAGCTGGAAGTTACTTAGAGGTTATTATTCAGGTATAATATTTTATCTTTGCCTAGGGCTTAAAACCTTGTTAACTTAATTTGTCCTAGCCCAGACTTCCTGTCTTCTGCAAGGTGGACACAGTGTGTTTAGAGTCTTTCTTCAGCTGATGGCCATTCCACTAGTGACAAGTTAACCTTTTGTCATTTAGACCTTCCAGACTCAAGCCTTGAGTATTCCCATGTATCTGACAGGTCAACCTTGAAGAACCTAAGATTAAATTTTAACTTTTTTTCATGTTTGTCTTGGGTGAATAACTTGTCTTTTGGAGAATAGCTTTAAGTGGCTTAGATGCTGATAAAACTCAGTGTCTTATTTTGTTGACACTCCTCTCAATATTCTTTTATCTTTGACCTTATTTATATCTAGGATTTAATAGTCTAGTGAAAAAATTAGTGGGAAGCATGAATATTAAAAACAAGGAAAAAGAGAAAGTTAAAAAGAAAGTATTTAGAATTAGTTTATTATATCTCTAACATTTCAGAATTTATTAGTTGCTTACAAATTGGTGTGGCTGTGTTGTTTATAAATGTTTATGTACTATGTTAATTAGAAGACCATAGAACATTACAGCAGCTTGGCTAATGTTATTGGGGTTTTTACCACAGTTGCTGTTGTGGATGAAATTACTTGTTAAAGTAATAAAAAATGTTGGCAAAACATGGCTTTATACCTCAGTATCAAGATATAAAAAACTTATGCTTCAGAATATAAATACATTTTTTATGGCATTGACATTAGTGACAGCCGTTGGTCAGCCTTTACCATTATCAAAATACAACAGGATTCCAGTGACGGTTCTTTCTTAGTTTGAATGTTATTAGTTTGGGACCTTGATTGGTTGGTATTTTATCATTGTCATAATTTTAAGTAATTTGGATTTTAAAACTAGCCTGCAGATTTTGAAAGCATGATTTGATGATATTCGATACTAAGGCTTTAAAAAAAACTCTTGAGAGAGATGCGAGGGATTGTAAAGTTTAGTGGCTTACTATATGACAGCATTGTGAAAATAAACTTGTGTTGAGCTGATGTGAAAGGCACCCCTCTTTTGTGGAATTAAATCTATGCAAGGGCGCTTCACGTGACAACTATGTTTAGGAAATTTTGTTTTGTAAAAAGGATTGGTATGAAATAGTATGTTCTCTTTCTAATGCCTTTTTAACCCAACCAGTGCTAACACTTCACCTCCTCCCTCTCGGTCTGGCACTCAAGTCTTACTGCTCTTGGACTTTAAACTGCTTCTCAAGCCTTATGGTCCACTTGTGTTGCGGTGTCGCTGAACTCACAACAGGTCTGTGGCGTAATTCTGTGCTGGGTTGAAGCAGAGGGCAGCAGTTTACTTCACTGTCCGTCATTACCCCCAACCTCTAGAATTCCTGAGAAAGTCATACTGACATTCCCAAATCTGGAGAAAAATAATATGAGGACCTTACCGCTTGACTGATAGAGACAATTTAACGATCTCACAAGAGGAGGCAAAGTTCAGATATTTTTTAAAAATTCTGCTGAGCCTTTCCATTCCACAGTCCTTGGTTCTTTTTCCCTAGGCTTCAGAAAAGCGAATAGAGACTCAGTTCCGAGCTGTATCATGAAGAAAAATATAAACTGGTCTCAGATAAAGCGGGAAGAGTGTTAAGTCGCCTACTCTCTATCAAAGCTTTTAGAATGTTTTTTGTTGCCTGTGTTAAGCTTGAGCAAAATAAAAAGAACGTGATAACTATGTAAACATACTGAAGCATTAGTTTTAAAACTGCGTTTGTGCTAAGAAGCGTTGGGACAAATTCCTGGGTCCCATCCATAGAGATTTTGATTCAGTTGGTCTGAGATGAAACAATAACTTGCGTTTCAGACAAGCTTCCCGGTAATGCCGGTGCCGTCGTGCGTGGCCCGCACTGAGGAGCACTGCACCATAGAGCAGAATGCAGTAGACTTAAGACTTAACCTGGAAGCAAGTGTATCACCGGGAACAGGGAAAAATGTTGTCCATTTCCTTCACATTTATAGAATGACTCAATAAGAATTCAGTAAAATGGGAACTCAAAGAGGAAACAGAATGCGAGGAGAGGGAGATTGTGTTTCTAAAAAACATTGAGGACTTAATGTCTCAAGTAATTTGTTTTACCTGTGCGGCATATTTGTGTAGTTATCCTTTGTTGGGTTCGTATTTTAAAACTTTTTAGGAGCACCTGAGTGGCTCAGTTGGTTAAGCATCCACCTTCGGCTCAGGTCATGATCTTGCAGTTCATGAGTTCAAGCGCCTTGTCAGGGCTCTGTGCTGACAGCTCAGAGTCTGGAGCCTGCTTAGGATTCTGTGTCTCTCCCTCTCTCTCTCTGCTCTTCCCCTGCTCAGGCTCTGTCTCAAAAATAAATAAACATTAAAAAAATTTTAACTTTTTAGATGGATGTTTTAAAAGGAAATGTTAAATCTTTGGGTCTATAATATTTTAATTGCAAGATTTTCTTAGTGCAAGACAAGCAACGTGCCTGCAGTATGCTTATATTTAATAGTGACACCTGATCTTGATTTTTAAATAAAACAAATCTATTTAAATTCTTGTAATTCTGAGTAGAGAAAATGCATACTCTTAGTTTTATTGTAGTAATCAGAATAGAACTCTTAAAATCAGGAGGGAACCCCAATCTGAATGAACCCCCTCCACCAAAGCAAAGGATTTATTGGTCATGTAACTGAAAAATGCGGTGTAGAGTTGGTCTCAGGGATTCAAATGTGATTATCAGAACTCTCCATCTACGTTGGTCTCCTTTCTCTATGAGCCTTCACCAAAACTGGGGAGAAGATTTCGTGGGGTTGGGGAGGATGAAGGAGGAATGAGAGCACAGATAAAGTCTCAGAAAACTACTCTGGTGCAGCTTAGGTCACGTTCCTATCTTTGAATTGATAGCCACTCCAAAAATACTGTCCTCCGTTAACCCTTCCTTTCTTTAATTAGTGACTTTTCTCCCTCCACTCGCCCTCCTTCCTACTCAGGATTATAATCACTTAAAACAAGTTTATGGCTTTTTAGTTATAAGCTGCTCAGATTAAGTGCTTAACTGTTTGGGAATTAATCCGGATGCATAGAGCCAGCATCGGGTCACTCGGCTTGCTTCATAAAGGTATTAGAGCCGAGGCAGCCCAGCGGTTGCTCCCTGTATTCCCTCAGGCCGCCGGCAACTTTGTGTACTAGCAACTCTTACTAGAGAAAAAAACAACTACTGCTCCTTTGTTTATTGTTACCCTTGAGTTGCTAAGAGCACATCTGTTTGCAGGTGAGCGTGCTGAAGACATTTTCCCTTAAACATTTTTTCTCTAAGTATTAGAAAATCTACTGGATTTCATCTCCTAATAGCCCATGGAATTTAGAGATGAGACACTATAAGGTATTAAATGTATGTTTAAACAATGTAGGTTACCTAGTGCGATTCTCCCAATGGAATTCTGTAATGTACAGATCCATGGAAGTTTGGCGTTGTGAAGGATTTTCAGGTCTGTGTCCGTACTTGGAAGCAAGATCAAGAGCGGTTCAGTATCTTGGCCATGGTTCTTTAGCTTGTGATAGTGCTACAACAAAAAGAAAAGAAACCCCCTCAGCTCTATCCTTGGTGAGGCTTGGGGAAGGAGGAGGAAAAGCAAAGAGGGCTTCGTTAGACATTGCTCCGGGTCAGAAGAGAAGGGCAGTAACAAAACGACCATCAAAATGCAATCTCCCATTTCACTGCACAACTGTTGAGCTACTCTTTCTTTAGCTAGGATGGACTGGGATTTTCCAAATCAAACCAAAAAAAGGTGAGGGAGTGCAGGAGACCCGGGAAGAAAGGCAAGTTCACATGACAGATTCTCATCCTCACGTAAGCAAGTGCAAGTTCCAGATCGATTCAGCCAGTTTCCCCACCTGGAATGACCCTTCCCTAAAAATGGAATTCTGAATTGCGGTTTTTCTGACCACTTAGCTCTTCACTGCTTATGTGATCATTGCAAAGCATGTGGAGAGATTTCCATGTACATGTCCCAGGCAAGGAGGTTGCCTCATCTGTAAGAATAGTTTAAAAGCACCGTGCCTGCCTCTGAGCTGGAGTTTGAATCATATGTTCTCTTCAAGTTCTTGGATTTTTAATTCAGGGAAGATTCTTCATTCCACGGAGCTAGGGTTTCTCAGTGCTCCTGCTACAGAGCAGGTTTGCCTGGGACCGGGGCTTGCTGTGACCCATGGGAAAACAATTTTGTTGATCCCTTTTAGTTGAAGATCCATATGAAAAATTTCGTTTCACTCCAAATCGTTCATGTTGGTTTTAACAAAAAGTTTTATTTTTAATTTCCTAAAGCTTCAAGCAAAGTTCATACTCTTAAAAAAATTGTGTTTCTCCCGAGGCTGTGTGTAACTTCTCCATGGCATCTTCGTTCTCTTGGGGGAGCGTGCTCGTGTGTACCCGTCATCCTAGGAAACAAAGTGAGCTACGGTGCAGGCTCGTTGCCTTTAAACTTCTCTACACTTTTCTGTATAGTCCGTAGTAAAGCACTATGCTTAAAATCACTGTAGTGACTGAAGGAATATGTTCCAGGAAATTTGTACCCAGAAGATGCAGGTGGAAAGATGGTGAAAAGCACAGCTCTGAGTAATAAACCGTTAAAGAGAGTTACAATCCCAAAAAGCTAGTAAATACCGTACCGAGTAAAGTAATGACAAACATGCTGAAGCCTCCGAATGCCTTGAGGGAGGCAGAAAACGGTAGCCCAGCGAATGCTGCCTGTGAATGAGGGTGGACGAGTGAATGGGTTTTGTAAGGCGGTGGTTCTCAGCTGTGGGAGTTTTATTCTCTAGGGACGTTGGTGAGGAGACACTCTTGTCATGACTGGGAGGCAGGGGTGTGCTGCTCCTGGCAGCCGTGAGCAGAATCAGAGATGCCGCAGAATAACCTACAGTGTCCATACAGCTTCCCACCACAACAAAGAATCCAGACCAGAATGTCAGTAGGGCCTGTGTTGGGTTACAGTTAGGAGAGTGGGACGAGGGTGCTGAGAAAGGGGAAGAAAAACACGGCGCGACAGACGCTAGTCAGGAGACACATGCGCGGACATCTGCTTGTGCAGAGTGCCCTCTCGGGGTCCTGGAGTGGAGCCTCCAGCCACAGCCTCCAGCCGGGACCTGGGAGGGGAAGCGCCTTAGCTCAGCCTGCCCCTTGGGGTGGGGGAGGGTGTCCCTTCTTTTCTAACCAAACCTGAAAGGGATTTGCTGTCAGAGAGGCCTGGTGTGCTCTCAAAGCATCCCCTTGGCCTCTTTGAGAAGTTTTTCTGTATTTGTGTTTAAAATTACCTTAACAGAGGAAGCCTTTCATTCCAATAATGAAGTAAAGGCTAAACTGCAGGTGACAAACATTTTCATGGGAAAGACCGTCAAATGTAACAAGCCAACCAAGAGAAATCGCTCGTATTAAATCTTTCTTCTTTTCGAATAGGGAAAAATGGCACAGGACTCTGGTTACTGTTGGTAGTGGGCCACCACCCCAGAGGACAGAAGGGGGTACAGAAAGGCTTCAGTGTTTCCTATGGAAGTTCCCGTTTACTTCGAATGTGTGCAAAAGTGAAGCTTTGAAATACATAACCTAAGGGGGGGGCAGGGGGAGATTGACTTTGGGGTAGCTCCCCCCCTCCCCCCGCGGAAGCATTTGTATTAATGAGTTGGATGGTAAGAAGCAGTAACATTCCAGACCACTGGAGTCCAGAAATGTTTTCCAACAATTAAAATATATTTTAATCATCTGGGCTTCTACCTTTCGTTAGGCTCGCTGAGGTGGGGGAAGTGGCTTTGGAATCTGCACTGAGAGCCCAGCAAATCCACACTTGTAAGTCAATCCTATTCTTGGAATTTTCCAACTTCGGAATAACATTTCCATTTACTTTCTTAAAAGCTGTTTTTGGAGGGGTTTCTGTGTGTTTGGTAACATGGAAGATGAAAGTTGTGAAGATGTGTAACAGTTTCTGCATTGAGGGAGTTTAGAGCAGAAGAGACAACCACACAAAAATGTTAAACACAGCAAAGCCTGTTAAATCCTGAAAAAGAAGCCTCACAAGAGGGCCGCGGGCGCAGAGGGATGGGACACTGGATTTAAACCCTCCAAGATAGAATTTTCAATAAACCGGTGTGAGGGGGGAACGGCACAGAAGGAACAGCATTTTAGAGATCCGAAAGCACAGAGGCACAGGGGCTTTGTGGTAGTTCTGTGGGGGAAGGGGACTGGAGCGTAGCATGTGGGGGCGGGGCAGGAGACGAGGGATGGATGGTACAGTGGGAAGTCGCTCGAAAGGTAGGTTGGGGAAAGATGATTGAGGGCATTAAGAGCTGAGGAGTTGGCCTGCGTTCTATGGATGATCGCCACAGAAGGTTCTTGTGCGAATGAGCAGTGGGGTCAGGTCTGGGTCTTAAGTGAGACTGGCTGTATTCCCACCAACAGTGCAAAAGTGTTCTTTCTCTGCACACTGTTGCAGCCACTCTGGAAAACAAAAATCGAACTACTGGGGCGCCCGGGTGGCTCAGTTAAGTGATCAACTTTGACAGAGGTCACGATCTCACCGTTGGTGAGTTCAAACCCCGCGTCGGCTCTGTGCTGACAGCCTGCTTCAGATTCTGTGTCTCCCTCTCTCTCTGCCCCTCTCCCACTCTTGCTCTGTCTCTTTCTCTCTTTCAAAATTAAACATTAAAAGAAAAAAAGTAGAACTATCCTACAACCCAGCAATTGCACCACTCGGTACTTATCCAATGGACACAAAAGTGCTGATTTGAAGGGGCACGTGCACCCCAATGTTTACAGCAGTGCTGTCAACAACAGCCAAATTATGGCAAGAGCCCAAATGTCCGTCGACTGATGAATGGATAAAGAAGATGTGGTATATAGACAATGAAATACTTCTCAGTGATCAAAAAGAATGAAATCTCTCCATTTACAACAACATGGATGGAACTAGAGTGTATTATGCTAAGTGAAAAAAGAGAAAGACAAATATGATTTTACTCACGTGGAATTTAAGAAAACAGATGAACATGGGGGAAGGAAAGGAAAAATAAGATAAAAACAGAGGGAGGTAAACCATAAGAGACTCTCAGATTCAGAGAACAAACCGAGGGTTACTGGAGGGAAGGTGGGTGGGGGGATAGGTTACATGGGTGATGATGGGCGTTAAAGAGGGCAGTTGTTGAGATGAGCAGTGGGTGTTCTATGTAAGAGATGAATCACTAAATTCTACTAAAACCGGTATTACACTTATTAATTAATTATTAAACTCGAATTTAAATAAATAAGTTAAAAAAAAAAAGGGATGCTGGCTGTAGTGAGGATATGGAGGTGGGAAAGGAGGGGAGGCAGGGGAGGGAAAAGAAATATCCAGAGGCTCTAACAAGAACATTATTCTGGCATTCTCTTAGCATCCCTTTAGACATCTTTGACCTTGGAAATATATACAGTAATTGATTCAATTAAAAATCAGTGTGAGCTTTTGTGGTTACGGTCCCTTTGTATTCCAGAGTTTTCTTTTACTTGGTTTGGTGTCATGCTGAAACTAGACACTCTCAGAATTCTCCTTTAAATCTAAAGTTGCATGTTTATAGTATGGCTTTTAGCCCTTGGGTATCATTGACATTCCTCTCGGTATCTATTTTCTGCTCATTGCCTAAGGAGCCTTCCTTCTTGCCTTGAGAGCATGACGTTAACTGTAAAGTGCCTAGTGGTTTAGTGTGATTGTTTGTTCTTGTGTTTCTGAGACGGCATCCTTGCCCTCTGTGGCCCAGCCCAGGATGTAATCTTAACATCTACAGTCCATGTCCTGTGAGTACTGATTTCAGGAAGGACACTGATGAGCCTAGACATTCACTTGGGGGGTTAATTTTTCTTACGAATTCCAAGGGAAATTGTACGATGGAAAGTAAACTGATCGCCCTCTCGGACTGAATGAGAGCTCCATGTCGATACAAGTATGAACAGGACCAGAAGTGTTATCTTGATGAAATCTGAAATCTTGCTTGGACTGCTCGGGGCTGCCTGATATATATAGGATCCTTATTCCCACCCCCAATCTAATGGCATAATGTACGTGTTTTTTCCCTGGAGATTAGTGGGTGGTGACTGAAGATTTCTCATGTGTCCCTCATGCGGGGTTGTGACTCGCCATCTTTTTCTCTTCTCAGAAATTCATTTAGTTGGGATTAACCGGGACTGAACCTTCCTGAATAAACCAGAGACAGATGACATAGGTGAAATGACTGTTTTCAGAAATCGGACAGCAGGCAGAGCAGGACCTTGATCCCTAAGAGGAAAATAACCAGGAACTACATACAGCGGTCTAGGCTTTCTCTTGGAGTCTGTACTGGCACAGGCTGTTACAACAAAGTATCATAGACTGGGTGGCTTAAAAAATAGAAATTTATGTTCTTACAGTTAGGAAAACTAGAAGGCCAAAACCGAGGTGCAGTCAGGGCTGGTTCCTGGTGAGGCCTCCCTTCCTGCTTGTGGATGGCTCTCTCTCACTGTGTCCTCACATGATCTTTCTTCTGTGGCCACACGGAGAGAGGGAGAGAGAGAGAGAGAGAGAGAGCCCTGTGTCTCTTCTTAGGACACTAGCCCGGGCACCTGTGTGGCTCAGTCGGTTAAGCATCCAACTCTCGATTTTCAACTCAGGTCATGATCCCAGGGTCGTGGGACCAAGCCCGTGTCGGGCTCTCTCCTGAGCATGGAGCCTGCTTGAGATTCTCTGTCTCTTTCTGTCCCTCTGCACACACACTCATGCACATGTGCTCTCTCAGTTTAAGGGGAAAAAAAAAAAGACCAGTCCTATAGGATTAGGGCCCCATTCCTATGACCTCATTTAATTACCTTACTAAAGGCCCTGTCTCTAAATATAGTCACATTAAGGGCTAGGGCTTCAACATATTGGAGGGAACACAACTCAGCCCATAAGAGGCACTTTCCAGACCAATGTGCAGAGATCCCGAGCAGAGCACGGTCAGTTTACTAAGCTGAGGAGGCAGATTGGAGTTCAGGGAAGTCGCTAGAATTTTAGGAAAGCAACCACAGAGGTGGGAGCTATGTGAAGAAAGACCTCCAGAAGTCTCCATAGGAGTTCTCTTGAGTGTATTGCTGAAACCCCATGAGGCTGTGCAAAGAATGGGGGGTTGTGGGGAGCACAATTCCCAGAACTCAGAGAGGCTGAGAATCAGCCATGTTCTGAGCTGCTAGAATGGAGAGTTCTACAGGTAGGGCGTTCAGTCAAGACTCCAGAAGGGTTACACCTTGGCAGTAGGGCTAAACTAGCCCAGAGTAAACTGCCCTCAACTCACACCTATAAGCTTAATAACAAGCTCTGAAAGGCTCAGCATGATCCAAAATGAACCTAATTGCCTCATAGAACGCTCACAATGCCCTATAGAGGAAACAGTACAATTTAACGCTTCCCAATACAGAGTTTTCGATGCTGATTTAATTAAAAAAAATTACTGCACGTGTAAAGACGCAGGAAAATGTGAGTCATAGCCAGGAGAAAAACTGATAAGTGGAAACTACCCAGAAATGACTAAAATGTTGAAATTAGCGGACAAAGATATTAATATGTTTTTATACATATGTTCAAATATTTAAAAACATGAATACAATGATGAGCGAAATCGAATGTATAAAAAAAGAACCAAATAAAATTTCTAGCAGTGAAGCAAGGCAACATCTTACGTGAATAATTAGCTGGAGAAGCTTATAATAAGATTAGACACTGATGAAAAGGTCAGTGAATTTGACATAGCAAAAGAAACTAAACCGAAGGAAGAGCCAAAAGACCGAATGAAATTAACAGAACATCAGTGACCTGTAGGACAATATTGTGAGATAGAATTTTTGAGTAACAAAGTCTTAGAGGGGGCAGGGACAAGAAAACGTGAGAAATCATGGTGAAAACATGTTCCAAAAAGTTTTTGTTTGGTGAAATATAATTCACGTGCCATACAATCCACTCATTTAAACTATACAATTTGATGTCATTTAGTATATTTACAGGCTTGTGCAACCCTCATTGCAACCTAATTTTAGCTCACTTTTGTCCTCCCTAAAATCCTTCCAATCACAGTTTCATCACCTCCAAGAGAACCTCCAATACAATCATAATTAGAGCTGGCTGGAGTAGGTTGGCATCCTTGAATGTTCCCGAACTTGGTGGGAAGCATCTAGGCTTTCACTTTAAGTCCGATGCTAGCTGCGAAGTGTCCGGAGAGGTGAGGAAGTTTTTTCTGCAGGTATTAAGGTGATCGTATGTTCTCCTCTTTATTCTATATTATTGTCTGTTATATTGATTTTCAGATGTTAAGGAAGTCTTATATTCTTGGAACAAATTTCACTTGGTCCCGGTGTATAATCTTTTTTATATGTCGCTGGATTTGGTTTGCTAGCATTGGTTGGGTATTTTTACATCTGTGTTCACAAGCAGCTTAGATCTTTAGTTTCTTTCCTTGTGTAGTTTTTGTCCGATTGGCTAGCAGGGTAATACTGGCCTCATAAAACGGGTTAGGAAGTGTCTATTCCTCTTCTATTTTTTGGAACAACTGAGGACGAATTCATATTAATTCTCTGAATGTTTGGTAAAAATTCCCCAATGCTGCTCTCTTTTCTTTGGGCATGAGCTTCGTGGAACTTTAAAAATTACTAATTTGATCTCTTATTATAAACCAAGTCACATTTTCCATTTCCTTTTTTTAAAATGTTTTTAATGTGTATTTATTTTTGAGAGAGAGATGGAGAGACAGAGTGCAAGTGGGAGAGATGCAGAGAGAGAGGAAGACACAGAATCTGAAGCAGGCTCCAGGCTGCTGTCAGCACAGAGCCTGACGTGGGGCTCAAACTCACAACCATGAGATCATGACCTGAGCCAAAGTCGGACACTTAACTGACTGAGCCATCCAGGCATCCCTCTTTTTTTGTCAGTTTCAGTGTCTTGTGTATTCCTGGCAATTTCTCCATTTCATTTAAAGTACCTGATGTGTTAATATACAGTTGTTTATAGTTTTCCCTTATAATCCTTTTTATTTCTGTAAGTTTGGTAAATGTCCCCTCTTTTATTCCTGTTCGAAGTAATTTGAGTCTTCTCTCTTTTCCCTCGGCTAGTCTAGCTAAGGTTTCGTCAATTTTGTTGGTCTTTTCAAAGAACCAAATTTTGGTTTCATTGATTTTTTTTTTCTACTGCTTTTCTACCTTCCGGAAGCCAGGAATAAAGAAAAAAGTCTTTAAAGCAGCCAGTGGAAAACAAGACACGTTGGTTATAGAGGAAGAAGCAGTCCCGCAATACAGAAGATAATGGCCTAGCATTCCACTTAAAATGGATGCACTGATTCTCTTTAAAAGTTGATTAAACAAGAAAAAGGCACATTTCCTTTGAGTCTGAGGTGGTTAGTTTGATGTCTGCAGGAGACAGAAGAAAGGTTTCTCTTTCTTCTGTCCCTGAATTCCTAGACAACCACTGTGGCCCAGAGTTCTTCATAGTGGATGTGGGGATTTTTCTTCCCAGCACAAAGGGAAAGAACAGAACTAATAGGTCCTGCTGATACTACCCACAGTGTAGGCACGAGTCTGTGCTGATCATGCCTGTAAGGAAATTTTTTTCTCGTTTATTTTAGCCCGAATTCAGTCATAACAACCTTGGCTGTTCTTTAGAATCAGCTGGGAAGCATCAAAAAAATACCGAAGCCCATCCTCATACCAGACCAATTTAAATTTAGAGTCTAGCCGTGGAACCAGGCCCGCTGATTTCGTGCGTGCGTGCTTGTGTGTGTATAAATACAAAAAATATGCGTATATAGACTATGTACGTATAGATGTTTATATGTTTTTTGTTTTGTTTTTTTTAATTTTTAAAAATGTTTCTATTTGTTTTTTAGATAGAGTGTGAGCAGGGGAGGGGCAGAGAGAGAGAGAGACACACACAGAATCCGAAGCAGGCTCCAGGCTCCAAGCCATCAACACAGAGTCTGATGTGGGGCTCAAACTCACAAACCGTGAGGTCATGACCTGAGCTGAAGTCAGATGCTTAACCGACTCAGCCACCCAGGCACCCCCCTGTTGTTTGTTTGTTTTGGGGTTTTTTTGCCCTTTTTTTTTTTTTTTTTTTTTACTATCACATAGAACTTTTACAATATATAGTAAAGTAGAAAGAGTAGTGATCTTCAAACAGGTGGTATAAAGAAGAGCGAGTTTATGTATATTTTAAATGGATACAGGTGAGCATAATATTTCCATGGCATTTAGATTCTGTCAATCTCATTTTAGAAAGGAATGTTTTGCTTCAGACTGTCAAGGTTTACACTACTTTAGAAATAACATTCTTCACGACCGCTTAAACTTATTATGAATCCTTATAGATATCAAATGAAAATTGTGCAAGGGAGACCATGTATTAAGAACATTTAAAAAAAATTTTTTTTAATGTTTGTTCATTTTGGAGAGAGAGAGGCAGAGCAGAGCGTTAGAGGGAGAAGGGCAGAGAGAGAGGGAGACACAGAATCCGAAGCAGGCTCCAGGCTCTGAGCCGTCAGCACAGAGCCCGACCGCGGGGCTCGAACCCACGAACTGTGAGATCATGACCTGAGCCGAAGTTGGACGCTTAACCGACTGAGCCACCCAGGCGCCCCAAAAACATTTTTTTAAGGGCAGGAGAAGGGAAGAGTTTGAAGGTTCCGGGTCTGGATGGATTGCTTCTTCCTTCCGGAGGCCCGACGGCCATTCACTAGGATGTAATTTATTTCAGACCTTGTCTTTATAGTTCAGTGAAGCAGAAATGGACCCGTGCTTTACAGCTTCACCCGTTTTATGAGTGGTGAACAATAAGCACTGCAGAAACTTAAATGTGTGCTTTCGGAACCGTGTGGCTGGGTTTCTATACATAATCTGTGGGCAACGGAGAAACACATATGGGTCTGTGTGGCCCAAAGTTACTTTTACTATTGTTAATACTTATTAATGTAGCTTATTGCAATATAGTAATTAAGTCATTCTCTTCTGAAATCTGCTTTCACTTCCTACTAGTACTTTAAATTATCTTGCGGGGCTCCCGAGTGGCTCAGTCAGTTAAGCATCTGACTCTTATTTCGGCTCAGGTCATGATCCCACGGTTGGTGAGATCAAGCCCCATGTCGGGCTCTGCGCTGACAGTATGGAGCCTGTTTGGGATTCTCTGTCTCTCTGCTCTCCTCCTTCCCTCTCTTTCTCTCTCTCTCTCAAAATAAAAAACATTTTTAAAAATCTTAAAAAAATAAAATTATCTCCCTTAGCTCTGATCTCTTCCTAATTCTATTACTCCTCGGAAGAGAGGGGAGGTCCTTTTCTGGTTGGGAAGGACCACATGAATGGGCCCCTGGGGTCCACGCACAAGCAATGCCGGGTCTCCGTAACAGTCACAGCGGGTCTTTCCCATCACTGAGCACAGCTTACCGCAGGCCGGGCAGCGGTACCAATGTCCTCTCTAGTGGTCACTACAGCTGTGGGGAGTTGATTTTAACTTTTTCAGTTTATAGTTGAGAGAAGTGAGGCTTACGGAGGTTAACGAACTAACCCAAGGGCTCGGAGGTAGTTGGTGGGAAGGTGGGGCTTGCCCCTGGGTTGTCTAACGGACCATTTCTACTTCAGCACACAACTCTCCGGGCTCTGGCTCTTGGCGGAGTGCAGCGAGGTGAGTAACAGAAGGGAGAACGTTGGATGGGGTCTAAAGACCAGGGCTCCCATTCTAATTCCAGTGCCTGGTTAGCTGTGACCTAAGGTAAGTCACTTGGCACCTTGAAGTCTGTGTTGTTGTCCGAAATTTGCAGGATCATGTGAGATTTAAACCGTAATCAGTGTATGAGTATGACTGAGGATTCGTTTATCCTGTTTCCTCCTTCTCGTTTTGTTGTAGAATTAGTGAAAAACCATCATATCACCTTTTGCTCACAGAGGAGTTCATAAAACATCATTTGGTTTTGTGGAATTGGGAATGAGATGGTTTTTTCCCATTTCTGTTGAATGGATTGTCAGAGCTTGGAAGCGGATGGACGCGCGTAGTATCCCTGCCTGATTTTGGCATGGGGGAAATGAGTCAGGGAGTGTGGACCCAGGAAAATGTATCTTTTGGGATAGAAAAACATTACCTACGTGCATTCCAGATAATGCACAAATTGAATGAACTTGAGTAGAGAATGCCTAAATTGTTCATGTTGAGCTCTGAATCTGGTCTCTTATCTCTGGAGAATTGTGAAAAGATAGAGTTAAAAAAAAAAACCAAACAACCAAGAATACCATTTGTTTTAAAGGCACATGACTTACTCTGATGAGGAGAGAAGAAATTTCTAGGTTCCAGCTTACATGGCCGATTTCCTACTCTAGTTTCCAGAATCCAGTCAAAGCTTCCGCTGACTCAAAGAATTGTTGTTTCAAACGTCTTCTGTATTTGCTCACCTGCTTCTGGCTAGTCTTGTAAGAAAGTGAAAAAGACCAACTTTGGATATTAAAAAAATATATAAAGAATAACTGATGAAGGCCTGTGAACTTAGCACCTTGCCTGAGAGATAGTCAAATCTCCCGTCCCCCTGTCCCCATCACATACGCCTCAGTGGGGGGCACCAGCTTGAACCTCGACGTCTGTCACTCCCATGCCTTTCTTTGTACTGTCCCTGCATAGGTGTGTCCACCTAAATGATTTATGGCGTTGTTTTAAGACTTTATATAAATAGAACAATACTGCAGTATTCCTCTGCCCTTTTGATATTTTCCTTCAAAGTGAGAATGTGTTTGAGGGTTATTTATATTGATTCAGCTGGTTCTAGATCATTCACTTTCATGTTGCGTGAAATTCCACTGTATGGATATACCGTGTCTTAGTGGAGGCTGGTAAAACAAACCACCACAGGCTAGCTGGCTTATCATCAACGTGAATTTGTTCCTCACAGTTCTGGAAGCTGAAAGTCTGGGATCACAGTGTCAGCATGGCCGGGTTCTGGTGAGAGCTCTCCTCGAGGGTGCAGTCTCCTGATTTCTCCTTTTATCCTTACATGGAGGAAAGGCCGTGAGCTAACTCTCTGGGTTCTTTTGATAAGGGTACTATTCTCCTTGTTTGTCATTTTAAATGTTTGTTTATTTTTGACAGAGAGCACATGGGGGAGGGGCAGAGAGAGACGGAGACAGAGGATCTGAAGCGAGCTCTACACTGATAGCACAGAGCCCAGTGAGGGGCTGGATCTCATGAACCATGAGATCATGACCTGAGTCGAGATCAAGAGTCAGACGCTTAACCGACTGCACCACCCAGGCCCCCCAACTGTTCCCATTTTTTTAATATTTTTATTTTTATTATTTTTTAAACATTTTATTATTATTTTTTTTGGCATTTATTTATTTTGAGAGAGAGAGAGAGAGAGACAGAGCATGAGCAGGGGAAGGACAGAGAGAGAGGGAGACACAGAATCCAAAGCAGGCTCCAGGGTCTGAGCTGTCAGCACAGAGCCCGATGCGGGGCCCGAACCCATGAGCGAGATCATGACCTGAGCTGAAGTCGGACGCTCAACCGACTGAGCCACCCAGGCGCCCCGCAACTGTTCCCATTCTTAAGGGCTCTCTGTCTTCATGACCTAATTCTACCCAAAGCCCACTCCCCCACCCCCGTCCAAATACCACCACGTTGGGAATTAGATTTCAACATGAGTTTTGGAGGAACACAAACATTCAGTCCATAATACAACGCAATTTACCTGTTCTTCTATTGATGGACGTTTTGTTTTGGGATTACAAACAATGCCGCGAGCTCAAGCTTGTTTTCTGTCTCCTCGTGTAAATGTGTGTTTCTCTAGGGTTTATCTGCGTAGGGCTGGAACTTCCATGTGTTGGGTACGCACATCCTCAGCTTCACTGGATAGTGTAGGTTACTGTCCAAAGTGACGCTGCCAAGTTTACATTTTCCCCAAAGGTATTAGAGTGTTCCCACTGCTTTTCCTCCTTGCTCCCAGCTCTCATTACTGGGTAGGACAGAGGAAAAGTACGGGGTGATGAGCAGTTAGGTCAACTCTGCAGACTTGAAGTTGTCCTTAAAGAACAGGTGTTTGCAGAATAAAATCCAAACTCCTTACCATGGCACACACAGCCCTGCCTTATCCGGCTTCCTCTTTCCTGGCCACCCTCACCAGCCTCCTCTCCCCTCATTCAGGGTGGCTTTTCTTCTATGAAAACAGAGAGACAAACTCATTCCCACCTCAGAACTTGAGGTTTCGTCTGCGTGCAACACTCCCTTCCCAGCTCGTGGCATGACTGGTTTCTTCTCGACCTTTATATGTCAGCCCTTCTGAGAGGCCTCCTCTGACCACACAATATAAAGTAGTCCCCCCGCTTTGTCTTCCTAATTACCCCATGGCTCTCACTCACAGTACTCCGTGTTGCTGTCGTTTTTGTTGTTCATCGTATTTATCACAATTCGAAATTGCCTTGTTTCTCTCACCAGAATGTAAATGCCACGACAGCCACATACAATGCCTGGCATGTGCCAGAGTTTTACTGAGTGAACGAATGTACACACTGATGCTTGTACACACTGATTACTCTGCTTGGTAACTTGTCACCCCTTCCTGTCCCTTCTCCCACATTCGGTGTCCCAGCCTTCTGCTGACCACTGCCGTATAGATGAGGGTGGATGTAGAGGCCCCTGCTAGTATCCTATACAGACACCCTGTCCAGTGCTGTTTATGTCCTTCTGAGATGTCCCACGATCTCATGCATTGACTCTATCCATAGTTAAACCGTTCTTTCTCTCTTTTTTTAATGTTTATTTTGAGAGAGATTGAGATAGCGCTAGCAGGAGAGGGGCAGAGCAAAAAGGAGAGAATCCTAAGCAGGCTCCAGCATGGAGCCTGATGTGGGGCTCAACCCCATGAACCATGAGATCATGACCCGAGCCAAAATTGAGTTGGACTCCCAACCAACTGAGGTACCCAGGTGCCCTTGAACCTTTCTCTTTGGACTAAAGTGAGACCATCGCCCTCTACCCTCAGTGCTTGGAACCAATGACCACCATCCTCCTCTCTCCATCTCTGGAGGTCATCATGGCTTTCGTAAGTGCTTGGTGGAGGATGAGGTTTGCGTGAGTCCTCTCTGGCCCTTTCTCGCTGACCAATAGTGCAGAAGGCTCCTCAAGGGGCCGAGCATATATTTATTTACTCCTCATCTGGGTAGTGGTGACTTTGTGAGCATCATTTGAATCACCTGTGATTCCTGCATCCAGTTGACCTACTAAAGGATCACCTGTTGCTTGTGGAGGAAAATACAATGATTATTCTGAGATGGATCAGTTGACGCACTCACCTTCGTGCCCTCCACCCCTCATGACACCTCTTCCTGGGCCAGGACAGGCGGTCTCTTTTGGGTTCTCCCCGTACTCCTTCCAGTCACTGCACTTACCTCATTGACTTGTCATGATCTCTTTTTCCCTGAGGAGAGGGAAATATGGTTTAAGCTTTGTATCGTTAGTGCTTGGCATGAAGTAGTCATTTAATCAATGTTAATTAAGTAGATGAACAAATAAGTGGTAGATGGAGTGAATTCTAGACCTGGAATGAAAACCCGGTTTATTAAGACATTCAATTTATCGGGAGAGAGTGCCAGCTTCTGCGTCTGACAAAAATTTGTAACCTTGACAGCTCAGCTCCAGAGAAAACCAGGTTTCCCACAGACGGTTGAGGTAAGAACCAGGCTTCGAATGAGGCACCGTTAGTCTGTCCTCAACCCGCACCATCAAGCGTGGATAGAGCAGCGACCACCCAGAATTCTGCTCCACACCTGTGTATATCCCCGGTAGAGATTTCACTTTGATTATTCATTCAACATTAGTCAAGTGTTTATATGTTTTCGCATGAACAAGGGAACAAGAAGCAGTGTGTTGTCACTTGCTTCATAACTGAACACAGAGGAAGCGTCTGTGTTATTCGGATGATGACTCAACTGAATGAGCATCATCGCTGAAGAATCCGGATAGATGTTGCACCGTCGTCTTCGTTTCCCAGTGCCAGACCCATAGAGCGGTCTGTAAAGAGAGGATGTGAAGAACGGTGTTGTTTTCCGCCCAGACTCCTGTGTGCTTTGTCTACTGCGGGGTCACCACGGGACGGTGTGCAGTGGTTCTCTTTCTGACCGTGGACACGCATAGAGTCTTTGTACTGCCTGCCTTTGATTTGCTAGTTTGGCTCAAGTCCGAGTATTCCTAATTTCTGGACTTCACTCTGCGTTATAGGGGAGAAGCTGAAAAACGGTCGTCATTGCCTCTCGGCCTTTTGGCTAACATCAAGTTTAGTATCGGATAAGACCCTTTCTCCAAGGAAACGTGTCATTTGAAGAGGGTTATCTTGTCATAATAGATTGTCTTGTGCCAGCTTTAGCAAAGGGACTAGGGAAAGTGTCTTTGAGACAGTTTAACTCCTTTCATATTGCCTCGATTGTATTTATCTTCTTTAAAATTATTTTATTTTTCTTTGTTGAATATCTTCCTGAAAGAGTCCATACATACCTTGTGCCTGGAATAAGGTAGAGCATAAAATATACACACATAATATTTGTTGTCTTGTAGGCAACTGAAACAACAGAATAATCATAATAAATTAATTTGAATTAAAATCGATTTTTAAAATTTTGTGTATCATCTAACATAGTTGGAGGAAAATGCAGTGCATGTCTGTGTTTTTAAAAATTGATTCAGTATAACGCTTGTAAATATGTGATTGGCATATTTACAAAATTGGTTACCAATTTTATTTAGCACCTCCATTAAAAGTTAGACTCTAAAAGATTTTCCTTTATTTGTTCATTTATTTTTTATAAGCTGGTAGAAAATTTTCAAGCGAAAATGGAAATACTAACAGCTCCAGAAGATCCTTATTTCTTTACTAACACATGATGTGTTAATAAACACATTTATCTGGCTTATTTGGTAGCTGTCTGTTTAATAGAGTTTAATTTTCTACAACTTTCTTTGGGGAGTAGAAATTTAGTTTCCTTCCTATCTTTCAAAATTCTTACGAGCAATGACTGATTTCCCTGCTTGAATTTATTATTATTATTTATTTTTCAAAAACACACCCAGACACAGATACAGATACGGGCCTGGAAAGAAATAGAGCACAATATTAGAGATGGGTACCACCATGTGATGGGTTTTGAGCACTTAAAATCTCTACACTTTTCTGTACTCTCCCAAATTTTCTACAACGAGTTGGTGTTACTTTTGTTAGCATAAAAGGCCACCAACGAAATGTACTTTAAGATATTTGGCTCATAGATTGTAAAAGCTTTGCTTAGGCTGATACCCTGGACATGATTTTTTTTACATCTTGATCCCGGCAGGGCTTCGCCGAACACATTTTGTTGCCAGCTTTACGTGGAGCAGAGAGTTTTAATTCCTTACCAGTTACGTCGAAGTGCATACATGTACCTTCTTTTTTTTTTATATATAAAAGTTTATTTTCAAATTGGTTTACATATAACACCCAGTGTTCATCCCAACATGTGTCCTCTAATGCCCGTCACCCCCTCTCCCCTCTCTCTCACCCCCCTCACCGTCAGTTTGTTCTTAGTCTTTGAGAGTCTCTTATGTTTTATCTCCCTCCCTCTCTGTGTCTTTTTTCCCTTTCCCCTCTTCCCCTCCCCCTGGTTTTTGCTTAGTCTCACAAAGTCCACCTATTTGTGGAAACATATGGTATCTGTCTTTCTCTGACTGACTTATTTCACTTAACATAATACCCTCCAGTTCCATCCATGTTGCTACACATGGCCAGATTTCATTTTTTCTCATTGCCACATAGTAGTCCATTGTATATATGTGCCACATCTTCTTTATCCATTCGTCAGTTGATGGGCACTTGGTCTCTTTCCGTGATTTGGCTATTGTCGAAAGTGCTGCTATGAACATTGGCATACACGTGCCCCTATGCATCAGCATTCCTGTGTCTCTTGGGTAGATTCCTAGCAGTGCTATTGCTGGGTCATAGGGTAGCTCTATTTTCATTTTTTTGAGGAACCTCCACGCTGTTTCCAGAGTGGCTGCACCAGTTTGCATTCCCACCGGCAGTGTGGGAGGGTGCCTGCTTCTCCACTACATGTACCTTCTTAAAAGATGATCGTTTCATCTGTTGAAAAAAATGTATAAAATCTAAAATATGCAGAAACAAAATTTAAAAAATCATGATCCTGAGGTCAGGAATAGAGACAAAGTTGTAGTGCTACTTTAAGCTCTAAGTACATCAGTAGTTTCTTTAACGTTTACATCTGGGCAAACCTATGCACTTAAAGTGTTTTCTTCTCCCTCAATTTACGCAGTACTAGCGTATGACAACCTGATGGCCATAAGAGTGTAATTTTTTTGCAGAGGATTTTATCATGAAAAACTGAAAGAAGAAAAAACAAGCCATGCATTAGCAGAATGGATTATTCAAAACTGAGATTACCTAAAATCGACATACGGAAAAGTAGACACTGATGTATACAATCTATGGCATATCCCAATATATGTGGATATTCAAAGTAAGATATATCATTATTATTTTTTTAACAACCCAATCTTTTAAATAAACCTGCCTTGAAATATGACCCTAAGAGAATAACAGAGATATGAATGTTTTTCACGTGGAAACATTTTTATTTTTAATACATTTTTAAAGCCACAACATCGATTTCTATATTACACATAATTATCACTTTTAAAGTAAAGATAATTTTTTTGAGAGAGAGAATCTTTTTTTTTAATTTTTTAATGTTTTTATTTATTATTGAGAGACAGAGAGAGACAGAGCAGGAGCACAGGAGGGGCAGACACAGAATCTGAAGGCGGTTCCAGGCTCTAAGCCGTCAGCACAGAGCCCAGTGCGGGGTTCAAACTCACAAGCTGCAAGATCATGACCTGAGCTGAAGTCGGACACTTAACCGACTGAGCCACCCAGGTGCCCCAGGAGAGAGAGAGAGAATCTTAAGCAGTTTCCACACTCAGCATGGAGCCTAACGTGGGACTCAGTCGCACCACCCTAAGATCATGACTTGAGCTGAAATCAAAAGTTGGGCATTCAACTGACTGAGCCACCCAGGTGCCCCTACCGTGAAGAAAATTTTAATAACATTCTGTCGCTAAACATGAAGCAACGTGGGAAAAGATGTTGTCTCATTATCCCTCCAGTCTCAGTTAACCAAGGCTTTATTCAGTATCCACTATGGTTTCAGCACCCCAAAATAGTTCTGTCTTACAAAAATGGAGCCAGTTAAGGCTTTGTTGTGATTGCTATGTGTTGTACTGTTGTGTGCTATTTTTCCAGAGCTATGGGGATACATATTATTTCAATTAGTTTAATATTTGTCTCACTTGATAGAAACCAAATGTTCACTCATTAGTGAAAAGAAAGAGGGGAAAAGGCAAAAGTTAAAAAAAAAAAAAAAGACATCCAGGGGCACCTGGGTGGCTCAGTTGGTCAAGCGACTGACTTTGTCTCAGGTCATGATCTCGCAGTTCGTGGGTTCAACCCCCATGTCAGGCTCCGTGCTGACAGTGTGGAGCCTGGAGCCTGCTTCAGATTCTGTGTCTCCCTCCCTCTTTCTGCATCTTTCTCTCTCTCTCTCTCAAAAATAAATAAACATTAAAATTAAAAAAAAAAAAAGACATCTAACATTGATCGAGCCATGAGTCTGGGCACCTATGTTGACCTCCCAGGGAGAGACTGGAGGTTCACTAGGTGGGAGAGAAGTGGCAGCCTGGCTCAGGAAGGAGGGGTGCACTTGGGGTAAATGGCTTTTTGTGAGCCCGCGTGCCTGTGTGAGGCTGTAGCCCATCCCTGAAGAGTTCCTGCCTTTTACCTTGGTGCTGTTGGCTTCATGGCTTCCTGAGAGTCCTTCACTTCTAGATCTCCCGAGAGCCATCAGGGGTTCTCCTTGCCCTTCCCTTCCTGAGCCTTCAGATGGTTTGGGGGCCAGCTAATCCTGCCTGCTCTCAGTCTTCCTGACAGAACTCTAACCAATAATGGACGCTTACGCTGATCTGCTCATTTCTCCGGCGTCCAAACAGTGAGTCGTTTAGTTTTCCGACTCCGAATGGAAGGCAGTGATGACTCAGGATGTGTTCTAAATTTCTAATAGAGCATATTTCTTGGTATTTCCTAGCCATTACACTTTCTTGAAATCTCTCACACCCCCTCCCCAAATAACAAAACCAAGGAAGGTGCCAGCATTAAACATTTTCATTTATTATAGCTGCTATTGTTGTCAGTGTATCTTGCCTTACACCAGAATTGTGACAAAGGGCAATTAGTTTTAGAGACAGGGAAGAAAGGTAGGAAGGTTGCTTAAATTTTTCCCAAACCTGGCTGGAGGGAAAATTTGCACATCCTTCAAGTTTGTGAAACAGGCGTCGAATCTTTATTAAATTGGCCAGCAGAAGAAGGTCATCCCCGCTCAGGTATTGGAGCACTGGAACCGCCTTGGGGTTAAGTAGCTTTTCAGCAAAGAGAAAGAGAAGGGAATTCAGGGTCCACCTGTGGAAGCCGGAGGGGTGGGGGCAGGAGGAGGTGTGTGCTGGTACTAATTTGGAGTTGGAATCCCTTGAGGCTCATTAGCTACAAAGCATGGGGGGGGGGGGCAGCGGAGCTTTTATTCTCATCCAAAGGAGGAATTGGCTGAAATGCTGTGGAGATTTGAGAGACCAGAGCAGGCCAGAGCAAATAGAATTTGGATACTTTCAAGTGCTTACATTTTATTCAAGTCATTTATGAGCCTATGCTGAGGGGAGCACAAAGATGCCGCAAACACAGTCCCTTCCCAGGGGGGGATACCCTTTGGGGAGGGCACGGTCCATGCTGGACTAGAGCTAGGACGGCACTGAGGGGGCCGCCTTCCTCAGAGAAGGTAACACCTGAGCTGAGTTTTCAAGAATGACTGGGATGGCTAAAGTTCCTTTCCCTCTAGAACGTGCTCCTTCCGCCAGGAGGCCATTCCACATTAATCTCTCCATGACCCTTCCGTGGCCTCTGCGCTTCCCCCTCCTCACAGCCGTTGGTGATTCGGGCTGATGTGGTCTCCTTGCAGCTGCGGGAAGGGGAATGCCTCTATCAGGACAGTCTTGCCTGAGCGTTTCCAGGGTGGATTCAGGATTCAGGGCCGGCCTCAGCGGGGTGAGCTAAATACAAGCTCAGCTACTACCTTCTGCGAGCAGAGTGACCACTTACCTGCAAGGGACACAGGAACTCACAGCATTTTCATCCCTCCGTGCATCAGAAGGTAAGGAGGGAGGACAGGAGGGACAGAGGACTATGAGATGGATGAATAACCGGAAGGGGCCAGCATTTTTAACTTCCCTTTAATCCCAAATTCCATAAGATGACAGAAAACTTTTTAAGAGAGTAAATCAATGGCTCTAGGAAATAGGAAAGATTTTGGGGCGCCTGGGTGGCTCAGTCAGTTAAATGTCTGACTCTGGTTCAGGTCATGATCTCACTGTTCATGGATTCGAGCCCCATGTTGGGCTCCTTGCTGACAGCTCAGAGCCTGGAGCCTGCTTCAATTCTGTGGCTCGCTGTCTTTCTGCGCCTCCCCCACTTGTGTTCTGTCTCTCTCTCTCAAAAATAAACATAAAAAAATTTTTTTAAATAAAAAAATTTTAAAAAAGGAAATAGGAAAGATTTCAATCAGCAGGAATAACCTCATTAAATTCCTGAAAATCATAACACAAATGGCACTATATCCATGGAGAGATAAATGACCAAATGAAACCACTAACCCAAAACACACGCATTCTAAGATCAAATAAAAGTGAGAAGCAGGAGGGGCCCTGAGGTAAATATTAGGTTGACCACTTGGGAGGCAGCCCCTCACCTCGCCCTCCGTGTTGAAACATGGCACCCTCAGGCTAGGCCTGGAAGTCTGGCACTGGGGCTAGCCTTCTACCCCTCACCAGTACATACCACTTTCCCACAGTCCCCACAAACAAACTTCAGTAAGCAGAAAGTGGGGAAAAGCCGGGATTCTCAAATACAAAATGAACACATGGCCAGGAATCACCACATATCTGAGGAAAATTGAGGTCATGAGAGAGAGGCCAGATTTACCAATAGGGATACTAATACTCAAGGAGCCCGCATTAATAGCTAGACAGAGGCTTTGGAATATGATTAATATTTTCTGAGGGAGGATTTGAGAGAATTATTGTTGTTAAAGAGAAGAAATAACTAGAGGACTTGGGATTTAATTCTACGCATATAGAAAAAAAGATGTGTTAACGATTTTAGAGTGACGATTAAAATACAATGTATTAAAAGATTGCGTCTAATAGGTTGAGGAAAACAAAATCCAGTTTTATACTGTTTGCAAGAGACACATCTAAAACTGCAGAAAAATGCTGAAAATCAAAGAATGCAAAAAAAAATGTACCAAGCAAATACTAACTAAAAAGAAAGCAGGTGTGGCATTTTAACATCATGTAGAATAGCATTTAAGGAAAAGGTCACTAGTAGGGAAATTGGGAATAACACCTATTGACAATATAACAGTTTTTTTTTTGTTGTTAAAAAGAAAAACCTTCACTGATACACTGAGTCACATAGTGGGCGCAGCTGAAGAGCAAATAAGTGAGCTGGAAGATGGAGCTGGTGTGAGGCAGGAAGTATGGCACATCAAGAAGAGGGTCAGCATCTGTAATTTCCTAACCTATATTTACAAAGATAAAGGAAGCAAAATCTGGTAGAAGTAGTGGGGAAAATGAACAAGTCCACAATCCTATTTCATACATTTCTCAGAACTAAGCCAATAATATAAAAAGAAAAGGATAGAGAAATGTGAGTGGAACAATTAGACATACAAAGCTTGTGACAACAGTACACTTTTTGGGGGGTCAAATATACATGGAACGGTCACAAAAATTAGGTAATCAGCCACAAATAAAATATCAATACATTTGAACAGCAGGGAAAAAAAGTGCAAGCCATAGTCCTTGATCCATTTAGAAATGAACAAGAAAAGGATAGTAAATTTTAAAAAATCTATTTGAAAATTCAATAACTACGGAGTTGAAGAAACCAAAATAGGTAGGACAAACTATTTAGAAGCAAGAGAAAACAAGAGCATTCCATATGGCCCAAGAGGCCCAGAGAGGGCAGCGTGGAGGTGGGGAGGAGGTGCTACTAGAGTGGATTGGGTGGTGGAGAAAGGACTGAGCAGAAACCTGAAGGAAGTGAGGCAGCAGCTTTGTGCTAAATAGGGGAGGAATATTTTAGGTTGAGGGAAGAGCAAGTGCAAAAGCCCTGTGGCAGGGACATGCCTGGAATTGTTGAGGAGCAGTGAGAAGGCCAGCGTGGCTGGAGCACAGAGAGGGAGGAGAGAGCAGTACAGAAGGAACATTAGAAGAAGGAAGTCCAGAGCATGTGCAGGATTGCAGGTCTCTTCTAGGACCTTGGCTTTTACTCTGAGTAGGATTAGAAGCCACTGGATAGTTTGGACCAGGGTTTGTTTTTAAAGTATCAGTTGTGCCCTCTTTGGCAGCACATATACTCAAATTGGAACAAGACAGAGAAGATTAGCGTGTCCACTGCACAAGGATGGTACCTGTTGTGTTAGATAGACTTTGAGAAGACCAGAAGCAGGGAGACTCATTAGGAAGCTGCTGTGATAATTTAAACGAGAGATGGACTAGGCACAAGAGGCAGACAAGAGGGATAGTACTGGGGGAGGTGAGAAGAGTTGGAGCCTGGACGCGTATTGGAGGTAGGGTTGATTAGAGCCTGCAGGGAACAGGTGTGCTGCTATGAAACAGAAGGGGAGCGCTGCTCCAAAGTGGCCAGAGCAGTTGACAGAATTCAGTTGCTGGGGCGCCTGGGTGGCTCAGTCGGTTAAGCATCGGACTCTTGATTTCGGCTCAGATCATGATCTCACAGTTCATGAGATTCAACCCGCGTTGGGTTCCGCATTCACAGAGTGAAACCTGCTTGGGATTCGCTCTCTTCTCTCTCTCCCTGCTCTTCCCCCTGGCGCGCGCTCTCTCTGTCTCTCTCAAGGTAAATAAATAAACTTAAAACAAAAAGAAATAATACAGATGCTGTTCTTTGATGGAGGAGACTAAGGGTGGAGCGAGCTTTGAAATCGAATGTTGAGTTTTTCATGCCCTCTTAGACACACAAATGGAGATATGGGGCTGGAATCAGAGCTGTGCAGGTTAGAAGTTCACGGGAGATAAGATGAAAGGGTGACCAACATGCAGGTGATATTTGAGGGCAGGAGACTCCATGAGATCACCCAGGGAGTGAGTACAGACGAAGATGAACCTCCGGCTGAGGCCTGGAGGGAGCGTCTTCATATTAAGAAAATGCAGAGGTGACGAAAGTCAGCAAAGAAAAACGAGAAGGAACAGTCGCTGGGGTGGAAGGAAAATCAAAGGAGAGCAGGGTCCTGGAAGTAAGGTGTGAAATGCTCCCAGGAGGAGGACATGAGTAACTGCCCGGTGTCACTGGGAAGTCACTTGGTGTAGCATAAATTAGCATATGAAATGTTACGTAGCAATTAAAAATAAAATAGACAGATGTGCTTGGAAATGTAGACATGGGGAAGCCTTTAATACCCATGAAGTGGAAAACAGAAACAAATGGGATCCCACAACAATATAAGCAATATGATCCAATTTTTATTTAAAATAATTTTTTTTAATGTTTATTTATTTTTGAGAGAGTACAAGCAGGAGAGGGGCAGAGACAGAGAGGGAGACACAGAATCTGAAGCAGGCTCCAGGCTCTGAGCTGTCAGCACAGAGCCCAACATGGGGCTCGAACTCAGGAATGCTGAGATTGTGACCTGGGCCGAAGTTCAATGCTTAACCGACTGAGCTACACAGGTGCCCCCTCCAAGTTTTATTTTATTTATTTATTTTTAAAAATTTTTTTAACGTTTATTTATTTTTGAGACATAGAGACAGAGCATGAGCAGGAGAAGGGCAGAGAGAGAGGGAGACACAGAATCCGAAGCAGGCTCCAGGCTCTGAGCTGTCAGCACAGAGCCCGACGTGGGGCTCAAACTCACAGACCATGAGATCGCGACCTGAGCCGAAGTCGGCCGCTTAACCGACTGAGCCACCCAGGCGCCCCCAAGTTTTATTTTTGAAAAGATGTGTGTGAGGGGCACACAATGAGAAACGGAAAAACTTTTGACGTTGAATTTTTTATTTTTGCACCAAAATGGCTCTATTTCTGATTAAAATTCATTTCTAAGGAGGGAGTGGAGGAGAGAGAACATTTTTTACATTTTTGGTAAGAATGTGTTTACCATGCATGTAAGATACCAGAAGAAGGCCATCTCATAAATGTCTAAGAAGCTTGCCTGGAGCCTGAACAGCCTGACAGCAGGAGCGGGAGTGATGGGAAGTGGCAGGAATAGTGCTGAGCACCTTGGAGACCCTCGCTCCCTGTTGGCTTGATCTGAAGTCTCCCTTCTATTTGGTGTTTATGAGATAGGCCTGCCTGTGCTGAATATTGAGGTCATATTTCCACTTAGCTAAAAGGGTGGAATTTTTAGAGGTTGACAACGCCTTTGAAGTCTGGAGCAATCTCTTCCTTTAATCATTGATGAAACAAAGGGCCTCAGAGTTGAAGGGGCGTGTTTGGAGCCACACACTAGACATGCTACATAGATCTCTATTTTTTTTAATAGATATTTTTGAATGCTTATTTTCAAGAGAGAGCTAGAGCAGGTGAGCACACACTGGCAGGGAGAGGGACAGAGAGAGAGAGAGAGTGGAGAAGGAGGATCCCAACAGTCTGCACTGACTGCAAAGAGCCTGATGCGGAGCTCGAACCCACAAATTGCAAGATCATGACCTGAGCCGAAGTCGGGTGCTTAACCAACTGAGCCACCCAGGTGCCCCCTATAGATCTCTATTTATCTCTATCTCTGTCTCTATATGTTATTGAGGTATAATCGACAAACGCATAGAGCTACCATTTCCTGAGTACTTAGTGCCAAGCACCACACTAAGTACTTTGCATTCCCCTTGATCTTCACAGCCATCTATTTGGAATCATTATCTACACCTAATAGATGAGGGCAGCAAAGTTCAAGTTCACCCACTAAGCTAAGTGGCAAGGTTGAGGTATGAAACTAGATCCCTGTAACCCGAAGGCCAGGATATTAACCATTGTTAGTCACCGAGAGTGTACTCTCAGCTGTGCCCTTGGTGGGAGAGAGGAATCAGTAAGGCAGAGATTTTGTGCTTCCGGAGCTCACCATCCAGTAGGAAAGGCAGCCATAAGGGTCTATAAGGCAACACGGTTCAGCGAGCATAGGGACCAAGGACAGTACATGGATGACCCAAAGAAGGCCGTGATGGACGCTGATTGGGCAAAGGACTAGGAGGTCCCGGAAGTGTTTTCAAGGAGATGGGACATATGTGTGGTCTTGAACATGGTGAGAACCCAGGTCTCCTGACTCAGGCCAGGGCTTTCTGCTATAGCACAGTGGAAAAACAGTATGAAACCCTAAAACGAAACCCCCGGTGCAACGCTCCTTGGTCTCAGAGTAAACACAGTAAATCTTAGTTGGATCTAAGTCTGACCTGAAAGGAATAAAACCATAAGGCTGCGTCCTTTCCACATGCAATTTCACTATGTGTTTCTTTTTTTTCATTGAATTCCAGAACTCTTAGTAGACGGTAGATTACACACAAAATCTGAGTAATAACACTAACAAAAGCCATTTATTTGTATTAGTCTAAATGCTTGGAACTGTGTTTCAAAAATGTACCTACCTTCACTTTGGTCCCGACGCTGATTCTTGCCTGTTGGCCCATTGCTAGGAAAGTGATTGAAATCTTGTCTTGTTCTAAAATGCGAATTCCGATGTAATGATTCAAAGCCAGAAAGACAGGTTTAAATGAAACAAAGGATGAGGAAGCGACAGAATGGGACCAATTCCAAGTCCTTATTCTGTTGCCAGCTTGATCTGAATATTGACCTCCCAAGATATTGATGTATACCCTGGGAAGAAAGGAAATGAAAAATTATAAGTGATAACATTATAATTCAACCTTGAAATTAGCCCTGTCACTTGTTCGTCAAGGGGAGTAGTTCATGCTAGCTAGAAGTGTTTGGAGGGTGCAAAACCGCAGGTCATCTTTGGCGTGGGAATACCGCAACTGAATTTTATACTAATTTGAAGTAGTGGATCCAAGCTGGGTCTAAGAGAGGGAACCAGGATGCTAAAGGGATCTGGAAGACTGTGTGCCGGGAAGAATGAAGGGGGAGCGGGGAAGGTTTAGTTTGGACAAGCAGACATTACAGGAGACCGGGCTATCCCTGAAAGAGGGGAGACCAGTGCCTGGATTTTCCCCAGGATGAAATGAAGACCGGCAGGTGGAAGCCCCGGGGAAGGCCTAATTGGCCTCGGTACAGGACAGCTGTGTTCTCAGAGCACCCAGCAACGGGGAGCGCGGAGCCCTTCCGGGAGGGAAGCTGTCAGGGCCGGGTGTGGGCACGAGCAGCTCAGGGAACATCGCTGAGATGGCTCAGAGCGCTGCTGAAGAGCCCTGTGATGGGGCACAAGGTGGAAGCGTGACTAGTGGGGCCTCGCCAATCTCTTAGCACCGCTGATGCTACATTTTACATCATGCCATACATATTAAGCCCCACCCAGTGTGGGATTTGGTGGCACTAGTGACTGCCCCTCTACCTAGTTCTCTCCTCCTCGTGCTCTCTCCCCTTCTTCCAACTTGGATCACCATCCCTTTCTTGAGGAGAGGGAATAGGTACAGTTCTGGTTGTTTACAGAGTTGGCCGAATTTGATAATAAATTATTATTTTTTTAACTAGATGAATTGGCCGTGAGGGCCCCTAGAGTAAGATCACTAACGTCTTCTTTCCCCACTACGGATTAGTGGTAGTAATCTAATAACAAAAGTACAAATAAGAAATTGAGGTAATTATCTTATTGTGTCTGTGTCTTATTGTGAGGAGGAAGGTTTGGTTTCATCTTGAAATGTGGATGAAAACAATATTTGGCTAAAACTAGATAGATAGATTGTTCGTTTGATAAACATTCCTGTGAGTGCAGATGCATGCTGGGAGTGGTAAAGATTCAGAATGTGGCTTTATTATTTTTTTTTAATTTTTTTTAATGTTTATTTATTTTTGAGACAGAGACAGAGCATGAGTGGGGGAGGGGCAGAGAGAGAGGGAGACACAGAATCTGAAGCAGGCTCCAGGCTCTGAGCTGTCAGCACAGAGCCTGATGCGGGGCTTGAACTCAAGGACCGTGAGATCATGACCTGAGCCGAAGTCGGACGCTCAACCGACTGAGCCACCCAGGTGCCCTAGAATGCGACTTTAAAGAACATTGGTCTAGGGGCTCCTGGGTGGCTCAGTTGGTTAAGCATCTGACTTCGGCTCAGGTCATGATCTGCTTGTTCGTGAGTTCCAGCCCTGTGTCGGGCTCTGTGCTGACAGCTTAGGGCCTGGAGCCTGCTTCAGGTTCTGTGTCTCCCTCTCTCTCTACCCCTCCCCCCACTTGTGCTCTGTCTCTCTCTGTGTCTCAAAAATGAATAAATGTTAAAAAAAAATAAAAAACAAAAAGCAAAGAACATCAGTCCAGCAGGGGGATGAACTTGCTGCACAAAAGGCAAAATGAGTGTGTGGAAGTCCCATCAGAGGGCCAGGAATCCAGCTTGTGGGTCGGGGTACTTCATAGACAAGGGAAAAGTCCTAGAAACCAATGACTATTTGGTGACAATTAATACAGTAGCCACCAAATGTAATATAGCATTGCTATTGAACCCTGAAGGGTGATACAGTAATACATATAGAGATAATGGACTGAGTACTGCTTTGGACCTAAAAAACACAAATGTCTTAACTTTCTCAAATACTGGCAGAATGTCCAAACTTTATCCATTATTGACAGAATTTCTCAAGATGAGATTGTTATTCTTATAAATAATTTAAAGGGGGAGAGTATCTCTTTCTGAAAACTCAAAAAGTTTGAACTGCATTCGAAGCCTTCAGATTCTATCTCCTTCTCTCTGTGCCCCTCCCCTGCTCGCACTCTCTCTCTCTCTCTCTCGCAAATAAATAAATATTAAAAAATAAAATTAAAAAATGAAGTTAGAACCCAAATTTCACTTTTTCAGGCTAAATGAAATAATGTGAAGTCCTAGAGTATATAAGTTAGTAGGTCATGGGGCGCCTGGGTGGCTCAGTCGGTTAAGCGACCGACTTTGGACTCGGGTCATGGTCTCGCGGTCTGTGAGTTCGAGCCCCGTGTCGGGCTCTGTGCTGATGGCTCAGAGCCTGGAGCCTGCTTCAGATTCTGTGTCTCCCTCTTTCTCTCTGCCCCTCCCCTGCTCACGCTCTGTATCTATGTCTCTCAAAAATAAATAAACGTTAAAAAAAAAAAAAAACATTTCTTAAAAAAAAATAAGTTAGTAGGTCAAAATTGGATCAGGACCTTAATTTCTCGAGAGATTTTGTTTGTATGTTATTGTTGTTGGTTGTGGCTATAGGAATATAGGAATGGTTACAAATATATCTCAAATTATAATAACATACACACAAACACACAAACTCTAACAACACAGTGTAGCAGCTGTCCATTGTAAATTATTTCTATAGATGAGTCAGTATAACAGTATCAGGGCACAGGCTCTAGGAAGACCACTGGGTTCCTCTTCCAAATCCTTATGGTGACCATAAAATTTATTGAGAGATTGTTTTCTAATATTGAAATCATATAGTTCGTGTTTCTTTCTGTTTATAGAAAGAATATGATGAGTTTTGTTTTACATAGTTGCCTGGGATTTTTCCACCGAGAAGCAAATGGAATGACATAAATAAAAAATTTCTCTGAATTGAACATTACTACCAAAGACTAACTTAAATAAAGCCATTTTTATCATTTAAAAGGAAAGAGAAAGCTTCTAGGTATAATATGAATAAGTTCTAGGAATTCAATGTATGACATAGAGATTATAGTTAATAATATTGTACATATACTTGAAAGTTGTTAAGGGAGTGTATCTTGAATGTTCTTAACACAAAAAAGAAGTGGTAATTACATGACGTGATGGAGATGTTAGCTAATGCAATGGGATAATCATTTTGTAATATATTAAGTATATCAAATCAACACATTTTATGTCTTTAATTTACACAATGTTGTATGTCAATTATAGCTCAATAGAGTTGGGGAAAATGAAAGAAAAAGTGGAATTTCATAAACCACCACCGCCAAAATGGCACCAAGAGAAACTTAGAGGCCTACCAGACATTTCCATTGGGATGATAGCAGGAACTTCTGCCAGAAGAATCTAGCAATCCTAGGATCGCGGGTTCAGTGGGCATGTCTTCTTGGACTATACAAGTGAAGCCACGTATTTTGTTAGGCACTCGGATGATGGCTAGATTTCCAGATGGGTAGCTGAGATTAGATAAGGTTATTTGAGTTGTTCTAATGGTCCTTGACTATTCTGGGAACAAATTCACTTTATGAGAGAGCCCTTTGAAACCATTCTAGAATGGGAACTACTCTTACTACAAAAAGGATTTTATGCTTTTTATGTGACCAAAGTATATTTACAAGACATAAAACTCCTCAAAAAATACTGGCAAATGGAATCCAGTGACACATAAAAAGGATTATATAGTATGATAAAGAGGAATTTATCCCAGGAATGCAAGGTTGGCTTAACATCTAAAAATCCATCAATGAAATATACTATATTTATAGAATAAAAAGCAAAAAAAAAAAAAAAACACAAAAAAACACCTCCATATACACAGAAAAAGTGTTTGACAAAATCTAACGCCTTTTTATGATAAACAACTCAATGAACTAGGAATAAAAGGGAGACTCCTCAATCTAATAGTGTGTCTAACAAAAACCCACAGCTAACATCATACTTAATGGTGAAAGACTGATTTCCCCCTAAGATCAGAAACTAAGCAAAAATGTCCATTCTCCCTACTTCTATTCAACATTACATTGAAGGTTCTAACCAGGGAAATTTTATGCAAGAAAAAGAAATGAAAGGTATCCAGATTGGAAATAAAAGATGTAAAACTATCTCTATTTGCAGATGACATGCTCTCATATTTAAAAAATCCTAAGGAATCCACAAAACAATATATTAGATACTAACAAACAAGTTCAGCAGGGTTGGAGGCTACCAGACCAATATATAAAAATAAATTGTATTTCTGTATACTAGCAGTGAACATTCTGAAAGTATAATTAAAAAAATAATTCCATTTACAATAGCATCAATAAGAATAAAGAAAACTGAGGGTAATTTAGCAACTGTTAATACTCAGTCCTATCTAAGCTGATCAGAAGCCCGGAGGTGAAGTAAACACAAAATTGATTCTGAATCATTTTGAAAAGCAGCCATGCCTTCAAAAGAATTAAGAATTAAAGCTAGGGCATTAAATGATAATAATTAAAGATGGGGGAAGTTATTTAAAATGTACTGATACAATTAAAACAAACCCTATACTCTTTCTCATAGGGCCTACAAACTAAAACTTCATTATATTTCCTATGACCTGAAAGTCATTTTTCGGGTTGATTATTGGGATTTGACTAAACTTTTAGGAAACTATGGCTAACCATGACTTTCTCCTAAAAATTGGGGCCTTCAGTCACCAAAAAGCCCTCCTCATTTTACAGTTTTGTTTGTTTGTTACTTTTCTTGAGGTATTAAGTGGCCTTTATGTCAAAATAGCAAATAGCTTGGCCGTCAGGCAGAAGTTCAAGTGGTGAATCACTTAGCATTCCAGAAAACAGATATTGAATTTTTGTACTAGAAAATAATGTGCTGCTCACAGACGTGTAAATCGGGGCACGCTTTCTGGGAGACAAAATCTATCAAAGCTTTAAAATGTCTGTAATTTCTTCTTTTTTTGATAATTTATTAGATTTCCTTAAGTTTTTGTTTGTGCGTTTGTGTGTGTGTGTTTAAGTAAGCGCTATGCTCACACCCCTGAGATACAGAGTCAAATGCTCTACTCACCGGCCCGGCCAGGGGCCCCAAATATCTGTGGTTTCTTATCCAGAATTTCTATTCCTAGGCATCTAGGCATTTAATTCAAGGAAACAAGTGACAACTATGCAAAGAAGTCTGCACAAAGCTGTTCATTTAGCAAAAATGAATATATAATAGAAAAAAAAAAGTGAAACCATCTTTGTGGTTAGGTTAAATGAATTGTAATACATCCCTATCATTAAATACCTTATGGTTATAAAAATGGTGGTGTATCTCTATATTTATTGCATATTATATACTCATAACATTATTATATAATATTATTTAAAGTGGGAAAGTTATAAAATATAAATAACTAGTTGAGGAATTGATTTTTAAAGAATTATATAGGGGCACCTGGGTGGCTTAGTCAGTTGAGTGGTTGACTTTGGCTCAGGTCATGATCTCACAGTTCGTGGGCTCAAGCCCCATGCTGACAGCTCAGAGCCTGGAACCTGCTTCAGATTCTGTATTTCCCTCTCTCTGTCCGTCCCCTGCTTGTGCTCTCTCTCTCTCTCTCTCTCTCTCTTAAGAAAGTAAGGGAAGTTTTAGAAAAAGATGTTAACAGCTCTTCTTTGAGTGCTGGGATTTAGGGTAATATCCATTTTTTTTTCTTTATAGTTTTCTATATATTTTTTCTTTATCTTTTTTGAAGAAATAAAACTAATAAAAATAACTTGTTGAAAGGATACAATATTTGTGTCGTTCCATCTGGAAATGAAGTCAGAAACTTGCTCCCATGTTTGTAGTACCGCTCTAAGAGCTCATTCTTCATGATCTGTACACCAGGGAAAATGAAAAGGCCCTTAACCGTTAAATGTTCCAGATATAATGCATCAATTATGAAATTAACAGGCATCCTTTGCTGGCTAGAAAGTGATCAAACTATTTCTTAATTTAAATTTTTGGGGGACGCCTGGGTGGCTTAGTTGATTAAGCGTCCGATTTGGCTCAGGTCATCATCTTGTGGTTCATGGGTTCAAGCCCCACGTCCTGCTCTATGCTTACAGCTCGGCAGCTCTGCCCCTCTCTCGCTCTCTGCCCCTCCCCCGCTCACACTCTGTCTCTCTCCCTCACAAATAAAATATAATTAAACATTATATAATATAATATAACCTTAAAAATAATTTCTTTTAATAAATTTTGGCCCTGCAACAGTGACAGGGAATAATCCTTGGAATCATTAATGATTATTTCTAACCCCTGCAGATAACTTGATAAAAGCTTTCGGGCTGGGATCTGACATTATGTATCTGTTTGATTTTTTTTTTTTAATTTTTACCTTATTCACATCTTACTATAAACACAAGACAGGATATTAAAAACCAGCACTAGCCTAATGGAAAGATTCAATATACTGATTGTAGTAGTGGCTACATAACTGGCAAAATTCATAGAACTGTACATCTGGAAAAGGTAAATTTTACTGTATATAAATTATACTTCAACAGACTAGTTGCATTGGATGCATAAATCAATTCAGGAAGAATGTCATCTTTAAAATGTTTAATCTTTCAATCCATGAATATTAGGTAAAATTTGTCATACAGGTTGTTTAAGTATTCTATTGTATTAGTACTTTTTTTAAAATCTAATAACCCTTGCAATTTTTGACAGAGGTAGGCTAAAATATCCGATTATGATTATGATTTTAAAAATTTTCCTTTTGTGAAATTTGGCTTTACATATTTTGAGCCTATCCTGAATATGGGGGAAATATTTTGTAATGTTATATCTTCCCGGTGGATTAGAACTTTTATCATTATGAAGTAATCTTCTTTATCTCTAGTAATACTCTTTAATATTTTTATGATACATCATTTTTGTTTATAATCTTATTATGTCCTTATATTTTAGATGTGTCTCTTATAAACTATATAGTTGGAATTTTTTCCTTAAGAAAAGAACTAATGTGACATTCTTTGTCTATTAATTGGAGTATTTAGTCTATTTTACATGTAATTACTGACATTAATATTTTCTATTTGTTCCCTGTTACGTGCTTTTTATTTCCCTTATGTCTTTTTGTCTTTTGAGGGGGGTGATTAAAATATATCATTCTATATTTTGTTCTACCTCTACACATTTGGAACTTATACTCTAGACTGCTTCTATTATTTTTTCTGGCTACCCTAGAAATTTCAGCAAGCAAACTTAATTTATCCAAGTCTGGAGTTAAGCTTTAATATTTTCCCTTCTCCCAAACCAAGGGATTTACAGTACTGTAAGTACTTTTAACCCTCTTCCCATCATGCACTATTTTTAAATGTACAATTTATTCTTTTATGTTTTTTTGAATGCCACAAGCTATTATTATTGTTGTTTTATTGGTCAACTTTTAGTTTTATCCATATATACTATGTACCACTTTCTTTTCATCTTTCTTGAATCTCAGACCAGCCAATGACACAAAGCACATTCTTTAGAATTTCCTTTAATGAAGGGCTACTATTGACAAATTATCTTTGACCTTACCAGACAATATTTTTGGAAGGCACATTTTCTTGAAAAATATTTTAGCTGGTTATCGACTTCTGGATTGATCACTATTTTCTTTAAGCACGCTGAAGACATTCCAATGTCTTCTGGCTTCCATTGTTGCTGTTGGGAGGTTGTCTGACAGTCTCTCTCTTTTTTAAAATGTTTTATTTATTATTTTTGAGAGAGGGAGACAGAGTGTGAGCGGGAGAAGGGCAGAGAGAGAGGGAGACATAGAATCTGAAGCAGGCTCCAGGCCTCAAGGAGTCAGCACAGAACCCGACACAGGGTTCAAACCCACAAACCATGAGATTATGACCTGAGCCAAAGTCGGACGCTTAACCGAATGAGCCACCCAGGCGCCCCTCTGACTCTTTTCCTTTAAATATGAACAGAACTTCCTTTTCTTTGCTGCTTTTAAGATTTTTTTTTTTCCCTTGGTGTTCTACAGTTTGTTAAGATTGAAATATTAACAATGATTTTGGGGAAATGCTTGAGGCCTTTGGTGATATTTGTCCCCTTCGTTTTAGTTTTTAAGGGTTCCAAATATTCTTTAATGTACAACAATGACATTTTAAAATAGAAAGGCTTTAACCAAAAAGCCTACCACAAAACATGTAAAAGCATTGTTTTAAAGGTCTAATGGAAGTTAAAAAGCCACATCTGTACCATTTCTTCTTGACAAAGAGTTAAATGTGTCATGTAGCCAATGTGTTATATTCATTATGATAGCTTTTACAACTTTAGGTAAAACTAATTTTAAAGAGTAGCAAGTAAAACACAATGACAAGATAATTACCTTTCCACATGCTGTTCTAGTATCACAACAAACAATGGATATGTTTCTTTTTTTTAGTTGGAAATCAAGTAGTCTGTCATCAAATAGCTCTTTTTCTGGAATATCCACGGAAAGTTGATAAGAAATTGTTTTTAATTGCTTTGACTCTAATGGGAAAAGAATCACATATTTGTTTTAAATTTTCCAAAAACCTTTCTTCTAAAATGAAATTCCAAACCTTATTACAAATGTATTGATTCATCACACTTTTCTAATGGCAGAAAGATGAGGTTTTTTTATTAAAGTGAGTTCTTTTCTTAAAAAATAAAAACATTCCCTTGTGAAGCAAAGAAAGATGATTTTCATTAAGATGAATTTTCTGGCCTTATGTTTAGTAGGAAATAGGTGAATATTAAGGAACTTTATACCAGGGATTTAGTTGAAACCAAAACAAATGTGTATCTTTTCTAAGTATCTTTTCTTTTTTTAATGTTTTTTTTTTTAAGTTTATTTATTTTGAGAAAGTGCATGGAATGGGCAGAGAGAGAGAGAGAATCACAACAAGGCTCTGCACTGTCAGTTGGAGCCCAGTGTAGGGCTCAAACTCACGAACCATGAGATCATGGCCTGAGCTGAAATCAAGAGTCAGCCACTTAACCAACTGAGCCACCCAGGTGCCCCTCTAAGTATCTTTTCAATAGCTCTGAGTGGTAGAGGAGGAGCCTGAGGCTCAGAAAGATTAAGAACTTTAGCCCAAACCCAACAGCCTATGGAAGAAAAGCACGTACATAAATCAAGAACTTGATTCTAAAAATTGGTGTTCTTTCCATTTCACCCACACTATCGCCATACTGGTCCATACATGAAGAAAGTAGTCTGTTTCTTTCAAACAAGTAGACTTGTTTTTGCCAGATTTTTCCATAGCCCAGCTTGAAAACAGAAGGGAATGTGTGCCTGAATAAAACAGGAGATGACGAATTCAATAAGTTCTTTTCAGCTGTCTGTAAAGTGTTGTATAGATGTTGCTAATTTATTTCAGTCGATAGCAACAGTAAACTGAAGACCAAAAGCTTCAAAAGCCAAACGACTGAAACACCAGACTTTCTGAGCCATCTTAACTGGTGCATTGACTGAAACGAACATCTTAAAAAAATATTTTTTTAAATACCAATTTTAGCTCTCGGTCAAACATCTGAACTTTCTGATGTACAACCGATCTATATAACATCAGTGTTGAGGAACTCACCGTCTTCAGATAAATTAGTCCGTTCATTTGTTATTAGTGGAAATTGTCTGGCCATTTGTCGCTCCTGTTTTCTAGAAAATTAAAAAAAATGTATAAATCTGAACTGTGTTTGAAGCTTAAAACAGAATTATAGTACAAATTTTAACTGTTTAAGTATCATCCCTTATTATTTTTATCTATTATTACTGTGAATCCAGGCATTTAATCCATACATATAAGTTTCTACTCTCTTTAGGCAACAAATGTCTCCAATATGGGAATTCTAAATTGCCCTGAGAATTCGCAATTGGCAAATTTCTACTTTATTTTTATTTTAAAAAAATGTTTATTTATTTTGAGACAGAGAGAGAAAGCATGAGTAGAGAGGGAGGGAGAGAATCCTGAGCAGGCTCCAGGCTCAGCATAGAGCCTGACACAGGGCTCTATCCCACAACCATGAGAGATCATGACTTCAGGCCCAAATCAAGAGTCAGACACATAACTGACTGAGCCAACCAGGCACCCTGGTAAATTCCTACTTTAAATTGGTGAGTTTCCAGAGTTTCTGGGAGCTTCTGAGTCTCAATAACATCTACCAGGAATTTTATTTAATTTTATTTTATTTTATTTTATTTATTTTATTTTATTTTATTTCATTTCATTTAATTTTATTTTATTTTATTTTTATTTAGCAAATTATTTTTTTAATTTATTTGAGAGAGAGAGAGAAAGCTCGAGTTGGGGAGAGAGACAGAAGGAGAGAGATAGAATCTTAAGCAGGCTCCATGCTCAGCTTGGAGCCCAACGTGGGGCTCGATCTCATAACTCTGGGATCATGACTTAAGCTGAAATCAAGAGTCTAATGCTCAACCAACTGAGTCATTCAGGCACCCCCACCAGGACTTTTAATAGGCTTGCTTTGGCCAATTTTTATTTCATTACTGAGAACACATCTTCAAAGTTAAATATTTTGAAAAAACAAGGTTCCTTTACAAAAAGCTCTCTATAAGCTGGCCTGAGTTTCATTATCGAAGGCTCAATGTTACCTCCGCAGGGCTTTTTCCTTTGCTTTGAGTCTATCAACTTCACTGCCATGGGCTGCATGAGGCTTAATGCAGATTAATTCAACTTCAGAACTTTGGGTTTTTTGTTTTTCCTTATAAATGTAGTCAATCAGATTTTGAAAATAACTACAACAGGAGACCTGAAAAACAAAGAGGTCATTTTCATCTCATCAGTGCCAGATGAAGATAATTACAGGTGGGGGTGGGGGGTGGGGGGATGGCTAATGAAATTTGGATAACAATCTATGGTAGCTTTTTCCTGGTAAGAGCTTTATCGAGATAGAATTCACAGACCATACAATTCACCCATTTCAAATGTACCAGTCGATGGTGTTTGGTGTATCCACAGAGTTGTGCAAAACCATCTGTGGCCAATTTTTAGAACATGAACTCTTACCCACTAACCCTCCCATCTCTCCCCTCAGCCCCTGCATAGATTTGCCTGTTCTGTACAGCTCATATATGTGGAATCATACAATTGTGGTACTTCATGATTGGCTTCTTTCGCTGAGCATTACGTTTTCAAGGTTCATGTTATGTTGTAGCATATATCAGTACTTCATTTGTTTTTATGGTTAAATAGTATTCCATCATATGGATACAGCACATTTATTTAGCCATTCATCAGTTGACGGATACTGGGGTTGCTTTGTCTTTTGGCTGTTAGGAATCATGTGACTGTGAACATTTGTGTATAAGTTTTTGTGTGGTATGTTGTCAGTTCTCTTGAGATATATCTAGACGTGTAATTGCTGTCTGTAGGTAACTATGTCTCTAACTTTCTAGGGAGTTGCCAGACAGTTTCTCAAAGTGGCTACACCATAATGCATTCCCCTTTCCCAGTATAGCCAGTTTCTCTACATCCTTGCAAACGCTTGTTATTGTCTGTCTTTTTGCTTTTAGCTATCATAGTGGGTATGAAATGGTATCCCACTGCGATGATGATTTCCATTTCCCCAACAGCTAACATGTAACTCTTTTAAGAATTGCAGTGCAAAGGAGAAAATACTTCATGCGTTAAAAATATAACACCATTTCCTCAGCGAACCTGCATTGGAACTCACATCTTCTATTGGTTCAGAGCTGTCGTCCTCACAGCAAACGTCCATATTGGAAAGAACTGATTTTAGATCGGCTCCACAAAATTCACACGTGGGCGATATCTCTGCCTCTTCTTCCTTCAGAGAGAGGAAAACAAGAATGAATGAGTGCCCACAAGAAGGCCCAGAGCCCCTGGGAGCTGTAGATGCTACTGAGACTCTGGGCAGGGCCAGCAAATGTCCAGTAGGAGGGCAGGGGTGGCAGGGCATGTGCCACCCTGCTTGAGAACTCTTGTCCGAATCCCTGGGGGCCCCCTGAACTAGCTGGTGGGGAACTCTCAGGGGACTGAGATCCTATACCAGAAGGCATGGAGCTAGCAAGATCAGTATATTCCAGTAATGAGACATTACTTCTATTCAAGGGCTGGTGAGGACTCAAGAGACTGAGATGGTATATTGAGGGCCTCTGTGTGGCGCCGTTCACCAGAGCAGAGCAGAGCCCATCAAGAGCTTGTGGATCCTTAGGATGGCTCCTCATTGCAAGAAGGAAGTTGCACAAATGACTTTAATTATTGACATCAGAGTTTCTTATGGGGTAGGGGCGCTACAGCGTGTAACTAGATGCAAGAGACAAAGGATAATGCATCAGCCCCAGGTTGGGGCTCCGGATTCTCCTGACTGTGCTGTGAAGGTAATTCAGAAGCGGTGGGCAAGACCACGGAAAGCAACAGGACACCTGGGAGTTAGGGGCTCAAGGGTTGATGCACTATGGCCAAGTTTATGATCTGAGGTCACGAATGTGACTGCAGGGGTTCCTGGGCAGGCAAGCAGCCTTAGCACAGGCCTCGGGGAAAAACCCACATCACGTATGACTTGCAGGTCATGAGCACTACCAAGCCAGCTGTATTCGCCATTCTCTGGGACTAGCAAAATGGCCACTGCGGGGCCATAGGGTGGTGAGGTGGCCAGTACAGCCAGGCATTCACCCCTAGCGTGATGGCTAATATCTTGAGGCTACTGAAATTACCCAATGGTAAGTACTGCACATCGCTGAAAGCAGAACCCTGGGAGAGTTCAGCCCCACCACAGAGAGATGGTGGTGACACACCTAGTTTGTCTCCTAGGCGATGGAGCAGGCAGAAAGAGAGTGCGGTGATGCCAGGCCATCTACAACCCTTCCATATGAGGCTCTTGCTAATAAGCTCCCCCGCCCCTGCTCCCTTCACCCCTTCACCTGTAGGGGGAGCAAGGAGGAGATTCTTCCAAAGACCATGGGTGGGGCTGGAATCCATACCTATAGACAGTGTAGCTGGAGAGGAGAGCTGGCAAGCCGGCTACTGCCACCCCGAACTACTCTAGGTCCCTTAGGCAGACCTGAAGGATCTGCCCAAGATCTAGGAGAAGCCAGCCCTGCCTCGGTGCCAATGCAGGCACAACTCCCTGAAAGAAAGGCTACAAGACTTTCCTCATGTTTAGGACCATCTTGGGTGTCAGCAAAAGACTCGAGAACCTTCCTTGGTAAAAACTTTTGTGGCTAGGAAGAGGAAGGAGCTAGGTTTGGATAAAGAATTTCAGCCTGAAGAGTCTCTAGAGTGACCATAAAATTTAAAAACCTTAAATATAAAGAGTAAATATTGACTGACATTATGTGCCATATTTAGTGTGTCACCCCCTATTAGACTTGCACAGTTGAATGTGCCGCACAAAGAAGCAGTGAGCAGCACGTTAGTGTGTCCGCACAGTGTTCCTGTCAACCCTGCATTCACTTCGGCGGTGTGCTGCCTCTCACAGTCGATGGCTCTTATTTCCAGTGAGTAAGCCTGCACCCTTAGTGGACCCCGAAAGAAATAATCAAGGGGGTGCCAATCTGGGGAGCGTGCAGCTCTCTACACATGGCCAGGCCGTCAAGTTTGGAAATAATCAGACCACCAATTAGTCCCCCACTGCTCTGTTGCCGCGGGGCGGTGTCCTGTCCTGTTGGAATTATTAAGGCGGCCTTTCCTTTGCCCATCAAGCACAGGCATAAATCGGTCACTTAAGACAATCGAGTATGGCAGACATTTGCCTATGTTTCTGGGCTTTATGGCCACTGTTGTGGCTTGAATGGTGCCCCCTGAAAAGATGGGTTGAAGTTCTAACCCCTGGTACCTGGGAATGGGGCCGTATTTAGAAGTGGGTCTTTGCAGATGTAATCAAGTGAAGATGAAGTCATTAGGTCCTAATCTAATATAAGCGGTGTCCTTGGAGAAAAGGAACATTTGGAAACAGACACAGAGAACTCCAGGACAACTGAGGCAGAGACTGGAATGGAGCAGCCACAAGCCAAAGAAGGCCAAGGGTTGATGGCCACACTGGAAGCCAGAAAGAGGCCAGGAAGGATGCCCCCCTATTGGCTGGACTCACTGACATACTGATTTTGAGCCTCTAGCCTTCAGAACCACGAGACGAGTTTCTGTGGTTTTAAGTTACCCAGTTTGATACGGCAGCCCCGGGAAACGAACCGCCACCCGAAGTGCTATTCCGCACACGTGAGCTCTTTGTGTATTTTTTTTTAAAGTATATTCACTGTCTTCTGTGCAAATCGTCATGTGGCATATTACATCATTTGTTAATAAAGAACATTTTCCAATTTTAAAATAATACGAAGTAAAATCACCTTGAAGATAATGTCTACATTGGAACTCTCTCCTTTGAACGCCAGAATGGATGGCGGCCCAACGCTGGGCAGTGTTTTCAGAGCTGGCTCAAACAGTGTGATGAAGTCTTCTTTAAACTGCATTTTTAAAAAGAGAGAGAAAACTGACCTTTGAATCAGTGGTCTTTACAATGAACACTGTGTTCTGTTGGGCTGATAAACGTGTTTTACCTCCAGCTGACATAAAACATTCAGTTTTCGCTCTTCTGGATTAATTACCCATTTTTCTGCAGAGAAAAGCATCCGTTTGGAAAGAAATTTTAAAACCTTTGTACAGTGTATTCCATTTTCTCCTAGCCTACTGCCCCTTCTCTCTCTCTCTCTCTCTCTCTCTCTCTCTCTCTCTCACTCTCACACACACACACACACACACAAACACACACACAGTTTAAATGCCCTGAAACCTTTTCATCACCTTCTTGAGCGTATTCTTAGGGGAAGGCTTTTCTAGAGGGGGCGGGCACTGTCTGAGTTAAGGCTGGTCGGCTTTTGCCAGCAGAGAGACGGACATCCATTTACCTCTTAATTTGGAAGCCAGATTTTCATGTTCCGTTTCCTTAGCTTCAGGGGGTAGTTTCTTCCCTGTAAAATGAGTGCACGCTTGTCATCAATCCTGACAAAGTAGGAAAGAAGTTTAATGCAAGAGAATACATGCCTTTTGGAAAGGTAAGCACCCTTCTTTGTGTTTGTTTGACCTTTGACTTTTTTGCCCTTTCCAAATAACATTTTATCACCAATAAGGAACAGAGGAAAGTCACCCCTGATGTATCACATTGCAGAATGTTTCCCTGTTCCGTTCTAGTCCTAGCATATTACAGAGATGCCTACTTTGCTTGGCTATAAACATTGTTTGCAGACTCTTTTGTTTTCTGCTTTTTTTTTTTCAGTTTATTTTGAGAGAGAGCATGTGCGAGAACAAGTGGGGGGGGCAGAGAGTGAGAAGAGAGAGAGAGTCCCAAGCAGACTCCCCAATGGCAGCGCAGTCTAATGCGGGGTTGGATATCATGAACCCTGAGATCATGACATGAGTCGAAATCAAGAGTCAGACGCTTAACCGACTGAGCCACCCAGGTTTCTCACTTTCTGTTTTTTAAAAGTACTACATTGTCTTTTTCTGTTTTTCTGTACAAGATTTTTCAGGAAGAAGGGTGCTAGAGGTTCTAGTTCAAGACTGTGAACTCAACCATGAAGGTTGTTCCCTCCACAGATTCCAGGGCAGTGTTGGAAATGGGGAAGGTGGACGGACATCAGCAACTTGGGATAACCTTCTAGAAGATTTAAGCTGGTAGAATTGGAATGATGAAAACCAATGAGATCTACCTACAACGGGGCAGAGGTTAAGGGAATGGGGTCGCCCATTTCCTCCCCGAGCCGTGGCAGCAAGGACTGCTGCCGGAGAAAGAAGCGGGCTTCAGAAAGTGATGTACTTCCTATGTGGAGCATCTGAAAACATTTTAAATACGTTTTAGACATCTTGTCTGACAGAAATGCCAGCACAGGTGTGAAAAAAATGAATGCACACAGATTTTTATTAAGGCATTATTTGTTATAGGGAAGAGCTCAAAACATCAAACCAAACCAAACCAAGTCTGAAATATCTAGCAGTTTTATTACACAAGCCACAATAACTGTACGTGAGGGAATATTATACAGTCATTTCACTGAATTAGATCAATCCTTCCTGACATGGAAAGGTGTCTATAATACACTGCTAAGTTAAAAAAAAAAAAAGAAGAAGAGATAAAGGTGCCATTACTCACAGGAGATATAATTGTTTTATAGACTTTCAATGTACAAACTTTTAGAATAAGAAATTTCAGCAAGGGGGTCAGAGACAAGATTAATATATAGAAATCAGTAATTTTCCTATTCATTGACAATAATCAGTTAATAAATATAACAGGAAAAAAGTTTCCAGTTGTTACATCAATATGAGACAATAAAATACCTAAGAATAAATCAGTAGGAGCTGCATTGGTCCTATGTGGGGGGGGGGAAGTCTGAAAGAAGATCTGAAAGAAACGGAGAGGTACCTGCTGTGACACCTGCTAGGTACCTGCTGGTAGCATAATGAAACCAAGCGGCCATCAGAGGAAGTGGCTCTAATGCCTTCCCTGGCCGCCTAGGAAAGCAAACTGAAATCTGAGCCAGAGTCCATTTCTGTAAGTGCCTCAGGTTGGGAACAGCCAACCGCAAACAGCCAACCAGGCTTTCCCAAGTCATGCAACCCCTTAAGCTAGAGCCACTCAAAACATTTCCTTGTTTTGCTCTCCTGTCTTCTCTGTAAAAATCTCTCCTTGCTGTTGTCTGGGGAGGGCTCCTGCCTATTTCCGGTTTGGCACTGCTCTTTTCCACTCATGTTTGCTCAAATTTAGAAATCCGAAAATACCTCGGTTTGTCTTTTAACTCTGCTAAGCAAGTGACGAATCAACTTGTCAAATGCCATTGAAACATCCCGTCGGAGTTATACTGACTGTGTAATTTGGGAATTATTAACATCTTCTTAATATTTGGGCCATTTTTATGTTGGATTTTGTCACTCTTCGGTGCCAGTCCCCAGGGGTCTTCCTACCTCATTCCTGTTGAAAAAGATTTGGTCCTCAGTTGTTCTTTGATCTTACCCCCTCTCAGATTCTCCTGATTACTTTACCGCAACCACACCTACTGCCTCCTTCTTCTAGGAGGAGGCACCTGATAGTCCGTGTGCCTAGAACAATCTTTCCCCAAGATCACTCTGGCTCCCTCTCTCACGTCTTTGAGATCTTTGTGCAAATATTTTAGCTTCTCAGCGAAGATTTCCTTGAGCTCCCTGTGTAAATTTGCACCCCTCCCACCCCAAATTTTCCACCCTTTCCTCTGTTTTTCCTCCTTAGCACTTAATTATATATATCTATAATGTATATATGATACATATATTATCATGTAATTATATATAATACATATTTCCTTATTTTCCTTATTTCTTCTTATCTCTCCCACCATCACACCAGATCACAGAGACCGGCGTTTTCATTTTTGTTTTTTCATTGCCATTTCCCCAGAACAGGGTTTGGACTCTGATGGGTTCTTGGCCTGTGATAGGTGCTCAATTAGCATCTGATGAATAAGTGACATAAAACAAATATAAAAGTTACCAGGAAAGGCTATTCATAAATCCTTCTACTGGAATAAATTAAAATTTTAATTTTTGTACTATCTATCTCTTAATGGTTGACATTTAGACTACCGCGCGCCTGTTACGACTCTGGTAAAAAAACAAATATACATGACAAAATAGAACAGTGGATTTTTTTTGATGCGAACATAAACATTAGCATTTATTACAAAGGGCCAAAGAGTTTAGCTATTTAATCTCATTTTGGCCTTCATAACAATTCTGTGACAGAAGTATTATTATTATTACCAACACAGGAGGAACTTGAGACTCTGTGGGGCCATCAGCTCTGTGTCAGTTTTTGTTGGGCTGGGATTCAAAGCTGGCTCACCCCGGCACCTTCTGCCATGCTTCTTCCAGTGTCCAATCCCATCTCCGAGCAAAAGCTAAGAAATCAAACTACTCACTTGACTCCCTCTTGCCAGAAAATTCTTGAAGCCAGCTTTTTTCTGTTTGTACTGACATTGGAATTCCTGGATACAAATGGTGATACATAGTCCTGAAGTTGAGACAAAATGTTAGTCGTGAGTATGCCTATATAGTTAGCACTTCTTCCAAATACAGAACCTTTAATAATCAAATAACACACGCACATAGAAGATCCTGCTTTGTATTTTCTTTGAAATATTTTCTTCCATTCTTATCTCTCAGTAAAGTCAGGCACAGTGTGTTTGCATCATCATAGGGTAAGTACTCCTTTCTAAGTCCCGAGGCTCCCAGTACCATATTTTTCTCCCCACAAATAAATTACTACTATATCTGTGCATGTGTATTGATGGTGGTGGTGATGGTGTGTATGTTTAAACATTTACTTGTATTTCGTTGAGGCATATTATTCATTTTATTTTTATTTATTTTTAAGTTTTATTTATTTAAGTAATCTCTACACCCAAAGTGGGGCTTGAACTCACAACCTTGAGTTCAAGAGCCCTATGTTCCTCCAACTAAACCAGCCAGGCAACCCAATTAGATAGCTTAAAAATACCCCCCCCCCTTTTTTTAAAGGGTCAACGTTAAATGCGTTGGAATCAAACAATTTGTAGTATTTGTATTCTTTCTGCAAGTAGTTCAATCAGTTACTTGGGTTATCATTGACATGATAGGAAGACAGAAGTGTAGTGACTTTTACTAGTTAAAATGTTACCAGTAACCAGTAAATAATAATTAGTGCTTCAAGTTCCTTTGCCTCTTTGAATTTCAATTTCTTTGTAATAATTTGCTGGCTCTTCAAAATTATCACGTTTTTTCAAACGACTGAGTCAATTTTAGGGTTGTCACGTTTTCACCTTCCTGAGTTCTGTCTCCACCTTCCTTTTCTTATGCTTTGTTCCTTGGCACATTGCATCAGTGAGGTGCTTCAATTCCAGAATGACGGTGTCTTGTAATAAGTGAAGGAGGACTCGGCCAAAGCCACCCGTGCAAGTCTCTGGGGGAGTCCTGTTTGTCTAACCTCGCGGAAAACAAGTTATAGGACTGAAGGTAAAAAAGAATATTAAAGAGCAAACCGTACACAACGTTTAATGCTTGACCTTTTTTTCCAATTCTGTGGTTAACAAAATTAGACCTACATTGTTCGTCTAGGTCTCTCTGCCTTCCTGAAACCAACGCCAAAGATTATTTCTGAGATTCTGTGGAAAGATGACGGATGATAACAAAATTAACATTTACTGAGAACTGACTATCTAGTGGTGTGTTCATAGCGGTTGCTTTATTCACATGATTTCGGTGATATTAACAAAGACTAATCAAGTCATGTATCGATTTTCCCTCTTCCACAGGCAAGAAAACTGAGGCTTTTGGGAACCTCTGAAATATTGTATTGCGGCCGATGCAAATGGGGCCTGGACCCATTTGGCTTCAAAACCTGTGTTTCTGTACATTTATCTGTCACGTATAGTTGGCCCCATTTTCAAGCAAATAGTAATAAGACAAAAAATACAAGGTGAGGGGTGCCTGGGTGGCTTAGTCGGTTAAGTGTCTGACTTCAACTTAGGTCGTGATCTCACAGTTCATGAGTTCGAGCCCCACGTCAGGGTCTGTGCTGACAGCTCAGAGCCTGGAGACTGCTTTGAATTCTGTGTCTCCCTCTCTTTCTCTACCCCTCCCCCGCTCATGCTCTGTCTCTCTGTCTCTGTCTCTCAAAAATAAATAAACATTAAAAAAATTAAAAACAAACAGAAGGTGAGCCAATATTGATTGCATTTTTGTGACTTTTTAAGGACAGGTTTCCTTAAAAACACAATCTCACCAAATTCACCAGAGAACACTTTGAAATATAAAAGAAGCATCTTCTTAGGAAGATTTATGAGGAGAAATTAAGAATTTCATCAAGTAAAGAGAGGCTCCCGTATAATAGGAAGTCCAGGTCAAGATGGCTGTCGAGCACTCAATTCTCCTTCCCTTCCTTTCCAAGATCTTAGTGAAATAACAAACACAAACAAACAAATAAAAAAATAGCCCCGGAAAACAAGAGAGGTGTCTTTTTACTTGTCGGTAGACAAGTACTATTGAAGTTCCTAAAGAGCAACAATAAATGGCTTTAGTATGATGGAAAACCAGAAGTGGAGAACACCACAGCTCAAGACAAGAGAGGTAAGTAAAGTTCTTCTGGGAAGTCCCTAGCTCGGACTCAAGCAAAGGCAGAGAGGAGGGGGTGGGGACTGCCATCAGAGGAGTTCAAGGAGTCCCCTCAGAGCAGCTGGCCAGGCAGCTGTTCTTATTATTTCCAGATAAAGCCCCCTAGACTGCTTCCTACAAAGAGTGGGCAGCCCTGTCTCTGGAGGTCGTAGGTCTGAGAGAGAAGCAGAGCATAGGATGAGGTTACAGAGAACCTGCAATAGGCTTGGATGAGAGAGGAGGAGGGGACATCCCACCCAGAAGGGAAATGCGTGAAGACCTCCCAAGCACACAGTAAAGTGTCCTTATCCGAACTCTAGTGATAGTGGGGTACCCAGCTTGCCTGCTGCCTACCGGCACTCCGCAAGCTGCCACCTCGACATCCCCCATCCACCCACGGGGGACTCAACAGCCAACCTTCCTGGCAAGCCTTGTTAGGAACCACTCAGCTGCGGAAGCACTCCATTCTGGTTACCTACCGGCCCATTCACTTATAAATACAAATTGCTAACCAACGGTTACCAGTTACGAAAGGGCCATCAATAGCTAGAAGAGAAAGACCAAGAAAAACGGAACTAATCCTGAAAAAGAGAAGAACTTCAAAGAACAAAAAAGAACGTTAGTATAAGAGTACCCTTAAGAGAGATGAAATAAAACACAACTATTTGAATGGCAACAGTCAAAGAACAAGAACGGGTTCTTGGAAATTACAAACATGAGTACCAAAATAAAAACTTTTGTACAAGGGCTGCATATTATCATATAAATACAAAAAATCTTGATATCTGAGAGGGCCAATGCCATCTGGTAGGAGTTCTAAAGAAGACACATGAAGGGGAGGAAATAAATATCAGAAGTATTTTAGAATCAGATGATCCGCAATGCTGGATATTAGAAGGCAAAGAAGCAACGTCTTCAGAGCTCTGAGGAAAATGGTTTTCAATGTATTCTTTTATGCGGGGTTATGTTTTTAATTAAGAATGAGGGTAAAAATGAGAAATCTCCAGACAGGCAAGAACTCAGAAATCTGACTACCCATGAGATCTACATGAAATAATTACCTGAGGAGCAGCAAAGAGAAGAGGAATAAGAGAAAGAAAGTAATATGGGAATCAGGAAAGTGTGACCATTTAACCCAACTCCAGGAAAGCTGAAGACAATTAAAAACTACCGAGAATTGAAAAGTTCTCCTTTTAGGAGCCAAGTTGTATGGATACAGGATTTTGGGGGTTTTGTGCAGAATCCAGTCACATTATTGGGTTCTTAGCATGAAATCGTGAGTATTGTTGATTGGTTTTCACTTTCAGAATTAACCTGTACTGAGTTCATTATGATTATAAAACATAATACAAACATAAACTTGGCAAAACAATATGACCTTACATGAATATATGTCACATATTCATGTAGTTTGTTATAAAATGTATATAATTTGCTGTTGGGAGAAGGAAGGGTGAGAGGAGAGACAGAGGGAAGTAGAAGTGCATTAATGTGTTAATTCTTCATAATGGAGTTAATAATAGAGTCGCTAAACTTGATAAATTAGATAGTAGAGGTTTAAATACTTTGAAGTCCTAAAGGCTAGAAAAACTAAAAATAACATAACTATCAAAAATGAAGAAGGAAATAGTGTGAGTTGTATTCCTCATCTTTCATAGGTGGGAAGTCAGGAATTATGTCAAAAATTGATAAACTGGGTAATTAAAATATGCTAAAAATAAAATAAAATATGATATTTTATTTATTTATTTATTTAAACATTTTATTTTTATTTATTTTTGAGAGACATAGAGACAGAGTGTGAGCAGGGGAAGAGCAGAGAGAGAGGGAGACACAGAATCCGAAGCAGGATTCAGGCTCATGAGCCATCAGCACAGAGCCTGATGCGGGGCTCGAACTCACAGACTGTGAGATCATGACCTGAGCCGAAGTTGGCTGCTTAACCAACTGAGCCACCCAGGCGCCCCAAAATATGCTATTTTAAATTATATTGGAGGGGTTCCTGGCTGGCTCAATCGGTAGAGAATGCAACTCTTGATCTTGGGGTTGTGAGTTCGAGCCCCACGTTGGGTGTAGAGATTACTTAAAAATAAAATCTTTAAAATAAATAAAAATAAAATTAAACTGTGAACAATACGTTAACTCTGGTGGGTGGAAGTGCGGGGGCGAAGAAGGGCACGGAATTTTTTTTATTTTATACCCGCGTATACTTTAATATTTTAACCATGTACATGTGTTGTTTTTATTAAAAAGTTGAATAAAAGGATAAATAAAAACATAAGAGTGGGACAGAACAATCCTTATGTTTAGGAATTTAAAACCTGCCTGTTAAAGCAAAGCTTAGGTGAACAGTAATTCAAAATCGTGGGCTCAGGTTTATAAAGATTTATAGGTATTTCTCTGGTGTCTTTCTGTGTTTGGAAGCTAATAGCAATAACTACATCGAGCAAAAGAGAAAAGAAAAAAATGAGACCATAATTTCCACTCTCCTCCACAGGAGGTGTGTCTACTCACCGTCCCATTTCGCCAATAGAGACCTATGTCCTAAACGTTCAGATCACTCGCTATTGGACAGTGTCATTATTTCATGTTATATCGAGGGGACACGCCTTCTCTGTAGGTAGATAATAAACTGTAGATGGGCGGGGACTGGGTCTCTATCCCCGAAGTGTCTCACAGTAGAGATTTTTAAAAACCTTTTTTAATAAATTGGTTGCAAGCACCCCGAATTATTTTTACTCTACTTCCAGACATATTTATCCAAGAGGTAAAAGTAAACCTCATCAGCTTCAAAAAATCATATGAAAGCAAAACATTTTCTTACCTATCTAAATTCATTTCAGATATGTCTTTCTTAAAGGTCTGAAATATTTTAGGAAAACCTGTTGAATGAAACGTTAAAAAATTTAGCCTCTCTTTCTAAATCAGTGGTTCTCGAAAGGACAGCTTATGCCCCCCTCCCCCAGGAGACATTTGGCAACTGTGAAGACGTTTTTTTTTCCTATCTTTTTAATGGTTATTTATTTTTGAGAAAGCGAGCCAGCGTGGGCGGGGAGGGGCGGGGGGGGTGGAGGGGGTGGGGGTTGGGACAGAAGATTGGAAGTAGGCTCTGTGCTGACAGCAAAGAGCCCTATGTGGGGCTTGAACTGACCTGAGCGGAATGCAGATCATGACCCGAGCTGAATTCAGACACTTAACCCACTGAGGTATCCAGGCGCCCCTGAAGGTATTTTTGATTGTCCCAGATCAGAGCGGGGGCTCATGGCATAATAGCCAGGGCTCAAGGCCAGGGATGCTGGTAAACACTGTAGAATGGGGGGACGGCCCCCTCCCACCTTCTACTCACCAGAGAATGGTGCTGACAGAAATGTCAATACTCTACGTAAGTGCTTTGTCTCTCTTTTTGAGGACGTGACTGAAGTGGTTTTAGCATAGGGACTTCAACACAAAAGTGAGTTTACTTACAGGGCCCAGAACACCCTGAAGGCACTGCTCTTCCAGGAGTGGGATTTTCCTGTGTGTGCTTATGGCAAAGAGAGAAAAAGGGTCGGGGAAGGGGAGGCGGCAGAGGGGAGAGAGAGGGACAGAGACGGAGGCAGGGAACACGATCACAGCCTGAACGCACACAGAAGTATTACGAATGCGCTCGGTAGGCGCTACCCAAGTTCCCAGTCTCACCACGCGTTTCACCGATGTGCTAAATCGTGAGCCGACAGAACGGCTCAGCCAAGATTTCAGTGCCTTTGAATAAAGGGACCGAGAGAGACTGGGTTGTGTGTGGAGTGGTGCATGTGTTTAGAAACCAGACACCCTGGCAGACCAAGGCTCTGGAGTGGCGAGACCAGCGGCCCTTAGGGCCGGGGAAGCCTTAGAGGAGGGGGCGGGCAGGGCTGTACTTTTCTGGGAGGAGATGCTGGACGGTGAGCTCAAGATCGGCGTCTCGCTCCACCACAGGCTCGGCGTCCCGCTGAGCGTCGGGGTCGGGGTCAGGCTGGGGCTGGCGACGCTGGCTATTCGGGGAAGGAAGGCCTTGGAGCTTTCGTCATTGCTGTCTCCGAAGTCCATGATCTCCAGAAGGCCTCTTCGCCGAACGTGCCTTGGACCTCCAGCGTCTTCTCTTCCTCGTCCCCTGTCTTCTCCTCCACTGCCTCCAGCTCTATCTCCTTTTCCTTCTTTTCCTCCTCCACCTCCTCTTCTTCCACCAACAACTCCTGATACCCCTCCCCTTCCTTCTCCTCTTCTTCCTCCGGGCCCTCCCCCTTTTCGGGCACGCCGGGGCCGAGACTCGGGTGCGGGTTGGCCATGGCTGACGGGAAGCTGGGTCGCCGCTAGCGCGGTGGCAGGTGCGGCCTCAGGTCCGAGTCAGGCGGCGAGCTCCCTACTGTGCGTCCGTCTCCCGGGGCAACCGCCAGCCGCGGGCCGCCAAGCCCCGGGATTTAAAGCGGCAGGACAGAACCCGAGGTGCTGGAAGAGGGGCTCGGGGCAGAGGGCTGCTAAGGAGCCAGGACCTCTGCAAGCTGCTTTCTCACCTCCTTTCTGGGGTCACAGAGACCCACAGCATGTGGCGAACCGATCTCCCTTTCTTTTTAACTCCTTTGGAGCGTTTTTGTTTGCTTGTTTGTTTGAGTCGGGTAGGGGTAGGGGCTACTAGAGAAGAACCTCTGTTAGGCCACTTGGTGTTTCTGATGCCGGACTTTGTTTTTCAGTAGACACATCCTTACTGGAATTTAACGATAAAACTTTATTACAGAGCCAGGCACCGGTGGTAGTTTGCTGATTTGATTTTGTTTTAAAATTTTTTAATGTTTATTTATTTTTGAGAGACAGAGACAGAGTGTGAGTGAAGGTGGGGCAGAGAGAGAGGGAGACACAGAATCTGAAGCAGGCTCTAGGCTCTGAGCTCCCAGCACAGAGCCTGACGCTGGGCTTGAACTCACGACCCCGAGATCACGACCTGAGCCGAAGTCAGACACTTAACCAGCTGAGCCACCCAGGCGCCCCTGATTTGGTTTTTTAAAATAGTGCCTTAAATATTTATCTTGATGAATGAGGTTTTTGATGCCCCTTAAATTCTGTATCCAAAATGGGTGTCTCCCTCTAAACCCAGCCGTGCTTGTTGCAAGGCCGGAGACATCCGGCTACCTAGGTAACACCTGTGTCTTTCTGGGTCTTTGTTTTCAGTTCAGTGTATTTTTGTAAAAATATTTGTATACACACAGAGAGGAATACAGTATAATATATAATGAACATCTGTCTACTTACCACCCAGAATGGAACATACATCTTCACTGCAGAGTTCAGCTTCCTTTTAAAGGCCTCTCAAGACTGAGAAGTGTTCCTCATGGGAGGAATTGTGTTTCTGCTCTTTGACCTCACCTCTAAGGGAAAGAAAGCAAAGATTCTCTGTGGCTGAGGCTATCTGGGTGTCGTTAAAAGGGCGTGCACTGATTCTCCTTGTAGGAGCTCTGAAATCACCTGACTTCTTTCAGCTTCGGTTTCCCTCTGCGTAAATCGGAACAGTGATACTTCACCCCTCACTTGCTTGTGGATATCCGTGAATGTGAAGTGACAGCCTCCAACTGTCAGTGCATTTCAGCCGAAGACCGCCAGGAACGCGCAGGGAGTTAAATAAGTTATCACCTGTTGGCAAGGTGTCTTAGTGAGAGAATGGTAGAAAGAGCCTAGAGGGTTTAGGCTTTGGCTAGATGATTTGGGAGATGGTCTAAGCCAGCAGGGTTTTGCTCGAAATTGGATGCTGTCACAGCGGGGACGATTCTATGATGGAGTGTTTGGCGGTGGCACGGTGACCTTATTTTTATGCTTAGACAACATTATGAAGTGGCTTTGTTTCATTTTGTCATGGCATCACAGTAACCTGTGTCTTACTTAGTTTGGGCTCCTATAGCAGCCATAAACAGGGTGGCTTACAAACAACAGAAATTTATTCTCAGGTCTAGAGGCTGGAAAGAGCGAGATCAGGTGGACTCGATGTCTGGTGAGAATCCGCATCCGGTTCATACACCTCTGTCTTTTGGCTCTGTCTTCATGTGGCAGAAGGAAGAGGGAACTCTTTTGTACGAGCCCTAATCCCAGTCCTGAGGACTCTCCCCCGTTTGACCTCATCACGTCGCAAAGGCCCCACCTCCAAATACTATCACAATGGAAATTAGGTTTCAGCCTAAGAATTTTAAGAGGACACGTTCAGACTATAGCATCTTGTCTGAGGTTGTTATTCTTCAAGAATGTTTCTGTCCAAGAAGAAAACCAAATGGCCTGGCCGTGTCAGCCCAGCTTGTAATAATAATGAGATCTAGCTGTGAATATTGGGTCAGTTCCTGGCGTCAGGGACTTCTATGTATGAGCTTTCCACCCCCGAAGACTTGTGCTCACAGGGCTCTCAAGGGAGCAGGCAGTGAGCAGTTAGGTGTCTGGAATCACTAAGCAATATTTTATGACTGTCCAATATTTAATAACTACTATGAGCTAGCCCTCTGCTTGGTGTTGGGCCATGGCAGTGAATAGGAGAGGCATGGTCCCCAACTACAGTTGGGGCGCCTGTGCATGTAGCAGGAGGCTGGCAAGCTATGGGGCACCGGGGCAGAGCAGGGCAGGTGAAGGCACAAAACCAGCCACGCGCCCCAGAGGGTCAGAGAGAAAATACACGGAATATTGTTGGAAGAAGGAGAGATCTTAGGCTAGCAGAGTGGTTGGTAGAGCCGAGAGAAGCCAGTTGAGCTGCTCTGGAAGGAAGGGTAAAATGGGAGCGTTTGGAGAGGAGGGAAAAAGCATTCAAAAGCATTCCAGCCAGGCTCAGGGCAGGGAAAGAGGGCCAGCACAGGGAGGTGCGATAAACAGGGGGAGGTACAAATAAGGGAAGTGGTATTTAAAAAAAATACAAAATAAAAAATAAAGCCCAACCCTTTTCTGGGCGATAAAAGCATTTTGATGCTGGAAGGGACCTTCGCAGTCATGAAATTCACCAGCTTCTTGTACACGAGGAAGTGACTTGTTCTAGAGGAAGCAAGCTTGTTTATTCTCAGGGTCTTTAGAAAGCAGAATGGAAATCAGGACGTGGGTGTGGTGGGGGTGGGGGCTGAGAGAGAGCAAAGGTAAAAGTGCTTGCACTTACTATGAGTTGCCTACGCCCCGCCCCAAGCGGGATTCTGTGGCTGCTACAGCATTTTCGCAATTGTGTAGTGAATCCATTTTTAAGGAAGCTTTATTTAGACCCTCTGTTAAGGCCATTCTGAAAGTCTTAGGAACCTCTTCCCTTGGATCCACTTGCTCTACAAAGAACAACTTATTTTCCGTCATGGAACATCATTCTCTCTTTTGGACAACCAGCAACAAGACGACACGGGCCGTTATTGTCGTGCGCCACCCCCCCCCCCAAGCCCTTCCCCTTTCCCTGGTGCTCACTGGAGTTGGGGGCCTGGGATTTGAGAACCAGGCACCACCCCTCGCTAACTGACTCAGGTTTTTCAGCCTCGGCCCCCTGATCTGAGATTTCTGATCTGCCTTATTCACGGGGCTATTCTGAGATAAAATTTAATCGTTATTTTTATTATATCATACTTATGTTATTAAAATTGTTTTCTTATTAAGAACGTATCTTCTGTTTTACCTTTGGACCCCCATAGTTCTGTTTAGAAAATACTCTCACTTTTATAATCTGTAAAACGTTTTAGGTGCTTCCAATGCTAAGTTGATTTAAAACTTTTTTTTTCCTATCAAAAGTATATAGTGCGGTAATATGTAATTGTTCTCTGTTGTCACCAGTTGGTGTATTGTTTCTCTTTCTATTTGCCATTGTCTCTCTGAAGAGTGCCATGAATACATCCACTCTGAGAAAGGCAAGAGAGAGAATTTTTGCCCAGCGCAAACAATATTTGCATGCAAGATATTTTGATAGATAGCTCTCAGTTCAGAAAGAGCACAGGCTCTCTTCAGAATGTTTTTGGAAAGCATTGCTCTCATTCACAGTGAAGGAACAATAGCAAAGCACCGCAGCTTTGATGAGGGCTGATTAAGAATGAGCTTGGCTGCGTTCGTGTCTTCGGCTGTTCGGGCTGCTCTAACAAAATACCACAGACTGGGTGGCTTACAAACAACATAAATTTATTTCTCACAGTTCTAAACACTTGCAAGTCCATGATCGCGGTGGTGACAGAGTTGGTGTCAGGTGAGAGCAGGCTTCCAAGTTTATAGACCTCTGGATTTTTTGCTCTGTCCTCAGGTGCCGAAGGGGAAGGGACTCTGTTTTTTTTATAAGAACACAAATCCCATTCACAAGGGCTCTACCCTCAGGACCCGAGCGCCTCCCAACAGCCCTGCCTCCTAGTACCATCACATTGGACTTCATTATTTCAACATATGATCCTTTGGGAGCACCCAGCATTCAGACCATAATAATTAGCTATGAGGGGCATCTTTGTAAATGTCAGATCCCCCCGTCCTTTCCAACAAGCTCCTTTTACAAGATGATTTCTGAAAGCATGTTTAATGCCTTTTAATTAGCAATGGCATCTACTTTAGCTTTCCTTTTAATATTTTAGATCAAATGCTCTCCCTTGATTGCTATGCGTGCAGCGGAGTCTGCCTTGGGGAAAGATGCCATAGCAAACACTTGTCTCTACCCTGAGTCCCTGAATTCTCCCGCTCTCTCCTTCCTGGCTTCGTATCTTCTCACGAGTTCTTTTGAGGTCAAGCCTGGCTTTGTAGCCCTTTTGACTCCATCCCTTTCAATCTGGAAGCCTAACTCTATTTCTTGTTTCTTGTCCCTGGACTTTCCTTGCAGTTATGGGGAAGGAGCCGCCCTTCCTTGCTGAAACTAACCCCTCCTGGGCCATCCCTCCCCTTCCTGCCTCCGACGCCACTTCCCACCCATCCGTCCATTCATTCACTCCTTCATTCTCATTTAGTATACTCAGTAATTCGTTCGTTCAAAAAATATTTATCGAGCGCATGCTGTCTAGTGGGCACTGTTCCTGGCCCTGGGGAAGCAGCAGTATACACGGTTTCTGCTCTCACTCACCATGCTTAGATTGGAGGAGGACCATACAATAAATAGTAAGTCTGAAGGTCATAAGTGCTATGGGGAAACATGAAGTGAATGTGTGTGTGTGCGGGGGGGTGCAGAGTTATGGGCATAGTTGCTTTTTTATGGAGGAGGGAAGACCTCTCTAGGCGGGTTGTATTTGGGCAGAGGCCCGAGGTAAGTGAGGGAGCTAGTCAGGGGGGGGTCTCTGGGAAGAGGGGGAAGAGTGTTTCAGGCATGGGGGGGCAGTGTGGCTGGAGTGGAGGAAGCAAGAGATCAGTTGCGAAGGGCCTCTGGGTTTTCCTCCGAGGAAGATGGGGAGCCGTTGCAGGCTTTGAGCAAGGCGTGGTTACATTTAGACTAGACTGCTAGACTCACTAGATTATAGGAGAACCAGATCAGGGAGAATAGATAGGATAGAGATAAAAGCTTATGGTAATGGGCAGCACGTTTGAAGTACAGCCCAAGGGCCAAAGAAATACTGCAGGGAATGCAGAGATGAGTAAGGAAGGCCCCTGCCCTTGGGAAGGAGAGAGGGAGGGGAGATGTGACAAGTTCTCAGTCAACTATAACAGAAGCTGAACCGAGTAGCCTGCTGCCAGGCAGGCAGAGGGGATGTCTTAGAGTTTGACAAGATTGCTCCTGGGTAGGGAATCAAGGGGAGGGGAATCAGGAGACTCAGGGAGGAGGCAGCCATTTTCTGGTATGACCCGGTAGATTATTTCTAACCCAGAGCCCCAGACATGTGAAAAGTAATAACACATGCTCACTACAGAAAAATCTGGAAATACGGAAAATAAAAAAAAAAGGGGGAAAAAAACCTATTCATATTTCTAGCAACCTGAAGCAAACACTATTAATATTTAGAGGTATTTTGTTTCAGTCACCTTTCTCCGTACATTTGTTTTACATCTTGTGAGTGTATATAATTCTGTATCATGCTTTCCGTCATTTCAACATGGCATCGTAAACCTTCTCATCATTTAATTTTTATAGGACATCAAGTAGATGTGCCTCAGTGTATTCCCTAATTTTTGTATCCAGTTAGAGAATTATCCAGCAAATATTTGATCTTGGTGCTTTGGTCTCTGAGGATACAGCTGAGAGTAAGACCGACAAGGCCTTTGCCTTCATGAAGTTTATATTCTGGAAGGAAGTTACAAGAAGGAGTTAAAGAAGGAAATAAATAATACGCAATTCCCTCTGTAAGACAGTAAATCAGTACTCTTTTAAGCCATGATGTTTGTGGTAATTTATTACAGCAGCAACAGGAAACCAATACATGAAGCTATTTCCGCCTCTGGGCTCTTGCTCTCACCCTGCCCTCAGCTCTCTGCATGTGTGGTTCCTCCTCACTCAGGTCTGACCTCAAGTGGCACGTCCTCATAGGGAACCACCCCCGGCCTCCATCACACCATCTCTTATTTTTGCCAAATTCTCCCTTAGAGCCTCTAGAAGGAACCAACCCTGCCAACATGGCAGACTTTAGCCCCAAAGATTCATTTCAGACTTCTGACGCTGGGAGACAGGAAAACCTTCTCCTCACACCTACTGGAGGGGAGGGAGGGGACGAGGTTTTCCCACCGTATCAGTCAGCCAGAGCTGCTATAATAAAATACCACGCACTGGTTGGCTGAAACAATGGAAATTAATTTTCTTGCAGTTGTAGAAAGTAGAATTCATGACCAAGGAGTCAGCCAATTTGGCTTCTAGCGAGAGCCCTCTTCCTGGCTTCCAGATGGCTGCTTCTCCCTGGGTTTTCACTTGGCCTTTTCTTCCTTGCTGTCTGAGCACAGTGGAGTAGGGGTGGGGTCTCTGGTGTCTGTTCTTATAAGGACACTAATTCTATTGGATCTCAGTCCCACCCTTTTACCTCACTTAACTTTGATTCCTTTGAGGCCTCATCTCCAAATATAACCACCCTCAGAATTAGGGCTTCACCATAGGAATTTGGGGAAAGGATCTACCTTGAAGGAAACAAAGGAGCCAAGATTTCAGGTGAGCCATTGTGCCAGAGGTGGTGACCCAACGCCTGAGAAAAGACTGCTGACTGGATCTTGGTGACTAGATTACTGATGTTTGTAAGAACAGTTTCAGGGCCATGGCAGAAGTGTGCTCATCCTTCAAGAGCTTTGTGTTAGTTTGGATCTTCCAAGAGGTAAACACCAAGATGGGGAAAGGTCTGAGGAGAAAACGGGAGAAGGAGCCGGAAGAGGCTGGGAGAGTCATCCAGTTACATTGCAGGTGTGAACTCTGTGCAGGAGACGGGGAAGGCAGGCAGGCAGGCTAGGTGGAGAGTGTTACCCAGCAGTACAATTCTATGGGAGTTCGGCAAAGCCGTTGGGCGTCCCTGAGCCAATGTTGACTGTCAGGCAGTCTGCATCTTGTAGGAATATACCCACCCTGGTATCCCTACTGCACTCAGTCTTCGACTGGGAGGTAGGACTTACAGTGAATGTGGTATTGGATTCACAGTGCTGCAGCTGGGGCCATCAGTCTGCCACCCTCCACCCCTCCCCTAGCAGAAGGGGGGTGTGCAGGGCATTTTCATGGCTGCCATGACCGTGCTCAAGTCTCCCTTCCCTTCATAATACCCCCTGACTCCTCTCCTGGAACTTGGGCGTGGCCTTCTCAGAGCACTCGTTGGAGCCCCGTAGAACACTTGCCAGGTGGTGTTACTGAGAAAGACAAGGGCATGGATTCGAGGAGCAAGACTACTTGGGTTTAAACCCTGGCCTTGAAACTGATCAGCTGTCTGACCTAAGACACTTATCTTCTCCACACCTCAGTCTGCACATGGAGACTGTTAACTATTAACAGGAGCGGTAGTTCATCCTCCTAACAAGCCCATGAAGTGGGCACTGATATTCTTCATACTTGTTTTATAGGCCTTATAATAAGGAGGGTTCAATGAGTTAATATATGTAATAACTTAGAACAGCTCCTGCCACATTGTAAATATTGCATTATCTGTTTACATTTTTTAAAGTTTTTTAAAAAATTTATTGTTTATTTTTGAGAAAAAAGAGTGCAAGCAGGGGAGGGGCAGAGAGAAAGTGAGAATCTCCAGCAGGTTCTGTGCTGTCAGCGCAGAGCCCGACGTGGTCCTGAGCCCAAGTCAACAGTTAGATGTTTGGGGCGCCTGCAATGTAACTGGATGACTCTCCCAGCCTCTTCCGGCTCCTTCTCCCGTTTTCTCCTCAGGTCATGATTTCATGGTTTATGAATTCAAGCCCCATGTCAAGCCCTGTGTTGTGTTCTGTGTTGACAGCTCAGAGCCTGGAGCCTCCTTTAAGTTCTGTGTCTCCGACTGTCTCTCTCTTCCCCTTCCCTGTTCATGCTCTGTCTCTCTCTCTCTCTCTCTCAAAAATAAAAAACATTGGAAAAAAAAAGAGTTAGATGTTTAACTGACTGAGCCACGTTGGTGCTCCTGTATTTACATTTGTAGTCTTGCAATTAGAATGCAGTAACAGTTTGTGGGTGGGGGCACTCATGTAGATGCCTCTTTCAAAGCTGGTCAAGTGAAGTCAAGAAAAGAGCAACTTAAAAGTATAGATAATAAACACTCAAGTATATTTATGGCCTGAGAAGGAAGTGGCCATATTATTTTGATAATAAACTGCTTGTTGGATCAGACTCTCATCCACTTGTTAGCTCCCTTCCGTCCCAGTGGTTTTTAGCAAATGAGCGACTTAATAAATGACAGCTGACCCTGGATGAATGTTATGTGCAGGAAAATTGTGGAGGCACAACATCTATGAGCAGGAGACATATGGACAGGTTTTCTCTTCATTTTCTGGATTACAGTTTCTGTTTCCTCCTTTGACTCTAGTAAGTGTTGATAACGGATCAGGCCTTAGACATGCAAGAGCAGCTTGCCATGGGGTTCAAAATCTTGCTTTATTTCCTGCTGCGGGTTTAATGGGGGGGGGGGCAAGGCATATGGCCTGTTTGTACCAAAGAGGTCCTTTGAGGGTGTTTCAGGACGCTGGACAGCGTTTACATGTTCACTGTGTCCTGTCAGGGACTTCTGTTGGTGTCCGGGTAGGCCAGGGTTCAGGTGCAGGCTGATTTAATAAGCTGCAAGCCCCTGCTTCTCCAGCTGTGTCTTCTAAGACCTTTACCCGCTACTGCGTTCAGGTTTGACACAATGTCTTTGCATCCCTTAAATGCACCATACCGCCTCTCCTCTCGGGACCTGTAGCATGCTGTTCCCGCTACCCCAGGGCTCTTCCCCTGCGCCTCGCCTGGCTCACTCACCTCACTCACCATCATGATTTCCACAAGGCTCCCGCTACACCCCCATTCTCCCATGCTGCTCCTTTCAGGAGATGGTACGGGTCACAGGCAGTCTCTGCTTGTGTATTTGTCTGTCTGTACTAACTAGGTTGTAAGTCCCATTAGGGCAGGAAATATATCTGTCTTGTCCTTCGATGTGTCTTGGTACATATTTAATAAAAGGAGATGGATCACATCAAATTAAATGGGTTTCAGGTATGATTTATAATCCCTCACTTCGCAGGTGAGAGACTCTGGCTCCGAGGAGCTTGGCGGTTTATCTCCGCCCAGAACTAGTTAGTGGCAGCATGAGGACCACAACTCAAGCCTTGTGGTTCCCAGAGAAACATTAGCTTCACAAAAACACAGAAGCGTCCTTAGCGCTATTGTGATCAACCTGGGGCAATTTTTTTAAAAAATACAAGCTTTTAATTAAAATATACACATAGAAAAGTGTACAGCCTGGCAAATTTCTCAAAGTAAACACGTTAGGACAAATTTTTTTTTAATGTTTATTTTCGAGAGAGAGCTAGAGAAAGTGAGTGAGAGTGGGGGAGGGGCAGAGACAGAAGGGGACAAAGGATCCAAGCAAGCTCTGTGCTGACAGCAGTGAACCCGAAGCGGGGCTGGAACCCACAAACTACGAGATAACGACTTGAGCTGAAGTCAGACGCTCAACCGACTGAGCCACCCAGGTGCCCCTAGGACAAGTTTTAATGATTAAAAATCAACTAAATTACATATAATTAGTATAAACTCCATATACTTGGTGTGAAAATAGTCACATTTTCTTTTCCCAGTTCATCACTTAAGCCCTTAAATTAACTCACCTGACAGAGGCTGCTGCCCTTGGGCTTTCCAGGGAGGATCATCCATTCCCTGGTTGTTAAGTGCCCCTTACTTAAATTCATAAACATACAGCTCTTAGCCCCTTCGGTTCCCATCATTAACTGCCCCACACCAGGTCCAGGGTCTACCACCTCTCAGACCCATAATTCCTGTCAGCCTTGTCTCTTGAGTCTGGCACTTGAGGGGAGACATTTTCCCTTAAAGATCCAGAGCACAAAGGATCTGAAGAGGTGTGTGCTTTTCCCCTAAACATTGGGCTACTTGTGCTTCTGACCAGATGATATAGCTTCCAGGAGAGACCTCTCTAGGAATTCCCATGTGCCTTACACGTGCCCTCAGGGAGTCTGGTGGCTTGAATAGGCTGCAGATCCCGCTCCGCGCCCCCCCCCCCACTCCATACACCCCTTTCCAATGTAATTTTGCTCCTCCCATCAAGCAGTGAGTCCATTGCTCCACTCCAGAATCTGGGTTTGGTCATGTGATTTGCTTTGGCCAATGGGGCATTAGCAAAGTGGAAGTAAGTGGAAGCCCAGGACATTCATTGGGAAGCTTGGCAGCTTTTGCTGCTGGGAACTCTGAGCTCACCATGTGATGAAGCCTGGGCTAGCTTCTGGAGGACGTGAGACCGCATGGAGCTGGGACAAGCTGAAGGCCTTGCACCTGCCAGCCCACCAACTGGCGAAATGTGAATGAGAACTTCAGCTCACCCACCAGCTGAACGTGTCCTGCCCGGCCCAGATCAGGAGAACTGCACGGTCAAACTGCAGAATCGTGAACTAAGTAAAATGGTGAGTTGTCGTTGCTTTGAAGTCCCTGAGTTTCGCGGTGGTTTGTTGTATGGCAATAGACAGAGTTAAAAGTGATTTTCTGTTGTAGCCTAGATAGTGTGGTGGCTGGAACTTATGTAAAGAAATAACTAAACGCACATTTGATACCCCTCAGATATGGTAGCACCCGAGGTACGGATGGAGAAACAAATACCCCTGAGGACTAGGAATGAGTTGGGGATGGGGGAGTAGAGAAGCCCTTTAACTTTAGCTCTGTATACACCTCTCTCTATATATATTTGCAATAAATATATATTTACAATATCGCCTGGGTCACTTTTAAAGTTAAATACCCACATCAGGCTGGGGAGGTTCCGTTATGTCCCCACCTTGTGGCCTGGGGGACCCAGTCCCCTTCCCTCCCAAGCACAGTCCTGTAGGGTTTTCCTGCCCTCAGGAGATGGGAGGAGATCCTCTCTGTAAGCCTAAATGTTAGAGGCCTCACAGCCTTGGAAAGCTCTCTGCACCCCTTGGTCCTTGTGTCCATTGGTGGGCCCGGGGGAGGGGGGGAAGGGGGGAAGAGAAGGAGTGGAAACGTGTTCTGCTCTTTCCAGAGGTGAGGAAATAAATAACCTCCGATCTTTGGGCTGAGGGTTGGGGAGAGTGCCCAGAGCCTTTTCCCATCAACCCATTTGCTGACTCAGAAGCTCCTTCCACTCGATGACTCAGGGGGAAAGTTGTGGGAGCTTAGGTTTTGAGTGCAGAACAGCTGAGAGCAGATGGGTCTGGGATTTCCAGAGACAAAAAACCACAAAAACCCAAGAAAACAAAAAGCAGGGGCTGTGTAGGAAAAAACATGGCTGAGCAGAGAGGAAAATATAGGTCACCGAAGTTCTTTACTAGGGATGAGTTTAATTTGGAAACTTCCTGAAAGTTTCCATGTCTCCTTGTTTAATTTTACTAGCTATCCACTCTCTGTCACTGTCATTATAAAGCCTTCTGGTGGGCAGTGATTGTTCTTGATGGCCCAACATTCCTTCTCTCTACTCATCTCTCTTGAGGAGAACCCATTTCCTGGGATTTAGTTGAGGATGACCTCAGAACCTCTCTCCATGATCAGGAGTCAGCCCACAGTTTCCTAATTCTTGGAAATTCCTAATTCTTCTTGGAAATTCTAGAATTCTAGAAATTCTAGGAAAACAGAAACAGACTCTGCTCTGTCCTTTTTAATATTTTTCAGATCCCCTGTTGACATTCAGTCTTGTCGTTGGTCTCTCTTAACCTCGTGAACATAGTTATTTTTAAGCTTATGTCCAGTAGCTCCAATATCTAGAACCCTCCAGGCTTGCTTCTGGTTTCTTTTTCTCCTCATTTTGTTGTTGTTGTCGTCGTTCATGTAGTCTTGTCTCTTTAAGTACCTGGGTCTTTTTCTTTTAATTGTTTTATATAGTTCACACATGTTACATTCGTTTTAGGTGTATAATATAGTGATTCATGTTACTATATGTTATGCTTACCACAAGTGTAGCTACCATCTGTCACCATAATACCTGGTTATTTTTTTTTTATCATGTGCCAGACATTGTTATTTGAAAAATCACAGAAGCAATTTGAGGTTTATATAATATAATCTTTCTCTAGGGAGGAATTACATTTGCTCCAAGAAGGAACCTAGGTTTGCTCATAATCCAGGATTACCTTAATGCAATTTCAGTGATTATGGTGATTCAAAGCTAGATGGCATTGCTAACGAGGATTATTCTCTATTTTTTTAAATGTTGATTTAGTTTTGAGAGAGAGAGAGTGAGTGGAGGAGGGGCAGAGAGAGGGGGCAGAGGATCTGAAGCAGGCTCACGCTGACAGCACAGAACCCAATGGGGGGGCTTGAACTCCTGAACTATGAAATCATGGCCCTGAGCCAAAGTTGAGACTTAACCGACTGAGCCACCGAGGCACCATTTAACAAAGATTATTCTACTTCCACTTCATCCTATGCTTGGATGTATCCAAGCCTTCAGTATCCCAGTCTCAAGTGTAGGGGTTACCAGGACCTCTGTCCCATACTTGGTGGGCTCTGATTCTCACTTTTTAAAATTTAGCCCATTCAAGGCTATCAGAAATCTTTAAAAAAGTTTTTTTTTTAATGTTTATTTGTATTTGAGAAAGAGTGCAAGCTGGGGAGGGGCAGAGAGTGAGAGACAGAATCTGAAGCAGGCTCCAGGCTCTGAGCTGTCAGCACAGAGCCCAATGCGGGGCTTGAACTCAGGAGCTGTGAAACCGTGACCTGAGCTAAAGTCAAATGCTTAACCGACTGAGCCACCTAGGTGCCCCAGGGCTGTCAGAAACCTTGCTCTTCCTCTCAGCCACCTCTTCTAGAATTGGCAACTGCCCCAGGAAAAAGCAAGCCCAAATGTACTACTTTGGATTTCCCTCTTCTCCGTTAACTTGTTCTTTAAACTTCCTTGTTTTTATTACCTCTTTGGTGACTTTAAGTAGGGTTTTAAAAAATTAAATAGATGTGTCTGGCTTTTGTAGAGGTCCTCAGTGGGAAAGTTGGTACAGATTACCGAGGCCATCATTACTAAAGAAGAAGTCCTTTTATGTAAAGTGTCACCTGTCTTGGATGGGGGTACATATGAGGAAGGTGGATTAATGAGAGTGAGTGCATGAAGTCTCAGCCTTAGGAAAGAAATAAGATTGAAGCTCTGGGAAGGAGGCTCTATCCACTGAGAAAGTGCAGGCTAGGTTGTAACAGAGAGAAATACAGCAGTTCAAATAAAATCACAGTGTATTTATTTCCTCTCTCACATAACAGCCTGGAAGAAAGTAGTTAAGCTCTGAGCCAGAAGCATCCAAGGACCCAGGTGTCGTGTATCTTGTTGCTCCACCAGAGCAGATGTGGTCCTCATTCTCCGAGCCAAGTAACCATATTAGCATTCTGATTGAGGATGGGGCGGGGGTGGGGCAAGAGAAAGAGGAGGGCAACCAGGTAGTTTGAAATTTTTTAAAAAGATAGAATCCGGAAGTTGACCGCATCACTTCCATCCTTGTGTTCTTGATCCAAACTAATTATCCGCGTAGTCCTATCTGGAGGTAAGAGAGGATTGGATATGGAAGTTCTTGTGGGAAAACCCTATGGCCGGTTAAAACCTGTGGTCGAATGGGGTGGGCGATGGTTGTAATATTGAGAGGGATAAGGAAGGAATGGACCCTGAGGAACCGTTAGCAGTCTCGGTCATGGTCCTAGTTAAGAGAGGAAGAGAATGAGCTTTGATTCTGTGGGTCTGAGTTGGTTCCGAGACTTTTTATTTTTAACAATTTGCTGGATGATGCTGGTGTTATTCATCTAGGAATTAGACATTGAGAACACTCCATCTCTGCCAACACGCTTGGACTGGTTTTTTTTGTAAGACTTGACAAAGGCAGGTGTGTATAGCGATAATAATATAACCGAGCCCTACATTTTCAGTTGTGAGGTTCTGGACTCCTTCACCATTGTATTACTTAGAGAGAACCGTAGTTTCGACTAGATCAGCTCCTTAACGTAGATGAGCATAACCACTTTACTTTTGATTTCCAGGCTAATTGCGATAGAATATCTTGGAAAGCCATTTAAGCCCCTTCACCTGAAGTATCTCTGATAAGCAGATTTCACTGGGTGTTCGCTTCACAAAGATATGTGCAGTGTATTATTTTTATAGCTGTCTATTTGTATTTTAATGAGAATTTTATGAAAAGAGGCCTTGGTTCTTCGGGACAAAAATGGAATAGGATTTATTTATTCGCTTCCTCCCTTTTTTGAGGGAGTCGAATTTCTATATACTAATTCATAGAATGAAATAAAAAGCAAAGGCAGATCAACTTGAAAATAATGATGTTTCCTGAGAAAATTACCAAAAACTGGAAGGAACTTATAGCATTTGTCTTTGATGAATGATGGGTACAGCTTAGCTGAGTTTGGATTGTTTTATTTCCACTTCCAAGTTGCATTTAGCAGGCTGTGGGGCAAAGAGAGGGGGGACATTTTTAACCATGTAGTATCACTGTTGGCCCCAAGCAGGACATGAGAAGACACGTCTCAGAAAATGGGAAGGAGTGCAAATATAAAGACAGCAAGAAATGAGGGATCAGTAGGGACAGAAGCAAGACCCGGGGAGGAGGCCACTGCCCAAGTCAAGTCCCAAGCAGCATGGGACTCAGCCAGTGAAGTTTTTTTTTGTTTGTTTTTTCACTTTTTATTTTGCTCTTTCTTTCTTTCTCTCTTTCTTTCTTTTCTTGACAGAGAGAGAAGGGGGGGTGGAGGCCAGAGAAAGGACGATACAGAATCCCAAACAGGCTTTGCACCATCAGCACAGAGCCCAGTGCAGGGCTCAAACATGCAAGCTGTGAGATCATGACCCGAGCTGAGATCAAGCATCAGACGCTTAAGCCTCCCAGGCGCCCCTCATACAGTGCAGTTTTCATTTTCTCAAATCATAGGGGGTCCAATATGGTGGAAACAAGCTGAAGAAACAGTTTCAGGGACAATTTGGTAAGTATCTTGATATTAGGTTCAGAGCTAGGTCACTCCAATCACTCTGTCAGAAATCCAGGCAAAAGCTCTGAATGAGGAGAAAAATAAGGTCAAGAGACCCAGGCAGAAGCAGGGGAGGTGGGGCTCTGGGGCTACTCAGCTTTGTCTCAGAAACGTTCAGGGATTTCGATGTCAAATGAGAAGTAACTGTCAGTCAAGTATGTCATAGTGAGAGGGTCAGCAGTTAGAGGCTGCTTCAAACAAGTAGGTGAGACTTCCCAGGGCTGCCAACGTGACTCTCCCTGAGGCTGAGTCAGGAAGACGCTGCCTTTAAAGCTACCCATCCGGAACGTCCTGGGTAAATGAAAGACCTCAGATCCTAAGAAAACACAAGAGTTTTCCCTTCTGAAAAGTGGCGACTCTTAAACACCTTTTATAGAGTCCAGGGAATTGCCTTTGTGGGAATAATGCAAAAACCTATGAATGCTTTGCATTTCAGACGTTATGTATTTATTTCACCAACCTGATAAAGGAACTTGAAAGATGGCTATAGAGCATATCTAGCAGTAGTTTTTCCAAATATGTCCTTTATTTAATGTTTTCTTAAACATTATTATTAAAGTGCATGATAGCATCTCCCAGGAAACCCCCTTGTGTCTAAACATCCCCCACTTCCGGTCACTACCCACCCCCAACAGAAATCTCTGCCCTGTTATTTAACGATGTTGATTAGTTCTGTCTGTTTTTTTTGTCCTTTATACAAATAGAACCATACAACATATATTCTTTTGCGTCTGGCTTCTTTCATGTTCGTTGCTGTGTGTAGTTGTAGGTTATGTATTCTCGTTGCCTTACGGTATTCATTGTCAATATACCAGTTTATTTATTGATTATTCTGTTGATGAGTATTTGAGAAGTTTCCAATTTGAGACTATTATGAATCACGCTGCTCTGAACTTTCTAGTTTATGGCTTCTGGTGAGCATACGTTCACATTCTGTTGGTGCTTTATTTTCAATTGTAGAAATAATTACCATCACCCGCTTTGGGTCAGGAATTATCTGGTAGTTGCTGTCCGAATTGATGAGGGAGCAAATGGGGGTCTTTAAGAGTCAAGCTCAGGTGACTGGTGAAGATGGTCTGTGTGGTTCTGAAATCCTGCATTGATTGGCAAAGCGACTCTACCAAATCTCACCCCTTTCCGTAAGTGCTGTTATTTAGCCCTCCCAACAGTAGTTCAGTTTTCCCCCCTACATTTTAGAAATGAGGAAACTGAGGCCCAGAGAAACCAAAATCCCACTCAAAGCCACACAGGCAGCAGAGAGAGGAGCCAGAATTGAATCTAAGACGTCTGGCTCTAGAAACTGAACTCTTGATCACCTCTGTGCCTTCGTCCTCCCGTCTCCCTCAGTAGGTGAGTTTTTCTCATCCACATTTAAATATGCCTCAGCTCGCCATCTTAAATGCAACCCTCCCGTGACCACACACCTCCTTTGAGCTTTCCCCCTCTTCTGCCCTTCAACCCCTTAGTTCTTGAAGGAGTTGCCTACCTGCCTGCCTCCTCTCGGTTTCCTCATCTCAGTCCAGCCTGACTTCAGCCCCTCCCACTTACCATGTTAGATCCTGCTAAGGTCACCAGTGACCTCTCTGTTGCTAAATCCAGTGGCCGTCGTGTTGTTTCTGATAGTATTGATCACTTTCTCTTGAAACTCTTATTTCGTGACTCAAGTAACTTTCCTAGTTCTCATCCTACCTCTTTAATCTCTCCTCAGCCTCGTCTACTGGTGAATCTTCTTCTATGTGACTTTAACTATTGCAGTGACTCTTGCCTCATCAGTAGGATCCTTCTCTTCTAATTCCACACCTTTCCCCTAAATCAGCTCATCTCCTCCCAAGGCTCCACATTTACCATCGGTACCTAGAGTGTCCCACCTGAGTCTCTCTCTGAGGAGATCTAGCTCGGATCTTTCCTCTGAGTTCCAAACTTGTGTATCAGACTGTCCACTCCCCCTCTCCACTTGGTGCTTCTTGGGCACCTAAATTTAGCTTCTCGGGCATGAGCTCATGAGCTGTCCCATCTGCAACCTGCTCCTTCCCTCAGAATCCCAATATCAAGCCTATGGTGCCGCTATCTATCCAACTGCATAGTCATCTCCTTGACATCTTCCGCTTCCCGGCCCCCAAATCTAATCATTCACTAGGTTTCTTCAACATTTCTCCTAGTGACTATTCAGATATCTCCACTGTCCTCAATTCTAGGCTTGAGTTGCCTTTATCTCTGAGCTGGATTCGTTAAAATCACTTGCTGAAAGGTTTGCTTCCATTCCTTCTTATCTTTGCATTCTTCAAATGGCAGCCAGAGTGATCATTTAAAGGTCCAAATCCAGTCCTATCCCTCAGCGCCCCGACTTAACACCCTTTGAACAGGGGCTTTTACTGCTTTCTGGGAGAAAGGTCAAAACCCTGAACACGAGTCGTAATACCTCGTATCATCTGACTTGTGTCTCCAGCCTCCTTCCTCAGATATTGTCGCCACACTGCCAGCTCTGAGTCCCTCACACTCGCTCAGCTTCCCTGCCCCACAGGGCCCCCACCTCTCAGCACCTTGTATGCCCACCCTCTCTTGTGACCACAAACTCACCCTGCAGATCTCCACTCAAACTTCACTTCCTCTGAGAAGCCTTCCCTGAGCCCTGAGACGAAGTCAGGACCCTCCGTTATGTCTCAGAGCCTCCCTTACTTGTCTTGCACAGAGCTCTTCATGACTGTAATTACTTCATGATGCAAATGGTTGGCTGGCCGGTGTCCCCTGATAGCATGTTAAGTTCCAAAAGGGCAGTAAGTGTTCTGGTGTGGCTGTCTGCGTTGTTTCCAGCACCCAACTCCGTGTTTTCTGATTGTTCCTTATTCGTATTTTATCAATATGTTTAGACTGTTCATAAAAATCAGACTAGATTATGTGAATTTGGCCTGTGTGGCTACTGTATTACCATATCAAAAAGAGATGGTTTTAGGGGCGCCTGCATGGCTCAGTGGGTTAAGCATCCAGCTCTTGATTTCAGCTCAGGCCACGACCTCTCAGTTTGAGTTCGAGCACCACATCAGGTTCTGTGCTGACAGTGTGGAGCCTGCTGGGGATCCTCACTCTTCATCTCTCTCTCCCCTCTCTCTCCCCTCCCCTGCTCATGCTCATGCCCTCTCTCTCAAAAAAAAATAAAAATAAACATTAAAAAAAGAGATGGTTTTATACATCCAACATCATTAGCCATTGAGACCTGCAAAAAAACCCATGAGGAGATACTATTCACACTCACTAAATGGCTCTAGTCAAAAAAACACGTGTTGGGAGAAGGTGGAGAAATTGGAACTCTTCTATACCACTGGTGGGAATGCAAAATGGTGCTGTCACTTTGGAAAAGAGTCTGGCCAGTCCTCGATATGTTAAACATGGAGTCACCATATATTCCAGCAATTCCACTCCGGGAAATATGCCTAAGAGAAGTGAAAACCTATCCATAGAAAAGCTCGTACATAAATGTTCATATAGCATTATTCATAATAATCAAAAGTGAAAGTAATCTACAAGTTTATTTTTCTTTATTTTAAGTGTTTGTTTATTTGGAGAGAGAGAGAGAGAGAGAGAGAGAGAGAGAGCATGAGTTGGGTAGGGGCAAAGAGAGCAGGAGCGAGAGGATCCCAAGCAGCCTCCGTGCTGTCAGCGCAGAGCCCAGTGCGGGGCTGGAACCCAGGAACCGTGAGATCACGACCTGAGCCGAGATTAAGAGCGGGACAGATACTTAAGCGAGTAGGCCAGTCAGGCGTCCCAATAATCCAAATGTTTATAAACTGGTAAACGCATAATCAAAATGTGGTATAGCCATGCGATGGAATATTATTTGCCAACAAAAAGAAATGAAGTCCTACACATGCTACGACATGGATGAACCTGGGAAACGGGCTGAGTGAAAGAAACCCGTCACAAAGGACCACGTATTATGTGACTCCCCTGTTACACAATGTGGAAATAGGCAATTTTACAGAGACAAAAGATTAATAGTTGTCTAGGATCAGTGGGGGTTGGGGAGATGAGAAGTGACTGCTAATGGGCAGGTTTGGGTTTATTACAGGCGAGGAAAATGATCTACGATTCACTGTGGTGTACGTCTCTGAAGGTACTAAAAACCATTGGGTTGTACCCTTTAAGTGGGTGCATTGTATGATATGTGAATTATATCTCAATAAAGCTGTTGAGGAAAAAACAGATGGTTTCCTTTTGAGGGTAAACTGAAAGCCCATCATCCAGATAGCATCGACGACAATGAATGTAACAAGATGATGGAACACAGCCCCTGCTCTCTGCCTGTGGCTCTTCATTCCTGGACTCTCTCTGCAGATCGTGGGCCCCTTTGCTTTCTTCGCTTTGTTTTGAGGTGACATTTTATGCCCACATCCTCCCTTGAATTGTGAGATACTGCACAAGCTCAGCGCAATGAATAGTTCCCCCCTCTTAGAATTGTTGTGAGCATTCATTAAGCGAGTCAACATATGCAGTGCCCTTAGCATTGTGCCTGGCTCGTGGTGAGTGTGCACTAAATATTAACTATTATTATCCTGATCGAAAATGAGATTTAATTTTGTTACAGAAAAAAAATAGAGCCATGGCTTCTATTTCGCAAATTAATTGGCTGTTATTTGTGTGCTTTTGCAAGTCCTATCACGTATCCACTGCATGTATTTTTCCCCTTCGGGGAAGTCAAGGGCCCAGACCTCCCTCCACCTCATCCTTGCCCTGTGACAACAGGGTGCAATAATGTAGATGAACACAAGGGGGCAACATGCAATTGCAATTTGGGAAAAAAAAAAAAAAAGGCACACTTGAAATTCAGACCAGATCTAACCATCTAGTGCAAAGGAAAGTGAAACATCTTTCTTTACTAGAGTGTCTTGTAGTATTCTTCTACAGGAAGGAAGTATTACGATATCAGAAGGGTAATGCCGCTAGAAAGCTGACCACAGCATTCCTCAGATTCCACGTACATGTGCCTGCCATCAAGACGCTTCTAGCCATTTCCTCACATGCTGTACACTATATGCTGGCTCTCATGAGAACACTTGGCTTTTCCTGTAAGCTGGCCCCTCTGAGGGGAGGCTCCGATGGGAGGCGTTTGGGAGCCTATGTTAGTATAGAACTGCCTTTCAAAGCCCTTTCCTGTAGTATCTGATCGTGGGGGAGGGGACAGTTGTGCTTCAAGTCCTGGGCTTCCCTTAGATTTTCGATGACTTACTGTTGAGGTGTATGTGTTCTCACTTGACCTGAGGTCTTCCAGACCAGGAACCATACCTCACTATCACTGTTTTGTGCCCAGAAGTTTGTAGTACTTGGCGTGTCTAGCGAAGCTGGATAAATGTCTACTGGACGAAACTGTTCCATGAGCTGAGCCTGGAAACAGAAATTCTCATCAGCTTGTACCCGACCCATGGGATTCCCCCCAGTAGGACTATTCTTTAGTTACTCTTTCTATAGTATAAAAGCAGTTTGTGTTCAGAATGGAAAAGTCAACCAAAGAGAACGTCTTTTTTTTTTTTAATTTTATAATAGTTTATTTTCAAATTGGTTTACATATAACACCCAGTGTTCATCCCAACATGTGCCCTTTTTGATGCCCGTCACCCCCTCTCCCCCCTCCCTCACCCCCCTCATCCTCAGTTTGTTCTTAGTCTTTGAGAGTCTCTTATGTTTTATCTCCCTCCCTCTCTGTGTCTTTTTTTTCTTTCTCCTCTTCCCCTCCCCCTGGTTTTTGCTTAGTCTCACCAAGTCCTCCTATTCGTGGAAACATATGGTATCTCTCTTTTTCTGACTGACTTATTTCACTTAACATAATACCCTCCAGTTCCATCCATGTTGCTACACATGGCCAGATTTCATTTTTTCTCATTGCCGCGTAGTAGTCCATTGTATATAAGTACCATAACTTCTTTATCCATTCGTCAATTGATGGGCACTTGGTCTCTTTCCATGATTTGGCTATTGTCGAAAGTGCTGCTATGAACATCGGGGTCCACGTGCCCCTATGCATCAGCATTCCTGTGTCTCTTGGGTAGATTCCTAGCAGTGCTATTGCTGGGTCATAGGGTAGCTCTATCTTCATTTTTTTGAGGAACCTCCACACCGTTTTCCAGAGCGGCTGCACCAGTTTGCATTCCCACCAACAGTGTAGGAGGGTGCCTGCTTCTCCACATCCCCGCCAGCATCTATAGTTTCCTGATTTGCTCATTTTAGCCACTCTGACTGGTGTGAGGTGGTATCGCAGTGTGGTTTTGATTTGTATTTCCCTGATGATGAGTGACATTGAGCATCGTTTCATGTGTCTGTTGGCCATCTGGATGTCCTCTTTGGAGAAGTGTCTGTTCATATCAAAGAGAACGTCTGAACTACTCATAATCCCATCTACCCAAATCTGGGGAGTGCCCCAGTGTTTTCACTTTCTGTCAGAGCATAATATGTGTGTGTGTGTGTGTGTGTGTGTGTGTGTGTGTGTTTACATTTACGGTAGCACGGAACATAGTATTCTGTTGTTTAGCTAATACCCCTCTTTTGGGCATTTACATTGTTTCTAAATTTTCTTTCAAAGAGCAGTCTGGTGAATATCCTTGCAGCTAAATCTTCCCCCACATTCTTTATTAGTTCCTCAGGATAGATTCCCAGAAGCAGACTTTCCGGGTGACGGGTAACTTCCATTGTCACCAACAGTGACAGCGCCCTTGATCAGATGAAAAATTTTGATTAAACATCACACCAGCACTCCGTAATCCTGTCTGCATCGTGTCCTCGCCACTGACAACGCTGGGTGAGCTCCAGGCTAGAACTCACGCTCAGGAAAAGAAATCTTAATCTTTCCTCTTGTCTTTGATCTTGGACGTTCAAGAAAATCCAATTTATCTCGAAAGGACAAAGAAAGCAACACTGGAGGAGATTCCTATGAACGTGCCACCAGAGTCAGGAGGTAAAATAGAGAAACACACCGAACGAACACCGAGTGCACGTGTTGGATGCCCCCAAACGTCAGCTCTCGTCGTAGATGTCCGGATAGAATTGCTTAAGAAGTCGAAAAAGTAGGATCATGGCATTTGCCGGCTGTCTTCCTCTTGATTCTTTACCATTTTGAAGGTGTTTTCTTTCTTTCTTTTCTGTCTAATAGCGCCTATCATTTTTTCTAAACCTTTTTGGAAATGAGAATGGAATTACTTCCTCAGCTGCTGAAGACCCTGGTGGGTTGCAACGAGGAAGCCCCTCGCGACTGGCTTTTTTCTTAAAGGCTCCCAAGCTCCTCTTTCTTTAGATCTTAGAGATGCACGCGGAGAAGTAAGTAAGGGGATTTGTCATGGGAGGAGAGAGGGAGAGAGATGGGAGCACAAAATGGGGCTTAGTATTTCTGACTCGAGGGGCCCGTCCGCATGTCTACGCGCGAAGAGGGGTACAGCAGTTGCGCTGCTTTTTACTAAATTCTGTTTATTCGGAGAGGTCTGGGGAGAGGGCCATTTGGTTCACGGAGGGACAAGACCACGACTAACTCCAGCCACCCCTTGGTGCTGCCGCATATATTACTGCATTGTATGGAAACTCGCAACGACTCTGGGAGGCCTACCACGTTACACCGTAGGCTGCTTTCCCAGGCCCTCCTTAGGATAACCTTCGTCTTGCTTTTCTAGAAGCTTTGCAATAGAAGGCTTCATATCTCCGCTTTCTATAGACACGCATGGATGCTTGGCATCCTTTTGGCCCGTTGCCGCTCTAGCCACTGCGGTGGCAATCAGCTCTGTGCACCTGCGGCCCAACAGCTCTCCCTTGAACTGCGCTGAGAATCACGCGCTTGCCTCCTGGTTGCCTTCTGGATGTGTGAGGGACTCCCCAGGCTGTGGGGCACACTTCGATCAATGGGGGATGGGAACTGAAGGGTGAAGGCCCCCCTCTTCTAGAGGTGGGCAATTCTCGGGTCCTTCTCCATGGCTCCTCAGAAGCCTCCAGTGGGACTAGGCCCCAGATGCCCCCGTGGTGACCAGCTGGTATCACACCCTTGTGTTCCCTCCTTGCCTGTTCGCCCCTCCCCCACCCCTCCCCTCTATTCCCTGTGGGAAACAACGGTCACCCTCCTATTTGCTACTTTCTGGTTATGTTCCTAGCTCTTCATCTGTTCATTTCTTTAATAGCGCTTGGGGACTATCTAGTATGTTCCTGGTCTGGGGAAGGGCCTAAAATATAAAAAGGAATCAGACACTAGCCTTGTTCTTGAGGAGCTTGTGGGTTAAGAGGAGACAGACAGCTAAAAACAGGCCGTGGGACCTGGTGAATGTTGTTCCAGAGAACCGAGAAGTTGGGGCGCAGGCGAGAGGACAGTGGATCCGGTTTGGAGTATCCGGGGAGGTTTTCTTGAGTGGAAAGTAATTTGCTGGAAGAAAGTGGAGAAAACCTTTCTAGGCTGAGGGGATGTCATGAATGCTTTATGTTTGGAACCTGTGGACGGTTCGGGGACACCGGAGTGGAGGACACCTGAGGAATGTTCACAGAGGAGTCTGTCAAAATATGGCGGCTTGTGACACCCGGAGAGATCAGAGAAGGGGTGCCGAGTGGCTTCTTGTGTGTCACCAGCCTGGTTTCGTCCTTCTGTACAGGTGGCCCATCGACTCTGGCCAGAGCTACTGACGGAGGTGGGTGTCCACAGAGATGGATTTGGGACTGCCAGGTGCTCCCGACAAACTACGTCTTGCCTCACCTAGCTCATGGCAGTGTACGAGAATTACCCGGCATCAGCTTCTCGCTCTCAAGGAGGGCCAGCACGTGGCCAGGGTCTCTGGAACAGTTAGGAGTGGCGAGAAGGTCTCTCTCTCATCCCCCACGAGAGTGCCCGTATCTCTGCCCCGGCAGACGGGCTCGTGTAGGTTTCTGTTTTCTCCGCCATGGACAACCCTGCAGCGTGGCTGACGGTGGCTTTCTGCTGACGCCCCCATCCCTTTGTGGTGACCATGAAGCTCCTGACCCAGGGCCAGACCAGCGACTTTCAGAGTGGAGCAGACCACCTGATTGGTGGCCACCCGATCAAGCAGGCCCCTCTCTTGGGGGCGCGTTGAGTCAGCAGCAGGTGGTGGAGGGTAGAAATTAAAGGGCACACAGAGAAGGCCCTGGGCAGCAGCGATGAGGGCGAGAGAAGGAGAGCAGAGAGGGCAGGGTGCTGGTGACGGGAGGGGCAGAGACACTGTGGCTGAGTCACAGTGATGCGCAGTCCTGGGAGCTGTGAGATAGTGAGGGATCCTCAAAGTGGCCTGGAGGGTCTTTCTGTTTCTGAACGGCACTCCAGGCTCCAGAAGCCTATGCGTATGGCTGGGCCTATGCTCTCAGCAAAAACAGACACCTAGCGTTTCTGTTCCCTTATGTAGCCTAACACAGAAGAGCATCAGGAACCAGACTGCCTGGGCATGGATGCTGCCCCTGCCGCTTACTCCTGTGTGAACTTGGGCAATTAATTGTCCTCTCTGTGCCTCAGTTTCCTCTTTTGTAAACCAGGCTAATATTGATGTCTTCCTCATGGGATTGTGATGATGACTGAATGAGTTAATGGCTAGAACGGCCAGAGAGGAGCCGAGCACATACCGAACACTCTCTAAGCAGGTAGCAGTCTGGGAATGGACGGCACACTCATTTGGGTAATTGAGGAGAGTGTAAGGGACCATTTACAAATGGGTGTGGCTGAGCTGCAGGGACACCAACAAAGGATGGCAAGGCACCCTGGGGCTAGTGCCTGCAGGGAGTCTTAACCATCCCTGGCCTGAAGGGGTGAGGGAGGGGCAGTTAGCCAGGCACTCAGCAGTCTGTCTCGAGGGTGGCGGGACAGGAACCGTGGGCTCTAGACAAGGCTGCAGCTGGGCCAGTGGGCCCCACACGGAGGAAGCAGGGGGTTTACAGACCCCCTGGCCCTCTGATCTTCTGCCCATGCCACCCAAAGACCAGTCTAGTTGGAAACCAAAGTGCGAGGCATTTCAGTGATTACACAACACAGAATTCCACCTGCCAGGGCCCAGAGCAGTGGGGAAGGGTGGAGACAGGATGGACGGCCAGGGGAGTCTCTTTGGCACTAATGCCCACGGACATGAATACTGCTGTTGTGATGATGACAGTAAGTGCCTGTCGCCTGAGAACTCGATCGATTTCCATTCCTTGCAAGCCAAACGGCCCAGCACCATCAGAAAACAAAGGCCGAGGCCTATGGGGCCACCGGGTCTGGTGGCGTTCACAAGGCCCTCTGCTATTGACAGCTGGTCCCCTCACTAGCTGCTCAGAACTCTGTGGGCAGGGCCTGAGGCCTTTCCGCTTCGTGTCTTCAGTGTGCAGCACAGGACCAGGCACATGTCACCCGGCACGTGGCTCTGATGGGCTCTCGCCGAAGGAACCTGGGAGCAGCGTCAGGCCTTTTTATTTAAACCCCAAGCTCTTTGATTCACCCTCAAAGCCAATCCAGACGGACAAAAACTCTTAAAACCAATGTGTCACCGTATGTATCTATCAAAGTTTATTTTACTTACTCAACAAGTACCCTTTAATCCTGCACTTGGGGAAGTAAAAGGAAAAAAGAAAAAGATGGAAGAGCAAAACTCCAACTGCGGCAGTGGGATTTTCACTCTGCTCTGTCGGGGCAGCGGGCCTCCGGCAGGCGGGAGCGGAGAGGCAGCCGGCGCCGGGAATGCTGAGTCACGGCGAGAGGGCGCTGGCTGCCGGGCCGAGCCGATTACTGAAGCAAAAACGCGTGCGTGCGTGCGAATGTGTAATTGACATGGCACCAGCCGGAGGGACCGGGTTGAAGGCGGTGCCGGTTCGGGTCAGGGAGGCGGCCGAGAGGAGCTCAGGCTCCTCCCTGGGGCTCGTCTGGAGTCCGCGGCATTGGTCCCAGGCCCCGGGCTTCCCTCCTCCCCCTGACTCAAGCCTGTGCGGACACGGAGGCTGTACGCGCAAAAGCAGGTGGTCCCTGGGAATGCCTGACTGGGAGCCCAGGCGCATGTTTTCACAGCCTCTGTTCTTAGTCCCTGAGTTCGCTGGGCAAAGCGGAAGTCCCTGCAGGCCACCGTTTGAATTTCCGCCCCTTCTGTATTCTTACCTGTAGCATTCACTGAATGCTCTTCTGTGGGAAACTCCCCTTTTGGGGGCTACTATAAACAATTTGTGTTCGAAAAGGAAACTGTGTCACTACCATAGCGGAGAGCTAGACTCACCTACCAGAAATAAGGTAAGCCTCCACAGAAATGCAAAGAAATTTTTGGCCTCCAGCCTGGCTACCTGAATTTTAGAGCAGAACGATTTCAAAATAATGACATCCCTTTCAGTTGTTTGGTTGTCTTGAGAAACCTCTCTCCCTTCTCTGTCGGTCCCTGTGGTCTGTAATCACTGATTCGAAGCTTGGATTGGAGCCAGAGGGGTGCTGGGAGCTGGTAGATGTTGAACAACCAACTCTCCAAAAATAAATATAAACACACACGCAAACTTAGTACACATCTTACTGGTATCAATGACCTGTGGCATACAATTTACAAATAAAAATGTTTGTAATACTTTTCATTGTAAATTTCATATAGTCTGTTGATTCTCTCAGAATGTGTCCATTGCTCTTTGATGCGCTCACTTATCTGTACCAACCTGAGGTTGAAATTGACGAACAAGTGTGGTTACAACACAGACCTTGGTTGATACTAGCAAGGTCACAGTGAAGAAACAAAGACCTCTGTCAGCATTCCACTAGTTCATCAATGTCACGAATGATGTGAACGGCTTCTTTGCTAAATTGTGTAATAGTTTTCAAGTACTGGGAAAATATTTCCTATTTTGCTCTATTTATGATGTAACGATTCCAAATATGACACCGTTTTAGTTAAAGCGGTATGGCTAGTATTTTTTTCTTTACCTTTTTAAGCCTAGAGAAAACACAATTAGAAGTCAGGCCGCAATTTGGAGCATTTGCTCATTTCCGTGGTGTAAATACTCCGACATGACCCATTTCAAGTTACCTATGAGCCGTCACACCGAGCGTGACGTAGAGTTGGGAGACCTCACCCTTCCTAGGATTTCCACCGTACAGGTACAGGAGACACAAATAACCTCAGCAGCCTGGGTGCTAGCTAATGGAGCAAAATAACTGGGAAGTTGGGGGTATTTAATGCTTTTATTTTTAATAGAATTTACTTAATTGTAATTTTATATAAATCGGTTTTTAAGAACGGCTGTTTATCAACTGGGTCTCTGGACTCCTCAGACATTTGCTCACAACTTGTACCAGTTTCAGTACACCGGCGGTTGTAAGTTTAGTAATCGTAGCCTTATCTTGAAAACAAGCAAGCTGCATATGCACCCCTCCTAGGGCCAGGATTCAGAATGATCTTTGCTCTCTTTGATGTACACACACCCCTTGGCTCCATGTCAAAAGAATAGCAGAGTTTGTCTCTCTCCTTATTCCTCTAACTTCATATCCTCTACTTTCCTTTTTTTTGTTGTTTCTTAATTTTTTCAATGTTTATTTATGAGAGAGACAGACAAGCTGGGGAGGGGCAGAAAGAGAGGGAGACAGAATCCACGAAGGACGCTTCAGGCTCTGAGCTATCAGCACAGAGCCTGACGCAGGGCCCCGGCTCATGAACCCCGAGATCACGACCTGAACGGAAGTTGGATGCTTAACAAACTGAGCCACCCAGGCGCCCCCCCCCCACTCTATTTTCCTTCTTATTGACTCTGCTCCCCAGATATTCCTCGAACATACCAGGCATATCCACCCCAGGACCTTGGCACTCACTGTTTTCCTTGCCTCGAATGTTCTTCCTCTGGATGTGTGCATGATTCACTCCCTCATCTCCTTCAAATCTTTGCTCCGATGCCGTCTTCTCAGTGAAGCCCACCCTGGCCACCCTATTTATAACTGCAGCCCCTCCCCTCTGCCATTCCCCCCCTGAGCATGCCATAAAAATATGTCTCCTCTGCTGTATTTTTCTCCATGGCATCAATCACTTTCAGTATATTGACCTGTATAAAATTCTCCTGTATATTTTGTTTGTTGCTGGTTTTCATTCAGGACAATGGAAGCAACACAAAGGCTCTGCTTTTTTGTATGTTTTGCTGCATTTTCTGTGTATGAAACAGTGCCTGGAACAGGGTAGGTAGTCAATATCTATTTGTTGAATAAATGAATGATTCAACAGTGGATGCCCGGGAAATATGTATTGAATAAACAGATGGATGAATGACTGTTGCTTCAAGTCCTAGAGGCACAAAGGTACTAGGGGGAGGTGTAAACATAGATAGATAGAGATATTGATATACTTCTATATATCAATATTGATATACTTACATATATCAAGCTGTCATATATATATAACGTATACACATATATAATATATCCATATATATAACAGCTTTATTAAGGTTTAATTCATGTGCCATACAATCCACCCATTTGAAATATACAATTCAGTGGTTTTTACTGTCTTCAGAGTTTTGCAATCATCACTAAAATCAATTTTAGAACATTTCGTCACTCCAAAAAGAACCCCATGCCCATTAGCAGTCACTCGTCACTGGCTCCCCATACCCCCGGCCCTAGGCAACTGTTAATTTACTTTCTTTGTCTGTGGATTTGCTTGTCCTATACAATTCGTATAAATGGAATCATACAATAGATGATCTTTTATATCTGGCTTTCACTTAGTATAACATTTTCAAGGGTGATTATGTTATAGCAGGCATTAGTACTTTATTTCTTTATATTCATGTATAACAATCCATTATATGAATAGACCACATTTTTTAATAGTTTATTTTCAAATTGGTTTACATATAACACCCAGTGTTCATCCCAACACGTGCCCTCTTTAATGTCTGTCACCCCCTCTCCCCCTGCCTTCACCCCCCCTTACCCTCAGTTTGTTCTTAGTCTTTGAGGGTCTCTTCTGTTTTATCTCCCTCCCTCTCTGTGTGCATAGACCCCATTTTAATAATCATTCATCAGTTGTACATTTAAGTTTTTCCACTTTTGGGCTATGATGAATAATGCCGTTGGGAACATTCGCGTACAAGTTTTCGTGGGGGCATGGGTATATACCTAAGAGCAGAATTGCTGGGTCATGTGATTCTCTATGTTTAACATTTTGGAGAACTGCCCACCAGCGGTGTCTGAGATTTCAAATTTCTCCATGTCCTCATCAATACTCATTATTATCTTTTTTGTTATAGCCATCTTCAGAGGTCTGAAATGATGCCTCTTTGTGACTTTGATTTGCATTTCTTTGATGACCAATGATGCTGAGTGTCTTTCCATGTGCTTATTGGCCGTTCGTATATCTTCTTTGGAGAAATGTCTATTTAGATTCTTTGCCGAGTTTTAAATTTGTGTCATCTTTTTGTGGTTGTAAGAATTATTTATTTATTTTGAATTTCAGACCATTATTAGAGGTAAAATTTGTGGAAAAAAAAAAAGCCATGAGCTGTGTTTCACTCTCTCGAGGGTATCTTGTGAAGCAAAAACATTTGACTTCGATAATGTCCAATTTACCTCCATGTTCTTTTCTTGCTTGTTCTTTTGATCTCATATCTAAGAAATAATCCTCCATCCAGACTCATAAAGATTTATACTTAGGTTTTCTTCAAGAGTTTTATAGGTTTTGCTCTTACAGTTAGGTCTCTGATCCATTGTGAGTTAATTTTAACATGTGGTGTGAGGTAGGGCGCCAACTTCATTCTTTTGCATGTAAATATCTAATCATCCCAGAATCGTTTGTTGAAAAAGCTATACTGATCCTATTGAATTGTTCTTGATATCATTGTCCAAAAGCAAGGGAAGATTTTTCAATCGGATGCGTGTGATCTAATTTGCTTCTCTGTGATTTATTTTGTTGGAAGTATTGAGAGTTCTCCTTAAAGAGTATTTGGCATAAAATCCATTCAAACTGGTTCAAGAATAAAGGGAATGCTCCTACTACCCGGATTGTGATTTTTTTTTTAACATTTTACTTTTTAAAAATTATTATTGAGGTATGATTGACATATATTAGTTTTAGGTATACAACGTAATGTTTTGATACTTGTATATGTTGCAAAATGATCACCACTATGTCTAGGTAACTAATCTGTCACCATACACAGTTACATACAATTATTATATATTATTTTTTATGATAACTTTTAAAATTTACTCTCTCAGTAACTTTCAAATATGTGATACAGTAACGTTAACTATAGTCACTATGCTATACGTTACATTCCCATGACTTATTTATTATATGACTGGAAATGCATACCTCTGACCCTTTTCACCTGCTTTACCCCCATCTCTGGCAACTACTGATCTTTTCTTTGTATCCATGGGCTTTTTTTTTTTTTTAAGATTCTACGTCTAAATGAGATCGTATAGTATTTGCCTGTCTTTGTATGACTTGTTTTATTTAGCCTCATGCCCTCAAGGTCCATCCGTGTTATTGCAAATGGCAAGATTTGATTTCTTTTTATGGCTGAATAAATATTTCATTGTATACAGATAGACCATATTTTCTTTATCCATTCATACATCAGTGGACATTTAGGGCGTTTCCATGTCTTGGCTATTGTGAATATAAGCATACCTCATTTTATTGGCTTCATTTTACAGTGTTTTGAAGATACTGCGTTGTTTACAAGTTGAAGGTTCGTGAACCCTGCGTCGAACAATCTTTTGGTGCCATTTTCCCAACAGCATTTGCTCATTCATGGATCTGTGTTACATTTTGATAAATATTGTAATATTTCAAACTTTTTCATTATTATTTGTCATGGCGATCTGTGATCTGTGATTATGACTTGTCGAAAGATCAGATGATAGTTAGCATTTGTGAGCAATAAACTATTTTTGGGGGGGCGTCTGGGTGGCTCAGTTGGTTAAGCATCTGACTTCGGCTCAGGTCATGATCTCCCGGTTCGTGAGTTTGAGCCCTGTGTCAGGCTCGGTGCTGACAGCTCAGAGCCTGGAGCCTGCTTCAGATTCTGTGTCTCCCTCTTTCTCTGTGCCTTCCCAGCTTGCACTGTGTCTCTCTCTCTGTCAAAAATCAATAAATGGTCAAAAAAATTTTTTTTCAATTAAAAAAAACTTTTTAAGATTATTTATTTATTTTGAGGAGAGAGAGAGAGCACACACACAGGGTAAGGACAGAGAGAGAGAGAGTGGGAGAAAGACTTCCAAGCAGGCTCCATGCTTACGCAGTGTAGAGCCCTATATGGGGTTCAGACTCATGAACCGTGAGATCATGACCTGAGCCAAAATCAAGAGTCAGACGCTTATCTGACTGAGTCACCCAGGTGCCCCTGGTAATTAACAATTTTTAAGAAATTTAGGTACATTGTTTTTTTAAACATCAGTGGTATTGCATACTTAATAGACTACAGTGTAGTGTAAAAATTTATATGCCCTGGGATACCAAAAAATTCATTCTTCTCGCTTTAATGTGATACTCACTTTATTGTGGTGGTCTGGAACTGAACTTGCAATATCTCCATCATATGCTTATAATGCTGCAGTGAACATTAGACTGTGACCCTGAAACATTATTTCCCATTAAAAGAATGGATGATTCCTTGGAGAAATAGTTGATTCTAGGTTGAGGGCAGGAAAAGAACGGGATAAGTCTGGAACATCTAAGACTACTATTTCGGTCACATGAAAAGGACCCAGGAAAACATTCAGCAGGCCAAGATGGAATGGTATGAATGTCAATAAGGATAATAGTGGTAATGGATTGAAATACATACAGAATATTTAAATCCATGATCCATAATGATATTTAAAAAAATGTCATCTCACTGGTTACTTTGGAGGATGACAAAAATCATCTCACTGTTGTGTGAACTGATGAAGGAAAATAAGCATTTATCTTACGTTTCCCTTGTAAAATGTACCTTCAAATAGTTGAAAAGGGGAAGTTTCTAATGACAGAAATTTTCCAGCTAATAAAGATGGAGTTGACGGATTTGGAATCTCATTCCATAATCCCCAATAAGTGGACATGGGCCCTCAGTGTCTGATAACATAACAGAGAGAGAGAGAGATTGATTTTTGTCCTTCCTGTTACAGAAATACCCAATAGCCCCATCACACCACCTAAGAAGCGGCCTTAATTTAAAATAAAATCAGGGGCGCCTGGGTGGCTCAGTTGGTTAAGCGGCCGACTTCAGCTCAGGTCATGATCTCACAGCCTGTGAGTTCGAGCCCCATGTCGGGCTCTGTGCTGACAGCTCATCAGAGCCTAGAGCCTGCTTCAGATTCTGTACTCCCTCTCTCTCTTCCCTCCTCCTGCTCACGCTCTGTCTCTGTATCTCTTAAGAATAAATAAACGTTAAAAAAAATTAAAAAAAATTAAATAAAATCTGAATTTGATCAAGCCTCTTAACTACTGATTTAAAAGAAATACAAGATTCAGAAGATCATGTTAAATGATAGTGTGGAGACGCAATGAAACTATAAGAAACCTGGATTCTTGAATAAATAATTTCAGAGAAAGAAAGGTGATGGAGAGAGAATCTACAGATTAAGAGGGATGTAGCCTTTCATCAGTACCGATGTAGAACCTCACATGGATTCCAAATCAAACAGAATACATCAACCCGAGAAATATGAAATCTGGGTATGTGATTATATTAAAGAGTTATTTTAATAGGTGTGATAACAGTATCATCATATAAAAACTACAATCTTCACGGACGCCTGGGTGGCTCAGTCGATTAAGCATCGACTTCGACTCAGGTCATGACCTGGTGATTCGTGGGTTCAAGCCCCGCATCAGGCTCTGTGCTGACAGCTCAGAGCCTGGAGCCTGCTTCGGATTCTGTGTCTCCCTCTCTCTCTCTGGCCCTCCCCTACTCATCCTCTGTCTCTCAAAAATAAATAAACATTAAAAACATTTAAAAAATTACAATCTTCAGATATTCTGTACTGAAGGAGAGATGAAATGATAGAAATACCTGGGATTTGATTTTAAATACCCACATGTGGACACAGGCGAGGGTATAGCTGAATCAAGATTGGCCAAATGTCGATAATTGTTGGAGGTGGTGACAGTACATCAAATTCACTGCATTATTCTCCCGAATTTTGAAAATGGACATCATAAAAGCTTTTAAAAAACATTATAAATCTTGACAACAATAATCATGGAATTAAAATCAGAGCAAGAAAGTGTGTGTTGCTTTTTGTAACGTTGATGGTGGGGGTCAGTAAATACAGTCTAATATTGAGAAAGGGAAAAAAGAACAAGGAGGGGAGAGTTCATTGTAAGGCATGGCAGGCTGTCTCCCAGGAAGCTCAGAACAGGAAAAGGAGTGTTGCTGGGCCTCCTGGCACTGAGGACTGGACCTGGAAGGCTGGGCAGTGCGGCTCCTCCCTCCCCTTCTCAGCCATCCCCCCACACACCCCACTGTTCCCATGTCTCTGCTTCTCTTACTCAGCTCACCTTGGCACAGCCCCAGCTTCCCAGGGTTGTGTGGGTACATTGCCCACACCGCTGACAGGCTCCTACTCTCTCAACAGGATCTGATTGGTTGCTGCTCAGCCAATGAATGGGCTGGTCTTGGGTTAGGTCATATCAACTGACGCCAGCTCTGTGAGTTTGTGGGGCTGTGAGTTATTGGGAGTTTGCATGGAGTTTTCCAGAAACTGGGCAAATTCTCTAGAAGGAGTAGGTTTAATGGTGGCCAGAGTTAGCCATGAAACTTAGCTGGTACAGGGATGGTTTGGTAAAGGAGGGACGAGAATTAGGAGATCAGTCAGGACACCTTTGAACTCAACAAATATTCACTAGACACCTTCTGTGTGCGTGACCTTGGGTTAGGTGCTGGGGATGGAGGGGTAAGGGAAATAGGAGAGATGGAAAACCTGCAGCGGGGATGGTGAGGTGGACGAGGCTGGGTTTAGGCATTGAGTGCATTAGGGTTGGCCAGAGAGGCTGCTCCTTTATCTTTGCACATCCTCCCAACTGCCTCAGCCCTGCAAGATCCCGCCCAACTCTCAAGGCCTCTTGCGTACACCACCTCTTCCAAAAAGCATTTCTCATCTCCCTTTGAACTCCATAGCAATTTGTATGGCCTGTGACTGTAATTTGCTTTATTTTTTTTTAATGTTTGTTTATTTGAGAGAGAGAGAGAGAGAGAGAGAAAGAGCATGAGCAGGGGAGGGGCAGAGAGAGGAAGACCCAGAATCCAAAGCAGTCTCCAGGTTCTGAGCCGTCAGCACAGAGCCGGATGTGTGGCCGGAACTCATGACCGTGAGATCATGACCTGAGCCAAAGTCAGAGGCTTTAACTGACTGAGCCACTCAGGCGCCCCTGTAATTTGCTTTATAATGACATAGTTTGTCATCATCATAGTTGCACATTTTGTTATTGTAATTTACCTCTTTGTCTTCTGCTCTCAGACTTGTGCTTGACCATAGAGTCCGTATCCCAGCCACATTTGCAAGCAGGCAGGTCCGTTGGAAGGGCTGCAGTTCTAGACTTGAATCCCATGTTCACCACTTGGCCGCTGTGTGACTTGAAGCAAGTGACTTAGCCTCTCTGAGCTTCACTTTCTTCATTTGTTAATGAAAATGATGTTCACCTCAACGTGTTTATGAGAATTAAAGGAGATCACAGATGGAGAGCGCAGAACCGAGCACAGAACAATTGATTGACGTGTATTGAATGAGTAGAACCAAGTTAGGCCTTGAAGGGTGAGTAACATTAGCATAGCTGGAAAGATGAGAGAGAGGAAAGGACATACCCAGAGGTATGCCCTGCGGTCCCTTAAGGGACAGAGGAGAAGGGTGGCTTGGCTAGGGAGAAGGGCAAGAAGTATGTCACATTCTGGATGGGACATCGCTTGTTGTCAGCAGAAGCTTCTGTAACTCTAGGACTCAGGCAGCCCCACGCATTCATCTGGTGTAATGGAAACTCTGCCTGTGGGCTGCGGGGTGCCTCTCACTTGATATCGCTGTCCCAGGGAGCGGAGTCAGTAACTGGGGCAGTACTCGGGGCCGGTCAGTGACGTGGAGATGGATGGTCTTATCAGCGATGTTCAGTCGCCGACCCCTCTGTTCTACTGGAACCCGATATTTTCATGGGGTCTCGTGATACCAGATTCTCTCGGGGTTCCCCCGCCTTGGCAGCCACTCTTAGAAGTCTCACTTCTGGGCTCTGATTCCTCCTGTGGCCATTGTGGGACACAGGCCTGAGTCCCGCTCTCCTGCTCAGTCCAGATTATCTCCCCAGGTCTTCTCAGCCTCTCACAGCTTACACACCACACATATGGTGGTGGCCCCCAAAGTGATACCTCCAGCCTGGCCTCCCCCACCCAGAACCGGGTTCAACCGACACTCTGTGTACTGCCTTCACACCTTTGACTCTCTGGATTCTCCTCTGTATCAGCTTGTTCCCTGGTCTCATTTATCTCAGCGACTGGAACTCACCTTGTTTCTGAGGGTAGAAACCTAGAGTGATCACCTATCATTCTTCCCTTTTTCTTATTCCTGGAACCACTATTCCCATCTCCCCATCTCCCCATCCAATCTTTTAGCAACTTCTGCCAGCTCTCCCTTTAAAACTCAGCCCACATCGGCCCACTTCTGTTTACCTTTCCTCCACCCACCCTCGTCCCAGCATAATTAGGTTGCACCTGGACTAACGCCATAGCTTCCTAAATGTTTTCCATCCTTGCCCATGACAACCATTTTTCTTCCCTAAAAGCAGCTAGAGCCAGTTTAAAAAATCTAAATCAGATCATTTATGTTCCTTCTTAAAATTTTCCAGCGGTTTCCCATGGCACCCGGAAAGAAATCCAAACCCCTGGCTTTGGCCTCTCAGGTCAAGGATCTAGCTCCTTACTGTCCTGCCCTCCGACCGTCTTCCCCATGGCCGCTGTGCTCTGGCCGCGCCGGCTGGTTCTGCCGCAGGCCTTCTGTACTTGCTGTTCTCTTGTTGGCTCAACAGTTCCCTCCAGGTGGTTTTCGTGTCCATTTGCATTCCTGGGCCTTCTGTGGCCTCTCAGTCTAACGTAGGCACCCGGTCATCTAACACATCATTCCATTATCATTCCATTAATGTTGTTTGCAGAGCACCTCTTATTCTCTGATATGTTCTTGTTTATTTTGTTACCTATTGTTCGTCCCCCCAACTTGAATGTTCATTCCTTGAGAACAGGCGTGGGCCTGTTTTTGTACACTGGATCATCCTCAAGACCCAGCGTGGGGCCTAGCACACGCTAGGCACTGTCGGGTCTGAAATTTGGCTTTGCCCAATTAACAAGTGAGTACGCTCGCCTTTTACTATCTCCTGGCTGCTGGAGGAGACATGAGACTCTAGGGTCAGAAACACAGGAGTTTATTACTCCCAGGACAGCAAGCAGCATAGCGTCAGTATGCTTGCATCAGGTCCCCTTGCCTCCCGTGAGACATGATCTAGGCCAGATGGGGACTGTACGTGCAGTGAGCTTATTTTGCAGGTGAAGAACATGGAACTTGGGGAACTCGTGACTTTTATAGTCAGAAGTAAGCAAGCCTGCTCTTTGTTCCCAAAGAAGGCATTACTTCGTCCCTCAAGGTTGCTTGCTGGCATCACAATCCTGAGAAATGGCCCAGGTACAGAGCAGTCAGGCCTTGTATCCCTGGTGTACTGAACAAGGTATGTAGGAGCCTGAGAGTTCCATAGAGAAGTGTCTCCCCAAGAGGTATGTTGCAAACGTTTGTTAAATGAATGAATGAAAGAAACCAAGTCTTGTGCCCAGGTACCAGGTTTTGACGCCTGCAGGAAGACTCGCCTGAGGGCCACATCTGCCTGCATCCCTGCCTATCACTCACTCTTGGGCTCCCTTCGGCATTACTCTTCTCAGCCCTCATGACACCTCCTGCCTACCTGCACTAACCGAAGCCGAATGCTTGCTGAAACTGGTAGCATCTTCTGTTAATGCCTGAGCCACATACCTGTCTGCTGGATGGGGTTCCCCCCCAGTGTCCGGGGCTGGGTCTGTCTCTTCAGAACCTGCCCTGGCCCACAACTACATTGCACTGCTGTTCAATGGCCCAAGGTTGGCCCTGTCTAAACACATGACCTGAGGAATGTTAACAATGGTGCTAATAATGGGATTTTTGGGTCCATATTGGACATGTAAGACCAGGATGTCTGTTGTCATCCTCCTGCTTCTCAGCCTAGAAAGTTCTCTAATGGCATTCACTGACTTTCCTCTTAATCCAGAGTCCAGACTTATGGCTTTGGAAAGTTCAATTGACAGTATCCTGAGTTGACATAATTTAGAGATGCTGACGGACCAACAGAGCTCTCAGAGAATGAAGAAATATTTGAAAACCAATTAATTTAATCGGCAGAAAGGTTTAACTGTCAGGTAGTTGGAAAATTTATAATAATCTACCCAGAACAATCTCACTCTGTAAGCAAATTGCACGGGAAGTTGTCTTCGGAAAGCCGTCTGGCAGGTACAGAATTAGACCCCCACTACCACACTCTACTAGGTGATTGGGAGGTTTAATGAATCCTGGTTTGAAAGCCCGATGCATCTGTCTTTATATTAGAAACATACCTATCAACTCGAGCCTTACTGTTTACTCTAAAGAGTTCTTGGTGATGAGCCAATCTTTGCCTCTTGGGCTTTCCTCTTTTAGTGTTTCTAGGTTGACAGCTCTCCCTCGTTGATCAATATATTCTTTTTTTTTTCCTCTGGATTTTACTTCCAATTATTTTCTATTCATTTACTGCACAACTAATTTGTGGATACATCTGTTGTAAAAGATTCAAGCAACATATACATTCATAGAGAAAACACATGAAAGTTCTCATCCTTCCCTGTCACGGCTCTCTGCCACCCCCTCTCCTGTCCCACCGTCAGTGGGACGCCAGGAAGGTAAATGTACTGGTGTACAGAATGATTTGGACAGGAAAGCCTCTCTTTGGATCTGTGATCATTTCCCGGAGAGGAGTTTGTTAGTGATTTTTATGTTTTCTTTACATTCTTCTGTATTAAAAAGGCCTTTTAACACAATAACTCATATAATTTATTAAAAGAAACCCATTCCTTAAAAGAAAAAAAGGAGGGGCGCCCGGGTGGCTCAGTCAGTTGAATGTCCGACTTCAGCTCAGGTCATGATCTCACGTTCGTGAGTTCGAGCCCCGCATCAGGCTCTGTGCTGATGGCTCAGAGCCTGGAGCCTGTTTCGGATTCTGTGTCTCCCTCTCTCTCTGCCCCTCCCCTGCTCTCACTCTGTCTCTCTGTCAAAAATAAATAAACATTAAAAAAAATTGAAAAAGAAAAAAGAGCATGGCCTTTGCAATCTCACAGATATGAGTGTGATTTCTGGCCATAGTCCTTTCTCTCTGTAAAAAGTGAGTATAACATGACCTCCCTTGCTTAGACGTTGTTATGAATAAAGTATGTGAAAGCACTTGACACATGACTGTCACCAAATAAATTTCCTTCCAATGAGAAGAAAATGCACGTCACCCTGGGACTTCTTTTCAGGTCATATCTAATTATAAAGGTGAAATGTTCCAAAGCCACACATCATGAAGATATTGTGTACGTACATGTGTAGGTGTGTGCAAGAAGAAAAGGAAGGAAGTATAAGAATAAAACTTGTAGAAAGATGCACAATTCAGTGCATATACTTAATGTCACTGAACTGTACCCTTAAAAATGGTTAATATGGTAATTTTATGTTAAGTATATTTTACTACAAAAGTTAAAAAAAAAATACTAACAGGGGAACACCTTTCCTTTCCCACACTCTTTGAGCCCTGGACTTTCTCAGGTAGAGATGCAAAGCCACATTTTGCGTTTTCTTAGTTTCAGCCACAGCGAAGGCATTTTTTCCAAAGTGGCTATTTCTGCCCGTGTTCATTTCCTGTTCTAATAAATAACAGGTCAGCATGCGATATGGAAAGTGTTTTTTGTTTGTATGTTTTAAAAATACTAACTAAACGAAGAGTCATCTGATGGCTGGCACACGCGGCTTCCACAGTCGGGCCAGCGGACCGGGGCAGGTGGAACGGACCGGGACTAGAGGCCGGGACTGGGGTGTGGGGAGCACAAGAAGGGGGAGACCCTTTTTAAGTTCCTTCCCTGTTGCCTGGCTTTCCACTGCTTCTTCCCGCATGCCTTTCATCATAGTCTTAACAAAAGTTGTATTAACACACTGGCTCCACACTTGGAGATGACTCTGGGGGAAGGAATTTCATGCTTCAGCACTTTGTTCCTTGGACGGCCATCCGTGGCCCAAGGGATCGGACGGGCAGTCAGAGTAGCCGCCATTCCTCAGGGTTCTACTGTGCACCGGTGTCTTCGTCTCGGTGCCGTGCGGGTGTGTTTCCCACAGTGACCCTCTAAAGCGGGTGTTATTATCTCCATTTTCTAAACGGGAAGCTGAGGCCCGGTAAGGCTGGTGATTTGCCGAAAGCCTCACTGCTAATTAGTGGCAGAATCAGGATCCAAATCTTGATCTGTTTAATCTCTAAAGTGCGCACTCTTTTCATTATACTTGGTAGGTCACTTTGCTTTGCGTTTTAACAGCAGTATCATACAAGGGAAAAAATAAAAGAAGATGGACTCTCCCAGGAGAGAAACTCAGCCCTACCACTAGGGATTCTAACTCTGGTCCTCATATACTTTTACACTCCTCAGGTGATTCTGAGGGGCAGGTGGGTTGAGAACCCTGGTCTACCCCACTGCTTCTCAAACTTGGGATCCAAATCAGCCAGGATCGTGTAAGAATGTAGATTCCGATTCAGTAGGTCTGGGATATGGTGGGAGATGCTACATTTCTTTCCTTCTATTTTTAAATCCAAGTTAGTTAACATACAGTGTAGTATTGGTTTCAGGAGTAGAATTTAGTGACTCACCACTTACGTGTAACACCCAGTACTCATCCCAACTAGTGCCTTCCTTAATGCCCGGCACCCATTTAACCTCTCCCCCCACCCATCTCCCCTCAATCAACCCTCAGTTTGTTCTCTCTTGTTAAGAGTCCCTTATGGTTTCCCGGGAGATGCTACATTTCTAACAAGCTCCCAGGTGACACTGAGGCTGGTTCATGCTGGTTCATGAACCACGCTTTGAGTAGTGAGCGTGTGAATGATCTCTAGGTTACTGTCCCCTTCTAACATGCTGTGACAGCAGAGAAAGCAGTTCTAAAGCACAGGTGTTCTGTTCTGTATCCAGCAAACATCTGCATCCCTAGGTCCAGCCATCCCGATCTGTCACAACCCAGCAGTATTCTTTTGGTGGCCAAAATGTGTGAAAGCCAAACATCAGTAATGATGCAGCATGTAACGTGACTGAAGGGTCAGGGACTCTAGAACCTGTTCACGTCCTGGATCTGTTGCCTTCCAGCCGTGAACTTCAGCAAGTTGCTCTGTCTCCCTGAACTTTAATTTCCTCAACTTCAGATGGAGGCTAATAGACCCTTATCCTCAATAGGATGTGGGGAGGATGTAATGGGCTACCCTAGACGAAGCACTTTGCACAACTAGATGCCCAATAAAGGGCAACTGCTCTGATCCGGCCGAACTTTGCAAGCTGATCTTATCTTCCAACACAGTTCCCTGCGGGTCAGAAGGCTCCTCATCCGTGCCCTCTGCAAGGTTCAGCAAACACTTTGATGTGAATGTCAGGTGACACTATGACATAAGATATTTTATGACACAGAGCCTTCAGGCTAACATTTCTGCCGTTGCCTAGGGAATGACTGGGACAGAGAGACTATTTCCTCCCTTCTCTGGACTGTTAGATTATCTCCCTGTCTGTGTTGCCCGCCTACCTGAGGCAACCCGCCTCCCCCCGAATGATTTTTGCTATAAAAACAGACAATGTTAACTCTTGCGGTCTTTCCTTCGATGCTGTCATTAGACTAGTGTTGGTTGTAATTTATTCAATCAGATATTCATGATGTGTCCAGGCACCAGGGATACAAGGATGAACAAAAAGCTCACAGTTTGTTGAGGGGAGGCAGACATTAAGCAAATAAAATATACAATTATAACTGTAGCAAGTGCTAGGAGGGAAAAAGAACAGGGTACCCTGAAAAAATATTAAAGAGCTTGTGCCACCACCAACTTTCATTTAAAAAGAGCCTTTGATTGCCCAGGCGTCTTATAGACTGGAGTAGGGCAAAGCAGTCTGGAGCTCTTACAGGTGTCCAGGCCTAGGTGGTGGCAGGGAGCCCGGGAGGAAATTGGCGGAATAAGACTTGGACCAGGGGTGCCTGGGTGCTTTGGTCAGTAGAGTGTCTGACTCTTGATTTCAGCTCAGGTCATGATCCCAGGGTTGCGAGAGCGAACTGGGCATCAGGCTCCATGATGAGCTTAGGGTTCTCTCTCTCTCCCTCCCTCCCTTCCTCTCTTTCTTCTGTAAAAGAGCAGTGGTGATAGCAAGCATTGGTATCACAGGGTCTAATATCTTTCCTTGCCCCGTCATTTGAGGACTACAATACAAGTTAAAAGAATGCACAAATACAAAATTTAAAGCTTTACATTAGTAGCCGAAGCAGGTTTAACGATACAGGGAGCTGGATTTCCTATTAAGAGCTCTTGACTTCCTCTCTTTCAGGCCTGCACAGGTCAGTGAAATTATAATCATACTGCAAGCACAGGCGGCATGAGTCAGGAAAGGTCAAGGCCGCAGGCTGCTCAAGTCAGAACTACAAAGCAAAACTGGTCTCTGTGCCCAGGCGCTGTACCTAGCTCTAGACTGTGGGAATCCTAGAGGCAGCTGGAGCATGAGTCACCAGCTAACACCAACTGACACATGCTGGGTCACAATTATCCCAGAATCACCTCATATAAAACCTGGCCGGAATGATTTACACACCTTAAATAGCTCAGTTGTCTCACAGAAATGCGAGTAGATAGAAATGTTTCTACTATACTACTATAATCGTATATTTAGTAGATATATAGTAGAAACATCTAGAAAACAAACATTCAAATATTTCAGGTTAGGAAATGTGGAACCAACCTAAGGCCACACTGCTGTTACTTGGCAAGACCCAAGAACCTGAAGTCGGGTACAAGGAAGATTTCCTTGGACGATACTGTAGAGAATTTGCATGATTCTGTTGCCAAGACAGACGCTCAGCCATTTTTTTTTTTTTTTTTAATCTGTTGGTACTTCCAGGTCCTACTCAATGATTGAGGTCTCAGTGGCTTCTCCTCAGAAATTCCCTATCATATGCACTGGATAGTTCACTGTGGGGACAGCCCCTTCTTAATCCCCTAAACGTTAAGGAATCCAGGAAACCAAGACCTACTCCTGCTCCCAGAAAGGCTGAGAACCCCTGATCCCAAGGTTAGTTGGTTTAAGAAAAATTTAAGTATAGAATAATGGAAATACAAATATGACATACACTCAGGTTCTTGCCACCCAGAATTAAGAACTATGAACATTTTCTCCCAAAGAATTTTGAGCATCTTTTTTTTTTTAAGAATATCTCAGGCATTGGAAGGCACAGGCTGAATCTACTACCTTGCTTGATCAGTCCGATTTCTGTCGAATTAGAATGTACCAACTAGGCCAGGAAAGGGAAAGAGATTCTTTGTTTAGTGTATGGTGCAGAAGTAGACCACGTGATGAGTGTCACCAGATAACTACCACTGTTTTGTAAATTGCATTTGCGACTGGAACTACATAAATAGGCGCTTTAATTTACATAATCTTTTTTTTTTTTTTTTTGCTGTTTTCACTTCCTCTTAAAACAGGGAATAACGTGGGGATTTCTGTTTAAGGGCAGAAAATGCTTAGTTTCAAAAAAAGAGAGTAAGCGTTAAGTTTACAGATTTCCAGTGACAGAGATGTAAGGGAGCTAAATAGCTCTGGAAAGTAGATGTTCAGAGTTTTGTTGTCTAAAACGTGACTTTCATTTGTCAAGTTCTGGAAACACATTTGAACTGGGAGTCGGGAGGTCTGAATTCTAGAATCGGTGTTGCCACTAATGCGCCGTGTGGTCGCTGGCCCATCGCTTTACCTCCCGAGGCTGAAAAGCTAACATTTTATGCTTGAGGAACAACTTGATTCCACAATGTCCGTCTTCACGGGCTTTTAAGTAGAACTTTCTTTTCCTTTGGTATCTTGTTGACCAATAGGTCCTGATTTTTCCCATGACACATAACAAGAAGGCTCAGTATGGACATGAGTGGTGGTGAAAGAAGCTAGTCTAGTTGATGTCAAATCACATTGCCTGGGCGCTATGTACACACTGGACGGCCCCATCTGGACCAGCTCTGGCTCTGAGGGTCAAAGTCCACCTGCTCCTGGATCCTAGTTTTGCCTCCACATACCCCGCCGTGTAGCGAATGTGATTTTCTTGGTAATAAGAGCTATAGTTTTCATTCATTCACCAAACATGTTATAAGTACCTTCTTTTGCTCAGGACACTGTTTCTCGCCTTTATTTGAAGAACAGCTTAGAAGAGAAGTTATTGAGCAATTTCTTAACCGTGCTGGTGTTTTCGCTATAAACAACTTTGCCACAAGCATCGTTGCCATGTAACTAATTGTCCAGAAGGCAATTTTGCTATAAAAGACCAAGTAACTGATTTCATTTCTCCATTGATGAATCACCTGCCTCTGGCAGGTAATGTGTTGAAACTACTTACCAGTTTCATTTCATTTCTCCATTGACAAAGTTCTCGTATTCTGTAAATCTTAGCTGGCCTTCATACTGGTCTGTACAGGGTGAATAGATGAAATAGTGGGTCGTAACAGTACATATATTGAGTTAACAGAAAGTATGGTGATAAAACTCACCGGAAGTGTGAAATGAGCATAAAGCCAGATGACATACTATGTTAGAAAGTGAGAGCCTGTTAGTTATGATAACAAAGCCCATTCACAGTGCATTACAACATTAGTGTTTCTTTAACATTTCCCATATAACTTTGGAAGGTCTATCAATGAACATGTGACAATATGCCAAGAACAAACAACAGCACAGAGGCTTTCACAACACAACCCAAAGCTCCATTACAAATACGTAATCCTAGTATTGGAAAGTCGATACCTTCCTTAACAAAGGAAGGAAGTTTAGCAAAGACAGAAAAAGTACAATGTCGAACGAGGAGACTAATCAACAAGCAAACAGTGTGATGCTATGAATGAAGGACTTGGGGACAAGTGTTTAGGGTTAATCCACCAAAAAAAATCAGTTATTTGTGCAGTATCACCATGAATCTACACACATTTTAAATGTATTCGATTATTTTGTATTCCACAATGAAGCCTTCTTGTCTTTTATGGCAAAATTGCCTTATGGCCAATTCGTTATGCAGTGAATATGTGGCAAAAACACTTGCGGCAGAAAGGTCTATGGTCAAACTGTGTATCGTGAAACTTTCTAGAACCTTCCCTGCCTGCCAGAACTCTATCCTGGATAAAAACTCAGTACTCCATCTCACCTGAAAAACAAAAACAACTCTAAAGCCATCCCTTCCACCAGATGCTACTCTAATGCCATTGCGCTGCTAAGTTCAAGTGGTCTTCAGTCCTCACCTGGCATTTGGGGTGAATAAACCTAGGACTCCGGACGTCAGCTCTGGCCAAGCCTCTTCTTTCTGATTCCATAAAGCAGGAGATATACTCTTCTTCCACAAGTGCTGGCCCTTGAAAGAGCATCTTCAAGGGAGAGACTTGCTACACCAACGGCAGCCCATGGCTCGGGAAGGGAGTCTGGACCCCAGTTCTAATACAGACCTGTGTCATGACCTTGGGCAAATGGCTGTTTCTTTATGTAGAAATAGTGATAGCTCCGAGGCCAATGTGGCAGTGAAGTTTCATGCACCTGCACCTAGTAGGCACCCACTAAATAAACATTACTCAACTGGGAAAATAAAGCAGAATATTCATTTTTGGAAAATATTTATTAAAAAACTAAAGTGAATGTGGCAAAAAACAACCACCACCACCCAACACATACCTTTAAATAGCAAGCATATGACACTGGTTATAAAGCTTCTCCAACTCTACTGATCTAGTCTTTCCCCCCAGCTACAGTCAAGGACGGCCTCCGAAGGAAGCCGCGTGTAAACAGGTCATCTGTCCTAGTCATGAGCAGGACCTAATTAAGTGAGAACTATCAACGGCCATACCGTTCGCTTTCCTAGGCAATCCACCCCGAACACAAGAGAGTGACCAAATCTCAGGAGTGTGTTCGTAGGGACTGCAGTTCTGGTTTTAAGTTGGGAGTGGCAGGTTGGGGGTGGGCAGGGAATGAAACAGTAGAAAGACCAACAGCATCAGTAGAGGCCAATCATAAAGCACCTTTAAAATCTGGACCCTTTCCACGATTTAACTCAGTAATTCTCAACCTTTATTGTCGAACAGAATCACCTGATGAGATTGTTAAATCCACAGGCTCCACGAAGCTGCATGTTTGAGAGGAGTACTACAGGTGATTCTCTGCGTACTGGTTAGCCAGTAGCCGTCCAGTTTGAGAAACACTGTTTAAAATGCATGAAAACAATTCCTACGCCCTAAAAACAAGATAAAAGTAAGGTTAAGGAATCCATCAACAGTCACTGTGCTTTTGTCAACTTGGAGAGACCAAGATAGGGAGTCAGGCGGGAAGGAGCCTCCAATTCCTAACGTACTGGTCTACAGGAGCCCTGAACCACCTGTCAAGTGCTGTTCAGGAAGTAAATAAAATCTCCTAAGAAAGTTGATTTCAGATCACAGAACAGACTCCAAATGACTAACAGGCCAACTCCATTCGTTCCCATTTAGTGAACTTCGTCGGGCCAATGCCAGATGGGAAGCCGCTGTTCAGACAGAACATGGGGGTAACGGGGGTCTTGACTTGTGAAGACACAGTGAATAAAACATCTATAAAAACCTTTATTAACCACAGAGCACTGTGCCCAAATAACCTCGGTGCCTCATGGACAACAGGTAGAAATGGTCACGTTGATTCCAAGGTTGCCATTATCTGCAAACAGATGCGCTATGGCCGTGTCAAAAACAAGGCAGTCGCTGTTCATGATGGCCGCGGCCACCCCGTCGTGGATGGACCGGGGCGTGGCCTCCCAGGTCAGTCTCCGCCGGTTCCCGTTCAACTCCAGTCTGTAGGCAAAGTTCTCGGCTTGCTTGCGGGTGCCAATGAGCAGCACGATGGCGAAGAACTGCTGGTGGCCCTCGTACTTCTCTTGCTTCTCCAGCACCAGCATGAAGTGATGGCCGAAGCAGGACTGCATCATCACCCAGTCGACGGCCCCCGGCAGGTTAATGTCTGTGGCCAGAAAGACGATGTCTTCTCCCTGCAGGGTGGTAATGCTTTTGTGGGCGTGCATGAGATGGGACATCACGGCCTCCAGGGACCCCTGCCACTTGCAGGAAGCACCGGGACAAGGGCAGGAGTAGGGACGGTATTCACAGATGTCTTCGTGTTCCGGCTTCTCCGTGTGGTGCAGCGTCAGGGAACAGCCCGTGGTGGCATACTGCAAGGACAGAAAGATTAACACGATGAGCCATCGTGCCTTCTCGAAGCTCCTATTGGTGCCAGCCTCTAAGACACTTCACCCGCTTAGGTTTCTGGGGCTTCAACTGTACTCTTACTACAACTACTTTTGCTTGAGGGGTGTCAAATCCCTAAGACCGCAAGTCTCAGGTCGTCCGCATCCTCGATCTTGCCATACATAAAATTGGGCATGTCCTCCACCAGGAAGGGACCGCGTGGCGTGTCCCCATTCCGACACCGTCGAAAACGTGAGCACTGAAGTGCTCCTTCCTCCCAGCATCTCAGACTTGTCGAGCCAGCCCTAGAAAACCTGGCCTTCCCCATATTTTCTGTGAAATTTAAAGAATTGTTTTAAAACTTAAAATTGCTTAGGTGTCTGGCCGGACAAGGAATAGGTTACCTCCAGACTAGTTTCCACCTAGAGACAACTGTGAAAACAGTCGAATTCCTCTTGGTCGTGCCCCGCCCCTTCTTCCTCGCTCAAGCTGGTGACCAGGGGCCTGCAGGTCCCTGCTCTTGCCTGCTGGAGGTGAGCGGCCAGGGCTGAAGGGGGCTGAATGAGGCCCCCCACACTGCTGGAAACACGACCTCAACTTCTTCACCTTTTAGCCCCCCAGCCCCAGAGGGGCTTCGCATACACTTTCTGGCTGACGGGCAATCACATCCCAGAGCTACTGAACGAACTCGGGAAGCCTGCTGGCCAGGTGGGTTCCAGCCAGTGGAGGGCCGAGACCACTTCCTCAAGTCCCAGTGCACATCTTCCGGGCCGGGTACGTCAGGCCCTCAAGACAGGCCAGGAGGAAGGGACACTAAAGTGGGTCCCAGGGTAGGCACTTGTCCCAGGCAGGCTTTCTGACTGTCAGTTTGTCCCTCAAATGCTGCCTTCATAGGGTAGGAACAAACCCTTTTTCTCCCTTGCACTTGAGATGACATTCCTGATGAATAAATCACACCTGTCTTGGGAAGAGACCACACGGCAGAGAATCAGACTTCTCCCAACCCTCCCAAGGATGACAGTGTTAACACCTAGATACCAGATGGGGCACCAGTCCGCAAGTAGACACTTCCCCAGACAGCTGCGCTGCTGTCATGTGAAGATTAAGGAAACCTGAATCACCTTTTCTGGTGAAACTCGAAGTCCCCCTCAAGAACACGGTGGCAGGCACAGCGGCTGCGTTACCACGCTTGGATTCCCCCACCCCACTACTGCGGCACGGAGACCGCAAAAGTGGGCAGGGCCAGGTCACGTGTCTAAGACGCCTGCCCATTTGCTCACAGAACAAAGCCCCGTATCTGGTTTTGATTCTCTCTACGCTGCCCAGAGGAAAAGCACCTTATAAACTTCCAGTCGCTCAAATCCACATCTTCGCAGACGCGTTTATCACTGGCGACAAGCAGGCCCCGGGCACCTTCTCCACACAGGACCCTAAGCTGGAGTCTCTGAGAGGAGGGCGAGAAGGCCGTCTCCATTCTCAGGGAGAGGAGGCTCCCCTCATGAGGAAGAAGAGGGTGGTTTAAAGAAAGAAATGCAACTGGTTTCTCCTCCATACCTAAAGTGGATTAGAATAACCTTCGAGAGAAACTGGCCAAAATATTTCCGTTGTTTACTTGGCTCATAGGGCAAGCTTCTGCATCTTTTTAAACCAGGGTCTAATTTTAAAAGCATAGGTACAAACAAACTTAATAATCAGAAGGAGAAAGCAAATTTATGTATCCATATGTATTTGTACTTTGTGTTCCTGACAGTTTAAGGCCCCTAAAAAAGCAAAATCCCTACTGTGTTTGAAATCTAGGGTGTGGTGAGGAACACAGAGCCTTCTGATGTTCTTCTGGTGAGTGATGGGTGAGGCGTTTCTGCCCAGCTTAAAAGCACACATTACACACAATAAAAATTGCAAGAATTAGCCCAGAGCCTGGCAGATTCTCTGGCTGAAACAAGCCCCCGTTCCTTGGATCTGAAGAAGTTTCGGAATGGGCCGTTTATCACAGCTGCCCACCAGTCATTCCAGGAACGGGATGAACTTGGGCCAACAGTGTACAGAATACCTCCTGCACTCTTATCGTCTAGCAATCACACTAGAACTTGTGTAGCTCAGGTAGGAATATTTATATTCTGAATTATCTGGTGTGCGTTACAAACCACACACTCTTCCTTCAGCCCAGATAGAGAGACTGGGGAACCTCCCCCAAACGGCACAAATAGAAAAGGCACTTTTCCGTTTGTGTGGACAACGACCTTACAGAAAAAGATCTTGCTACAGCGTCTATTAACTTAAATAAGTATATTTTTAAAGTGTTAGGTGCTTACTCTGCTTTTCCTAAACAAGCTGAGCTTTAAAGGCAATCTATTCCTTCTCTTTTCCATCATGGGCGAGGGCGTGTCTTCATGACCACTGGTGCCACTTTTATGACGACTGGATGAGAGATGATCTCTAAAAAGAAAAGATCTAAACTTTAAATATGCGTGCACTCACACGCGCACAGACGCATGCGCCCTCGGGCTACACGGCATGCTGTCGCGGCACTGTTCTGCAACAGGGGCTCGCGTCCGGGGCTCGGAGGGAGGGTCAGAGTCTGAATTCCCTGACCCTGCAGGGCTTTCTAGGTGCCTCTGAGCAGCAAGCCCGAATTGTGCTGGCCCCTCACGGGGGTCTTCCTGACGAGCTCCAAGGGCTCCTGAGGGCTGCCAACCTCAGTCCTGGAGCACACAGAGGGAAACGGCTGCAGATCCTGCCCTCCTGGGGATTCCTGTCGAGAGGGGCCACGCCACGCCACAACAAGTAACTCAAGAATATCAGAAGTCGACATAACTATGCAAACAAAGATGGGGGGGGGGAGTGACAGGTGATTTCAAAGTGGGGATGGGCTGAGGAGGAGATCAGGAACGCTTGGCTGTAGGCAAAGTGGACGGTGGACAGAGCAGCTCCATCTGGTTCTAGCATTGGGGGAGTGGAGCACACAGTGGGGATAAAACCTAAATGAGAAGGCAGGTCCAGGTTCCCTCGGGGACTTCGCCGACAATTTAGTTTGTTTTCTGGGTTCCTCTACGGTAGCACTACAGGTTTTCCTCGCCATCTGAAAGTACAATGTTCCTACGCAACCCTTCATAAGACAAAATGGCAAAAAGCAAAGAAGCAATTACCATGAACTTATATGGAAAACTTTTCCAGCATTCCTGGTACCAAAAAGCCTCTCTCGGGCTTTTTGGATACCTTGGGACGCATCTTGCTAACATATGCACAAAATCAATTGAGCTAAAGCACGGATGCTCACAGATACAGTTCAAAGCTATGGAGTCTTGATGCTGAGATGGTTAGTGTAGGTCCCAGGGAAGGGGCTTGGCGAGGCCACTCCCGCTGCTCAGGATGCGCACTGCAAAAGAAATGCTGCAAGCTATTTTTCTTTCCATCTTCTTTCGAAGAAGTGAAAGTCCTCTTCAGATTTCTTTGCTTTTACAAAAGACCTGTTTTTGCTAACCAAAAGTGATGTCAAGTGAACTTTCAAAAAGTGGGGGAGACCTGTACTGACATCTTGGACCAGACAGTCCTTTGTGGTGGGGGCTGTGCTGCGCACTCTACGATGTTTAGCAGCATCCCTGGCCTCTACCCACTAGATGCCGGTAGCATATTCCCCACTGGGACAACTAGAAATGTCACAGGCATGGCCACATGTCTGGGGAAAGGCAAAATGGCCTGGGGTTGATTTTGACGAATGACAAAACCTAGCTGGGCAGCCACAATGACAGCTGTGAGAAGGGGCCAACACCAGTAAGCAGGTCAGACTGGTCACTCCCTGCCCAATGGGCACGACTCAGGACAGCTCGGGAACACCAGCCCCAGCCCAGTCGCCAGTGGAGACACACAGGGAGAACTTGGTGGTTTGCAGATCATGGAGGTTGGCTAGGATGCTAGTTCTTCCCGTTTCACAGACTGACTCATCATGGCCACATGGCCATTTCTGACCACACTTGGGGCAGAGCCCTGCATTCCCGTGTTCCTCCTTGAGTGCTCTTTCAAGGTACGAGATAGTTTAGGAGTCAAAGAATCAATGTTCTGGGGCGCCTGGGTGGCTCAGTTGGTTAAGCGTCCAACTTCGGCTCAGGTCATGATCTCAAACTTTGTGAGTTCGAGACCCACGTTGGGCTCTGTGCCGATGGCTCAGAGCCTGGAGCCTGCTTGGGATTCTGTGTCTCCCTCTCTCTCTGCTCCTCCCCCACTCACACTCTGTCTCTCCTTCGGAAACAAATAAACATTAAAAAAATTTAAGCAAAAACAAAGAATCAATGTTCTGAGTAAAAGAAACAAAGAATTCACATCTGCCTTAACCTCCAGTCCCCAGCCTACCCCCCACCCCAAAACCCGGGGTCCGCAGACAGACTGCTTCTGGAAGCAGGCAGGTCCTAATATTAACTTCTTCCTTGGATTGCAAGAAGAAAAACAGCCCTTCACGAAAGCGCTTCTCCCTAAGGAATGAGGAGCAGCAGGTCGCAAACGTAACCGGTAATTAGGCCCTCCCACCTTCTCTGGTACCTGGCAAGAAAGTCCTGAGGTTTCACTTTTCACACCCTGGCTAGGGCTTGCCCCACCAACCAGTAAGCGTTCAGAAGATGCCTGCTTTCCTTGAGATGCCTGGTTCTTGCTGCACACTCCTGTGCCTGAGACAGGGCGCCGCGGCTGCCTGTGTGTCCTGGGGACACGCCCACAGCCATTAATGAGATTTCTCCACAGGGCCGCAGCTGCTCAGTGCCCCCTCCAGCACCCCCGGGAGTGGGGTGAGGTGGGAATTCCCTTTAAGTAAACCTCTTTTGGGGGAGAGGGCCCAGGGACACACCCACACGAGGAGGCCCCAAGCTACAGAAGAATGTAGGGAGGGGGAAGATGGCCCAGCAGAATGAGAAACAAATGTTGAAATAACACTTCTGACTTGTCTTTAGAAACTTTTCAGGTTGCGGTGGCTCCAAGGTCTTGTGCAAACATGTTCTGCCGCGAAAGGCGATGTGTGACCTGGTGCCTCATTTTTACATTTTTGCAGAAAGCAGGAAATAGCGCCAATTCTTTTCCTGGGCATGGGGTTTGAAGGCTGTATTTAAGTTGGAACTTAGGTAGGGTTTTTCCTTTTCCGGCACGGAAACCCGTTTACACACGAATCTGATGAGATAGTCAGAAAACAAACACTGGACACCTGTTGTTTACCTAATAAACACAGTCACATTGTATTTGTTTATGAATAAGCAGAATGACCCTGCTTAGCCAGGGATCTAGGGGAGGTCATGGATCCTGTGACTGGTTTAGAACAAGTTACTCAATCTGTTCCATTAAGTGTGAGTCCCTGCAATTCGAGAACCATTTCCTGAGCTCCAACAATCAGCAATTTACTAGAATGGAGGCACCCTGAGCTCCGACAGAAGCACGTCCCTGCTCAGGGACTGTGGGGTAGCGGCCCCGGCTCCGCCCACTTCCACCTCCCAGGAAACTGAAACTTACTAGCAAAGCACCTGCTGGCGCCTCAAAGGAGAGGGTCTCAGGAAAAACAAAGCACAATCAATATTTCGTTGTTGATGCTCATAAATGTGTGAATTAAACCCAAGAAATGACCTCGTCTTAGAGTAAGCAAAAGCGAAGTGTGCTTTTCCGTCCATCTGATAAACTGTAATGATCACAAAATGCACACAGATGGCTAACTGCAATGGAGGACCCCAGGCCGGGAAGCGGACTCTGCCACAAAGGGCATGACCAGGGCAGCCACTGAAGTCTGAATAGGGACCGTGGATTAGATAATAGTATCTACTGCATGTCACATTTCCTGATTTTGATAACCGGACCATAATTATATGAGAAGATGTCCTTGTTTTTAGGAGAAATGGGTCAATATTTGGGGTAAAGGGGCAATATGCCTACAATTTATAACCAAAAGGCTAAATAACTGAATGCGTGAATGAATGAGCAGAATGAAAAAGCAAATGGGGTGAAAAGGAAACAACTGGGGAATCTGGATAAAGGGCACCTGGGAATATTTTTGCACTATTATTACAACTGTCGTGGAAATTTGAAATCGTATCAAGACAGAAACGTGTTAAAGAATTCAGAGACTGAGTTAGCCTATTTATCCTTCATGGGGCAGAGATCTTTTGTGCAGTTGGTTGAATGAATTAAGTTTTATCATACTAGAGTTGGTTTTATTTTTAAAACAAAATATACTTTTAATTGTGTATCTACAGGTAAAAGCAACTAAGTTACTTAATTTTTTCTTCACTAGAAGTTCTTGGGAGTGAGATTAGTGAGGCAGTATATTTTTTTCAATGAAGACATCAATTGTTATAATAACCAGCACTTCCTTGATCTCTCTGCCCTCGTGGAAGACAAAGCTTTCTCCATTGCTCCTCTAATACTTTAAAAGTTTGTGGCCCTGGACTGTAGTCTCATTATCCTAACTGGCCACTGCCGTTTCATTATCCACCGCGCTTGGTGGTCCAGGGGAAATGATTGGATTCCAGACAGGTCCACAAGAGGCTCCAGGATGAAGCTACCCATGTCCCCTTTATCGTACACAGGTAAACCACTTTTACCACCGGGGAGGCGAACTCACAAATGGAACCAGGGTTATACGAGTTCCAGTGGGAGGGTGACCTCCTGGCAGTGTAACTTACGTATGACCAGCAGAGAATCAGGGGACTATTGGTAGAGGTCTTTCTCGTCTCAACATTATTTTATTTTATTTTTTTGATAGGAGGGCCTGGATGGCTCAGTCAGTTAAGCTGCCAACTTCAGCTCCTGTCATGAGCTTGCGGTTCGTGGGTTCAAGCTCCACGTTGGGCTCTGCGCTGACAGGTCAGAGCCTGGAGCCTGCTTCGGATTGTGTGTCTCCCTCTCTCTCTGCCCCTCTCCCATTCATGCTCTGTCTGTCTCTCTCAAAAATAAACAAACATTAAAAAAATTCAAAAAAGTTAAAAAAAAAAAAGACTTGTCTGAATGGCACTTGTAGTTAAACCTCATGTAGAACCAAAGCATGGTGAAACTTACATTTTAACCAGCAGTTAAACTTCGATTCTACCACTTTTTTTAAATGTTTATTTATTTTGAGAGAGAGAGAGTACAAGTGGGGTAGGGGCAGAGAGAGGGAAAGAGAGAATCACAAGCAGGCTTCATGCCGACAGTGCAGAACCCAATGCAGGCTCAATCTCTGGCATCGTGAGATCATGACCTGAACCAAAATCAAGACCCTGAGGCTCAACCAACTGAGCCATGCATGCAGGTGGCCCCTTACATTTAAAAACAATTTTTTTAATGTTTAATTATTTTTTAAGAGACAAAGTGTGAGCAGGGGAGGGGCAGAGAGGGAGGGAGACACAGAATCCCAAGCAGGCTCCAGGCTCTCAGACTCACAGGCTCACAGACCCTGAGGCGGAGCTCAAATCCACGAACAGTGAGATCATGACCTGAGCTGAAGTCAGACGCTGAACCGACTGAGCCGCCCAGGTGCCCCAATTTTACCACTTTTTAAAAGGCCTTCTAGCAAGTCAAACCAGTTCCTCTGTGACTAAAAGTCTGTTAATCTGCTCTCAAAATATCAGGGCATGATCACAAATTATGTTTCAGTTAATTTATGGGTCAATTTATTTTGTTCATTGATTTACTACTTATTGCCTGCTCCCCCCCAACCTGATATTTGTTGGTAAATGAATAAACATTAGGTTTATCTGCAGAAGAGGATTGTTCTCCACCGTGTTGATTTTACTTTAATTAAAAAGTCTTACTATGGAACTTAGAATTAAAAAAAAAAATTCAGTAGACCTTGAGATCATAGAAGGAAAAAGGTCTTTTTTAGACTTCAGCCACTATGGGTTTGCTTTGTTACTTTTGAAAAAGGCATTTCACATATTTTATTTACGTCAACTATTTGGGGTGGGGGTGTCTGAAGCTGTTGGGAAACCTTACATAGATGGAGAATCCATATGGCTGTCATTCACGCAGCTGTATATCCCTCTTGCTTAAAATGAGTTTAATGGGGCGCCCGGGTGGCTCAGTCGGTTAAGCGTCCAACTTTGGCTCAGGTCATGATCTCACGGTCATGAGTTCGAGCCCTTCGTCGCTCAGAGCCTGGAGCCTGCTTGGGTTTCTGTGTCTCTGCTTCTCTCTCTCCCTCTTCTTCTCCCTCCCCCCACCCTCAAAAATAAGTAAACATTAAGGAAAATGAGTTTATAACCACAGGTTAGAGCTGTTACCTTGTGTTCCGTGTGACACGAATTGAGCCTACGTGTCACCTCTGAGTGGATCTACAAACTGTCCACAACTCACCCCCGGACTCTCATTAAGTTCAGACGTGGGCAACAGGAGAAAGCGAACTCTCTTCTTGTGCCTCAGTTACGATCCTCAACCCGCATCTGCCTAGCATCCGTCCTCTAAGAACCTCAGTGGGCCTCCGCTCACCCAGGCGGTAGAGCCCTCACCTCCACTGTGACGCGGTACAAACAAAGAATTCTCAGCCAAAGGTTCCGAAGGGTTTCACGGATACGACTCTGAGAAGGCAGTCTCCCTCAGTGCCGGCACCGTTCTAAAAAAACACTGCCATCTAACTTCATGAACTTTCTCTGGAGAAGGCAATTCTGATTAAAACCTGGGGCTCCAGACCTCCTCGTCTTGCCTGACAGAACGCCGACAAACCCCATGCGGCAGATCGCTCTTTCACCACGGGTGTCTTGGTGGCAGACTCGGGCGTCCGCGTTAGCACGGAGCGCACCTGGCCTGACGGGGCCTCCTCGGGCGGGCAGGGGTGTGGTTTTAATCTTAGCGACTTTGAACAGAAGTTGACATTTGACCAAATCTGCTGCTCGCCTGACCACGGCCAGAGGCAGCCGGCGACGACACACTGTCCCGGGGAACCAGTTTTGTAAGGTGCCTTCAGAGCGCAGGTTCAAGCAAACAAAGGCACCTCAGAGTAGGAGCCCGGATTAAAGGCTACATGCCACCCTACCAGTGCCTGGCCCACTCGGTTTCAAGAGCCCCTTGCTCCTCCACGCCAGGCTCCCGCCTGCGTAATCACATTAACTGCCCGGACACGCCTCAACCAGGGTTACAGCCCGCCGCAGGCTTTCCTTCTCAGCTAAAGCCATCGAATTCACCAGAAGACCTCACTGGTAGGGTCGCCAGATCTAGCCACTAAAAATACAAGATGCCCAGAACATCTCAGGCGATATTTGGGTTATACTTACACCAAAACAAAACAAAAAAAATTACCTGAAACGACACCAAAAATTGTTTATCTGAAATTCAAATTTAAATGGGATTCTTAGATTTTACCTGGTGACTCTAATAAGAGGGCCCTCCTGATACCCCTGCCGTCCCTCCAAAAGCCATTATGTGAATTTGGAATGGGAGGGGGGATCGCCATTGCTCAGCGGGGTGAAGCGGAGAGCGGGAAAGGCAGGAGGCTGAGGTGGAAAAGACGCTGTGTGTGCAATCACGCGAGGCCCGTCTTGGAGTTTCTGTTTCCTGAACTTACAAACCGTAGGCCTTTGGGCAAATCTCTTAGGGAGGATATTGTGTCCTGTTTCCTTTACGAAGTAACGAGGAGGATAACATGAGACAATATACCCCGTTCGGACAAGGCAAACAACACTCCGTACAAACAGCTCCGCGGGCCTCCCTGCATACCCCATCAGGACCTTCCAGCCCTTGCTTCTTCGTGGGCAGACGGCTGCTTACCCTTCGTGACACGGCTCTGCCCCCACCCCTGCTGAGAAGTCTCCAGACTCCTCTGCTCTTGCCGCTTGGGGAGGGCTCTGCTGGCACATCTATCTCCACCGCTGGACTCGGAGTTTCAGGAGGAGGGGGTGGGGGGGCAATGACTGGCCGGTCAGATGGGCTGTAGGAGGGAGAGGCCGCAGGGGAGTCCTAGGCACGGTGGATACGGTGAAAAGTTAGGAGGTACTCAGGAGGAGGCAGCTCCGGCCCGAGGTTCCATCAGGGAGAAAAAGCAGGCGGTCGTGTTAACAAAACCGAAAGGGTAACACCCACTGTGGGCGACGCTGGGAAGAAACGACACTCAGTTGTGAAGGGTTCTAAGTGAGAAAGCAGTCTGGCTCCACTCTCAGAAGCTTTCTGATTTCTTCTACCCATACCCTTCGCCCCTACCATCCAACTTCTGGGAGGTTGCTGTTAGGGAAGAGTCACTTTCCTGAGCATGAGGACTGCTCTAGCAGTACTTAAAAAAATAATTTTTAACAGTAAAAAACAGGATGATTTAAATGACCACAAATGGGAGCTTGGTTAAATAACTCTGGTACTATTGTAATACTATGCAGCCGTGAAACATGAACTTAAAGACTATTTATCAATGTTGAGGAGCAGTCATGACGTTAGGTGAAAAAATATGTTCTGACATTGTGTGTCGTTTCTCTATTTTACCTGCTTTTCTTTGAGTGAAAAACTCCACTGCTGTAGACCTAAGTTTGTGAGGACATGTGCCAAAATGACGTAGTGGTTATTTCTAGGTAGGAGATTATAAGAGATTTTAACTATATATATATATATGTGTATATATATATATAACATATATATATTTTAACTATATATTATATTTTGAGAGAGAGTGTGAGTGGTGGAGAGGCAGAGAGAGAGGGAAAGAGAATCTTAAGCAGGCTCCACGCCCAGATCAGAGCCCAATGGGGGGCTCGAACACGTAACCTTGAGATCATGACCCGTGCTGATATAGAAAGTCAGATTCTTAACTGACTGCCCCTAATTTTATATTTTTATATGTTCTACATTTTAAAATAATGATCATAACTTTTAAAAACATACTTTATAATATGTAAAATAAAATACACACGTTATAATAAACATGGCCTCATCTAACCAGGCTTTCTCTTCTGAAAGCATGACGGAAATGAAAAACAAAGTAAGCCTGGTCACTGAATAACCAATGCCAGGGCCGAAGTAACTCAGCTGTGTGAACACCTACCCGAGGAGGAGGAGGGAAGAGAAACTCCGGGGGAGAATTTGTGGGAAAAAAGAGATTCTTTTTTTTTTTTTTTTTTTTTTAAAGTTTATGCCTGGACCTGCCCTCACACACTGGCCATTTGTTTTCTGCCAGCTTCTACCTGTGCCCATGTATCAGTGGTTCTTCTGTGTTGGGGGCTGTGCGAGGCACTCTGCATGAAGTACTCCCATTATTACCATGTTTGATCCTCACGACAACCCGATGTGCATCCTATTTTATCAAGGAGCCGCCAGGGTTTGGAGAAGTCACCAAACCCCTCATGTGGGGATGCAGTGGGGATCTGGACTAGAAGGTTCGAGAAGGGCCTCCCTCCAAACTACTAGAGGAGAAGGTAGCTCGGGGATAGGAGTGGCCCAAAATTACTACTTTTGTTCCTTCGAAGTTTTAAAGTAGGGCCCAGGCCCACACATCTAACACGAGTGTATCTTTCATCCAACTACAGTGTCTGTGGCTGAGAACTGGGAAGGGGGTACCCTTTTATCTCACGGACACCATATAGTCTAAAAAATCACTCCAGAAAACCTTTACCCAGCTGCAAACGAGGCCTACGGTTTCCCAATTTTTAAAAAAAACTAACGGAGCTAGATGGGGACCTGGGGTAAAACGCTGATGAAAATTCTGCTAGAGAATTTTCAGTTATCTCCCGTAAGCCTTAGAAAGCACGCCTCAGGTTTAATATAAAGATACATCTCAACAGGAAATCTTTGTAGCTTTCCTATTTTCCTTTTCAGGATGTGCAGAGCAGAGTCACATTCTAATGCCCCATGTATGATCACAGCCTGCACAACTCACCAGTACCATGTGATGTATTGTGCTGGGCATTCCCATTAGCAAATGTGAGCCTACTGTGTGCCTCTTCCAAGGGGTGAGGACCTCATGAGTTGGAATGAGAAACGCCATTGTTCACCAATTTCGTCTGCACGAATCTGGCTCTTAGGTATGCGGCATCTTGTACGAACCTCAAAAAAGGGATCGAACAGAGAACAGGAGAATCTAATCCAATCACGGGTGAGGGATTTTATAGGCCAGATCTGCTCTACCTTCCGGTTCTCCTCCCTTCTGGTTGTACCAAAGGTCAACTTTAAGTCACAATGATTTACTCCTAGTTCTAGGAGGTGGTGACCTGTGAAAAATGCCTGCCAACTATGTGCAGAATCAGCATAAACTTTAGTGCTCCTACCCACTATTCTAGTGCTTCTGTGTTTTTTTTTTTTAATTTTTTAATGTTTATTTATGAGAGAGAGAGAAAGAGCGAGCGGGGAAGGGGCAGAGCAAGAGGGAGACACTGAATCTGAAGCAGACTTCAGGCTCTGAGTGGTCGGCACAGAGCCCAACGTGGGGCTCGAACTCACAGACCATGAAATTTTGACCTGAGCCAAAGTCAGACGCTTAACCAACTGAGCCAGCCAGGTGCTCCTCTAGTAATTCTGTTCTTCATTTTACACTCAAAAACTCTGTCAGTTTGGTTCTTGAAGGTCTTGAGCCTCACCACAGATGTATGTGGACTCTGGTGCTTGTCTGTGCATGTTTTCAAGCCAACTTCGGTCGGTAGTGAAGGCCATAGGGGTGGTATCCAAAGTAAATGGTCTTTGTCTTAGAGGAATTTTCAAGATGAAGAAAGGACCTTTGAATTGGCTTATCCTCTCAGACTTCTGGGCAACTGATCCTCCATCACCCAGCACCCACCCTGATCCCGCCCAGCTTCCCGTGATTTGGTGAAGCCAAAGACTTAGCAATTCTAGTCTCATCCCAGAGCAACCCCACCAGCTTGGTGTTATCTCCATTCTTGTTAACTGATGAACAGACAAGCTCAGGGAAGTATGTGACTGGGCCAAGGTCATACAAAGCCAGTTCTGTCTCTTGCCTAGTGCTCTTTTCCCTAGATTCTGAAATTTTAGGGCAAAAAACAAAACAAAACAAAAAAAGACTCTTGGTTTACTGATTTAGTCCAGCTCTTTCTCTTAAAAGACACTCAGGTCCAAAGACATAAAGTGACCTGTTCAAAGTCAAATGTCTAGTCATTGGGACAACAGTCCAGGCTTCCCAGGGGGCCAGAATATTCTCTTGACAAAACGTGGAAGAAAATAAGCTATAAAATCACCTGCAGTTGGGACCACTCAGAAGTCCAAAGTTCATGTAGAGTAAGGGTTCTAGGCAAACTTCCAGGCTCAGCAAATGCTTTCTAGAAGAGAACCGGACCAGAGGGTGCACGCTGGCAGCTGGAATCTGGCCTGCAGACAGGGGTGGGTTTGGCTTGCAAGTTCTGGCCTTCAATAAGAATTCGGCCAATGTTAAAAAAAACTTTTTTTTGAGATACTTCACATTTAAAAAAAATCCAGATTTCTGGCTTTTCTTGGAAAAAAAAAATCCAAAGGTCAGGCGGGCTGCATCCACACTCTCACCCCTGCCGATCAGCCAGAGCTGAGCAAAGAGGGTCTCTACTGCTCCCTGAGATCTCCTGCACCCTGGGGCCACCCGTCAGACGCCTCTCTCCCTCGCTTCCCCTGTCCCCTGCTGCCTTTTAGCCTTGTCCCCGCTGAAAAGCTTTTAGCTTTCTATTTTAAGGAACAGAAGCAACACTGTCACAACCCAATGGCAGGGAAGACTTGTCTGACTGAGGCTTTCCAGTTCAGTGATTATTTGGAGATGCCCTACGCTACTAGAAACTTTTAGAGAAAACAAAGAAAAAGGTGGAGAGAAAAATGTATCATAGTGTAAGTGGGCTGGAGTGGTTTCGCATTCCCCACAGTTGTGGGGAGAAATACTGGGCTGCTAATTCAGATGAAATACACTGTTGAGTGGGGGTACAAATGTGTCAACCTTCACTTCTCCCCCTACACCCACGCTCCACTGAGAGATGGTGGGTTTGAGATACGGGAACAGGATGTCAAAACTTCTCAGGCATTAGAGCAAGCCATAGAATGGACCAAAAATATCACGAGCGCAAGAGAGCCCTATTCCGAGAGAGATCCTTTGCTTAAAAGGAGACCTGAGCTAATAATGCACGTGGTGGCCTCTATGGAAGGTGCTGGCAACGCTTTAGCCTTTAATTAAGCGGCCCCACACCTATGGAAAGAAGCTATTTGGCAACAAAGCCATTTTTGAGCCAACTGAAGCGTGAGCAGTTCAGAGCTGTGATGAGATACCCCCGAATGTTAGATCTGTGGGCTAGCTCCCCCTGCCTTTCCCCTCCCACGTGGCCGACAAGATTCCTGCCCGGGAATTTCACAGTGAACATGTATGTCGTCTCTTTGGGCTGTTCCCAGCAGAGGCCCATCTGGTAAACTTACCCGATCAGATGGTTTTGTTTGTTCCTGGTGCCAACCTTAAGTTATAGTTTGGAGCCTTGGAATAGAGGCTCAGATGCAAAATCCCTATGTAGCACCAAGGATGTGTCTTTGGGATGCAGGTTCGTGGCCTACTCATCTTGACAGGTCATTGAACACCTAACCTCTCTATCCTCTCTACAGGCATTTGTTTCCTCACCTGAAAGAAAGAAAGGCAAACTAATAAATGAGGAACCCTGAAAGGTAGCTGGACACGGGCATCCACCGATTAACCATTCCGTATAGCCTCTCGTTTTCATGGCATTCTAGAAGCTACAGGTCCTTAGAAGTCAAGCAGTTGAATCCCTTTATTTACAAATGAGGAAAGCAAAGCCCCCCCCCCCCCAAGAGGTGGTCTCTCAGGCAAACACTGGCAGCGCCAGGTTACACGTGAGACCTGGGCTCATCGTGTTTCTCACATGAGCCAGCCCTTAAGAGAAGTTCTGAGAGCAGGCAGGGACAGTGACAAGGCAGTCCCCGTGATTTCCAGGAGCAAGCGCAAGCCAAGGGCTAGCTACACAAAAGAGCTATCTATTTTGCTGAAGTCTGACATAGGTCTTATCACTCCCTATCGCTCTCAACCCTCCACTGACCTGTCTTTGGGACCTGCTGTATGATATCCAAGTCTGATTTATCGAAACCAACTGGCTGAGCTGCCGTGCCGATAGTTTGCATTATTGGTCAACCAATGTTGAGGCGTGCGTTCGCCAGCGTTAGGAATCTCTCACACACACGTGACCCCAAGATCGCTTTCTAAACTTGGTGCCTGGTCTGTAGGGGAATGATCGACCCTGTTTAGTTTCAGCTTGCGAAGTGATGGGTTTCCTTAAATGCATTCAAATAGAAGAAGGACTTGGAAAACCACTGCCATGTACAGAAGCACTGAGTGCCCCTGATTCCCGAGAGAACTGTTTTTCGAGAAGGGCTTCCCTAGCATATTACATATGGGGGGGGGGGGGAAACATGCTTCAATAGGAACCAGGATCCTAGAGCTTGAAAGTGAAACATCACACTTTGTATAGTGTAACTGTTTCCTTCCCTTTCTCTTGGGAGCAACACAGTGCTCTTAGAACGCTGCTTTTTATTTTTATTTTATTATTTTTTTAACGTTTATTTTTGAGAGACATAGAGACGGAGCGTGAGCAGGGGAAGGACAGAGAGAGGGGGAGACACAGAATCTGAAGCAGGCTTCAAGCTGTCAGCAGAGAGCCCGACGCGGGGCTCGAGCCCACAGACCGTGAGATCATGACCTGAGCTGAAGTCGGCCGCTCAACCAACTGAGCCACCCAGGCGCCCCGAGGCTGCTTTTTAAAGATCACTTATGGAATACTGACCGATACCAAATGTCCACTCATGAACTGTAATTCACCTAAAGCTATTTCTTTTTTTTTTTAAGTTTTATCCATTTTTGAGAGAGAGAGAGAGACAGCATGCGAGCAGGGGAGGGGCAGAGAGAGAGGGAGGGAGACACAGAATCTGGAGCAGGCTCTAGGCTCTGAGTGGTCAGCACAGAGCCCGACGTAGGGCTCGAATCATGACCCGTGAGACCATGACCTGAGCCAAAGTTGGACACTGAGCCACCCAGGCGCCCCAAAAGCCATTTCGTCTATAAGCTATGGAAGGTTTGGGAAAAAGTGAAGAGCTGAAAAGATGGCTCCTCACAAATCCTGTGGGGCACCCCCTGTCCTCTCCACAATGTATCTCAAACATCAAATACCCACGGTTATGTCAACTGTCACCAAATCTTCTCTTGACTTCTTCATGACCCTAAAAAAATTACAGAAATACCCATGTTTTACGAGAAACAACAACTGGGCTGGGTGAATTAGTTAGCAGTACATGAGAGGTGGTTGAAAGCAGAGTAATTTATTAAGGTTAACTGAAAACCCATAGCCCAAACACGGATTCAAACCTTTATTTGAATATGCTATTTTAAACTTGATTTCTGGCAGAGCGCAGACCAAATTAAATCACTCATTTTACTGACTTGAGTCCCAAGCTTCAATTCTCTGGTGGATTATTTTTAATTTAAAAATAAGCTCTTGCCCTATAAAAATAAGCAGCACCAAGGAGAAATGCAAGACAGCTTAGATGGCCCAAGAGGCAGACCAGTTACTTTAAAAAAAAAAAAAAAACACCCTCAAAACTATTAATGACATGATCTCCATTTCTAAGTTTAGAAAATGAACTTTATGGTTCAGCTCTAGATGCTCATGAGGTACTACACTCAGCTTTGTCTTAGAAACTGCTCCTGAAGATTTTAATTGGTATGTGTAAGTAAACAGATGCTATAATATGTCCACACAATGAAAAACTATACAGCCATTTAAAATATTATGAAGTATAAGCGGGGTTTCAGACACAGAAAAAAACACATAATGACATGCCTTTAAAACAGCAATTTGCACAAGGTATTTCCGGAGAAGAATTTATGTCTGTGCGTATTTATGAACCTTGTTGACACACACTGACACCCACGATTCTATATTCAGCTGTGAAAGTGTATTTAAACAGGGCTACAAAAAAATCCATAAAGAGCCACAGTAAGCCTAACAATGGTGGGAAAGGGGGTGAGAGATCTTGGTCTTTCATTTGCCCTTTCTGGTCCTAAATCGTTTGCATTTTTTTGCAAGAACACTGATAACTTTTGAAACTAAATAAATAAAGTGACGGGCTTGGAAGAACTGTAACAGCTCCTATGTGCCCTTCCTGATAAATTCCTGATAAACTCTTGTTTTCACTCCACTTAGAACAAATGCACATCTGCCTCGTCCTTGGAAGGCTAGGAGAGGGAAAGGCGTGGTTTGCAGGGTTTTCTTGTTGCTGGAGGAAAACAGGCTGTAGGCGCCCTTTTTTTAGCTACACTCCCGAGGGCTCCCACGTGTCAGGCGTGCGCAGAGGGCAGGCGCGGGGTGCAGGGGGAATCCAGTACCGATCCTTACAAGCGGAGCGCTGGTTATTTCTTCTCTTCTCAACCACCCCACCCCCCCACACCCCGCCGGTCAGCTTCCTGGTCCAAGTTTTATTTGTCCAGCCTAACCCTAACCGAGCACACCAAGCACACAGCCTACACAGAACGCAGGCACCTGGCGGGGAGAGCTGTGATGTGTGCTAAAAAACGATCGCGTGCCAATTATTCCAGGGTCAGCGCTCGGGCAACTCTCAGCTCAGAGCTACTCCCAAAGTGGACAGGTGGGCATGGGGGAGGGTGGACGAGTGTAAACATTTGTTGTTTTTTTTTTTTTAAATAAGAGAGATGCCACCTGCCTCTCAGCTCATACGAGTGGGCTGGAGGACACAGGAGTTCTGGGAGGCCGCCAGGCGGAGGTGCGCGGGTGGCACCTGGGCTTACCTTGCAGGGAAACAGGACTGCCGAGGCCACCTTCTCCATAGCCAGGTTCCTGATGCTGGGCGTCAGGGCGCCCCTGCACGTCGGGCAGCAGCTCAACTTCTGGCGGCATTGGTTACACACCAGGTGCCCGGCCTGGCACTGCAGGATGGGGGGCAGGACATAGTCAAAGCAGACCGGGCACTCGAAGAGCGAGGTCAGCTCGTGGTGCTGCGGGGACACCGGGCCAGCCCCGCCACCGCCGCCGGGGCCCGAGATCACCGCCGCCGCGGCGGGCACCGCGGACGAGCCGGGGCCCGCAGCCGAGATGGTGGCGGCGGCCGGGGGCGCAGCCGGGGACGGAGCGTGCTGAGGCTGCGGCGGCGGCTGCTTGCTGCAGGGTTTGTTAGCGCTGGGGCCGGTGGAGGACGGGCGGCTCATCGCGCTCCGAACCAACCATGGAACTGCGGGCGCCTGCCTGCCGCGGGGCCGCCGGGGTCAAGGCGGTGCGCGCCCCGCGGGCGGCAGGCTCCGAGGCAACGCCACCGCGCCCAGCCCGGAACCGAGCGGCAGAAACGGCAGGATCCCGCAGGCGAGGGTCTGGACTGCGCCGACGATCTCCGCGGCCCCCCACGCTCCAAACACTCTTCCGCGCCCCCAGACTCCTCCTCCCGGCGGCGTCGCGGGCCGCGAACCCGAGCGGTGCGCAGAGCCCCGGCCCACCAGCTTCTGGAGCGGCAGCTGACGCAAGCCCCGGGGGCGCGCGCGGACGTGACGCCTGGACACGTGTGCGGCCGCTCAGGCGCGCGGGGACTGGGAGAGCCAGCCCGCGCCGGGGCGCCGGCTCCGCCCGAGTCCAGCTGGCAGCGCTGGGGGCCGCCCGGCGAGGGCCTCTCCTGCCCAGGCTGCGGGCCGGCCGGCGCCAGGGAGCGTGCCCGGCTCGCCGCGGCCGCGCGGGGTCTGCCTTCCGGGTCGGGGAGGGGGCCGCCCTTTGGCAAGGCGTCGCCGAAGTCCCCTGGCCACACCCCGAGGAGCCACGCCGGCGCTTCCCCGGGCGCAAACCAGAAGGACAACTTCAGGCGGGCGGGGGCTAGGGTGGCGGGCGGGGCGGGCCGCGCGCCCCTGGACAGGTCGGAAAAAAACCGAGAGGTTTCTCTTTCCCCGGGTTGAGTCACCCGCGCGAGAGGGAGGGCGTGCGGCGCGGGCGGCCCGGCTGAGTCTAGAACGCTGGGTCGGGACGCTAAGCTTTGGGCCGGGAGCAGGGCGGGGGGCTCGGGTTGGGTCTGCGGCGGGCACAGGACCTAGTGCTGGGCTGTTCAGGGTGGGCTTGGCTCGGACCACTCCTTAGTCCTGCTTCCCGGGGTGGAAAGGAGGTACACTCTTCACTGATTTACCAGCGGGCCTGGCGACGTTCAATTGAGAGCTACTGACTTGCATAGGCAGGCCAGGGATGGAGATCAGGGGCAGCGTTGGCCAAAAGGAGAGTTGGAGACCACGGGGAGTGCCAGGAATGTGGGTTGGGTCTTGAGACCTCGGGAAGACTAAGTGACCCTCCAATACAACGTGGTGCATCCTCATCTTTGAAATCTCCCCTAAGTCCAAGGCAAGTTGTAGGCACTCGCTCCGCACACCCAGCGGAAACCCTAGAGAGGTGACGATACCGGTGTGAACTTCACGTTAATTTAATGTACGCTGTGTGCAACGAGTGGAATTGCTTGTCTGCATAATATGAGCCACTGACACTGGAATTGGGGAAAGGTGTTACCGAAATGGGAATTGATGATTGTAGGAGAGGCCGTGAGTGGTAAGAACAACAGGACTGGGTGAAGAAAGGTGTCTTCATCTACCATCTGTGTGACTTTGGCTGAGGTCTTTAATTTCTTTGTGCCTCATCTGTAAAAGTGGAATAAAAATAGTAGCTACCTTATAGGCGGGACATTAAATGAGTTTGATATGTGCAAAGAACTTGGCCTATCCTAAGCACTTCTTCAGTGAGAGCTTTTATCTAAAGAAAAATTATTAGTGAATATTTCATGAATATAAGTCATCTAAAAAAATACACCTTTAGAGCCCAGAAGAAATAAAATTTAATCTTATAGAGGCATCTAGAAAGACTGCTTGCATAGGATTGGTGAAATTTGAGCTAAATCTTGAAAAAACAATAGATACAGTGTCATTCAATCATTCAGTAAATGTTTCCTGAACATTTATTATGTGCGGCCATTGTTTGGATTCTGAGAATGGTTAATACTCAGTTTGCATTCTAGCGAGGGAGCAATGCCAGTAACCAGATACTCAAGAGAGAGGATTTCAGCTTATTAGGTTGGGGGCGGGGTGGGGAGTTGAAACATTGTATCGGGAGTTAAAGCACAGTGAGAGAATGCACTTGGGGATTTATTGAGACTTGGGCGAATGGGATGTGCCATGGGAAGGAATGGGAACCTCAGTTGGCCTCTTAAGACCTTTAACCTCAGTGGGAGGCGTAATGAACGTAGATTTTTGAAAAACACAATAATAAGACTGAGTCTGAGCTTGAGGAAGGGTACTCTGGGGGAATACAAAATAATAACTAATATTTATTGAGTGCCCACTATGTACCAGGCATGGAGGACTCTAAGGATGTCTCAACAAACCTACATGATGGGTACTATTGTTATCCATCTTATAGCTGAGGAAACAGACACAGGGAGATCAATTTGCTCAAGATGAAACAGCTGATAATGTTGGCAAACGCTCCAGAGCCCCATTCTAACTACTATCCTATAGCCCTTTCATTTATACTCCACTCCTACTTAGAGCCTGGGGAAGGGGTTGGGATCAGCACACTCGACACGGTCAGAAAACAGTGGGAAGAGCCTGTAATAAAGCACCAGATTTTGTGGGTACACTTTACATAAGTTCTTTCCTCAGCCGATCTTGAGAGGAAAAAAATTAAGTTGTCTTAATTTTATTTTTACCTTTTTAGAGCGCATAGAACATAATAGTGACAATGACAGAAAAAATCCCCCATGGTTTCACTTTTATCTGAGAAGATACAACATTTTCCACTTTTCATTTAAAACCCAAGTGTGTCGAATTTATTACCAGAATTTGTTTTCCCTCCCTCCACCCCTGGCCTCTCAACTCAGGGCCCCCCGCCCCAAAGCTTAGATTGAAGAAGCAGCGTCCCTACCCCGGCCGTGTTGACATGGGTTTTCAGGGCCCCAGCCAGCTAAGCCGTGGTGGTTCAAAAGCAATTTGGTTTTGGAGATGTTGAAACAAAAGAACAGGAAAAACAGTTCTCTGCAGAGACAATTTTTCTAAAAATACAACTAACCCATCCACTCTCGTCCTGTCAGATGTGGTATGAAGAAATTTCTTCTTGTTTCCTCCTTTACGGCACTGCACTCTTGATTAAGTCAACCAGGGTGATTAAAGGGGAAAAAAAAAGTCTCCTCTGGGCAGTTGCTGTGAAGGCCAGTGGGACAAGAGTGGGACAAGGCCAGGCCTGCTGGGCGACCCACATCGATGACCTCTCCAGGCTGCCAGACTGGCCTTTCTAGTCCTGCTTCTTTCTTGCTCCTTCCATGGGGCTTTTGAGTCAGAGAAAGGTGGCCTTTGCACAGTGGGCATTGTGAGCGAGAACACTCTCTTGTCAGAAGGGCATGTGTGCTAAGTTGAACTGTGTTTATTTGCCCTTGGGGGTTCTGCTGTTGCCAGCCTGTGTTTTATGTGTGACTTTGTAGTCTGGGGAGTAGGGGGTGGGGGTCCTCAGTCTTTTGTCATCTCCTGATTAATGACTCATTTACCACATCTGCCGGATGACAGGCTGGCCTCCTTCCCCCGCCCACTGAGTCCTGGATTGCACAAAAGGGACACGTATGAAGCAGGACACCTCTCCACATCCCAACTCCCACTTTGCACTACCATTTAAAGATGAGGACTGGGGCACCTAGATGGCTCAGTCGGTTGAGATTCCGACTTTAGCTCAGGTCATGATCTCGCCGTTTGTGAGTTCAAGCCCGGAGTCGGGCTCTGTGCTGACAGTGTGGAGCCTGGAGCCTGCTTCAGATTCTGTGTCTCCCTGTCTCTCTGCCCCTCCTCCACTCATGCTCTGTCTCTGTCTCTCTCTCCAAAAAAAAAAAAAGAAAAGAAAAGAAAAAAGAGCAGCGTGCTGAGTAACCTTTCTTTTGAATATCAGGATAGGTCTTGTTTAAAAAAAACCTCCCAGGTGAGCCCCTAATCTCACCTAAACTGCTGAGCACAATGAAAACCGCTCCAGCCAGACGGACGAGCTCTTGCCCTTCTTTCTGTAACTTACAAATTGTGCGGTTTTGCAAATTGGGCAACTTCTGCAATCAGGCAAATGGTGTGCATTTTTCAGAGCAAAGTGTGGTCGGCTTCTTCTGTTGAGACTGAAAGATGACTCAGGAGTGCATTGAAGCTTGCTGCGTGGAAAGTTCTGATAAGGGGAAAGCTCGTGGGAAATTTTGGAGGTCACTGTGAGGCCTCCTGGTAATTATGGTAGGAACTTTTACTTTTATAAAGTGCTTTTGTTTCTGGGGTAATTTCCACATGCTCAAACTTTTTCTGAGTAATTATGGGCATTTCTTGAACAACCATCATGGACTTGGTACTGCGTATTGCACAGTGTAGGTGTACGTGTGCGTTTGCATTATCTTTGTATCGATACTTAGCTAATATTTCTCCAGTGCTCACCCTGTGCCATTTTAATTCTTTTAAACTTCATCATGACCCATCAGGTGTATATTTTCAGATGATAAAACAGGTATAAAGAGGCCAGGACTCTGTCATAAGTGGCCTTTAAGATGACTCCAGTGTTCCCTTCTCTTGGCGTCTGCCTCCTATGTAATCCCCTCCCTTTGAGGGAGAGCCGGACCTACTAATTCGCTTTATATGAGTAGAATGTGGACACAGTGATAGACCGTCACTTCTGAGATTAGGTTACAAAAAGATGAAGACTTCCATCCAGCTCTGTGTGTGTGTGTGTCTGTCGCTGAGTCTACTATGTGGGCAAAGCCAGCTTCCACATTGCAAGTAACCTTAAGAAGAGCCTTATACAAGGAACTCCTGTGTCTGGCCAATAGCCAGGGAAGATTCCAGGCCTGGCTGACAATTCGGTTGCACTTGTAAGACCCTGAGCCAGAGGACGCAGCTAAGCTGACGCGCAGAAACGGTGAGATAATAAATGTGTGTTGTTTGAAGCTATTAAGTTTGGGGGTAATTTTTTACATAGCATTATATAACTCGTTTATCTGTCCAAGTTCCAAAAAGCTTGTTTGCAAAAAGAATTACAGAGTATGGACCCCCTACTTTATCTTGGATTATTTTTATTATAATGCTACTTAAGTAGATAGAATCAAATCTAGGAATAAAGTTTTTATGATTATTGTTGTAGACAGCTACGAAACCAAAAAAAAAAAAAAACCAAAACAAAACACGAGACTACCAAAAAATCCAGAATTCATGCTTTTGTTTCTTATTTTGATTTAAATTCATACGTTTTAATGATAATTTCATATGATGGAAATGGGTTAGAATGAAATCATTCTTTCATTTGGACACAACCCTCAATGTCCACCAACAGGTAATAGACTATGTAAAGCCATCCTACAAAATCCTCTGCAACTTGGAAACTTGGACAAGGTCTCAAAGACAAACTGTTATATGGAAAAAACAAGCTGCAACCAAGAAACTCTCAAACAATCCCATTTATGTGTAAAGAACCAAGCAAAACAAAACTACTATTTCTCACATGCCTGAAAGGGCATAGAAAGGTCTGGAAGGAGACGGTGAGATGATGACAGTGATGGCTTCTAGGGAGGGGAGTATGAAGGGATGTAGGGGAGCTTTGGCTTTGCATTTCTATCCTTCTGTAGTTTCACCTTTTCATTTGTCTTTGCTTCTCTTTATCCTTTTCCTCTTTTTGTAATGAAAATGTATTCATGTGTAATCAAAAAATAAAAGTATTGTTCTTGTCCGGCTGTCTTTGCCTTAGCTGTAGGGTTGGTGCCAAAACGAGTGAGCTATAAAAGATCAGCCAGCCAGCCAGGAGAGGTCCTTGCGTCTGGGAGATGACTTACCGAAATTGGTAATTTAATAAGAATACCTCAAAGGCAGTGTGTGACTACAGCCTGGAGACCATGGAGGGAAGAAAATAGGCTGGGGGACCCAGGGCTCCAAGGGACACTTCCTGGCAGAAGGCAAAATTCAAAGGTTGGGCAAAAAGGTAAAAGAGTTGTGAGCCAAGTAGTTGTGACCATCGGTCAGCCAAGCAAGTGCAAAGATTTATTTAGTTTGGAGGCCAGAGATGAAATTAGACCCAGGCTTGACTTCTGGAGGGGTGAGTAGCCCCAACAGGGAAATAGTATTAACAAGAGCTCACTCTTGCACGGTGCTAACTACTACTATCAGTACCCTTTTAGGCACCTAACATTTAATTCTTAAAAGAACCCTGCGATGCATGTACTATTATCCCATTTTATAAGTGAATAAAGCAAGGGTCGTGGGGAGCTAATATCTTGCCCCAGGTCACACACACAACTGGTACGTGGCAGAACCAGGATTTGGATCCAGATAGTTTTAACTCCAGTATCTGTGCTCTTCTTAATCGCTCGGCCATCCTGCCAGAAATCCTTTTGAAACTCTAAAACAGCGTGATAATGACCATCATAGAGGTGGGAAAAGAAAGGAGGATGAAACTAATGCTTCTTGGATAAGTATGAGGAAGATACTAAGAAAAAGGGACATCATGCCAGTTGGGTTTCTTTATAAACTTTCGTGTAACTTAACTAACAATGTATAGGATTGGGTGGTTTTTGTTCAGTTGGGTCTTGAAGCAGGAGTAGGAGTATGACAAGCAAAGAAGCATGTAAAGAATGCAGTCCAGGGGGAGGGAACAGTGCACACGAAGGTATGGAGCTCTTAAAACTTCTATTTACCTGGGGAGGCTCCTGTCCTGTCCCTTTATGTACTGTCTCAAATCAGCCACTCTCCCCTTCCCCCTCCTCCTCCCTCAGAGCTGGCCGTTGAGGTAGATTTGCATGTCAGTCACTCTCCCCTGGACTCTTTATTCTCAGATCTCTCCCTTAGTGAGACAGACACGGTTTAGTCTTTAGTGAGAAGTGAAGACAGAGGGGAGAGACAGTTCTGAATACCCTCCCCATTGGCCCCGCCCCCCCGGCTTATTTAGGATTCCCCAGAGAGCCTCATTCATGTAGGGCCCAACACAGAACGCGGATCATTGAGAACCAGCAAAATTGACATAACCTTGAGGCCTCAAATAATACATTCCTCTCCTTCAACATCAATTTCATCAGATTAAAAATCCAATAACCGGCTGTCATTGAGCCTGAGAAAAGAGATGGTAATAAAAGGAAGAATCTGACTCCGTAATGGAAAGCAGGTGATTTTTAAAATTGGTTTCTCCAGCTGTCTATGCTACGGAAATTGAGAAAAGGTAGAAAAGCCTGTGCGTGGAGCTTCTCCCCAGGTCTCCTCACCTCCCTGCACGTGCTCTTTCCCCTGCTATTTGGTTGGACTGGGTGAGTGGCCTCGTGATTGCCCCTGGGTCCCTGGTGGGATGTGGGGAGTCGTCCTCACTTCTCCCTAGTTCTGTCTCCTTAGTCTCCTACAACGTACCGCTCCATGCCTTCCCCGCTGCCCTGCCTTTACCGAGGCTCTGCACAAGTCACCTGGGGACTCTGCCACCTGCCACCGGCCTCCCTCCTCTAGCACCTCTTTCGTCACCGCGAAAGTGCAAACCCTGGTAAGTGAACGGCTGGATAGCGTGTGACGAGAAATAACATGGTAATCATTTACCTTGTTGCGTTCACCGAGTGTCAAATTAAGTGCTTACTGTGTGCCCTGCCTCGGGTTAGGTCTGCCTAGGCTCTTCAATTGAAGATGGAATTTACCTCAGAGTAACCCAGGAGTCTCACGTGGAAAAAAAAAAACAAAACAAAGGGTAGGCAGTGCTAGAAGCTCTTGACATTGGAATCAGGGACGGGAAAGCCTCCAGGAGGAGGCAACTTGGGCTCTTTAATTCTTCCTCATAAAAGTCTATTTATTTTTCTTCCTCTTTCTGCACACTGGCTCTCACTGCTTTCCAGAGCGCAAGGTCGAATGTAGCCAGCCTGGACATTTTGAGTTTCTGGGCTTCTCTATTCCAGCTCCTTCCCCTAAAGGATGAGGCACCGCCGGATCTTGGCTTCAAACCCATGTCTCCGAGGAAAATCTGATTGACCCAGCTTAGGTCAGCTGGAAGTGTCCTGTCCAATCACTAAGGCCAGGCTGGCACAGCCTCCCTCAATGCGAAAATGGTGGCTAGTTGCCCACTCTTGTTGGGGGGTGGAAAGAAATCTGAGAAGTGCCGTTTGGGGCCGGCTAGATGTTCTAAAAGCTGTTTGTTTCTTGTAAGGAAAGGCATGAGCCGTAACTTCTTAGCCTGTAAGCCTCATTGGGGACATTGAGTGGTGAGCTGGGGTTACTTCAAACTAATACGTAATATTCCCTTTTGTGGAAAGAAATTGGAGTTTGCGATGCAAGTTTTGAACTTGACTTTAAGGAAGCATAAGGTTTTTGGTTTTGGAGAGAATGGTTGTTGAGTAGGATAGAAGGATCATTGGTTCCTACCAGCAATGAATGAGAGCAGTAAAGACTCCTTTTGTAGGGTGGCTTCAATTTCGATTGGTGAGGGTAGAGATTAGATGAGTAAGGTGGGAGTATTCATTGGAGGGATTTGAATACGAAGTAATAGGTCAAGTTTAGACTTGACCTATTAAGGACAGTGAATGGGATGGTAAAATGGCAACTGAGTATATTCTGGAATCAGACGCATCTCTGCTGGAGTCTGTCCCTTCTTGTAGTTTTATGTGATTTAAACTGGTTTCTCAACTGCAGAGTCTTCGTATCCTCACCTAGAAAATAGGGTTTAGAGTACTCGCTTCCAGTGAGCATCTGTTGTTTTTGTCTGCCCAGCATCCATTCCCACTCCTGATAAATGCTCCTCAGTGTCACTTTGGGTAATCACTCTAGTTTGGGTAGGATTGACCCCACCTCCCATCTCGAGGATGGACACATGGCCCTGGCCAGGAATACCCGTACGGTACCTTCTTCAGAATATCTGCTGCAAGTTGTTGCCATTCATATACAGACCATGATACTATGATATCTGGTATGAATGGCGCCTCCTGGCAAGTGGTTATTTCATCTACTGTATAACCTGCCCAACTATACAGAGTTGCTCTGATCCTGGCCGACTACAGCAGTCTACCCCCTTGGCCACAGATCAGGGAAAGGGGAGTGACCCACGTCTGGCCAGTGGGAGGTAATTATACCACATAAAAGAGTCTGTCTGAGAGTAATGCCAACACAGCAGACAAAAGAGCTCAGAGATAAAGACGGGCATGAATGCATCACGTGACTCCTTGATTCTGAAGCTATTGAGTTATGTCTCTAGAGGAATTTATCAGTTACATTACCTAATGCTTGTTGAGAGAGAGGCCTCCCTGGGTCTCTCTCACTATTATACATTTTACTGCCAAGAATACGAGGCCCTGGCCACTCTTTACTAGGCCATTTCTCATAGTTCTGTTTGCAGTGAATGACCTTGAAGGATGATGAGACGGTGTCTGGATCCAGGACAAAAACAAAAAAACAACAATAAAAACAGAAAAACGGGCTTTCTTACTGCTTGCTAGAAAAGTGGTGGATTTCCCAAGCTCAGTGTTCCTCAGCTGTGATGCAAACCTACTGTGTGCGGGGCATCCATCTGAGCCATATAGTGTAACCGCGAAGGACTCTGGGTTAAGGGAACCAAAGTAAGTGTGCTATTGCTCATGCAGCTTATTGTGCCGTGAGTAGTAAAGTCCTGTGTCTCTGATGCAAGAGCTTCGTGTCTTCTGCCAGCATCCGTGAAATAGTAAACGGCTAATTTACCAGCTTGTAAGTAGGATACAATTAAATACCAGGTCTGACAATAATCCTCCCCTCATTTTTATGTCTTAAGTCAGAAGGAATGGAGATTCTGTCATTTGCAACAAAAAGTTCTAATAAATTGTCTCCCTCATCAATTGAGCAAATGAATGTGAAAACTTCTAATCTGTACTGGGCTCCCAAGGATCTGTGGTCCTACAGTAGACGGTTTTATCAAACAACTTTTTGAAGCAAACCACACATATTTAAAGTGTACAATTTGATAAGTTTTGACCTATGTATGTACCAGTGAAACTTTGTCATAACGAAAATAATAAACCTAAAGACAAATTATTATTTATTTTTTTTAAAGTTTATTTACTTATTTTGAGGAGGGGGGGGCAGAGAGAGAGGGAGAGGGAGCGAATCCTGAGCAGGCTCCATGCTGTTAGTGCAGAGCCTAACGTGGGGCTTGATCTCATGAATTGTGAGATGATGACCTGAGCTGAGATCAAGAGTTGGGTGCTTAACGGACTGAGCCACCCAGGTGCCCAGATTATTTTTCCTCTTATCACACTTACTTTTGGCATTTTATTATGGAGATATTAAAACATACATAATAGTAAAGGAAATAGTACAATAAACTCTCAGGTACCCATCACCCATCATGTCAACATTCTGCTATTTTTGTTTCGTTTACCTCCCTGCTACATTTTTTTTTTTTTACTTTTCTGGAATTAATTAATTAATTATTTATTTAAAAAAATTTTAACGTTTATTTATTTTTGAGAGACATAGAGACAGGGTGTGAGCAAGGGAGGGGCAGAGAGAGAGGGATACACAGAATCTGAAGCAGGCTCCAGGCTCTGAAACATCAGCACAGAGCCTGACACAGGGCTCGAACTCACAAACCACAAGATCATGACCTGAGCCGAAGTTGGACGCTTAACCGACTGAGCCACCCAGGTGCCCCATATTTATTATTTTTACAGTAATATCTATACCTAACATGGGGCCCAAACTCATGACCTCAAGATCAAGTCAGATGCTCTACTGACTGAGCCAGCCAGGTGTCCCTACTTTTCTGGAATATTTTAAAGCAAATTCCCGACATGATACAATTTTACCCTTAAATACCTTAGGACACATCTTTAAAAGATAAGAACTTTTTTCTTTAATATGACCACAAGAGCACCATCACATCCGATAGACACTAATAATTTTAAAATATCACCTAAGAGACAATCTTTTGTAGTCACGTTCCCCAAATGATTACAAAAATATCTTTATACAATTTTATTTTTCAGCTCAGACTCCAGCCAGGATCCACAGCCTGCAATTGGTTAATATGTCCCTCAGAATCCTTAAATCTGTAAAAGTTGGTCCTCCCTTTTATTTTTCCTTACCATTTCTTTGTTGAAGAAATTGAGTCTTCTGTTAGAATTTCACGAATTCTAGATTAGGCTAATTGTATTCTTTGTTGGAGGGAGGCATTCCTTTATTTCTCATATTTGCATGAAGCTGGGAGTTAGGTCTAGAGCTGAACTACTCCTACGGCAGTTACTAGCCACATGTGGAGGTTGGGCATTTTATTTTTATTTTTTTTAATTTATTGAGACTTTTGTATTTATTTTTAAAAATTTTATTTATTTTTGAGAGATAGAGCATGAACAGGGGAGGGGAAAGGAAGAGAGAGAGAGAGAGAGAGAGAGAGAGATAATCCCAAGCAGGCTCTGCACTGTCAGCACAGAGCCTGACATGGGGCTCGAACCCACAAACCGTGAGATTATGACTTCAGCCAAAATCAAGAATTGGATGCTTAACTGACTGAGTCACCAAGCCATCTGTGAGTGGACATTTAAAAAAATATTTTTTATGTTTGTTTATTTTTGAGAAAGAGAGAGAGAGACACACACACAGAGTGCAAGCAGGGGAGGGTCAGAGGGAGAGGAAGACACGGAATCTGAAGCAGGGTCCAGGCTCTGAGCTGTCAGTACAGAGCCCGATGCGGGGCTCGAACTCACAGACTGCTATGCTAGAGCATGACCTGAGCCAAAGTTGGACATTTAACCTACTGAGCTACCCAGGTACCCCATCGCGAGTGGATGTTTTAAATGTGGTTTATCTGAATTGATATGACTCTAAGTGTAAAGTACATACTAGATTTCAAAGACTGACCATTAAAAAATGGAATATTTTATTAATATTTTTATATTGATTACCTATTAAAATGATAATATTTTGGGCATATTAGCTACATAGAATATATTTTAATATTAATCTCACCTCTTATATCACACATAGTATCCAGTTGCCCTGACCTTTAATCGTGTTAAGATTGATCAGAGGTGAGAAAGAGGGGAGCAAGTTCTGTTGGGCATGGGACCAGCTGGCACGCACAGCCAAAACTTTGTGATCTTCCGTGGAACATCAACAATTTCACAGAACACAAATATCACGCAAGACACTCCGTGACCATAATGGGACAAGAGAAAAACATGACAACTCCATAATCGTGTCTGAGCATACGTAAAAGGGAGGACATCGTAGAAACCACAAAACTCCCCCCTTTATGGGCTAATAGAAGTGGCTGTTGCGTCTTTACCAGTTACAGCTTTAGATTCATTTTGTTCTGCCTTTCAGATGAGAATTATTAAAATATCCACTGATAGAATCACCCTTCTTTCTGACAGCATCCAATTAATTCAAAGCTGCATTTCCTTGAACTATCCCCCGAATCATTACCAAGCCCAATTCTTACAAGTCTTCTCTAACACCCTCTTTTTGAGGGTGAGACCTCCATGACTGCCTTTGGCATGCATTCTCCCTTGCTGCAATGAGACAATATGCACAACTTTGTTTGATGGTAGGTGTGTTTCTGGAAGACCTTGTCTAGAGAGCATTGATAGTGGGTTGAGGTATTGTCAACCTCTTCCTCCCTCGATCAAGTTTCTTGGGCAAATTTTTTTGAAAAATTATATATATATATATATTTTTTTTGTTTTTTTGTTTTTTTGAGAGTGAAAGAGAGCACAAGCTGGGGAGTGGCAGAGAGAGAGGGAGACAGAATCAGCTCCAGGCTCCGAGCTGTCAGCACAGAGCGCACGTGGGGCTCAAACCCACAGACTGTGAGATCATGACCTGAGCCAAAGTTGGACACTCAGCCAACTGAGCCACGTAGGCACCCCAACTTCATTTTAATTTCATTACCTCCGTAAAGGTCCTGTCTCCAAATAAGGTCACATTGTGAGGTACTGGGAGCTGGGACTTCAACGTGTGAATTTTTCAAGGATACAATTCAACTCCTAATCATCCTTCACAACTCTTAGACTCTTCCTGGTGTCAGGAGCTGCCAAAAGAGGTAAGTGACGGCGAATACTTCCTGACGATCTCGCTACAGCTAGTTTATATATAAAGTGAGTGTTCAGCTATATTCTATACACAGATGGACATTTATTTAATAAACATGCATAAGCAGTTAGGCTCAGGACCAGTTTACACAGTCTGTTCTGTAATCTTAGGAAGTCCCAGTTCTCTTCCTTTAGGAGCTTCATCTCGTATGAAGGATTCACCGAGCAGGATTCAGTTGCTCCCACAGTGGTACCAGCCAACCGGAACCTGAAACCAGGGCCGGACCTAGGACCATTTCTGATTCCGGCCCTGGATGCCATCCTTATGGGCAAAGGCTAAGCGTTCACCTTGCCTGCGAAAAGGTGACGAGTGTCTCTAAAACGTTTTCTCTTGAACCTCGGCAATTTTACCAGTGGCAGTCCATTTATAATATCCATTATGCTAATAAAGGAGTCGCTAATTTCACCAATAAAAGCCTATTAATAACATTTGTTATAATTAGCAAAGCCTCTGGTGTTGATTGAAGGTAGCTAGAGCCTTGTGTTACTCCTCTTTGGTGGGTGGCATTTTGATTAAATGCTAGCTGTGAATTCTTGATTAGGGCAACCAAGTGTCCCCAGAGCGTGCGTTGAGGCTAACAAACACACATATTTATATCACACTGCCTGAGCTCAAGTATTTAAAGGTAAATCACAGATCTCATAACCAGGCCACAGTATTTTCAGACTTGTGCTTGGGACGGCGCAGCATAAATGGATGCATGTTGGAGTGCAAAGACCATGGAACTGGGTCAAGTGTGCCCTTGATCAGCTATCTTTGTGACCTTGAGCAAGCCATTTAAATGTTCTGGGTTTCAGTTTCGTCATCTATAAAGTGAAAGGCCTGGACTAAATGATCCCTTAAGTTGCCTCTAGCACTTAAATTCTACAATTCAATTCCAAGAGCTCGTAATTCAACAAGTATGAAATCCTCTAACACAGACTGGATACATGAGCGCTCAGAGGAAGTGGTACGAAGGTGAGATTGGATTGTTAAGGAAGACTTTGAGGAAGTAAGGCAAAGCCAGTTGCCAGTGAATTATTTCATTGGGCAACGTGTGTGTATGTGTGTGTGTGTGTGTGTATTTTAACCTATAAGCCCATTGACCTGTGTAGATCACAACGACTCTTGGCATTCTTAAGACACATGTAGGGTGATCTTGTCAGCGTTCTGAATTTGTAGTTGGTGAGGAGGCCGAGTATTGGTTTTGCTTGCTTGAAGCTGACAAGTACTTCAGTGGTAGATCTGTGTACTGGCTACAAACTGAAGAGAGTCACGTGTCCCCCGCAGTTAAGTTTTGTGCCTTCTCTAGGGAGACTTGGAGTCAAATGGCTTTTACATAACTAAAGTCTGAACAAAGATGCACATTTCTGGTCAGTAAGCAAAGGGAAGAAAGTACTGATTTCAGTATGCCTTGATTAAAGTACTATTCGAAAAAATTTTTAAGGTTATTTATTTCGAGAGATGGAGAGAGAGAGAGAGAGAGAGAGAGAGAGAGAGAACAGGAATGGGGAAGGTGTAGAGAGAAAGAGACAGAGAGAGAGAGAGAGAGAATCCCAAGCAGGCTCTGTGCTAACAGCCCCAGCCTGACATGGGGCTTGATCTCACAAACGGTAAGATCATGACTTGAGCTGAAACCAAGAGTCTGACGCTTAACCAGCTAAGCCATGCAGGCACCCCAAAGTAGCATTCCAGTTTTAAACATTGCCACAAGCTTACAATTGAAATAAACCCCACAGGCATATTAGCTGCACGTTGGCAGTGTGTTTTTCACAGCACTCCCCAGACTTCCTGCCCAGGGATGGTAGAGTTGAGAATGTAACAGCTCTCCTTTGTCTGGGATGAAAACACATGCTGGGTAGAAGGGGGATGGGACAAACTGCAGTGTCCACAGGAACCAGGCAAGTAAGGTCGGCAAATGAAGCACCATTGATATGAGTTAGTAGGATATAAGAAAGGCGTGACCCCATGGAAGAGGGTAAGTCCACCAAGTGGCATCCGCGGACAGTAACAATGGTGACTGTACATCCAAGGTCGGCAGATATGACAGCATGTCCAGAGTGGCCAGGCAGTGCAATATTTTGTCTTCCTCTAAAACCGGAAGGCCAGATTTTTAGGTGCTAATTATTGATTCTGGGATGTTTGTAATGAATTTAACCTTTTAAAGTTTCATAGGCTGAACAGAACGTCTCTGTGCAGTGTGAACATTTAGGCCTTGATTTTTCATGGGGAAAAAACAAGGGCTCTGGACCTTGGGAACAAAGGTACCTGGGGAACGAAGTTATGTGTGCATATGAGGCTGTGTTTCCATATTTGGTAGGGCTGTTGTGAATGTGGAAAGAGAGAAGGCATTTGACAAAACATACACGCCTTGTCACCTGGCATTTAGTCCAATGAATGCAATATTTGCATTTTTTCTTTTCCGATATACCCTTTGGACTCATGATTATAAATCGGATGCCCACAGGTCAAGTCCAGCCACAAATCCTTTTTTTAAAATTTGAGATAGAATTGACATATAACATTATATTAATTTCAAGTATACAGCATAATGATCTGGCATTTGTATATATTGTGAAAGGGTCGACTCAGTAAATCTAGTTAACAGCCATCACCATACGTAGTCACAATTCTTTTTTCTCGTGATGATCACTTTGAAGATGCAAATCTTTAAAAAACAACATTTGTCCATGGCTTGAAGGCTTATGAGTTTGAGCCCCATGTTGGGCTCTGTGCTGATGGTTCAGAGCCTGGAGTCTGCTTGGGATTCTGTGTCTCCCTCTCTCTCTCCCTCTCCCCTGCTCGTGCTCTGTCTGTCTTTCTCTCTCAAAAATAAATAAACGTTAAAAAATTAAAAAAGAAAAGGTGGGGAGGGCGCCGAGTGGCTCAGTTGGTTAAGCGGCCAACTTCAGCTCAGGTCATGTTCTCCTGGCTCGAAGGCTTGTGATTTCTAGCCCCGCATCAGGCTCTGTGCTGACAGCTCAGAGCTGCTTTGAATTCTGTGTCTCTCTGCCCCTCCCCTGCTCATGCTCTGTCTCTCTCTCTCTCTCTCAAAAATAAATAAACATTCAAAAAAATTTTTTTAAACTTTTGCGTGGGGGGATTTTTTTCCCCTGGGTTTTGGCATGCCATAAGTAAGTCTGCTTACTGTGAAGGCTGAGGATAAACAGGATAGCTTGCCCAGAGGAACTTCCGTCTTCTGTTCTTTCCTCACCGTGATCTGCCTATGTTTTAGGATGTCAATTCACTGTAATTAGAGCCGGTCACGTGACATTTGACGGAAATAGTAATAACAACAACAACAATAATAAACCACTACTTCGGACGCTGCAAGCAGCTACTGGGAGACGTCTAAAATACAGGCACTGCCATTGGAGCGTTTTAATCCCGATCTCAGCATGTTGCAGACGTCACCCTGTTCTCCCTGCCTGCGTGTAGACATGCTAACACTTTCGACCTTCTAAAGTGTTTGTTACCCCTCAAAGTCTCAGAATATCTCTGTTTAAAGAGCAGAATCCCATGGCGACTTTCATCTCTGCATTACTGAATAATTACGTTGAGGACATGTAAACTTTGCTGCTAAATGTGGTCCTGGACAGTTTACAGTAAGCCATTCTTTTCAGAGTTTCACAAAGCATGTTTCAGTATTCCTATCTCATTGGAACTTCAAAGCAACTCTATTTCTATCCCCCTTTGTGATGTGAGAAGCGATATACTTGCGATGGTGGCAAAGCTCACATATCCCTTTTTAGGATGGCCTCGCATTATCTGGAGTGGAATGTCAGCCTCCTTGCCTGATCAAAGACATGAGCTCTTTGGTTGGTCATTGTCCCCATCAGTCTGCCACTTCCAGTTTTGCCTGATTCCTTAGCCATCCAAATCTGGACCCTGTGACATATAGGATATTGACCTGACCCTGAACGCTGTGTGGTGTATTTCCAATCCCTGCTGTATCAAACCCAGTCCAGTGATACAAAGCTTCATCCTGCCGACTGTGGAGAATCAGTAGACACATGATCATCTGTGTAGGGGCTAGCCAGTGCGATCAGGGTAATAGTGAAGTTAGTGTCATGTCTCCGACGTCTCTGGCTTCTGCTTTGCATGATATTTAAATAACCTCGTGGCTTTATACGGCTTCAGTTGGTCACGCGCCAAAGCATAAATGCTCATTCCCCCCAGCATATTCTGTGCTAAAAGCGTGATACGAAAATCCAGCAAACAATGTTTCCTTATCAAATAATAATTAAAAGGTTATGTCGCGAGGGTTCTGGAAATACCATCGCTTCCCCAGGAAATAGCTGTGGAAAGATTTCCCACTGTGGCTTGACGGTAGGTGGCATGGAAATGAGTGCAGCAGCCGTAAAGACATGCACGAGTCCCAGATCCTGGGCCTCCGCGAGTTATAATGGGCGGCTGGTGGATCTTAACATTTGCAAGCCTGGAAAATTATGATTTGGGGAGTTGTAAGCAGTTTAAGCTTCCTAGGGTAGAGCGTGCAATTTGTCTTCAGGGCTATATCAATCAGAGTCATTCGGTGCAAGCAACAGAAACAGACTTGGGCTGGTTTCACCGGGAGGATATGGGGTAGCTCAGGGAAGAAGAATAAAAATGGATGAGCCGTGGCTTTTGATAAAACTAGGAATCAGATGGCAAGGGCTAGTAGACAGTCTCTTTGGGTCTGCTTTCAAGATAAATGATCATTCATTTTCAGCCTCGGAGTCACTTAACTCAAGGTTCAGACTCTAGGGAAGAATGATTTTCTAACATGTCCCTTACTCACGCCTGGGAGGAAGTGCAGTTTGATTGGCAGTCGCACCATAACTGCCTGCCATGGGGCCGAATAGGCAAAATCAAATTCTCGGGCTGATTCCAGAACATGGGGACATAGTGCCAAGAAGACATCTGCCTCGAGGCAAACCTTTTCTTTGTTCCAAGAGGAACTGCTTCCCCAGACCTATTGGTTAAGCAACTTTAAGACAGGTATCTACTGGTTAGGGGACAGGATTCAACCAGGCGTGTGTGAGGTACCCAGGGAGGAGCATCCCAGTATCCAAGACAATGTCAGATGTCTCCTCTTAGTCCACGGTCACTGTTGTAAACAGCTTGTTACCTAGAGAGGTAAACTGAGCGATTAAAAAGCAATAAGCAAGTAACTAGTAATAAACAGAGAGGACTTTCAGTACTGCCAGACACCTGTTTCACTCTCCAGGAGGGGAAGAAACATGGATTCAGATTGTTGAGACTAAGAAGGAGCCGGGCATGCTGAGTTCAGTGGCAGGCAGGAAGTCAAAATGAATCTGACAATGCATTCTAGTACAGAGGTTCTTAAAGTGTAGTCTTCAGAACACTGGGGGTCCCCAAGGTCAGCAAGGTCAAAAGTATTTTCATAATAATGCCAAGCCGTTATTTTCCTTTTCCACTGTGTTGATATTTGCATTGGTGGGGGAAACTGCGTGTGTCTTAGCACGACTCCAGGTGGAGACACCAAATTGTGCTAGCAGTCACTGTGTTGTTTCCTGCCCCACACTCAGGAAAAGAGCCAGAAACAAAAATTTGAGAATATCTTCAAAGGTGTGTGCATGGCTCAGTTGGTTAAGCATCCAATTCTTGATCTCAGGGTTGTGAGTTCAAGCCCTGCATTGGGTTCCACGTTGAGTGTGGAGCCTACTTAAAAAAAAGAATATCTCTAATGAGCATTGTTAATTTTATCATACCAACTGTCGCGTGAATTGCTTCAGCATCCTGGAATGGAATTGTCTGTAGGAAAACACTTGTGCTGTTGTGTGTGTTGTGACCTGAAGTAGATTTCCCCTCCAGAACACCTGCCAGCCACTGCTGGAAAACCAACTATGGTTATTCAGACTTGGGCATTTGGCAGAACTTTTCTCTATGGAAATGACTGTCATTTCAAGGTAACTGACAGTATTTGTTGCTAATAATGCACTCTGTGCTCATCAGCAAAAAATTAGAAGTTTAGAAAGCTTGTCTGTACCACAATAGGCTTGACAGCTTCTAATACTTAAAGACTTTTCTGATGATATTGATGATGATTAATAAATGTTGGTTTGGGGTACCATCTAATGAGAGGAGGCAACATTTGGAAGATCTGCTTAACAAGTTAACCAAAACTTTCTAACTATTCAATACCTGATGTTACCAACATCCATTCAAACTGCAAGATTGGTCAGAGAATTTTAATGTGACAGAGTTTGAAAAGCTCATTGATGTGGTTTGATATTCTACATTGCAATTACCTTTAAAAAAACTACCACTTGTTGAGTTTTGGTGTAGTATCAAAGCAGAATGCCAATAATTATCCGCACATAATAAAATATTCCTCCTTTTTCCAACTATATACCTCTGTGAGGCTGAGTTTTCTTGATATCCTTGAGCTAAAAAATCATATTGCAAAACAGACTAAATGCAGGAGCAGCTATGAAAATCCAACTATCTTTCTATTAAGCCAGACCTTAATGTTGTAATAATATAAAACAATTATACTCTTACCATTTTTTTCAATTTTAGAAAATATAATTATTTCTTATAAAAGTTATTTATATTAATATTTAATGGATTTATTATTGTTTGTTCATTTACAGAGAGCAAGAGCATGAGCCAGGGAGGGGCAGAGGGAGAGAGAGAGAGAACTTTAAGCAGGCTCCATGCCCAGCACAGAGCCTGACTTGGGGCTCGATCTCACAACTGTGAGACCATGACCTGAGCCGAAATCAGTCAGACGTTTAACTGACTGAGCCACCCAGGCACCCCATATTATTTTTAAATGAATTAAGGCATAAATATTTAAAATTTCATGTAATTCCTACCGTGGTAAATAGCTATCTGTATAACCCAGATAAAGTGAAAGCTTTTGGGATCCTCAGTAATTTTTAAGAATTTAAAGGGGTCCTGAGACCACAAAATTTGAGAGCTGCCATTCTAGTGGAATCCCTTTTCCGTGGAAGGGAATATCACGAGTAGGAAAAAGTTTCCCTCTTTAACAAAAAGAAGCCCATCTCAGTAGTTGTTTCGGAAGACACCATTGACTGGCTTCATTCAATAACTGGGAGTAATTCACATTTCACTCTAGAGGCTGGCAAACTGAATACTTTCCAGATATCCACCGTTTCCAGAAATAGCCCCTGACCTAGTTTGGGAACCTAAAAGTCTAGAAGATGCTGTTGGTGGCCTGTCCAGTTCTCCTTACTGGAGTAACGTACCTGTCCCCCATCTTCTGTGAATTGGCCTCAACCAAGGCAGCCTCCTTTCTTGGAACTGACTAGAAGGCTATGTATGCCACATACCCAAGGTCGAGGTGAGATTTCATCAGAATCCACATCTTTGCCTAGCTCCTTCCCTCTGCCTTATCCTCCTTTCTTTATTCCCTTAAAAGTTTTACTGAAAACATTCCCTCAATCAGTCACTTACATACGAACCCCATTTCAGGCTCTGGAGAACCCACTCTAAGGCAGACATAAGCAGAAGTCAGTGGGAGTGCCTTTCTGGGAAAGCATTTGCTTTCCTGATTAACAAAGAGAAAGGGGAAAATCTCCAATGGTCCTGGCCTCTTGCCCAGAGCATCACTGTGACGTTTGGATCTAGAGCTCCTATCTTGTGGCTAAGAGGCAATAGACATAAAGGAAAGGCCAAGAAAGTCCTAGAACCAGTGCCAACAGCTCCTGCTTTCAGACTTTTATATGTGAGACAAATTCATTCTATTTGCTTAATTCAATGTTTCTCTTAATTGCAGTGGAACACATTACTATCTGATAGAGTTGCTGTAAGAATGTAATGAGAAAATAAAGGGCCTAGCATACGGCAAACACTCAAAAAATTGTAACCCCCGCCCATCTCTCTCCAAATTAATTTTCCTGGTTGTAGTTAATGGAGGGCCAAATGAAATTATAAAATACCTTTGAATCGTATATCATATGTCAAGGCTAGCCCTTTCTAAGCTACTTCTATTTTTGAACCAATGCCTTGATTAAGAGAGGGATAACTAAATAATAGGCAGGAGCAGTGAATTTTGTCTCTTTCTTTTACATTTCAGCAGTGGATGGTCTTGCATGTTGGAAGAGTTGACCCAGCTCATTGCTTTAATATCACTTAAAGACTTAAAGAGAAATAGCCGTGTATTGCATTAAAAAAAGTGTTATTATTTTAGGCTTGTATTGGCTAACTTTTCAAGCTCATTATGACAGCACTAATGTTTGTATCAATGCAGAAGAGTATGGCTGAGTGGCTTGGGTGTCAGAAACAGCAGGGCCTTTGTCCGGATTGTGATCCTATGTATACACTACAACATCTCTTTGTCTGGGGGACCACCATTCTTGTTTGTGCCTGGGCATCTTATTATTTATGGAAATAAAACTTGTCCTTGGAGTAATGAATCTGCTGGTGACAGGGACGTATTGCTTGAAATGCACCGAATCTCTCAGGTTTACACGCTGTTAAATAACGCGATTCAACCCAATTTAGCGGATGTTTGTTGAACGCCCACCGTGTGCTAGACACGGTGAGTCCAGAGGTGATGAATCAGTCACGGCCTGCCTTGGTAGACCCAAGATCTGTGCGGTAGCAGAAATATACGCAGATCACTTGGCTACAGGGTTGGCGTTATGATAAAGATGCTAAGAAGGTGCTGGGAGGACTTTTGAGAGAGGAAAGGAGAGATTCATTCCACTTCGGGTGTTGAATAGACAGGCGGGTAGATTGTCCGTGAGAAAAGCAAACGATCTCTGTTTGCGCTTGCTATTTTCTTTCACCTAATTATATCTCATGACTGTTAAAATAGAAAAATCCTTTCCTGTAGTCTCAGTTAAATGAATCCCTACACCGCCACCACGGGGGTGGGTTTGTCATATAAATTTACACACCAAGTGTAAACTAGGCTCAGCCAAGTTGAAAGCACTCATGTGGCTTTTCCTGATGGAGAACCAGGTATTCTACCTCCAGTTTCGCTTCTTTCCCCGTAGACCAGTGGTTTTCACAATTCACCACAGTGGTTTGCAAACGAGGCTGCGCGTTAGAATCTGCCAGGAGGTTTTAAAAATCCCTGTGTCTAGGCTGTACTCCAATCAGATCAGACTCTCTGGGGGTGGGGCCCAGGCAACAATGTTTTCTGTTTTTAAAAATTACCTTTCATCTGTGTATTTTTAAGTTGTGGTAAAATGCACGTAACATGAAATTTACCATCTTGTGCCATGTTTTAAGTGTAAAATTCAGTGGCATAAGACACAGTGACATTGCTGTGCCACCATCGCTGCCACCCATCCGCAGAACTCTTTTCATCTTGCAAAACGGAACTCCCTACCTCTTGAACAGTAACTCCCTGTTACCTCCTTCCCCAAGCCCGCGGCAACCCCCATTCTGCTTTGGGCCTCTGAGAATTTGACTAGGTAATATAAGTAAAACCATGCAGTGATCGTCCTTTCATGACGTGACTGGCCTATTCACTTAGCATAATGTCCTGAAGGTTCATCATGTGTCAGAATTTCCTTCCTTTTTTATTATTTGTTTTATTATTTGTTTTATTATTGTTTGTTTATTATTTATTATTATTTGTTTATTATTTATTATTTTTATTATTTTATTATTCCTGTGTTTAAATTTTTAATGTTTGTCTATTTTTGAGAGACAAAAACAGAGCACAAGTGGGAGAAGGACAAAGAGAGATGGAGACACAGAATCCAAAGCAGGCTCCAGGCTCTGCGTGGTCAGCACAGAGCCCGATGTGGGGCTTGAACTCACGAGCCGTGAGATCATGACCTGAGCCGAAGCTGGATGCTTAACCAACTGAGCCACCCAGGGTCCCCAGAATTTCCTTCATTTTTAAAACCAGACTATATTTCCTTGTAGTTTTATACCGCATTTTGTTTATCTGTTCATTGTCAATGTACAGTTGAGTCTTGTCCACATTTTGGCTGTTGTTACTAATGCTGCTACAAACATAGATGGCCCTGCTTTCGATTCTTTTGGTATATATCCAGAGATGGAATTGCTGGATCCCATGGTAACCCTATTTTTAAGTTTTTGAGAAACTACCGCATGGTTTTCCATAGTGGTTGTACCATTTTACATTCCCACCCACAGTGCACCAGTGTCTTTTATTAAGTTCCCTAGCGATTTCAGCAGGCGATGAAGATTGAGAACTCCCGTGAGAGACCGACCTCCTCAAGGACAAAAGTCTGTTTTATTCCTCTTGTAGCCGCAGCCCTCTGCACCACGCCTCACAAACTGTGTCATGGCCTTCGTGTCGAATGGAACTCAACGTCAAGTTCCTTCTATTTCTGCATAACTTCTGCGAATCTGCAGCTAAACCAGCTTTCCCTATAATGCACATGTAGCGACAGACCCCTGAAGTCTTCCTCAGCTATGAACATATACTTTTGCCCTTGTCACGTTTGTTCTTTGATGGTGCAGGCACGAAGCACCCAGTAGAAAGTGTTGCTTCTACATCAAACGGAAGAGGAGAAATAAAACAAGAGAAAGACGGCTGCCAAGTTTTCTTTAGGTCTGAAGCACATGGACCCATTATTTTCCATGACTGACTAATGATCTTTTAGGTGTGACTTCTTAATTAAACTTCCCCATCAGGCTCTCCCCTATCCTTGCAAGTTGAGAAGGAGCTTTTAATACTTAGATTGTGCTTTCCTTGTTGGAAATAGGCAACAATCTCCTCAAGCTAAGAGGAAGTTTGGGGACTTGACTGTAATCGACTTAATCTAAGAGACCCCCTCCCTCTACACACACCTTGTTAAGAATGAGAAGGAAGAGAAACACAGGATGGGGAAAGGAGGCCAAAAGTCATTGCATTTGGCGTATCTGTGTTCTCCTTGGGTTGTTGTGGAGAATGATTTGTTTAATCGTCTTGATTTAGAAGACTTTTAGTGTCAGCGAGAAGTCTTTTTTATTACTTCCGTCTTCTGCCGGCCTTTCCTGGGCCTCTTATATTTCCATCAGGCTATTGGCATTCTGTCTGAATCAGTAGCAGGCAAAGGACTCTTTCTTGGATATTCAGCACAGTATTTTCTACCTGGAAGCAGAGATGAAGAATTACAGTTGTTTAGAATCAGTAGAGACTTTGAGAGATGTCTGATCCAACCTTATTTTCATTTTGGCCTACAGGTACTGTGACATAGCTGGTTAGTGGCGGAGTTGAGACAAGGACTCAGGTTCTCTGTCCCTGAGCGCATTACTTTTGCCCTATTATATATTTGCATTCACTCGTTTTTTGTTTTTTTTTTTTTTCCATTCAGTATTTGTTGAGCATCTATTATATCTTAGACACAGTGCTGGGCATTGGGGAAAGAACAACAAAGACCTGTTTCCTATTCTTATGATCTCTAGTGGAGGAGATGTAATCTCCAATGTAATCGGTCATACAGAGCAGTGCACAGAGAGGCACCTAACCCCCTTGAAGAGGGAGATCACGGAGAAATTCCTGGATGAAGTGATGTTTAAACCAAAAACTGATGAGCAAGTAGGAGTTTGTTTGGGGAGAAGGAGCATATAAAGAGCAAAAAATATGTGCCAAGGCCCCAGGCAGAAGAATGTGGTGCATTTGAAGAACCGAGAGAAATTCAGAGAGGGGAAGAGAAGCAGGGCTTAGATCAGGTTAGTCCTTGTTGGCCATACTGAAGAATGTAGACTTCATTCTGACATCAGGGGATCTGTTGAAAGGTTTAAGCAGGATTTTAAGACGATTAGAATTCTGTTTGAGAACACCCACTCTCACGCCACATGGAGGGTGGGTTGGAGGTGGGCAAAACTGAGAGAAGAGAGACCAATTAGGAGTCCCTTGTGATAATCTGGGTGAAAGAGGAGATTGGCTCGAGCCTAGTTGGTGGCGGAGGGGATAAAGAGAAGTGAGCAGGTTTCAGAGGTGTGCCCAGGATGGACGGACCATGGGGGGTGGCGAACCACATGGGTGCCATACCTTGGGAAGGACCCATAGACAAAAGACGAGGTTCCCAAGGAAGGATGGAGATGATGATGGACATGTTGTTGCTGAAGAGCCTTTTGGACTCACACACACATCTCAAATTACATACCAAGCGATGCCTGTCATGGGCTGAGCTGCATTCTCTCCAAATTCACATGGGGAAGCACTAACCCCCAGTACCTCAGAATGTGACTGTGTTTGGAGGGAGGGCCTATACAGAGGTGATTAAACTAAAATGAGGCCATGAGGGTGGGGCCTAATCCAATCTGACTGGTCACAGAATCCAAAGCAGGCTCCAGACTCTGAGTTGTCAGCACAGAGCCCGACGTGGGGCTTGAACTCATGAACTGTGGGATCATGATCTGAGCCAAAGTCGAACGAACACTTAACCGACAGACCCACCCAGGCACCCCGAGGAAGAAAGGAAGAATCTTTTTTTTTTTAAACATATGAGACGCTTGAGCCAGCCTAAAAGCTGATTAGAAATGGGGCAGGCTCACTGTTCAAGTGAGAAGGGATAGTCAGTAGAGCCCAGTCTCCAAGGTCATAGCTGAGAGCTCTATCATCCTTTTCAGAAGGGGGGGCCTCGTCCAGAAGGAGGGAGGGAGAGGACCAGGCACAGATGCAGAAGGCAGTGAGAGCTGCCTTTTGGAGGCTTCCTTTCTCCAAGAGCAAGAAGAGGGCAACAGCACACCGCACAGGGATGCCATTGTGGGGGTGGGCGGGGCTGTCCTATTCCCAATTTGAGGAGCATGGGACAGTCTCCCTGAGTGACACAAACCGTGGAGGGAATGCAGACCCCACTAGGAGCCAGACCATTGCAGATGTTTCACAAACAGCATCGAAAGTCTGGTGGATAAAACTATACTTGTTTTACAGATGAGAAATTAGGGACCTAGAGGTCAAAATTCTGCACAAAGCTACATGATCTGTAAGTGCCAGGCAGGATGTAAACCCAGAATCCTTACGGCCTTGGCCCTCTGCCCTCAATACAGTACCCTCCCTGCCCTCAACGGAATCAAACTCGTGGTCGCCTTGGTAGAAGACATACTCATCATTTGTCCACCCTTAAAGCCTACACACATTTGAAACCTATTCCAAGTTTATTTGGAGGAAGGGTTGAGTTCTGTGTGCAGGAATCGCAGGCAAGAACCCCGTGGTCCCCAACCTGCACGGTGCTCTCGGTACAACGAAAGGCCTCGGGTTAATGATGGTGCCACTGTTCTTGAGGATGCAGTTCACGGGTCACCTCTGGAAGTTGCCCGCCTGGCTGGGGCTGAGGGACTGCATGTCGGTTTTGAGGGTGGGAAGAAGTGGGGGGCCTCTGCACCCTCCCGACCTAGTAGCTTATGAAGATGCTTCTTTATTTACGAATGGTTTAGGTGTGAGAGGTAGTCCCTAAATCCACTTGTGTATCGGTCTAACAAGACATTCATTAGACAGGCCACCGCCACCCCAGAGGGGGGACTGTTCTCTGACATGTAGCTTTGTTTTTGTCTCTCTTGGTAAGATTTAGCATTGAGTAGCATTTGTATTTCTCCCAGCCCTGTACAGTGACCCCAGGAGGAACTCCCCAAGGAGGAACTCTGGAAAGTTCTGTCTTTTTTCTACCTATTTGCATTTCCAATGACATTTTAGAGACCTTTGTGATTTTTAGCAGTACGGATGTGTCCCGGACAGTTGTCCGGCCGAACTGCCACTCAGGCTAGCTCTGGCCGTACCATGCCTCAGTTTCTCATCGAGTGTCAGATGATAGACCTGACTTGTTTTGTGTGTATAGGTGATTCATTGCTGGAATCGCTAAGTCATATAGGTCTCGTGCTGTGAGAACCCACCAGAGCCGCCGTAACCGTGTTTCTATGAATTACTCATGATTTGTCAAGCCTCAGGACGTTTGGCTGCGGAAATGTTGAGGTGCTACCTTGACTGTGTCTGAGAAAGTTTTCTTTCCTCACCGTGGATATTTCCACTGAAGTAAAATCCTTACTGCCCGTTCCTGCATTTTAGGTCAGTTATGGGAAACTGTAAGTGTTCCGGGCTTAAAAGAAATGAGGCAACAAATAACTAAAAACCTCAGAGAGGGAAATCTATGGCTAGTTTAGCATGCATTCATAGTGCCTTATAGGAACCTGTATCGTGGGGGGCTGGAGTATCGTGGGGTGACTGTCCCTCTTGTTTTGCTGTGACAGGGTTTCCAGGGATGTCAGGCTTGCAGGACTGAAACCAGAGAAGTCCTGGGAAAACCAAGACGAGATGCTCCTCTTACCTCTTTTTATTTTAATGTTTATTTATTTATTTTGAGAGAGAGAGAGAGAACTCGAGCAGGGGAGGGGCAGAGATCGAGGGAGGAAGAGAGAGAATCCCAAGCAGGCTCTGCACTGTCAGTGCAGAACTTGACTTAGGCAGGGTTCCATCCCACGGACGTCGAGATTGTGACCCGAGCTGACCTCAAGAGCCGGTTGCTTAACTGACTGAGCCACCCGAGGGCCCCACTTTTTTTTGCAATAAACTTTTTCTTATAGACGGCTCTTGGATTTGAAGAAAAACTGCAAAGACAGAACAGAGTTTCCGTATACCCCAAGCCCAGTTTCCCCGGCTATTAATGTATTAGTGTGAAACACTTGTCATAATCAACGGACAAAGATTAACACATAATTATTAACTAAAGTCCATCTTTTATTTAGGTCTTCTTGGTTATTATCTAATGTCCCTTTTCTGGTCCAGGATCCTACCAGGATACCACATGACAATTAGTTGTCCTGCCTCCTTGGCTATGACAGTCTCTCAAAAAGTTCCTTGTCTTGATGACTTGAACGAATTTGAGGAGTACTAATCAGGCATTTTGTAGAACATCCCTCAGCTGGGATTTGTCTGATGTTTTTCTCATGTTTAGCCTGGGCTAATGGTTTGGGGGAGCAAGACCACAGAGGTAGAGGGCCATTCTCATCATATCTTATCAAGGACTTGTACTATCAACTTGTTACCGCTAACACCAACCTTAATACCTGCTTTAGGTAATGTCTGTCAGGTTTCTCCACTGTAAAGTCATGCGTCCTTTCTTCTCCCTTTCCATGCCATACTCTTTGGAAGGAATTTTCCGTGGGGAGCTCGCCTTTAAGGAGTAGGAGGTTGTGCTCTACCTCCTCAATTAGCGAGTGTTTGCATACGTTATTTGGAATTCCTTGTCTTGGGAGGTTTGTATATTCTCCCCAATTTATTTACGCCATCATTTGTTTATATCAGTATAGAGTCATGACTGTTTATTTTATGGGATTATAGTCCAGTACCACCTCGTCTATTGTGTTGAATTCCCTAAGGACAGGCGATGTTGTGCATCTTTTCAGATACTTATTTGCCATCTGTACATTTCCTTTGGTCAGGTGTCTGTTCAAATCTTTCCTACTTGGAGAGCAATCTGGGACTTGAGGCCAGGGGTGTGTGTGTGTGTGTGTGTGTGTGTGTGTGTGTGTGTGTGTGAGAAAAACCTGCCAACCCTAGATTTCTTCAGCTGCCGCCTCTGAGACTCTTTTTCCAGAGGCTCAGCCCACCCAATCCTGGGTCAGATGTGACCAGAGCCGGGTGGGGTTGGGAGGTAGACTCTGGAATAGACCTACGTGTGGTTCAGGCAAAACCATTTGCCTCAGTCGTCAACTTGTTTACATCCCCTGCACAATACTTCATGAAATCGACTCGAATCTAAAATATTTCACAGTCCCGTAAACACCCATTACCTTTCCCCACCATTTAGAACTAATTTAGGCAGCATCAGCCACAGACACACAAGTTTTACAGGACTGTAAAAATATTCTAGTTTCGAAGTGTTCTGGTTTTACAAAGAGCCTGGAACAAGGTGGGTTTGGATGGATGTGTGGACGTGTGAACAGTTCCTTATCCTGATTGCAATTCTTTACTCCTTTTTTTAAAAAGACCTTGAGGGTTTGGAAACTGAGTTTACGGTCAGGGGAGAAAATCAATTCAGGAGAAATGCCGTGTAGCACGGTCACACACAAAGGGTTGCTTGTGTTCTTCGATGCTTAGGCCTCTCTGGTAATTTCTCTGAGGTTTACTAGATTTAAAGACCCTCGTAAAGTCGAAGCCCCATTGCTTTGATAACTTACAAATGTCAGTGTTTCAAAGGAAATGCCGCTTAACCGTCAGCGAATTAGAATTTTGACAAGCCATCAAATAAAGAAACCCCACCTGGTGCGGCTGAAGGCCGTGCGACCACTAGGGGTCAGGGGATGTCCTGATATGGGAGGCACCGTCTGGGGAGAAAGAAGCAGGAGAGAAGCCTCTGGCCGGCTTGCGTTTTCAGAGAGGGGTACACCATTCCTGGCTGCAACTGAAATGTAGGCATTCCAAACTTTAGCAGTAAGACTTTTTTTTTGTTGTTCATTTTGTTTTGTTTTTCTGTCTTGAAAGCCAATTCTCTGAAGAGAACCACAGATCGGTCATTTTGCCTACAATTTCTCTTCTCTGCAGATTTTCAAACGTCATTATAATGTCCCTCCCGCCACATCTGGCCATGCTTTTTTCTTAATTTTTTTTTAGTGTTCATTTATTTTCGAGAGGGAGAGACAGAGCACGAACGGGGGAGGGGCAGAGGGAGAGAGAGAGAGGGAGACACAGAACCCAAAGCAGGCTCCAGGCTCTGAGCTGTCAGCACAGAGCCCGACATGGGGTCCGATGTGGGGCCTGAACTCACAAACTGTGAGATCATGACCTGAGCCGAAGTTGGACGCTTAACTGACTGAGCCACCCAGATGCCCCTATAGCTGGCCATTCTTAATGGACTTAGGGTGTGGCAAATCTCAAGGTTCTATTTCCCACAACAGTTTTATTAAGGTGCATTCTGGATAAAATAAAAGAAAGGGTCGAAGAAGGCAGGGCTGGGTGGGGGGCGGGGGAGAGGGGTAGGATTATGCTGATCCCTGCAGCCTCAGTAAGCAGGAGGAATGAACGAGTGGGTGGGTGCTGAGGGTGATGTCTTGCCTCCTTCCCAGATCAAAGAGCTCCTTTGAGCCCAAAGGGCCAATCCAATTCTTTTCCTTGGGGGCAATATCAGGGTTTACCTCCTAGGATATCACCCCTCCAGATTCTCGTGCCTAGGCACCCGTTGCTACTCAGTCTCCGTTTTCTAGTGAGCCCTGATCAGCCCCAGAACGCTTCTCAGTCTAGTGCTTCAGGCATTCACTGTAAACTTCGCCTCTGTCCCAGGTCTGGCAATGCCTAGGTGTCACCGACAAGTTCATGTTGAACTGGACATTCATCTCTCCTGGCTGTGTGGTGGTGGTCATCATTTGCAATTTTGATGTCTCTAGAAGTCTGAGCGTTTCCCTTCAAATGCGGTCGAGGTGTTATTGCACAATGGCCAAACCATGGATCAGTTTAAGGCACGGATTGGATTTTGGCTCAGATGGCGTTCCAGGCCATTCGACTAGATAGATACTCCATCCAACATCTCCATTTTTATCCCAAGCGTATTGTTTGTCCAGAGTAAAAGTCAGAGCTACTAACTAAAGTTTACTGAAGGGTTGAATCACCTTACTCGCACTCATAAATGCAATTGAAACATGAGATACCCATTTTTTTCCTCATTAGGTGGCAAAAATTAAAAAGGTTGAGAACACACAATGCTGGTAACGGGTGGAAAAACAGACTTCCTCCTACATTGTAGGTAAGAATGTAAATTATTACTATCTTTGGGAAGATATAACAGTCTATTAAAATAGAAAATACATATTTTTGCCTCAAATCTCATGTTGGGGAATATATTCTTCAGGGGCAAAAGTGGAAGAACATAAAAATAAACAATCGAGGATGCTCGTTGTATACTTTTTTAGTGGCAAAACAAAACGCAATTGAGATACCACCGAAAGAGGGTTTATTTTGGCAGAAGTATAATTTAGTATATTCATAATTCCAATTTAAGCGAGTGTCAATGAATGAATGAATGGGGTCTATATGAATTGTTCTAGAGGCCATCCATGTAATTTTAATGAAAAACGGAAACTAGAGTCTTGAGTGTAGTATGATGCAGTTTTTGTGAGCACAAAAAAGTCCAACTCTCTATGTAGGAATAAATGCGCACAGCCGGATAAAATGGATAGGAGGGTGCCCATTAAGTGTTTGAGCTTTGGGGAGTGGGATGAGAGGAAGGGTGTGTGTGTGTGTGTGTGTGTGTGTGCGCGCGCGCACATGTGCATAGGGTGGGTGTATTATAAATTTTCTCTTTAATGCATTTAAAAAATAAGATTCGTTTAGGGGTGCCTGGGTAGCTCAGTCGGCTAAGTGTCCAACTCTTGATTTCAGCTCAGGTCCTGATCTCACGGTCCTGAGAGGGAACCCCATGGCAGGCTCTAAGCTGGAGTGGAGTGGAGACTCCAAATGGAGTCTGCCTAAGATTCTCTCTCTCTCTCTCTCTCTCTCTCTCTCTCTTTCTTCCTATACCCCTCTCCTACCCTCTCTCTCTCTCTCAAAAAAAAAAAAAAAGATTGATATAAATGCTTTTAGAATAAAATTTCAGTAAGAAAACATGGTCCCCGCAAGGTTAAGGCCATTGACCAAAGTCTTAACAACCGGTTAATGACTAAGCAGGAGCTACAGTGCAGGTTGGCTGAGCCCAGATCCCCAGTGTTCAAACCCCTGCACAGGTTGCTATTAACAGTATATAACTGGCAGAACTCATTACTGCCTCTGTTTGATGTTTTCACCCCTCCGTTCTCTTCTCTTTTGAGTAGCCAAGCTAAGAGAATGAGGGTTTTTCATTGTAGCTAGGTCCTCTGATGTTCATTCTGGGGCAGACACTTCTCTTTTGACTGGATAAGTTAATTTCCATGACTAGGTTAGCTACTGAATGGCAATCCCCAGAGTTACAAGGATTGAGGAGGTGTCTGAAGAGTTATATATTTCCTCATTGTCCAGTCAAGATGTTCTCCTTGATCTGACAATTTTTCAGAAGCCAGCATTTTATTTCATTTCCAGCTTGACATAAAAGTGATTGTGTCCTTGGGGTTATAAGAAATATAATCTCACCTGTGACCTCCCTTTCATACTGCAAGCTCTCTAAAGACTTCATGGAACCTATACGGTTTAATTTGAGCTTTGCTCAGGCTTCTTTTGGTTAAAGCTAACCTGTGATCCCTTTTGAAATCGTTCATCATTTAATCCAGGAAGAGATTGTCACCCATCAAATAGAACACATTGCTGTATCTACTTATTTTTTTTCTTTTTATTCCTGGGAAATATTTTTTTCCCCCTGACATTCTTGAGCTCTATCAACAGTTTAGGAATATACAGGCACAAAATGTGAATCGGAGACCGAGGACATTTTGAGGCATTATGGTGGACAGTATAACGTCCACCCAAAGTCTATATCTAATCCCTGGAACTTGTGACTATATTACTGGCCCCCCGGCAGAGGGGACTTTGCAGTTGTGATTCAGTTAAGGGCTTTGAGATGGGGAGATTATCCTTTAGAGGAATGAGCCTAATCTCATCACATGGATCTTTAAAAGCAGAAACCCTTTCCTGGTTGTGGTCAGAGTGAGATGTGACTACAGAAGAATGGCCAGAGAAGTGCCACATGGCTGCCTGGAAGGTGGAGGAAGGGGCTATGACCTAAGGAATGCAGGAGGCCTCTAGAAGCTGGTAAGGGAAAGAAAACAAATTCTCCTCTAGAGCCTCCAGAAGGAATGCAGCCCTGCCAGCGTCTTGAGACCCTCGTCAGACTTCAAGAAGTATGGTAGACCACGTGTGCTACTGTGAGGGTTCTGACCCGATTTCCCATCATTCTCTTGATTTTTCCCTCTTTCATGTAGAAGTATCTTCAAGCTGACTTTCTCCCATGGTAGCAAGATGGTAATCAGCAGCCCCTGGACAATAAGCTTGCTCGTTTATATCCATGGGACAAAAAAGAAAACCTGTCCCTCAAACATAAAATAAGGCATCACCTGCAGTCTGATGAGGCCAGCTGGATCACATGCCCACCCCTGGACCAGGCCTGGGAGTGCCAGCTACTGATGGGTGAAGCCTGACTTTCTAAACCAGTAGCTGGCAGCAGGCTGAGATGGCTGTGATGGGCACACGTAGAAGAGGGAGGAGCCAACAGAAGAGTGGGAAGTAGAGCTAGAACCTTCACCGCAGCACATTTGGCTCACCTGCCCCCTCAGGTTTTGTTGGGTGAAATCATAGAGTTCTGTATTAGTCAATCCAGTTGAGTTGGGCTTCTCTATTACTTGTTACCAAGATTACTCTAGTCGCCACGTCCTCTCCACAGGCAGAGGCACAGGCCCCTCCTGCCTACTTTTGTCTTTCATGGTACATGGCGGGCTCCTGCAGGCCTTTTAGTTGGTGACTTTCTAAACCTGACTGTATCTGGTAAGAAGAGCTTTCCTCCCGAGCACAGGCTCCCGGGCCCAGCAGTGCATTGCGTGCCCCGTGCCCCTCCCCGCTCCTCTGCCCACAGCAGGCATTGCTAATCGATCGTGGCACCCCTTCTTGCTGAGTCCACATGCGGCCTCACAATGTCCCAACACTGCACTCCAGGCAGCCGCGACTGGCTGATTGGAGCTGGCGCAGGGGATGGACCCAATTTGGCAGATGAGCATGACGAGATACAGTCTTTCTTGCCTGTTTAAGTCGTCGCCTTGTCTTGTCAGCTCACATTGAGATAACGACCAGTTACAAGTCTCAGGCCTCCCTCACTTGTCGAAGTCCGCATTTCCCTAAGCCTGGGCTTGGCACAGCCTGTCGGTGGCCAGCCAGAGGTACCAGGACCTAGACGGTTAGCGCTCACACGTGAGCCTCCACTGCTCTGCCGTCTCGGGTTAAAATATCCTTTAAGGTTCATATCATTGTATGAAGGGAAGATAATTCACCAGCATTCCAGATTGGGGAGTGTTTTTCCCTTTGAGAAAACAGTATCAGGAGACAGGGGGCACGGTGGGCACTTATCCAGCTTATGACTTTTGAAAGAAGGGAACCTCAAGGAGAGGGGAAACAGAAGAGCAGGCTTGGTGGTGGGGGAACCCTGTGAGAAGGACGGTGATGAAAGCTCTAACAGCGGCTCAGAGGCGGGCTCGTAGGCAGTGAGATGCACCAAAGGAAGGTTCTTAGAGACCTGTCCTGCCATCCTACTAGAATTCCCCTTTCTTGCCTCCTCACAAGAACGGGCCACGGTGACTTCCGCTTTTCTCTCGGTCCACCTAGAGGCAACCTTGAGTTTCCTCCAGATGCAGCTGCCTGCCGTTCTGCCCTAAGGCTGGGACATGGAGGCCCAATTTTAGTCAGGTTGCAGTTTATTTTACGATGTTATCTTTTGTGTATTTGAGACTTTTGCTTCTATTTGTTTGTGTCTCAATAGTCATGGTTTTCTTTTGAAAGGTACCAGAATATGCCATCCCAAAATATGCATAGGGATTATGTTGGGGCACCTGGTTGGCTCAGTCAGTAGCGTATCTGACTCTTGATCTCAGGGTCCTGAGTTCAAACTCCATGCTGGGCATGGAGCCTACTTAAAAAAATTCTTCTTTAAAAAAAAAATTTTTTTTTAATGTTTATTTTATTTTTGAGAGAGACAGAGCATGACTGCAGGAGGGGCAGAGAGAGAGGGAGACACAGAATCTGAAACAGGCTCCAGGCTCTGAGCTGTCAGCACAGAGTCCAGCGCGGGACTTGAACCCACAAACTGTGGGATCATGACCTGAGAAAAGGTTGGACGCTCGACCAACTGAGCCACCCAGGTGCTACTTCAGAAAAAATAATTTTGAGCTGAAGGCAGTTGAGAAGAAGAAGGTACAAGAAAAGCTGTCTGCCCTCTGCCTGTTTGCCTGGAAACAGGACATCTCTTCTCCTGTCTCTACCAGGAAGGAGAAAAGTTAATCACCAAAGACAACTCTAGATCCTTGACATCTGACAGACAACACCTGAGGAACCTACATAACAAACCTTATTAGCTAGCCATGTCTGTCATTAGTTCCCCTATACCCTTACCTTCCCACAGGAGCCACCCTAGAAACTCAAAGCTTTTTCTTTGTCTTGTTACCTCTTTAAAAATTTATTTTTCTTTGGGACACCTGGGTGGCTCAGTCGGTTAAGTCTCTGACTTTTCGTTTTGGCTCAGGTCATGATCTCACAGTTTGTGAGTTCAGGCCCCCCATGGAGCCCTGTGCTGACAGTGCTGATCTCTGTCTCCCTCTCTCTCTTCCCCTCCCCTGCTCTCTCTCTCTCTCTCAAAATAAATAAACATTAAAAAATGTATTTTTCTTTGTTTTTGTAAGGTGCCATATAAGCTCAAGTTCTAACCACTGTTTTGAGTCACACACGGCTGAGTTCTGTGTGTATGCACAACACGCGTTCATAAGCCTCTTTTTGTTTTTCTCTGTTAATCTGTCTTTTCTCAGATTTATTTGTAGGATCTAGCCAGAGAACCTAGGAAGGTGGGCGGAAAGTTACATTTTTCCTCCCCTACACTTTTATTTTATATGACCTTCTTTTAGCTCACGTCGACATTTTTCTTAGCTTATATTTATTTCATCTCATTTTTTCTCATTGCTCTTACTTTTGTTTTTCCCCCTGTTTATTTTTTATTTTTTTTCTTTTACAGCCGTTGTCACAGCTGCTGCTCCAGTGGGGTTACCAAGACTGCCCCCCTCCACTCGCCAGTGCCCCGGTTTAGAGGGTTGTGTATAGGGTTCTCAGTGGCTTACTGCAGTGTCTCCTTGGCAGGACAAAGCCAGGTGTGGCCCTCTGGTGTCCCTCCCCACCCCCAAGCCCATCTCCTGTTCTGCTGTCTCAAGGGTCTTTAGAGCAGGGTGTGTGGCCGCAGGGCCTGGAAGCCCCGGCCACTCATAGTAGCCAGGAGTGCATGACACACTTGCCCAAAGACTTCCAGAAACCCCTCCCCAGACAGACCTACAGAATGATCACTTCCAAGAGGAAGACCCTCTCCTGGTCAACCCCACCATGCCACAGGTTGGCCACATGCTCATTGCCATGCATACCTTGTGTAACCCTCATGACAAGTGTCATTTTATAGACAAAGAACCCAAAAACCAAAGCAGTTAGTGCCATGCTTGGCATTCCTACCTTGAAGCCCAACAGTAAGTCTGCCTGCTGTGTGCCCGTAAAAACTATCTCCAGGGCAGCTGTGAAGCCTGTTTGGCTGCAAACCATTCTTAGCGCTCACTGTTCTGAGCACCGAGTGTAGAAACAGCCACTTCCTCTTTGCCCCCATGACACAGGCGCAGGAGAGCATCTGTGTCGGAGGCGAGGTGCCGGCAGGTCCAGAGTCAGCAGGACAGCCGTTCTGCCCACCCAACCCCCAATGTTTATTCATTTTTGAGAGACATAGAGAGACAGAGCATGATCAGGGAGGCGCAGAGAGAGAGAGAGACACAGAATCTGAAGCAGGCTCCAGGCTCTGAGCTGTCAGCACAGAGCCCGATGCAGGGCTTGAACTCACACACTGCGAGATCATGACCCAAGCCGAAGTCAGACACTTACCTGACTGAGCTGCCCAGGCACCCCAGTTTCCTTCTCTATTTTCTTACAATTTTTTTCTCTTTATGATTTTTCGATAACTATTACTTTAAATTAACCATCTTTTAAATTTCTTTTATTTACTTCTCTAAAAATTTTTTTATTGTCACATTTCAGCTCTCCTGGCTTTCTCAGTGGCGAGCAGGGGTGGCACTGAGGCACCTTGACCCTGAACGATGCTTGAATTCCTCCTGATGGTGTTAACATCTTCTCCATCAGCCTCCTTTAGACTTTGATCTGAGAATCCAGAAAACACGAACTCCTTCCCCCCCCCCCCCAGGTGCAATAGTGAAGGTTGGTATAAATGCATGTCAAAGTCTGGAATGGCGTTTCTTTCTCAGATCAAGCATCCTTCTGTCCCTTTTCATGGACTTAAGTATTTAGAAGAAGGTTGCAGTCACAGGTGGAAACTCAAGTCAGAAGTTAAGAACGGAAAAGAAAGAAGAGGGGTGTGTGTGTGTGTGGGGGGGGGTGCGCTAGGGAACTAGCCAGCTCAGGACAGCAAGAAAAGAGCTGGTAGGTTACACCTTGGCCCAGGGCACATTCCAGCAATATCAGACATCCGCCCGAGGGCCCTGTGTGACCAGCTCCGGCCCCATGGGACAGCGTACCTGGAGCCGCTCGCCATTTCCTGCTCAGATACGGGGCAGCCCATTTAGCTTGTGGTTAAAGAAGCCAGTAGAGGGTGAGACATTTACCTCCTCCCAGAGGTGATTCCGCTCTGCCCTTTCCTGCCTCGTCACGCGCAGCGGCTACCTGGTACACGACAAGAAGGGGATGGGCCCGTTTGCAAGTGAGGCTTTGTAAATAGCAGGAACGCCTGTGTGTAAGAAGCTGATTTCTTACAGGGACTTGACAAAACTGAAAGTAGGGAGAAGCAGTCTTCCTTGGGAAGGTGCTACTTTTGTTGAAAATGCTTTGAAAAGATTTTTCTGTTCTCCGCCATCTTGACCGACATTGATTGGTCCCCTCCACCTTGGTCAGTCGACAACTGCTCCTCTCTGGTTTGCTGTCGCTAACAGCCACTTTTGCTGTCCTTTACTTTTGTAATCTTAAGAAGAAGGGGTGTTGGCCAAAAGACTAGCTTATTACTCAGCTTTTTATGCCAAATATTTAAAAACCGTAATGCGATCAAAATTAAATGCAAAACCTTACGGTGCTAAGTCTCAGGCGCTCTGGGCTTGTCCCCACTGACGGTGAACTTTGGTAGGCCTCCCTTTGTCTTTTTAAGAAATTTGAGACATATTGTAAATACCTTGGGCCACAGTGAACTAAACAGAAAGGAGCTTTGGAGGCAGCACAGGGTTACTGGCTGCCTGCCACCCTGGTCTGATTTCTCTCTCAGGGATTCACTTGAGCCTGACTGAAAGCCAGTCAGCTTCCGTTCCTTCTGTTGTCGCCGCCGTTGGCTTTATAAACCTGGATAGATGTGTTTGACGCAGGGGCTCTTGGTCATTTAGGGAGTAATGCACTTTTTTGAGGATTTGATGAAAACTAGTCTTTCCCCGGAGAAGTTCACAAAATGTATGACCATTCCAAATGCTGCTCTTCCCTGACCCTTGAAGCACAGCGTGTGATCTCAGGTCAAGAATCATTACTAAAGGTTGAGGCTATGGCATGATGTTAATTTTCTTGGGTATTCTGTTAGGGTTAACCAGAGAGACAGAAGAGGAGGGATGTGTGTTAAGACACTTACTGCATGGAATTGGCTTATGTAATTGTCAAGGCAAGCAAGGCAATTGCTGTAGACTGAATGTTCATCTCCCTTAAGATTCACATGTTGAAACCCGGAAGGTGATGGTATTTGGAGGTGGGACCTTTGGGAGGCGATTAGGTCATGACAGTGATTCCCTCACGAATGGGGGCAGAACATCCAGAGAGGGCCCTTGTTTCTCTGCTGTGTGGGGACACAGCAAAAAAAAATGGCTGTCTGTGAACCAGAAAGCGGGCTCTCGCAACACACCAAATCTACTGAGGCAAAAGGTGCCTTGATCTCGGACCTCCCAGCCTCCAGAACTGTGAGAAATAAATCTCTTTTATTTAAGCCACCCATTTGATACGATATTTTTGTTAGGGCAGCCCAAACAGACAAAGACAGCAAGTCTAGAATCTGTACAGCAGGCTGTGAGGAAGGGCAGGCTGGGATGCTCGGGCACGAGGTGAAGCTGTCTGTGGATGGAATTCCTTCTTCCAAGAAAGCCCCAGCTCCGGTCCCAAGGGCTTTCAACTGATTATACTGAGCCCACCAGATTAGCACGGATGTAAGGATCTCCCTTTCTTAAAGTCCACTGACTGTGGATTGTAGCCATATCTGTAAATTATCTTCATGGCAGCACCCAGGTCAGTATTCGATTGGATTACCGGGGGACTGTAGCCGAGCCAGGCTGACACATAAAAGTGCCCACCACAAGTGCGATGGTGTTACGGTCATGTAGAAAAACATCTTTGCTCTTAGAAGATACATGTTGAGATATTTAAGGTGAGGCGTCATGAAGTGTGTAACTTACGCCACTTAGTTTACATGATATACATATATGGCAAAAGATTAATTGTGCAGTGTAGATGGAGGGTGTATGAGGGTTCACTATGTTATTTTTTCTATTTCTCTGTGTCTTTGGAAGTTTTCACAGTGAGATTTGTGAACTAAAGTAGTCCCGCTGTCCTGCCTGGCGCAGTGATTAGTGGAGCATAGCATATACTCAGTAATTGTCGCTTGAATTCCATGGACCAAAGGGCAGCCTTTCACTCACAACCATGGAAGTCAGCCGGATCATGTGGCCAGGGTTGTAACAGTAAGAGGCCGTCTCCTGCACATCCCCGTCCTTGGCCACATAATTCCACAGGTCATTTACTGATAGTGAAGGCATTTCTTGAGGTGAGTGGAGGCTGCATGATAGAGCAAAGGAAATGCTACAATAGGAGCCAGTTGTAACTACAAGCTGTGTGGCTTCGGACACATTGCTTACCTACTCTGAATATATTTCCTCATCTGAAGATGGGGATGATTATCGCTGCTTTTTTTCGGGATTGTTCTGAGGGAGAAATTCCATAGGGACTCTAAAAATGCCCTATAAACAGCCCATGTGCGGAGTGGTCCCAGCACTCGCTATTGCGTATAGAATCTAGAACCACAGTCTTTCACACGGACCAGCTGTGACACGGGAAGTGTCTTGGAATCGGTGGCTCATCATAGTTTGTTTGGCAGTGTTTTCTCTTTCCTACTGGTACTTTTTAAAACAATAGTGGCGTCTTAGATTTTATGAAATACTGTGCCTAAGTGGTCTTGGTCAATGAGTTAAACCCTTTAAGCCTCATCTTTCTCCTCTGCTTTGGGGATAAAAGTATTTTCGATGCATGTTATGATTAACTAAGATTATGCAAAGCACTTAGCGCTTAATAAATAGTATTATTGTACAAATATAAGTTATTATTATCACTTGCTATAGAACTTACACAGTCTCTGAGGATCCTATCCGTAGATGCCACGTTTGCCACCCCATTCTCGAAGGAGAAAATAAAGACAACCTTATCAAGTTTACTTTGGAAAAAGTGACCCCAAACTAAATCAAGGCGATTGCTTTAAGTGTTGGAGCTAAAGACATAGATCTGAACGCAGGGTGTCAGGGCCGTGAACTCTTTTTGTACTTTTGGTTCCTACTGTCTGGATGCTGACACTATGGTCACAGTCACACTTCCGGGCACTCTCTCAGACTCTCTTTGGCTGGGGCCTGGGGTAGCGCAATCTCTGTGCGCGTGGAAGTTGTGAGAATGTTGAGGTCAGCCCCACCCAGGCTGAGCTGTGCCACCGGCTTCCCTCAATAAACCTCCCAGGGCCTTCTTGTAGCCAAGCTCTGAGCCCTCTGGGGTCCAGGAACCCAGCTTGGTAAACACATTACCTGCAGTAAAGGCTTTTATTTTTGTTGACCTGCAGGGAGAGGATTTAATTTGCATGATCTTCCTGCGGTGGGAAGTGTGTGAACCCTGCCAGGCCGAGTTAAGTGCTCGAGACCAGAGGCACAGATCAAATCCTGCTGCAAACACTCCAGCCTTACCTTCTCGGCCAGTGCCCCTGCACACAGTGTGGGGAGCAGAGACAGGGAGGAAAAGCAGCTGGCCGGAAGGCAAAGCTTGAAGGGGCGTGAAGAACCAGTCGTTCACCCACAGGAGTGGCGTCTTCCTTTCTTTGTAAACATCCGGGAAGATGGCAGCGGAACCCCTGGAAAGGAGTCGAGGGTGCCAGGTTTTCCTCTTCATTAGTCCTTCCCTCGACCTCTCGGTCGCTGGACTTTCTACTACCCTGTCCTACCCTCCGCCCCCACCCCTTCTCTTTCCTACCTCCTCTCTCAGCAACTGCCTGCTTCCGATTCATGCTAGTTTTTAGGTCTTTCTATTTGTTACCCTTCTAGCACTCTCTAAGATTTTAAAATTCTTCCGTTTGAAATAATTTCACTTAGAAAAAAAGTTGCAGGAAATAATACGAAAAGATTCTCAAAAGCCCTTCATATAGATCCTTCAAACAGTAACACCTTTTTATTTATTTATTTAATTTAAAATTTTTAAATGTTTATTATTTTTGAGAGAGAGAGAGAGAGAGAGAGAGAGAGAGACAGAGTGTGAGCAGGGGAGGGACACAGAGAGAGAGGGAGACACAGAATCTGAAGCAGGCTCCAGGCTCTAAATTTTCAGCACAGAGCCTGATGTGGGGCTCGAACTCAGCGACTATGAGTCTGAGCCGAAGCCAATTGAACCACCCAGGCACCCCAGTTACATCTTAAAAATAATTTTTTTTTAGTGTTTATTTATTTTTGAGAGAGAGAAAGGGAGCACAAGTTGGGGAGGGGCAGAGAGAGAGGGAGACACAGAATCTGAAGCAGGCTCCAGGCTCTGAGCTGTTAGGCTCACAGGCTTTGAACCCACAAACCATGAGATCATGACCTGAGCCGAAGTCGGACGCTTAACCAACTGAGCCACCCAGGTGCCCCAGGATTTTATTTTCTGGTTTTAATTGCTGTGGGCTGGATAACAGGGGAAGCAAGATACCAGAAGCACAAAAGCAAACTAGGCCTTATTGCTGATTGTTATTGTCAGAATCTGATTGCAAAGAAAGAGTTAACATGTTGCACTCTAAGAAACACTTCAACATTTTCTCATGAAGAGTTCTAGGGCGCCTGGGTGGCTCATGGGTTAAGCATCTCATCTCCACTCAGGTCATGATCTCACGGTTCATAAGTTTGCATCCCAAATCCGGTGAGTCCGGCCTCTCTCTTCCTCTCTGCCCTTCCGGGATTCTCTCTCTCTCTCTCCCTCTCTCTCTGTCTCTCTCTGTCTCTCTCTCTCTGCCTCTGCTTCTTGCTCATTTGTGCCTTCTCTCTCTCTCAGAAAGAAAGAAAGAAAGAAAGAAAGAAAGAAAGAAAGAAAGAAAGAAAGAAAGAAAGAAAGGAAAAGAGTTCTAAATTCCTATGAAGGACACCCAGATATAGGATGAGGGGAGTGGAATCTACTCCTATAGGACAACGGATTACTCAGAGAAAAGTGCTGTGGCCCCTCCCGCTTCAGGATCAGACTCCTGAAGTTACAAGATACTGAGTGAGGCGATTCCGTGGCCTGGGAATTGGTGGCCAGGACCAAAGCTGAAGACAAAGGAGCCCCGTTTTCGCTTCTACGGAGAAAGATGCCGAGGAACCTCTAAAAACCAGCTAACCCTAGCCATCACTCCAGTGCTCCTCCCCATTGGCCATAGACAATCGGCAGTGGGTAGAGGTGGGGGAGGGCAGGAGACGGCCAAGTGTTGGAGCCATCAGTGTGTGGGGGGGGGAAGGGCGTCGTCGCTATTCCTGTTAAACTGTAATGTCAAGTGAACGATCCCAAGGGGGTCACGTGTAAACATGGGGATCCTGCAGGAAGGGTGGGCGGTCACTGTATCGGTTTTTTAGTACTGCTATAACAAATTACTTCAAATCTAGTAGCTTAAAACAAGACAAGCATGTTGTCACAGCTTTGCAAGCCTGAAGTCATCTCAGTAAGCTGAAATCAAGCTGTTAGCAGGGCTACATTCCTTCTGACCTTGGTTCCCTCTGGTCGCATCCTCACACGGCCTTCTCCTATCTTTGACCTTCTCGTTGGGACCCATGTGATTACGTTGGGTTTCCCTGGACAATCCAGGATCGTCTGTCTCAAGACGCTTAATTTAAGGACATCTGCAAAGTCTCTTTCGCTATGTAAAGCAACACATTCACAGCTTCCATGGGTTAGGACATGGACATCTGGGGAGTCATTATTCAGCCAATCACTGCCCGAGGTCTTTGATGAGACATTGACTTTGGCAGTGGACTGGTGGAGCTGCCCTCTGCCTACCTGATCAGAGCAAAAGAGAATTGGAGAGGGATTATGGGACTGTGGGGGGGGGGGTGGGGGTGCGCAGATGTCACTGACTGGTGAGAGGAGAATGGGGGGGGCTCCCAGGGTGTCCAGAGAGCTGCCCACCAGGTGAGGGGGACCCCAGAAGCAAAAGGCTCTGGGCGGGGCTGCCAGGGGCAGGAGCTGAGGGGCGGGATGAAGCAAGTCAGGAGCCGGATCTCCCACCACGGAAGTCTATGTGGGCGCAGGAGCGAGAGCAAGCCACCATCTCCCCCCATGCCAGACCCCGCAGTCACAGCCTGGTTACTTGGGAAGGGAAGGGGTTAGTTATTTGGAAGGGAAAAGCTTTGCCTTAAACACAAGATGGGAGGTATATGCCACACAGGCTTTGTAATAACCTCAGATGACTAGAAAGCCAGCTCTGCCCGGATGTCGTGCTACCCGGTGGGGAAAGAAGAGTTAACATCTGGCAGCTGGGGTTCAGGGATGAAAACCCCACAACGATTTCATGTTTGTGTCACTAGCAAGGGCAGGCTCCTCAGTTCGCTGATTAGGTTTCTTCGTGGTGGGGCCGGGACTGCACTGAAGGAATAAAGAATGGTAAAAATACCCAAGTCACAGCAACTCTCTTCACTCGACTGCTGCTTGCAGCACCCCCAGAGTTTCTGCTCTCCGTCTACACCCACATTCCCCACAGTTCAGTGTGGTTTTCCGCGTGGTTGAAGAGTGTGGGGCCCAGTTCTGGCGCAAGTGGAGAAAAAGATTTCCAATCTAATGGCGACTCCTTAAACAGCTGTCTTTCTGGAGGGAACCCCAACTGAGCCTCAAGCTTGCCTGGAAGGAGGCATTTAAAGATTATTGCCCAACCTAGTCCCTCACCCCCTATCCCACTGCGGCAACTCTGATTCTTCCCCTCCGTGAATTCCCCGGGAGGCCGAGGAGCAGCGCAGTTAGGAAGAGGGGTTTTGGGAGCAGAAAACCCCAGGTTCCAATCCTAGTGTGTCACGACCAGATGCGTGGGTTTGAGCAGCTTTCTTCGGTTCTTCTGCCAATATTCCCAACCCAGGTGGGCAAAGCACAAACTTCTCCTGGTAGATGTGGGGTCCTCTTTGATATTAGGGGGTGGTGGGGACCACATTGTGTGAACCGCTGCCACCTCCCTACTGAGTGGCACAGAAAAGAGGTGTCAGGCTGGCTTCTGCTACATGGAGACGTTCAGTGGCAGGTAGATAAGCAGCATGCACACTGCCTGCCCAGTGAGCTTGACGGAGTCCCAGCTCTTGTTTCCTTCCCATGGGCTCCTTGGGTGAAAGTTGCCTCAGAGACAAATGTAGCTATGTTCTAGCGGCAGAATTCTGTGGATCAGTTTGTGGGGCAACCAGGACTCCCATGGAACCAGCAGGTGGGCTTGGACTTTCACAAGACCTCATCAGCCTTAGGAGTCATCGACACAGGTTAGGTTTCTCGTGAGCCATTCACGCAAGTGGATTCTTTATTTTAGTTGTCCATATGTTCCAGTTGAGCGAACTGTTCAATTTACTAATGGAAACTTATTTTTAATGTCCATTATGCTAATGAAAAAACTTTGAGTGCTGGTTAGAGATAAAAATAGCTGAGGAGCTAACAGTAGCCCCTCCCCTGGAGCGGGGCCTTTTGATTAAATGCCAGCAAACCACCGCTGGAGTGTATATTCCTGATTAGGGCATGACTGTCACAAGGGTATAGCCTACACTAATACACACATTTATAGCAGACTTGATGTTGACCTATTTTAAAGCGCACTGCAGAAGACACAATACCTCTCCTACCTTAGTTTCTTCTTCTACAAACTGAGAATAATAATACTTATTTCACACGGTTGTCACCAGCCTGTACAATTATACTGAATTATACTGAAAGCTTAGTATAATGTCTGGTAAGTGGTAACAGCTCAGAAAGTGTTAACTGGTATTATCACTGTTATTTTTTGCTTAGATACGCCCAAGCAAACTTCTTTAGAAAACTGTGTACCCTTTGAATACTTTGAAGTTGCCCTCTAAATTTTTTTCATTAGAGATCTACATAATAGCCAAGGCACGTAGTAATTATTCCTTGTAGTTAAAACTGACGTTTCGATCTTTTAAATCTATCCAATGGAATCTAAATAACACAATGATTTGATGCACTATCCTTATTTTATTTTATTTATTTCTTTTAATGCTTTTATTTATTATTGAGAGCCAGAGCATGAGCAGGGAGGGGCAGAGAGAGAGGGAGACACAGAATATGAAGCAGGTCCAGGCTCTGAGCCGTCAGCACAGAGCCCGATGCAGGGCTCAAACCTGCAAACGGTGAGATCATGACCTGAGCCGAAGTCGGACGCTTAACCGACTGAGCCACCCAGGCATCTCTGCTCTATCCTTATTTTAAAAACACACAAGCAAGCTTCTCTTTCTTGTAGATGCTCTTCTGTGACATTTAAAGCAGGATATTTTATTTCTTTACTTTTTCTCCTTGAACTTGTACTTCCATTCCACTCGCCCTCAAAATTTTATTCTAACATATTTTTATGCTTAAAAGACTTTTATTGATGGCTCTGTTGTATTTGCTGAAACACATTTATGTATGTAAATAAAATTTCCTCATTCATCTTATTTCCTGTTACCTTAAGGCTCTGAATTATTTCGATTGGGTTATCTTTATACTCATTTTTTAAGTGTAGAGTTGATCCAGATAATATAAATGTATTACAAATTTTGACAAATACATACTAAAGAAAAATTAAACTTGTCTCAGAAATAAGCAATATGGTTTTACAAATTAATCCATTGTCTGGATAAATATTGTTTATTTCTAGAATGAGACAATTGATCATCAATTATTTCCCAATTTTATTTTTATTGATAGAAGAAATGAACACATTTATTCATGTATATAAGTAAACGGGAGAGGAAGGAGTCTTGCTATAGCAACAGCATTCAATTCTTTGAACTCTGCACATTTCAAGAGGTATTATGACAACTGCTGAGAAAGAACTTGGAAGCTAGATAAAGAAAGCAGAGAGGTTATTGTTTAAATCACGTGGACCTGACAGAACTGGCTTATCCGCCCCACCTGGCAAGGAACCATGATTAGCTGAGGTGTTGGCTGAAGGCAACGGGGCTGAAGGCAACGGGAACTTGACACGGAAGGTAGGAAGGATACATTCATGCCCAGTGGCAAAAGTGTAATACTTACGGGTGTTTCTTATTTCGATACATCATCGACCAGATATTTTTGTTTTTCTTCCCTTATCCCTTTATCATCTAACATAAAATGTGTCAATAGTATTTAACGGTTATATCCCAGGATGCCAGTTACAGGATAGCAAAAGGGGAGTGTGAATCAGCAGGGAGAAGAGGAAACATCACCCGAGGACAAAAAGAGGGGGCTTTGTATCCCCTCTTTGGGAAAGGCTCAGAGTATTTCCGGTTGTCTGTGTGATAGTTGTATTATGTGAGGTGGAAGTGTGACTTTCGTTTTGTCTTCATTTGGAGACAAAGTATGGTTTAAGGACGTGTGTCTCAGTGCCAAGGTGACAGGTAGGCCGCTGTGGCTTTGGAATGTGTCAAGTTGGCTAGGTTGAAATACAGTCCCTAGGACTTGCTTTCCTATACGTCTCCCATGAGGGCGCACCCCAAGGGAGATTCCTGGGGGATTTGGCGGGTGAAAGTGAAACAGCGCGGTTTTGCAGCTCACACAAGTTGTTATTTATCTGCTGATTCACCTTGTTAGCAAGAGGCAGCAGCTGGGTCTATTTTAGTTTTCTGACTTCTCACATGTGTTCAGCTACATGCGGAAAGGCCCTTGCTTCTGTAGGACACCGTTAAGGTCAGAGGCAACAAGAACTGCCTCTGATAGGTTTAGGTTTTAGGTTAGTCCGCCTTTGTGGGCTCCACCTGGTGCTCGTGGGTTCCAGCTTGTTCCTACTCTCTCGGCCTTGACCTCAGTCTTCTCTTCCTGATCCCCGGTCCAGCACCAGGCAGAATAAAAAAGCCTTACTCTGAGGATTAATTATATGTGTCAACTTGACTGCACTAGATGATGGCCAGGAAACATTCTATCTGGGTGTGTCTGTGAGGGTGTCTCTGGAAGAGACGAGCATTTGGGTTGGTGGACTGAGGAAAGCAGCCCGTCTCTCTCCAATGAAAGTGGACACAGTCTAATCTGATGATTAGATTAGGGCTGAAATTGAGCGAAAAGGTACTCAATTCTTGCTCGCTTCGAGCCGAAGCATTCATCTTCTGCCCTTGGAATTTCGGGCTCCTGGTTTTCAGGCTTTTGGACTTAGATCAGGACTTTCTCCATTAACCCCAGGTTCTCAGGCCTTCAGACTCAGACCGAATCATACCGCTAGCTTTCCTGGTTCGCCAGCTTGCAGATGGTGGTCATGGACTGACTTCTCGGCATCTGTAACTGTAGAAGTCAATTCCTGTAATGCCCCCCACCACCTCCTGCCTCTATCTCTCTCTCTCTATGTGTGTGTGTATTTATATATATGTGTGTTATATACATATACGTATATACATATACATATACGTATGTAACACACGTATACATATATAACTCCTATTGGTTCTGTTCCTTTGGAGACTCTAATACACTTACAAAGATTACTTAATGGGCTCCCACAATTGCAGGAGGTGCAATTACTATAACAAACCCCATCTTAGTGATTCTGCTTCTTTGATAGAATCCTGACTGGTATGGTAAGTTGCAAAAATAAATGGAAACCAATATGCTATTTTTAAAAGTTCGTAATAATGCAATGGGATTTGTGGCCTACATTATAAGTTATTTTATTGTTGAACCCAGTTGTTTGATAAAAGCCTGGCATTCCTCCTGGAATTGAATGTGGGAGTGCATAGGAACCCTGGTGTTCTGTCTTGGAGAATAATTATATAGAATTTAGCATAATAATCAGAAATAACATGAATCATTTTAGGATACTGTGGTCAAATTTTTTCCAGTTCATTTTGTAAAAAGAAAGTTAAGTATCACTAAAAAGCAATTGGCCTAATAGGTAGTATACCATTTTATTATTTGTTGATAGAAAATTTAAAATGTTAAATATTTTAGGGGCACCTGAGTGGCTCCGTCGGTTAAGCGCCAGACTTCAGCTCAGGCCATGATCTCATAGTTCATGAGTTCAAGCCCCATGTCAGGCTCTGTGCTGACAGCTCAGAACCTGGAGCCTGCTTCACATTCTGTGCCTCCCCTCTCTCCCTGCCCCCTCTCTGTACATTCTCTGTCTCTCTCTCAATAATAAATAAAGATTAACAATTTTTTAAAAAAATAATAAAATCGTAAATATTTTAAAAAAGAAATAAGTGAAATTTTACTCTAGTTAAATGTTTCATGATATATAACGAAATATGTTTTAACTAGACTGTTAACAATATACACTGAATCTGGGAAAATGTTATCTCAAGGTTAATTCCAAAGTGTCTTAAAAATCTAATTTAGAAAATATTCTTGTTACATTTAAAAGAAGCAGCATCACTAAGCTTCACCATTTTGGCTGCTCAAAGTTGATTTTCTTTACAGCTAATGACAAGTTCTAAGGATGAGTATTGAGAATAGCAGAAAATATTTGCTTGTGTTTAAATACATGAAGAAAAGTTATTTTTAACGTTCAGGAATTCTAACTGATGATCTCTTTGCTTTGCTTTCATGAAATTCTCCCTCAGATGATTCATCCTTTGAAAATAGGTTCTTTTAAATGGGGTGTTAGGGAAGAACAAGAGATACGAACAAAGAGTCCATAGGAAAAGAATTGCAAAATGCTAGGGGCGCCTGGATGGCTCAGTCAGTTGAGCGTCCAACTTCGGCTCAGGTCATGATCTCATGGTTCAGGAGTTCGAGCCCCACGTCAGGCTCTGTGCTGACAGCTCAGAGCCTGGAGTTGGCTTCAGATTCTGTCTCCATCTCTCTCTCTCTCTGCCCCTCCCCTGCTCACGCACCGTCTCTCTCTCTCTCTCAAATATAAATGAACATTAAAAAAAAAAAAGAATTGCAAATTGCACATAACCTTAAGAAAAAAATATTTCACTTTGTTCAAAATAAGGGAGATGCAAATAAAACTGCTCTGAGGAACATGCAAGTCCCAGAGAAGTGAGAGGCTAGGGCCTGGGGTGTATCATGGGTCAGTAGGTAATGAAAATGGGTAATGAAATTCAGAGCTGGGGATTCAGGGAAGAGAGCCGGCCCCTGGCTTCACAGTGGCGATGATGAATGAAGACGGCACATACTCCGAGGGTTCGTGATCCGGGAGCACAGCCACCGCTTGAGATGCCTAAAAACAAAATTCAAGACCAAAAAAGAATAATAATAACCACTCTCCTGAGATGTAAAACTGACCCAAAATCAGATGTTGGACAATTCTGTTGCCAGTCTCTGGGGAAACAAACTCTTTTCACTGTGGAGGGAAAGTGAAATGCTACAACCCCAACGGAGGGGATTTGACAAAATCTAGCAATATCACATACGCATTTACCTACTCTCTTTGTGTCTTCCTTCTAGGAGTCCATTTTTAAAGATTCACTGGCAAATTAAGAAATTATACACACAGACACACACGTACACGCACACAAAGATTCTTCGTTGTGGCACTATACGTGTAAATGGAAAGAAAGCCCATGTCAATGATGAAGGACTGGTTGGATAACTCTGGTACACACTCACAATGGAATACCATGCAGTTATAAAACTGAAAGGCATTCCATAGGACAAATGAGGCATTTCTTTCAAGAAATAGCAGGAATAAAAAACAGGAAGGGGAAATTGTTATTAATGCAGTCAGATACAGTGCGTGGATTTTGGATCCTAATTCCAACAAACCAACTGGAAAAAAAGATAATTTGGAGACAATTAGGAAAATTTACGTATGACCTAAGTACATGATGATATTAAGGAATCATTATTTTTGTTAGGGGTGATAAGGACATTGTGATTAGATTTATAGACAGTTACAGAAAGATGTATCTGTTGAGCTGCGTACAGAAATAGTTATAGGTAAGGTAATACGTAAGGTATGGGGATCACTTCCAAATATTTCTCCCACACTAACAAAGTGCACGTTCATGGCTATGTGTGTGTGTGCAAGGAAACAGGTGAAACAAGGTGGGCAAGACGCTGAATTTTTTTTTAAGTTTATTGACTTATTTTGAGAGAGAGAGCAAGCATGAGTGGGGGAGGAGCAGAGAGAGAGAGAGAGAATCCCAAGCAGACTCTGTGCCGTCAGCGTGGAGTCTGATGTGGGGCTCAATCCCACAAACTGTGAGATCAATGACCTGAGGTAAAATCAAGAGTCGGACGCTTAGACTGAGCCACGTAGGCTCCCAAACCTAATTATTGTTGAAGCCTGGTGATGGGTGCCCGGGAGTTTATTCCACTGTGCTCTTTTTGTATATGTTTCTGTAAGAAATTAAATGTTTTTAAATTAAAGAAAAGAGATGGAGGCTTGTTAAGTAAAAAGTGTTATTTCCCCCTCCACTCTACCATGTATAGGTCTCTCCCCACCCCCAACCAAAAGCGGATCATTCCCGTGAAACCGTTCCTAAGCTGAAATGGCGTGAATTGAAGAAGCGATTACCATTAATTTATATGGAGATTTTTTGAGTGTTCCCAACTCCCCAGAATAACCCCTCTCAGGCGTTTCTGATACCTGAGGCCACAGTCTGCTGAGGGGCGCACCAAATCAATGGTGATACAGCACAGATGCTCACAGGCAGTGCAAAGCTATGGCGGCTCGATGCTGGGATGCTGAATGTAGGTCCCAGGGAAGGAGCCGGATGGGGCCACTCTTGCTGCTTGGGGTGTGCGCTGCCTCTAGGACAGCTTCTGCGGAACAAACCCTAAATGCCATTTTCGCTTTTTGCCTGTTTTCATAAAATCGAAAATCTTCGAATTTCTTTTGGCTCCCCAACACGGGTACTAATGAGCGCCTTTGATACAAGCAAAGTGGTGTAACTCAAGCTTTCGAAAAGTGGAGGACACCTGTATTTGAATTCCTGACACCTCAACAGGAGCCAAAATGCCCAGTTAAATTTAAAAATTACAGTTATATTGAACAGACTCCTCGAACCATTGGCTTTCTCTGATCTGGATTTAGAGCACCAATGCCCTGATGCCGCTATAAGGCTGAGTCTCCCCTTTTTAGCAGAACGACGAACCAGACAGAGAAAGATGGGCCGAGTTACGGGTTCCTAATGGATTCATTAAGAAGACATTCCTTTTATATCTGAATCAGAGGTTTTTGTACCGTGGGGCAACACAACCATTATATTTGGGATGGGTGAGGGGTAGTGTGGGACAGAGCTACCGTGAGTGCAGCCCCCTTTTCCTAGACGGATAGGTTTTAGCACAGCACGTAAGCCAGCACGCGGTCTGCAAATCAGGGGTCTTAAAACAATCTATGCCTGCTCCAGTGCTTCCGGGAAGGTCTTTGTCCATCTGCAAAGGCTTACGCTCTCATGTAAAGACTGCTAATCTACGGCGTGGTGTAGACGGCCGGGGCGATCTCTGCATAGGGTGCCAGGTTGTGCCCTGTACAAAGTGCCACAGTGGGCCTTAAGTCCAGCCCCAGTCTCGCCGAGCCTGTAGCCTGGCAAGGAAGGTGCCCTCATGCACCTCATCTGCTGGGGAGTTTTCTGTAATTTACAGGGGCTCTGTAAGTGCTAGTGGAGGCTTTGGCCCTGGGCGTCTTTACCCTACGTTCTTCTTCCAGTTTCATCACCTGCCTAGTATCAGCGTCTGTTGGTAGGATCCCAGACTCATCTGCAGTTTGAGGCTTTTGTAGCTTTGTGTTGATTTTGGGGGCGGGAGTCTTCTTCATGTCGTCTATCCAGTAATGCTGGCATTTGGAGTCTCAGGAAACACGCAATGTAATGTATCCTCATCTTATTCTTTCTCCTTTAAACTCTTTTTTAAGTTTATTTATTTTTTAGAGAGAGAGAGAGAGAGAGAGTGCGTGTGAGCAAGCAAATGAGCAGGAGAGGGGCAGAGAAAGACAGAGACACAGTATCCGAAGCAGGCTCCAGGCTCTGAGCTGGCAGCACAGAACCTGACGTGGGGCTCGAACCCATGAACCTCGAGATCATGACCTGAGCTGGAGTCAGTTGCTTAACCGACTGCACCACCCAGGCACCCCTCTCCTTTAAACTCTTATACCCTTGTTGCAAATTTAGATGTTTTTAGCATCTTGAAAAGTATACATTGCTCCATTTAACACTTTCAAATACAATGCTTTTAACAGAAATCTTTTTAGAATGAGATTTTTCTGTTTATAAAAAAAATACATATTCTTCAAACACCAAAAAACCCTACAACACCTTGGACATTTTGTGAATAAAGTGAAAAAAATTCTACCACTCAGAATAAGTATTGTTAACACTTTGGTGTTTGTAACTATCTCCTTTTTACGCATAGATCTCTACATAGCTATATTTGATAATAGGAATAACCTATATTGACAATTTTATATCTTGTTTTTGTCATTAAGTCTTTGAGCTCATTTTTTTGTTTTTATTTGTTTTTAATTTTTAAATGTTTATTTATTTTTGAGAGAGAGAGAGAAAGCATGAATGAGGGAGGGACAGAAAGACAGGAAGACACAAAATCTGAAATCAGCTCCAGGCCCTGAGCTGCCAGCATAGAGCCCAGTGTGGGGATCAAACTCAGGAACTGCGAGATCATGACCTAGGCTGAAGTCGGACACCCAACCAACTGAGACACCCAGGCACCCCTCATTTTTTTTTGTTTGTTTGTTTCTAATAGTTGAAGAGTGTAACAGGAAAGACACTGTGCTAGGCTGTGAGAGACATAGTGTGCATGTGTTTGTGCATTTGTGTGTGTGTGTGTGTGTGTGAATCTGTGTATGCATAATTATATATTTCTGCTTGTTTTCAAGAGAAAAGGAGCAATAGATGTTATCTCTGCCTTCCCAGACTTTCCAATCTAGTAGAAGAAATAATACATGTACATAATTAACTTCAATACGGTGGCAGCGTATAATAAATCATGAATTCCTCAGAGATAACTTGGAGATGGGATGAATCTACATATGCATATTCTGGGCATTTTCCTGCTCTTAGTAGCTGACATTGAAGAACTCTAACAATAATCTTGAAGCTTACCCCAATCTGTGAATGAACAATTTCTGCTTTCAGATGCAGAAATCATTGAAAGGTTTGGTAAGCTCATGACAAAGGGATGTTGGAATCCACTGACTTTGTGTCATTTTCATTGTCCGCCACCTCGGAAAGGTCGCCACCTCGGAAAGGTCACGCTGCCAATGCTTTGTTTTGTCAAAGGCAATTAGAGTCCTGGGTAGCTATGCCACCTGTGTCTGGAATGTTTTGAAGGTGAGGAATAGAGGAGACATTCAAAGAGTGAGAAGGGGTTTTGCTCCTCCCTTCTTGATGTGCCGTGGGAAAACACTAATTTAGAATAATTAAAGCTAAGTAATGGAGCAGCCATAATGGGACGTTAGCCATGCATGTGACACAACAGGAGATTGCCCCTGCTAATGAGGAGACAAGACCCAGTCTCCAGTAATTCAGAGACAAATTGAATTTTTGTATAAAACGTTGGAATTTCGGGTAAGAGGGGGCTGGGAAGTCAGAAGAGAACCAAGAAAGCATGTATGTTTTGCCTGCATCTCTGCCTCCAGAGGCAGAGAATCCCTAGGTTCTGTGTTTCCTGGTGGATTTCGTGTCATTTTCCTCTTCTTTCGTGCCTGATCATCATTATTTATTAAATGTGTAATCCAAAGACCAAAGGGTTGCTTTGGGAGCTGAGGCTCTGCAGACCTGACCGGTTCCCCTTCCAGAAAATGGAAGTGGTATTCCAGTGCTTTGTAGTGTCTTTCCTGGGAAGCTTTCGGGATTTTGGTGAGTTTGCTTGTACTCACTACCCACGGGGAAATCCCATTAAATCTTGGTTTGTGGTGATTGTACCTCTGGAAGAAACCACTTCCCCCACCTTCCAGCAAAAATTTGTACATGCTATTTATTCTCCTTTAGTGGAGATACACAGGTATTTTATAGGAAAGTGTGCAGATCCTTATTTGGTGTCCTTTATTTAAGTGGGAGTCACAATTTTATTGGTATTTACCATTTCTCAAGGAAGGAAAATCATTACATGATAGGGCCTGGGCGATCCAACGCCAGGTAGAGGTACTTCAGAGACGCCCCCAACAGGAGCACTCAGCTCCCAGGACTCCGTTCAATACACTCGGGTCTTCCGAAGGATGTAAACAAATGGGCAAAGTCCTGAGTATTTTTCTTATGTGCTTGCGTGGAAAAATCAGACTAATAAGAAAGTCAGGTTTCTCTTGGGAAGAGCTTCAGTGAAGTTACCCCTGCATACGAGGGAGCCTTGGAAAATGATATTCTTGGTCATCTGACCATGGATATTTTTCTTAGCGAGACAGGAAGTGGGAATGTAGGCTGTTGCAGAATAATCATGGCAAAAGCGATAATCAGCTTCCCTGTTAAGCAGAGACAAGGCGGTGAGGCCCCATCAGACAGAGATGTGGACTGTCATTACCGAGTAAGTAATCTGTTGACACAACTCAGGCTACCCATTTTCATCACCAACAAGTCACGAAACAAAATTCATCTGGTGGGGGCAATGTGTGGAATAGCGCTTTTCTTTGTGCAAAGTTGAGATTCGCTCAGGAAAAAGGACTGACCCCTTCTGACCCATGTGCCACTCTACTGCCGGGTTGAGCCCTCAAAATCTATCTGACCATGTCAGCTTCCTGCTTAAAATCCCTAAGGCTTCTGGATGAAATCCAAACTCTTTGATGATCTGGTCACAGCCTATACCTCTACACTCATTTCTCGTCATTCTCTATTTTGCTTTCTGGGTTCCAGTTATACCCACCTACATTTTTCTTTTTTTAAGCTAATACTTACTGAACCTGTTCTGTACCATGAGTCAAATACTGTGCTAAGAATTTTTACATGTTTGGGGCGTGTGCCTGGGTGGGTCAGTTGGTTGAGCGTCTGACTTTGGTTCAGGTCACGATCTCGTGGTTTGTGAGATTGAGCCCCATGTCGGGCTCTGCACTGACAGCTCCGAGCCTGGAGCCTGCTTCGGATTCTGTGTCCGAACAAAACAAAATAATTTTTACATGAGTTATCTCATTTAGTCCTGATGACAACTACAAGAGGTAGACACAGAGAAGTTAAGGAATTCACCTAAGGTCTTATAGCTAATAAGGGCTAAACTATGATTTGAACCCATGTAGTCTGACTATAGACCCCATGCCCCTAACTGCTTGGTTCCACTGCCTTCTTACCTGACAGTACCATGCCCTCTCTGGCCTTGGTGTCTTTGTTTATGCTGTTCCTTTCATTCTTCATGCCTTATTAACCCCCTTACATTGTTTAGAGGTCCATGTAGACCTCACCTCCTTCCAGAAGCCCTACACACATATTCCCATAGCACCTACAGTCAATTCCCTCTTACAACTTGTCACACTTGTGTGTGTAATTTTTTTTATAGTCTCCCTCCTCACTAGGCTAACGGCTTCCTTTAGATTGGAACTACATCTTTTATCTCCATATCCCTACTCAAGTTTCCTGAACTTAAGAAATGCTAAGTATACGGTAAGATAGTCAATACAGCTTTTCCTTTTAGGCAATGAATGCGTGATGTATACTGTAACTTTTTCTTACCTAACAGTCTGGCTGTAAGATTCAGGGCTGGGTGGGCTAGCAGCACCAGAGAAGTGCCCCAGGGTCCTTATATCTTTTTGTTCTACCATCCCAAAGGTGCTTCTCTTGTCCTTGTGGGCCTGGATGAACCTTCACCGCAATGTCCACCCATGTTCAAACCAGTGCAAAGAAAGAAAAGAATAAGGGGATCACTTACTCTTTCCCTTTAAGGACCCACCTTGGCATTGGTACTATTCTGCTTACATTTCATTGGTCAGAACTGAGTTACATGGCTACACCTTGCTGCAAGGGAGCCTGGGAAATGTATTCCGGGAGCCCATGAGCCCACATAAAAACTATTAGTATTACTATATTACTATAGAAGAAAGGGAATGCATATTTGGGAATAACTATCAATCTGCCACAGTGAACAAGAATTTCAAAATCACTGTATCTTAGTTATATATTTATGCTGTGTTAAGTCAACATGTGGATTGTTGAATTTTTAGTTTACTGAACAGTAATTTATTTTATAGACTCTAAAGCCTTTAAATGAAGCGTTTCCTGGCTGGAATAATTTGTCAGTGTATGTATTATTAAGTGAATCGACTTAGTGGCGTGATGGGGAGAGGTTGGTCAGAGAAGGTTTCCTGGAGCGAGAATATCTTATCTGATTCTTAAAACACGTGGAGGAGTTAGCCAGGTGGAGAGGAGCCCATGACTCCAGGTCCAGCAGCTGCGGTGGTGACCTGCCATGCACGGGCCACAGTCAGCTTCCTGCCATTGCCGTAGGACAGCACCCAGCCTCATGCCTGCACCTCAGACCTCTTGCCCCCTCTTGGGACTTCCCTGTTAATGTCGAGGCACGGAAAGTTGTGGACCCCCACTTGGTGTCACACATACAGAGCTGAAAGTGCAGGGCAGATAATGCCCCCATGAAATGGACCTTCAACCCGAGACGCGAAGCGATGGGTAGTTTTTCACGCCTTTCTCTCCCATATGAATGGTCCTGAGGCGCATTTTATTTTATTTGTTTTTTAAATATTTATTTGCTTTTGAGGGACAGAGAGTGCAAGTGGGGGAGGGGCAGAGAGAGGGAGACAAAGCAGGCTCTGCGAGCAGAGCCCGATGCAGGACTCAAACTCACGTGAGATCGTGATCTGAACCGAAGTCAGTTACTGACCGAGCCACCCAGGTGCCCCCTGAGGCGCATTTTAAATGGCTTCTGAGAAGGGTGGCCTGAGGTCGAGCAGTCAGGTGCACTCCACGTGTTACACCCTCCCATGGCGCTCCCACCTTCCTTGCTTCACCCCCACTTGTCCCTCACCTCTGCCCCACGGAGCTGCCATCCTTAATAAAGGAGGAATACAGACGCCTTTGCTTCTCAGACTCTGGAGAGCACTGTGTTTCCCTAAGTCCCATTTCCCATTCCATCAGCAACAGAAATCCATTCTCCTCTTTGTTATCTCTGAAAAGGATGAGGTACGAGGACTTTCACAGGAGTACTTTCTTTCCTCCTTCCCCTGGAGGAGATTTAAACTTCTGCCAAGACGTGGAGGCACAGGACATTTTCAGAAAGCCATTCAACCACACATTTCAATTTAGAGCTCATTGATCCCATGTTAACATGTAGAGAGAAAGTTATTGAAGTCTGTGGTTGAGTGGTTCCTGCCCTCGCCTCTGTCACAGAGCAGCTTGTCATGGGCACGGAGGACCCAGGCAGGAGGCGGAGCTGCAAGCATCAGGCGTTCTTGACGCCTTTCAGGAGGAGGAGACACATCTCGAGTCAAGTTAATGTTGGGAGAACAGTTCCCCTTCCCCACCTCATACCCACGGAAAATGTCTCCCTCAGAGATTCAACAAGGAAAAACAGTGCAAGAGACTCATCTGGACTGTAAAGTCGCTACTTTAAATGATACTCCCAGGAAATCTTACCTGTTACCTACTGACCAATCTTGCTTTTGCCTTTTGTTGTTGTTGTTTTTTAATTACAAGAACATGACATGAAAGAAATTTAAGAAAAAGATAAAACATTAGCCACAGTCTCCCCTCACAGAGTCTAGTGCCGGGGACTTGCTGGGACCAGCTGGGGTAGGTGAGCTTCCCGGTGTTGCCTGTGTCTAGGAGTCTGGATCTTGGCTGTGATTGTACTTCTCTCTCCTGTCCTGTTGAGGCTGGTGACAGCCCATTACCTTCCCAAGTCCCATGGGTGGCCCCCAGCTAAGTCCCAGGGCAGCCGTTTTCTCTTGGTGTTTTAAGTGGAGGAGTGGATCCTGGCATGGCCCTCCTTAGTCTGAAAAAGGCCCCCCTCTGGGTGTGGTACCAACTTCCTGCCATTAGGGGGGGCATGAATGTTTTCGATACAGTAGCAAAACACAAGAGCGTAGGCTTTACTTTTTATGTAGAAAATCAAGTGTAAAGAAGAAGATTGCCTGCAGTACACCACATTGTGATGATCATTCTTACTACTTGAACTCTATTTCCTCTGTGTATACATATACGATGTTCCCTGCTTACCGTGTGATTGCTTGAGCACCCAAACTGCCTCGTTAGCAGGAAGCCCGTATCTTCCTCTTGAATTCTGTTCCAGAGGACGCCCACCCTCCCACACCACTTTTTGTTGAAAAGCTTCAAGAGCTTCCTTGGACAGAGTGGTTTAGTTCTGCCTGCCGAAGCCAGGCATCAGTAGCACCAAAAGATGTGATCATTTCTCTGTTGCTCAATGCATTACAGTTCTGCTCTCGAAGACCGACCGATTCTGTGCTATTGGACAGAATGACTCGGGTGCTTTTGAAAGCATTACAGAGGTGATTCACATGTTCGCTTCAAGCTCACAGTCATGGACTCTCAAAGCATGAAACAGCTGAGGAATAACACAGCTGGGGAGTCTATTGGCCTCCCCGCCACCAAACCCTCAAGGCCTTTGTGTTGAGTCTAGACCAGATCTAAGCTAGCCCAGGGTAATGTTAGATCATGACCTTGTTGGCTTTTGCTGATACGGGGGGTTGCTTGGAATCACACCATGATTCTCCTAACAAATGTCCCTAACTTGTAGGTCTTTGGCAAGGTGGGGCATCACAGTACCTTCTCACCCAGAGGAGTTTGGGTGCTTTATGCTTACAAATCTATGTGTCCCCCAAATCCTCCAGTCTTACCAGGAGGAGGGAGAGCTTTCACCAAGCTCCACAAAAGATAGAAAGCAGTTACACCCTGTCTTCAGGACCATGGATGGCCACCACCCTACATTTCTCTTATTGAAAGGACCTCTCAAGTGGTGACACATTGATAAATGTTTAAGTACCAGATTGTTGAAAAGATATAAACCGCTGATGCTTTGTTTGCCGATTCGTGTGACGTACATCCTCTTACCATGGCCAATTTCATCCTACCAAGGTGATGCCAGTGGACTCGGAGCTGGGAATCAATGCACACAGTCGGCACACTCTGCTCGTGGGAGTCCAGCCAGTTCCAGAACACCACTGCCTCAAGTGACCGGCGTAACAGACATCTGCTCTGAGGGCACCCCTCGTCTTTGCTACCAGAGAACTGCTAGAAGCATCTTCTCAGTAAGTAAGTAAATAAAGTACACTCCATTATATACTTATAACCTGGGAATACACCAAACACTATATTCTCTAAACATTATCAAAATAAAGCTTCTGCTACCCAGTTATTCTGTGCTTATCAAATGCCTTAGAGAAGCAGGTTTATTTTTTGTGTGTTTAATTATCAGGTTGAAACAAACTCTGCCCATCACTTAAAGCACCTCCTCACTAACCAATTCCATTACCTCTGTCCTTTCTTCCTCCCTTTGTCCTTTGCTCCCTCCTTCTGCCTTCCTTGGTAACTGCTGGGGAAAACAAGACATTGAGAAGCCAAGTCCATTGTACGGGCAGCTGGACTGCATTCCTAGACCCCCAAGACTCAGGTTTTATAGGTGGTTTAAAGCAGTGTGATATTTCTTCTCTTTTTTAAACTTTACTTATTTTAAGAGAGAGAGTGTGTGCAAGTGTAGGAGGGGCAGAGAGAGAGCCTGGAGCCTGCCTTGGATTCTGGGTCTCCCTCTCTCTCTGCCCCTTCCCCACTCGCACTCTGTCTTTCTCTCTCTCTCTAAAATAAAATAAACACTAAAAAAAAAAGTATCTCAGGATTAAAAAAAAAAATACCCAGTTATACGCTAGTCATCCCCTCCCCTCTTTTCGGTGGCTATTTTGAAAGATGACGGTTAGTGCTAAGCTAGTCTGTCCCTGAGCCGCACCCCCTGGCACAGAGAGGGCCCCCTTCTGGGGCAGCTTCCTCCCACCACATTTCCCTTGTCTTCTGGGGATTTTGCCCATGGCCTTCAACACATGTGGTGGTGAGATAAAATTTAGTCAAAATAGGAGAAGCTTATAAGATCTGTGTTTTTATTCAACATATTTTTATCCTGAGCTTACGACGTGCTGGCTGTGTACTAAGTGCTGCCATTTATCAATGAGCATAACAGACAAAATTCCTATCCTCGCGGAGCTTACATCGTAGTGAGGAGGGGCAGACAATGAATGAATGAACGAATATGTGAACGAATGAATGAACGAATGAATGAACGACTGAATGAGTGCTGTGCAAACAAGAACCGATACCCTGCTGAGGCAGCGTTCGCTTTTTGCTGGAGGAAGCAGAGGAATCCTGGAGTCTTCATAAAGGCTCCGAAACTTGGTTATCCCGCCATAGAGTCCTGAAGGTCAGTGTTTGGGTTCTGGGAGATAGGGGAACAGTGCTCTGGGGCAGCTTTGATGTCACACCTTCCATGGCCCATCAGGACTCAAACTCGAGGTCCGGGAGCCTTTCCCCTGATCTAAGGGTTTTATAAAGATGACGGCTGGCGTCATTTCCTCACACCCACGAAGCCTCATGTCTTGCACTAAAGTAGCATACACAGGTGACCGTGGAACAAAGAGAGGAAGGAGCCGCAGATAAAGCAAGAAGCCCCAGGTTCAAGTCCTGGGCTTGCCATGTGCTACATCTAAGATTTCAAAGAGCCTGCTTACCTTCCCTGAATCTATATCCTCACTGGAAAACAGCTACTAAATCCAACTTCAAGATCATTGAGAAGCTTCCAATAGCTGATACAGGGAAAGCGTGTTGTAAACCTAACGCACTATTTAAGTATATTTTTTAAGTATTATTTTGCTCATGAGCTAAAACATACAACGACTGAGGCGAGTCAGTCTAGAAATTTGTCATTTCTTTCCCTCTCTTGCAATGTAAATGACATTTCCAGTACAATACTAGATACTGAAGGTATTTTCAAGTGGGAATTTAAAAAAAATGTTTATTTAGTTTTGAGAGAGCACAAGCCAGGGAGGTGCAGAGAGATAGGGAGACAGAAGATCATAAGTGGGCTCCGTGCTGACGGCAACCAGCCCGATGCGGAGCTCAAACTCACAAACTGTAAGATCACGACCTGAGCCAAAGTCAGATGCTCAATCGACTGAGCCACCCAGGTGCCCCTCAAGTGGAGATTTAAATCTAATCTTAAGGAAGCATTAAAGTAGCTGGTGGTGGAAGTTAAGACTTCTATTTGAGTGTGAACCTCCTCTGTTGTAGCAGAGGGCTATTGGGATTTGACCTAATAGAAAGGTCACAGTGGGTGCTTCCTTGTGCCTAGTTGTCGGAAGGAGTGAGGAGCTCCCAGGATGCTGTGGGGCTCAGGTGGAGGTGGGGTGGGTGGGTGGCAGAATGCTGAGGTGCAGGAGTGTCAGAGGAAAGACTGCCGTAGTCATTGTGGATAGTGGCCTTATACAAGTCCGAACCTCCCTGCCATCTTGCATTAAATTCTGTCATATGGAATGTAGGGAGAAAACGATTTCTTATAGCTGTGAATTGCACATGCAAGATGCCCTTGAATGTAACCAAATAACAAACTTCTTTTGGTGTCGTTGTTTGATGCCGCATTGTTACTATCATTTTGTAGGCAGCCTTCTTGGGTCACGCTCGGAACGTTTATCGATGCTCTAAAAACATCCAATTTATGTCAAGGCATTTGCATGAATGAAATGGGCACTTTTAAAAGTTGGTAATTGAGAAATCTTTACCGCCGAAGAGGCAGAGGATAGAGACAGCAATTAGCAAAGCATGGACCCAAAACATCGTTGGGAAACATCATCTATATTCTATAGTACTATATCTTTAAAGTGTTATTGACACATTGTGCTTAAAGAATATATGTCAGGGGGGCAGGTGGCTAGCTCAGTCAGTGGAGCACCTGACTCTTGATCCAGGGTCGTGAGTTCAAACCCCACTTTAGACATGGAGCTACTTAAAAAAATTTTTTTGAAATAAATAAATAAGCTAAATTCTTAGCTATTAAACTTCACTAAAGATCGAATCATTTTTTTTCTCTCCTTGATGATTGTTTCACTACTATCCGTAGGAGCTTAAAGTAGTTAATGGCATTCCTATCTTCTTAAATAGTTTCAGAAATAGATTATAGGTTGTAGCTATTTAAAAATGAGAAAACTGAAGCTCAGGAAGGGGATACTATTTTCTTCTGAGACAAAATGACAAAGCCAGATTTATTACAAGGAGCTTTTCCAAATAAGCAGGTATTTTATGGTTTTCTAGAACACATACACAGTTGCTAGGCTATACTGTTTTCTGTCTTTTCTGGGAAGCCTGCCCCTTATCAGTCTGTCTTGAGATACTCTGGAGAGTCTGTCCGTCCTCCCTCTTATCCTCCTCCTCCTCTCATCTTCTCCCTCCCTTCTCCGCATACCCATCACGTCACCCTGCTTCATTCTCTTTTCTTTTCATCAAAAGAGGTAACTGATTAGATCACTAAAAGATACCTTTCTATCAACACCAAAGGGCTGATTAAATCTATTTCTCGGGCCAAAAGATGACTCATGAGGAAGTTTGCAAAAGGAAGGAGCAGAGAAAAATGGAAGGGACTGGATTTTATGGTTCTAAGAGTTGTTTATTTAGTAGCCGACTCCATGTAAACAAAACTATCAAAAAGCTCTCTGCCGATTTCTGGGGAGAAGCATCTGAGGGGAAGAATCAGCTTGGGTGTGGCCTGTTGGTTGGAACATAAATTTCTTTGGCGGTTCCCGGAAAGGGGGGCCATGCTGAGGCCAGAACAAGGAGATCTATCCTGCCTTACATCCCCAGAGCTATTAAATTCTTGGACAACTATTTCATCCTTTCCCTTAATGCCAGCAGCCTCAACCCGAGTATGCAGGGCAGAGTGACCCACAGTGCTCCCGACAAGGAGCAAAGTATTTTCTATGGTGTCCCCTTTCTGTTTCGAAATGAGAAATCTCATTCCATGGAAGAAATTCCAAATTGGCTTTTCATTTTACATGCCAATAGCTTCAGGCAGCCATAACTAACGTTAAGTAGTGATTACAGCCAGGTACACAGCTTTCTGCATTTTTATTAAATTTATTCAATTCAGGCTCTGGAGTATATTATTGATGATGTTATTCTGAGCTGGATTCAGTTAGGAAATGACTCAGCGCGCACTGGCACACACACCTCATCCGTGATCCGGCACTGCCTGCGTTCTGACAGTGTCCTGCGAACCACCCAACAGCAATTGGGTTCAGTGGCAGTGACAGTTGAGTTCACTTAGCCAGCTCATTTGCACACCTCTTCCCTCCCCTGTGGTTTTAAATTGCTTAGTTAGTGAATCCATCTTACTTTTAAGTAGCAGTCAAGCGATGGCTCACCTGCCACTTTTGTTTTTGCCCATCAGGGCTCGCCTGTCTTTCTGCCTGGTCAAGTCTGATTAGTTCTTGCACAACGTGGCTCCAGGAGCCGCTGCCCAGGGGCAACCCGGGTGTTCTCTGCAGCACATCTCATGCGGGGAGTGGCCATTTAAGCACTAACGGGAGGAGGCAGCGAATTTGGGTGTCACTGGGAGCCCCCAAGGGACAGGCAGGGGCCAGTTGTGTTCTTCCTGTGGGGTTATAATCTCATGCAAAACAAAAGCTAATTAGAGGTGAAAGGACTTGATCAGATTGAGGACAGTCTGAGCTCAGGGTATGAAACAGGCCAAAATGCCAGTCTCTTTGTAGGGAGCTGTGTTGCTTACGTTGGGGGTGGGGGATGGAGATGAAATCTGACCAGCTCCCTCCCCCAGGAACAGTGAATGTCTTTCAAAAGGTGTTGATTAGAGGCAGAGATGTGTTGTCTCTGCAAAATATCAGATCCTTATTATTTTACTATGGTTCCTTTCAAAGGAACGGTTTGGGTACCCCTTATAAATAGCTATTTTTTATACACAGCTTTATCAACCTATAATTTACACTCCATAAAGTGCACCTGTTTAAATGTTCTTCAGTATGTGTACAGAGTGTGTAACCATCACCATCATCTAATTTTAGAACATTTCATCATTCCCCCAAAGGAAACTTGTACCCATTAGCAGCCACTCTCCATCCCCCTCCCCACCCTCCCTCTCTTTCTTCCCCTACCCTGCCTCCCCCTTCCCTGCCCTAGGCAACCACTGGAACCACTAACCTACTTTATGCCTCTAGAGATTTGACTATTCTAGTCATTCTGTGTAAACAGAAACATACTATATGTGGTCTTTTATGACTAAGTTCTTTCATTTAGCATAATTTTTTGTAATTCCCCTATGTTATAGCCAATTATGATATAGTTATCTATGTCTGCCATTCCTTTTTATGGCTGGTTAATATTCCATTATAGAGATAGACGATTTTTTTGTTTTTTCATTTATCAAGTGGTGGACCTTTAAGTCGTTTCTACTTTTTTGGCTATTATAAATCATGTTGATATAAATATTTTTGTGTGCAAGTTTTTTGTGTGGACATATGTCGTTGTGTCTCTGAGGTATATACCTAGGAGTAGAATTACTAGGTAATATGGTAACTCTATGTTTTAACATTTTGAGGAATGGCCAAACTGTCTTGCATTTTATATTGACTGCATCATTTTATATTTCCACCAGTAATGTATGAGTGTTCCAATTTCTTAGCATCCTCAGCAACTTGTCTTTTTGATTATAGCCATCCTAGTGAGTGTAAAATAGTATGTCATTACTCTAATAATGTTGAAAAGCATTTTATTTGCTTATTTAGCCATTTGCAGATCTTCTTTGGAGAAATGTCTATTCAAATGACTTGCATATTTAAAATTGGATGGCCTTCTTATTATTGAATTATGCAAGTTCTTCATATATTTTGAATACAAAATATCAGATACGTGATTTCAAATATTTTCTCTTAGCTCATCATTGGTTTCATCCTGGTTGATGGTGTCGTTTGAAGCACAAAAGTTTTAAATTTGAGAAAGTCCAACTTAGTAATCTTGTCTTTCATTGCCTGTGTTTTTGGCATTGCATCTAAGATATCATTGCTTAATACAAAATCACGAAGATTTATTCCTATGCTTTCTTCTAAAAGCGTTATAGTTTTAGTTTTTACATTTAAATCTATGACCTACTTTGAGTTAAATTTCTGTATTATGGTGTGAGGTAGGGATCCCAAATCATTTATTGCATGTGGATAGCTAGTTGTCCCAGTATTTGTTGAAAAGACCACTTTTTCTCCCATTGAATTGTCTTGGCTTCTTTGTCAAAACTCAGAAATTTTAGGGTTCATTTCTGGGCTCATAATTCACTCCCCTTGATCCTTATTTCTATCCTAAACATTCTCTTCAGAAAAATCTTTTTATTAACTACAACATACATATACAAAAGAGCCCAAATTTAAGCGTATAATTTTGAAAAAACTTTGCATGTGAACACAGGTATGTAGCCAACACTCAGACTTAGAAATATAACATTACCACTAACCCACTAACCCCTTGAACTCCTCCTAGTCCCTACCCCCAAAAGTACCTATTCTCTTGACCCTTATCACTATAGATTAGTGTTGTCTGTTTTTGAACTATATATGAATGGAACCATATAGCATGTACTATTTCCTGTTTGGTTTTTTTTCCTTCAACATTATGTTTGTGAACTCTATCCATGTTGCTTCATGTAGCAATGTGATTTTTTAGTATTGTATTATAAAATATGCCATTTAAGGATCTTCATAATTCAATAAACCAATATTTTCCAAATGACAAATGCAGGGGAAAGACCCATTTAAAGTGCAAGGTACATGAATGGATTTTTATGTAACAGAGTTTGGAGAATTCAGTGATACGATTTTAGTTTCTACACTGCAACTAACCTTTCAAAAATGACCACTTGTAGAGTTTTGGTGTAGTATCAAAGAAGAATAGCCACAAAGCTGTTAAATTTCTCCTTCCTTTTCCAGCTAAATATCTATATGAGGACAGGTTTTCTTCATGTGTTTTAACCTAAAAACATCACAGGAGATTAAAAGCAGAGGCCGATATGAGAATATACCTGTCTTATATTAAGTTGGCCATTAAACAAATTTACAGAAATGTAAAATAGTGACACTCTTTTCACTTATTTTTCCTTTGGAAAAGATAGTTGTCATAACATAGTATCTTAGGTTAATATATAACAAGTTTTATTATTGTTATTTTAAATGAATTAATAAATATTTAAATAATTACTTAGTTTTAATTTCTAATAGGACAAATATTAATAGATACAACTCAGATAAACAGAAGCTCTGTGGGGTCACTGATAAATTTTAAAAGCATAGAAGGGTGCTGGGACCAAAAAGCTTGAGATCTACTCGTCTAGTGGGTAGCTGGGCATTTGACATAGAAGCTTATAAATAAGTACATCATTATAAATCATGGCTAGTGATAGAAAGAAGAACAAGGTGCTAAGAAAAATGGACCAGGGAGACCTATTGGAAGGGGGATGGCATCAAACCACCTCTGAAGAAGTGGTTTTCAGCAGAAATCTGAAGAACAAGAGTAAAGAACATGTGGGCAGAGGGAACAGTATATGCAAAGCCCCCGATATGGGGATGAGCTTGGCTTGGGTGGAGTACGGTAACGAGAAGGAAGTGGCATGAGATAAATCAGGAGCTTGATGCTACAGGCTCCTGTGGATCATGTTAAGATTTTGATATTTTGTCCTAACTACATAAAAATGACTGTAATATGAATTACTATAATATGATCAGATTCAACTTTTAAAAACAGAACTGACTGCTGTGTTGAAAAAGAACTAGGGGTGCCTGGGTGGCTCAGTTGGTTGAGTCTCTGATTCTTGATTTCGGCTCAGGTCATGATTTCATGGTTTGTGGAATCGAGCCCCTCATCGGGCTCCACACTGACAGCACAGAGCCCGCATGGGATTCTCTCACTCCCTCTGCCCCTCCCCCACTCACGCACATCTGTGTGCATGCACACACACTCTCTCTCTCTCTCTCTCTCACTGTCTAATAAATAAACTTAAAAAGAAAGAAAGAAAAAGGACTAGAAGGGGATAGAAGAAGGCTTGGATGGCTATTTTTTTTAATGTTTATTTATTTTTGAGAGAGAGAGAGAGAGAATGAGCAGGGTAGGGGTAGAGGGAGAAAGAGAATTCCAAGCAGGCTCCACACTCTGTGCAGAGCTAGATGCGGGCCTCAATCCCACAACTGCCAGATTAAGACCTGAGCCAAGATCAAGGCACCCCAGGCACCCCTCAGATGGCTGTTTTCCTAGTCCAGGAGAGAGCAAATGGTACCTGGCCCAGAAGGTGGTGGTGCACCTGGAGCTAATTTGAGGTTAACATTTACTTTTTTTTTTAAGTTTATTTATTTATTTTGAGACAGAGAGAAAGAATGAAAGGGGGTAGGCAGGCAGATAGAGGGGAGAGAGAGAATCCCAAACAGGCTCTACGCTGTCAGCATAGAGCACCACATGGGGCTCGAACTCATAAACCATGATATCATGACCTGGGCCAAAATCAAGAGTTGGACTGTCAACTAGCTGAGCCACCCAGGCGCCCCGGAAGTTAACATTTATAGTTCTTGTTGCCCCTGTTGGTGGGGAAGAGAGAGGAAGACTACTATTGGAGCACTTCTACCCAGCATGCTTAGAGACACCAGTTCCAACTATCCATTCAAGATTAAATATCCCTTATATCAATTTTATAATTATTCACTGCGCTTTGATGTGTGTGACTGAATGGCCCACATTTACTTGATAATTAGAGTTGATAATGAGATTGAAAAAAGTCACTCTCATAGCACCACCTTGTGGACAATAGTGAGAGGTTTTCTCACTGGGGTCAGTAATGGAGGAGAAAAGACACAAAGTTCCCTAAGAGGCTTACCAGTTATCAGTCACACCAAGTCCTTCTTGGAAGGAGATGGGCTATAAGTAAATTCCACGCATTAAAGTTAAACTGGCTATCCTGAAAATAACTGTCCAGATTCATTCAAACTTGATCCCCTCTGGTTAACTTTAAGGTCAAGAGTCATTGACTGAAATACCTTTTATTTAGATATCACCTATCGGCCACCTCTTATACCTGTCTGCTCCCTCCCTGCCTCCTTCCCAGCCTCACCATACCTTACTTGACTACTGACCCTGGAATTCGCTCAGTTTCAGGCACAGCCATCTTCTTGGTTCATATTCTCTTTAGGCACGTTTATTCTGGACCCTCATGCTACTTCCCATCAGTGACTCCCAGATGTGTTTCTCTGGTTCAAGTCTCTGCTCCTAAATTCCAGGTCCGTATTTCTAACCCACCAGTCTACCTCTCCATGTGAATGTTCCATCCAAGACCGAACTTGGGATTTCCTCGTCTCCAAACCTGCCATTCTTTTAGTGTTTCCATATTCAGTGGAGGTACAACCTTCCACCAGTTTTCAAATCAGAAACCTGGAAGTCATTCTTGAGTCCTCCCTGTCCCTCCTCCGCTTACCCCTACAATAAATCTCTTAGCTTTGTCTATTTTACTGGTAGGTATCTCCCAAGTGGCCCACTTTGGTCTACTTTTATTGCCACTGCTCTTTCTGGTCTTCTCTTGCCGATACGACAGCTACAGCTTCCTAACTGGTCTCTGCAGCCACTCTAGGCTCTCTCCAGCCCATTCTCCACCCTGTGGCATTTTGTTCAAAGGTTGCCCCTGCCTCAGTCTGCGATGCCCTGTGGCAGGTCCTTCCTACCCCCACACAAGCTTCTTCCCAGCCACTCAACACCTTGCTCCATTGGCTTCTCTGTTCCTCAAGTGCCTTCAGCACAGGGAAGTGCCCCTGTTCATCCCTCTACACCTCTCCTGGTTATTTGTCCCTAGCTTCCTAGCTCAGCTTAACCATCTGTACTCAGAGAAGCCTTTTCCGGAACTTCCAGGCCTTTATTCTAAGATATTACATATCAGAAATCCCTTCCCTCTGAACAGTTATCTTAGTTTTCTTTTTTTTTTTTTTTTCATATTTTGTGTTTTTTTAATTTATTTTTGAGACAGAGTATGAGCTGGGGGAGGGGTAGAGAGAGAGGGAGACACAGACTCCGAAGCAGGCTCCAGGCTCTGAGCTGTCAGCACAGAGCCCGGCGTGGGGCTTGAACTCATGAACCGTGAGATCACGACTCGAGCTGAAGTCGGATGCTTAACCAACTGAGCCACCCAGGGGCCCCTATCTCAGTTTTCAAGATGACATTCATTAAAGTGGTGTTCTGATTAATGCCATCTCCTAAGAAGAGCCTAAGTGCCATGAGTAAAGCGGGCCCAAGGCTGATCATGCTCACCATATTTCTCTAGCACCCAGCAGAGTGCCTGGCACGTATGAGATGAAGTTCCCTGGAGGAATGAACAAACGGTTGTGTCTCTAAGGCCCTGAAAAGACAACTACAACGGCCAACAGTATATATCTGTAGTTCGTGTTACTTACTTGTAAATAAAATCCGGTCCAGGCGTGACTGAAGGTTGTACAGACCTAGTGAGGGCAATGCCAAACCCAGCCAGTGTGAGTGAAGGGACGTTGCCTGCCCTCCGGCCATCTCCCACCTGGTCTTGTGATACTGGTGAACATGAACTTGAAAAAAATCATACATCCATCTTCTCTGAGAACAAACAGTAATTTTGAGGGACATACCAGTCCAAGTCAATATTGAGGGGAAAAAAAAGTATTTGTCATCACCTCAGGGTCATGGTTCCATTATAGATACAGTCAGCTTAGGTAACTATTCAGAAAAGTTATTATCTCCGTCTTCAAGCAAATAACCTTTTCCTGTATGTTTAAGAAGATACCAGGACAATTAAAGTCATTTAGCTCAAGACACAGAAGGTTCAAAGGTGAACTGATTATCTCAGGACATTCCTAGCTACTTCTAAATAAATTTTTTTCTACCTTAAAAAAATTACCGGGTGCACTGTTTATAAGACAAAATAAAAACTCGTTTTCCAACACTGACGTACAAAGTGATCAATACATTTATATATCAAAATTATTATACCTCTGTATACAAAACAGGATCTTAATCTTTCCTCTGTTGTTTTACTTATTTATAGATTTGTTCCAGAAATAATTTAAGACCGATTACAACACATAAAATACAGCAAAATAGCACAAATTATAAGTAAATTAAAAATGCAAAGGGAAAATAGGATAGGGACCAAAAATGGACTCAGAAATGAGGCCAATGAAAAAATGCCTTTTGTAGGGACTGACACGCTGCCAAGCAGTGCCGCCGGCTGTCTACACAAGGGTCCTCCTGCCCCTTTTCCTTCTACAGAGCCCTGACTCTGTTCTGGTAACAAGGGTCCTGTTCTCAGTCCTAGAAGATGAATCATGATTGACCTAAGGGAGTCATGGATCCCTTGCTGGACCGTTCTTGTTAGAAAAGAATGTCCTTATTGATGGAGACACTTTTAGTGAGATCTCTTACTTGTGGCTGGGAGCTTTCCACTGAGGCACTTGCTACTGGGTCGCATTTGTCTCTGAGCTTTTCAGCAGTCCACTCCAAGAGGGGCATTTGGTTAGAAATAACTCAGGATCCATAAAACAAACCAAAAAAAAAAAAACCAATCCTCTCCCTCAGGAAAGGCGCCATATTGCTAAGACTAAGACCAAATAAAATAAGGGTTTAAAAGGATCCATGTATTTATCCAGTGTGTTTAAAATCCCACCTGAAAACAACAACATAATAAAGATACTGTAATCAGCAATCCAAGCCAAACCGGCTTTCTTTTTTGACATAATTTATTATTCACCTTGAAGTTTCATTTTCTGCATGCTCCTTGAGTTAAAACATTATTCTTTGAGCCAAACGAAAGTGCATTTCACAAATTAATTTGGACACTGGGTGCAGAAAAGGTGTTCTTAGCAATCTAACCTTTGGCTTGTGAATACAGAGCCCTAAGTCTATGAGTTGGCAGACCAGTGGGGTGGGTGGGAAAAAGATCTAGATGGTTCCCATGTATTTTTTTTTATTTAGAAAGAATATGTATCTTACTCTGCGTAATTCTTCAGAAAAAGCGCGAGCATTCAACAGGACAGGGAAAGATCATATTCTAAAAAGGATCGTTTGTCCCTTTTAATAATGACATAGGAAAAGCTTCTATTTTTATATATAATTATGTTTTATCTAGGAATAGGCTTCTTTCTCCATTTATCTGTTTGTCTGTCTTATGTATTTATATTTAGCTTTTAAAGAAAAGAAACAAACATAGCACTGGTAGAAAGAATGTTTCCTTCTGTGTGTTGGGCTTGAGTGCTTGAACTCATGAGTCAACTGCTGTAGCTACCCAACTACCAGGAATAGTCCCGGCTCCAAGCCCGAAAAATCTCCTTTACTATTTTAATGACCAGAACTTGCTAATGCGGCGTGTGAAATGTAACCTTGGAAAGGAATGCTCTCCATACCAGGAAGTCTTCATGAAGGCTTGAGTTCTTGCCATAACTAAAAATGTGATGATGCATTACCGATGACTTCATCCCGAAATGAAAGCTAGCTGCCTGCTTCCATAATCCTCAGGGAGAATCGCACGGAGAAGAGGCTAACTTGGAAACAACATGGAGGAAAGACATTTCATTTGCTTTGTTGAATTAAATGAAGGAGCCCGTCTATGCAAGTCTGGAGAAGACACTTTGTAGACTCTGTTGTTCTCTAGCACTGACAGCACCTGCAGGGGGCTTCATAGAGACACAAAAAAAGAAAAAAGAGAGAAAAAGTTGCTGATGGGGTTTTTCCATGGGGTTGCCATGAACAAGGACTGTAGAAGCGAAATAATCTTCCCCGGTATTAGGCTCTGTAAGCCAGCAGTTCTGACACTTCCCACATCATTGCATACACTGGCTTTCTCTTTAGAAAAAGGGAATGGTTCCATTCCAGCTGATGGTGGCCTCTTTCCACTTGGTTCTGATGACCTTCTCCACTGGAGAAAACCGTCTCCCTGCTACATGTCCGTCTTCGTGTTGGTTTCCTTCCCAGTGATGGGAGTGAGTATCTGGGTGAGGAAAAGCCGGCAGTTAGGCCCGAGCCTCTATGCACCATTCCAGAGGAAGCCAGGAAGGAAGGAAAACAGGATGGGTGGACAGGAGTTAGGCTCAGCAAGCTGTGTTCCTAGAGCTGGTTGAAGAGAGGGGGGATTCCAGTAGGTGGTAGGTACAAATGCCCCATACAAAACTGCCATGGGTGGTACCATGGGTGGTTGTATTTTTTGGAACATGAATATTGATAAGTCATGTAATGTACATTCCAGCACCACGATGTGACACGTAGAGCCAGGTGGAGGTCACAGCGTGTTGTCAGGAAAAGCAGAAAAAGGAGAGCTCCTCACTTCTCAGCGCTTCTAAGAATGCGTTTACATTTTGGGGTGAAGGGTGAGGTAGTCTAGTGAGGTCGGCAAGAATGGGGCTCAAGGGCAGCTGTGTCTCATATGGCATCTGAGAAGGTACTTAACATCTCTCAGCCTCATTTATTCACTGAGTATTCATTGGCTACCTCAATTTCTTCTATGTGATAGATATCCCAGTATATACCTCATATGACATTTGGGAGAACGTAATGGGATTACCCATAAAGCTTCCAACATGGTGCCCAGAAGAGAATGCCTGCAGTGCGTGTGAATTGATACAAAAATGATACTTTCCTCAAAGAAGAGAGTAAAGTAGAAATGATAATATACCATAATATACAGTAAAATGTTGGACTGGGAGTTACTTGTTAGGCGAATGTTGTACAAGACGAGCAAACACTTCTAATAAATTTTAACTCAAGAAATGAGAGATGTCTTGAGTTAAAATAGTACGTGATGCCGAATATCATATGGTCACAACTGAGCCAACGGTTCCTGAAATTCTCTTTGATATACAAGTGCCTTGGATTATAAGTGTGTTTCCAGAATGAATTATGGTCACAAACTGAGGTTTTACTGTATATATTTTAAAATATATATATATTTTCAAATGTAAATATATATTTTAAAATATATATTTTTAAAAGTAAATATATGTTTAAAAATATATTTTGGGGGGGGCACCTGGGCGGCTCAGTCAGTTAACTATCTGACTCTTGATTTTGGCTCAGGTCACGATCTCACTGTTCATGAACTTAAGCCCCATGTCGGGCTCTGCACTAACAGTGTAGAGCCTGCTTGGGATTCTCTCTTTCCCTCCCTGCCTGCCCCTCCCCTGCTCACATGGGCTCTCTCTCTCTCTCAAACATAAATAAATACATACAGCTATATTTTTAAATAAACATTTTTTTTAGTAGGCTCTGTACCCAGTGTGGAGCCCAATGTGGGACCTTGAACTTACAGCGCTGAGATCAAGAGTTGGGTGCTTAATAGAATGAGCCACCCAGGCACCCCAAAATGATAATATATTTTAAGGAATATGTTGTCAATATCTCCCTAAATTAAATGGGCTCGTATATGTTTCTCATAATTAAAGAATTAGGAGCTACATAGATAAAACATTCACTGAGATACTTTTCCAGATTTCATCATAATGAAAAGTTGCTGACTGCCAGGCCTGTGATGCTTAATGACGAGAGTCCGACATCAAACCAACCCAGCCACCACCCGTAAAACCAAGGTGCCCAGTACAGACTCCTATTCTGGCCATGTTTCTTCCCTTGTCCAAAGGGCCAATGCTTAAAGACATCTTAAGTTTAGTCTTTTTCCTTAGGAGTTAAAAAAATTCTTTAATGTTTATTTTTGAGAGAGAGAGAGTGTAAGCAGAGGATGTGCAGAGAGAGAGAGAGAGAGAGAGAGAGAGAATCTGGAGCAGGTTCCAGGCTCTGAGCTGTCAGCACAGAGCCCAATGTGGGGCTTAAACTCACGAAACGTGAGATCAGGACCTGAGCCCAAGTCGAACACTTCACCAACTGAGCCACTCAGGTGCCCCCTCCTTATGAATTTAAAAGAACATGGTTGTAATTGAAATGACCCATGTGGCTCCCTACTTCTTCCATTGGCTGGAACCTCAAGTTTTGCTGGGACTGCACCTTAGTTACTAGTTGTTACTAATGGCCGCCACAGTGCCTGGCACTTAGTAGAACCTCAAAAATGCTTTCCGAACCACCTCAACAGAAATGCACTCTCAGTTTCCTTACTTCTGTCCCTGGATGATCATCTGATCCGTTGTAGGACAGAATTGACCAAATGGAACACACTCTCTGCCCAAATCCCTCTGGTTTTCCAGTTCTTTCCTCAGGCATTAAATGCCTTCCGTTCACAAATAAAAGTTCCTAAGAGGGCCTTTTGGAAATTTGGTTCTTCTCCTTTTTTTTTTTTTTTCCTCTTACTGAAAACTTATTTGTTCCCCTGCGCTACATCTAAACCCCCCGGCTCTTATTTCAAACAACCTTAGAATCCCCAGGTTGCAAAGCTGCGGTTTAGGCCCCCGGGACACACGCACGTTACAGTTCAGAAATCAAGCCTCCCCGCTTTCCTGCAAAGCCAGTGCCAGTATCTGCACAGCTGGGAAACATGGGCTGCCTGCATCTTTCTGAGCGCCTTCGAGCACTCGGCGCGTGGAGCCTGAGCCGCTCACCTACTGTAAGGTGCGCAGGCTTCTTCTGGGGGGGCCGGCCGCTGTAAAAGTACAGATCGAAGCGACGCTCCACTTTCCAGTCCGATAAGAGCTGCCTGTTTGTGCTAAAGAGGACGCTGGGATTCCCGCTGATGCTGCAGAGCCAAACAGGTACTCTGGGAGTCTTCAGCCTGCTGCCCACCTGGAAGGGAAGAGGGGAATGCAGATGAATGCGCAGATTTTGTCACTCCACGCCATCGTCGTGATCAGAAAACAGCTCCGAGGCCTCTGGTTGAGCTCGTCGCTGCGCTGGGCACCGTGCGCGCAGTAGGTTCGAAGTGAAGGCTTCCTCACGAACGAATTTACATGGATGAAGGGTGTGGCGGGGTGGTCACGCTGCGGTTTTGGGGTGGCTTCATGGAGGACATAGAGCCGCCTCAGTTTGGTTTGCAAGTTAAGTAAGGAAACAATAAACTGAATTATAAGCGTACAGGTGGAATAAGAGGACTTTAATCTGTCTTTGTCACTGCCTGGTGTATTTACTCCTATGCCCCAGGTAGGACAATATTTCATTTGGCAGATGGTCAGGTTTTTGGAAACACTGACCATTGAGAAAACAGGAAAGAGAAAATATTTAGAATACAGAAATATAGAATATTTTGAAGATAGGAAAGAGTTCCAGGGAAATGAGGAAAATCCACACACACACACACGCAATATACACATAACTACATGTTAACATGTAAGTCAAATGTGAAGATATACTTAGAGCTGAATATACTAGCTTTGCATCACGATAATAATATTAAGTTTACTCTTTTAAGTAGTTTATCTAGTTTTTCCAGGCAACTGTCAATTCGGCAGCTAGTGAATTAGATGGACCAAAGTACCACTCTGACAAGCATAGCCCCTGAGGGTAGCGTGATATTATAGTGCATTTCTATTTATGATATTTACCATTTTGTTTAAAGCGGCAGGAAAGCACATATTTTTTTTTAAGAGTACCATTAAAATTCACTTACGTTAAAAGCTATTTTTTTTCTACTTAGAGAAATAAGCCTGAGCTACGTGGAAAAAAAAACATCATTTTCACGTGACACCAAGGAAAGCTATAGACCTCAGCTTTGGTGTGTCTTCCCATAATGGAAGGACCTGATTCAGTGTCTTTTCTTCTCGGTCCTTAGAGTTGTACTGTGTGTTCAGGAACAGATTCTGTTTTACAGAAAATCCAGCTTTGAAAAATTACCACGTTTCGTAAACCCGAGTATTAAAGGCTAATAACTTGACATTTCAATTTCTCAATAGGTCTATTCAACTCCCTTTGTTTTGCTTTAGTTTAAATTCTTCGGTTGTGGGGGAGTGGGTGAATCAGAGACGCTTTTGTCTTTAAGATGTTCACTATTAGCTACCATAGAAAAATGATATTACTGTGTTTGAAAGACAGAGCTTAGTTTTAGTTTAATAATTTAAAAAGGGGTTGTAAGCCTCGTGCCCCAATTTGGACATGGTCATTGTAGGTGCTGGATTCTCTTATCTCCTCTCATTAGAATGAGCCCTGGGCGGAGTATAATGTGAGCATCTCACATACCAAACGGGCAAGTCGCCCACTGGCTACACCGGAAATAAAACACAGAGGATGGGCCATTGAAGCCACCGAATGTGTTTACATTCCAAGAATCCACCCACAAGTTGCAAGTAACATTGCAACCATTCATTAGTTATAAAATAAGCACTTTCTTTCTTAGGCTTTCTTGCCATGGTACCTTAGGTACTCAGGTTATATGGAGTCAAAATGTGATCTGCAGGACATATGCAAGTATTAAGGTTGGAAAACTTGGATGAATGAATTGGGAAGTTGAGAGCTATGTGGAATAAAATGTCACTTATTTTGAAAGTCAAAAGAATTAGATTTGGGCTGATTTTCACCCAGTGAAAGTTCCTGTAAATTTATGTCTAGGCGGAGGTAATAGAATATAGACATATATGATATGGGAGTTTTTGTAACATAGGCAAAAGTCAACTGGCACTCAGGTGACACTCAGCAAGATGCTGACAGCACACTATTGTTACTTTATGCAACAACGTAACAGTTTTCTTTTCTGAACTCAAAGATTTTATTAGAGTAGGAGGAAAATGAAGTCGTTATAAACACTACAGTCTCCAGCCCCCAAAGTAACCATACAGAGACTCCACACTGAGCAAGCAGAGCCTTACTTGCCCTGAGAGATTCTGGTGAAAAGGAAAATGTCACGCATGACTGTCAAGGCCGTGCGGGTATTCACTCTACGAGGCAAGCCTTAAGATTACAGCTGAGAACACACCTGGTTTAAAGTGAGTCCTGTAGGGACGCCTAGGTGGCTCAGTCAGTTAAGTGTCCAACTCCCTTATTTTTTTCTTTTTTTTTTTTGAGAGAGACAGAGACAGAGCAAACGGGCAGGGGAAGGGTAGAGAGAGAGAGGGAGACACAGAATCTGAAGCAGGTTCCAGGCTCTGAGTTGTCAGCACAGAGCCCAACACAAGGCTCGAACCCATGAACTGTGAGACCCATGACCTGAGCCGAAGTCAAATTCTTAGCTGACTGAGCCACCTAGGCGCCCCAGTGTTCAACTCTGATCTTGGCTCAGGTCATGATCTCACAGTGTGTGAGTTGGAGCCCGCACTGGGCTCTGTGCTGACAGCGAGGAGCCTGCTTGGTATTCTCTCCCTCTCCCTCTCTTCTCTGCTACCCCCCGCCCCCCAAACGAATAAATAAACTTAAGAAAAAAGGCAAGTCCTGAAAAAACAAAACAAAGCACCTCCTGACTGAATCCAGCCAAATATTATATCCCCTTTTTTCTTAGCACACCCATTATGTGCTTGACGAACTTTCAGCGAAGAATCGTATTGCTTTTGGGTAGGCAGTTTATCAGCTAACCCCCACCCCCAAAAGCAGCATTCTAAATATGTTGTATTGGTGAGATTCCCCAATGCAGAATTTGTGCATGTTGCCTCATGTTGCTATGGTAAAAAGGAAATTAACTTGTGATACAGTAGTGCTATAAATAAAATACCTTTCTCCTTAAGTTCACTCATTGTATAACAAGCCTGGGAGGTTTGGCATCGCATGCGGCATGAAGCCTTTCCTAACATGTATCATTTAAGCCAGTGTAAAGTTACAAGGACAGGACAAAGGATGGACAAACTCTAACCACTACAGGGCAGGGATTGAGTCCATGGAATTCATTTTTTTATGCCATCTAGAACAATGGTGCTTACAATGTGCCTTTGCATAATGAGCTTGATATTGCCAGTCCCAAGGGTCCAGTCTGGTAATTGGAACAGGAGGAAGGTGTTAGAAATTTGTGCTCTCCGCCCTGATTCCTGGTGAAGATTCGGGTGCGTAACTGTGAGTGCTCTGGCTCTCTGTCTCTGCACCTGGAACACGAAGTTGATGTAACTTCCCTCAGCGAGATTGTAGGTATGTTGTCGTGTTTGCAGGATGCCGCCTCAGCAACTTAGTGCTAGAGCGCCGTGGGTGGAGCTTCGCGTGGTGGGTGGAGCTTCACGTGCAACGTTCGCAGTTGGATTTCTTCCTACCGGTCCCTTTAAAGGGAATTTCAAGGGGAAAGAGGCGACGACGGATGGGATGGTGGTACGTTCTGCCAGGGCTGCCAGGGGAGTAATTCCAGCAAGACCTAAATGGCTTCAGTCCCTTCTAAGAACCAGAGTTGATTTTTCTTCTCCGTGGCAGGTGCGAAGATAATGCGAACCTCCTAAGGCTTTCCAGATGGTGTTAGACTCAAACTGCTTTATGTTCTCACTTAGGTATTGGAACCTCACACTCAAACCTGTACCTTCAAATAGAAAAGTGACGGGAGGCTTCAAAATAGCGCCTCGTCCTGTAGGTAGCTGGCTGCGTTCCGCAGGAACTGTCAGTCTGGTGGGCTCTGGGGGGGCTTGTCGTGTCATCTAATGAGAACTCCATTTTTTTTTTTTTAAATCTCACCCACTGGGCTGTGACATTGGGACTGAAAGACGTGTGTTTTTGCAGTCTCTGCGATTTTATCCCAGCGTTAAGAAGAGATTTACTTTAGGAAGATAGACACAGTGTTTACAGGATGGGCTTCACCGTTAGCATGCTGGTTTTCTTTTGAACTCGGAAACCTTTCTTACAGTAGATTTTCATGCAATCTGCTGATATGCAGCACACAGCCGAGGCAGGAGCCCCTAAATACCCGTAAAGCGCTTATGTACCCAGCTGGCACGTTCCTGAATCCTCTGTGGAGGAGTTCCCCTACTCAGAGCGGAGAGGAAGGCGAGCGGCCGTGGGGGTCTTCAATCCAGTGATACAGAGAGCACTGTTCTAGAGCCACATCTAGTTCTTTCTCAGGCAGACTTTTGTTCGGTTCTATGACAGGAGACTCTGAACTATTGGACTTCTGGATACGCTGCAGTCATGTGGGTCATCTGGTTAGCACGTCTCTGAGTCCCACGGAGCTTGTCCTTCCGGACATCCGTGTGACACACTCGGTCTGCCAAACCAGCAGGTGAAGGAGAGCAGCTGTTCTTCAGACTGCGTCCCAAGTACATGTAGCCCACGATCAACCTAAACAAGGGCTTTAGCCTAGAGGTCAACGTAAAAAGCTCTAGCTTGTTGAGTCCTGCCTTCTAACCCCTCCCCGTGGTTTTGCCACAATCTAAACGCTAGAGTCTAACATCAGTGTACCCATAATTGATATTACAGGTGATAGCACACAAATGAACCTACAGCTATATGTAAATACATAGATACGGCAGATTATAAAAGCGCTTATGATAGAATATAATTCTAAGAACTGGCATTTTGTATTTATCACTCTATCAGAAGACGAGAAAAGATGATAACGGCAGGCAGCATGACGCAGTGGGCAGAGTGGGGGCTTTGACGGAGGCAGATCCGGCATCCTGACACCAGCCCTAATACCTAGCGGGTGGCCATGGGCAAGTTCCTACACTTTTCTCAGCCCGGATTTTCTCGTATTTAAAATGAACGGTCAAACAACAGACACTAAAACGAACACTTACACCTGTGAGTAGAAGTGAGGAGTAAATGAAATAAGGTATCGCTGCAGTGGCTCGGAAAGAGCCTGGCCCATTGTGTGTGCTCTATACAAGAGGCTATTAGCATTCCAATGAGCAAATAAGCTTCATACGTACTTTAATTACCATCTTCGGGAATGTGAAAATATATGTAAAATTATATATATATATATATATACACATAGATAATTATGATGCGTTATGGATTGCTTTTATCCCTCAGATAATGAGCTGATACAGAAAGGATTAAAAAAGCACCTCGTGATTAAAAAAAAAGAACCTTTATATGTATACATGTATACGTCTAACATAGTCATATATGTCAGCAGTTCAAGTAAGAAAACTAACCGCCAGCACGATTTGCTCTCTAATACATTTGTTCTGAAACCAAACTCCAGGTGCATGACAGAGACGACATAATAAACATCCCCAGGGTTTCCAGCCATTAGGGTCCAATTGCAGGCAATTTTCGCTGAGGGCAGGATCATAGGCATCTCCCTGGAGAGAGAACACTGAGTCCGAGAAGGAAGGATGAAAAGTCACATGAAGCACTTTTCGAAAAGATAGAAGCATTGGCGACTGGACTTCTATGTAGATTTTAAAGCTCACCTGCGCGGTTCCCATGCTTTGTCCTACCTCCAATTTACGAGCCAGCATTTGGATGGTGGTCCTGTGCTGTCTGGTACATTCTGCCCTCTTCTCGGCAGGAAAACTCTTATTTTTTACCTTATGCCTTGGCCTTTTGACTTACTATAAGGTCCCTGCAAACATCTACTTTATTATTGGAGGATATTTTAGGCTCTGCAGGTAATTTTCTTTAGAGCATGATTTAGCAGCCGAGCCGACTTGTATAGAAAGAAATAGGGTCCCGAGAAAACGGTAGCGCTGATCTCTGTAAATTCTTGGCTCTCCGAGGCACACTCTCTCTCTCTCTCGGTCTCTCTCTGTCTTTTTGTGGCATATTCTTTGACACAGTCCCTTTTCTCAGAGCAACTGAGAAGCTAGTTAGCAAACATCTATTTAATTTTAATTTAATACATTTGTTCCCCAAAGCCCTGCAGATATTTAAAGTTGAAACCTGTCAACCTTTCTGATACCAGTGGAAAGAAGACACTCTTTGCAACAGCTAGTTTTCCAAGTCTACACACGTGGATTTAATCAGTTAAGTCTAACGAGATATTTTTGCCCCCTTCCTTTAAAGCATCAGTTCAACCAGGGCAATGTTTTCCCCCAGAGAATATTGGCCAATGTCCAGAGACCTTTTTGGTTGTCACATCGAGGGGCAGAGCTACTGGTGTCTAGTGGGTAGAGGCCAGGAACGCTGCTCAACAGCCCGTAATGCACAGGCCAGCCCCCGCCACAAAGGAATTATCCAGTCTAAGATGTCAGTGCTGAGGCTTTCGAGCCGTTTTCTAGAACAGAGGTCTCTGAACCCAACTGCACATCAGCATCCCTTGTGGACTTTAAAACTTCCCATGCTTAGATGCTCTCTAGACCAAACAGAACAAGGTCATTGGCTAGGACTGGCTATGCCCTTGTGACCCGGTACAAAATGAAAACACAGGGACCCTTATTCAAAAACTGTTAAGAATTTTAAGGTGGTGACAGCAAAGCATTAAACCAAGGGCAAGGCCTTCCGAGTGTGGGGCCCTGCGTGTCTACACGGCACCTATGCACAGGAAGCTGACACTGTTTCGGGGGATGACCCGGGCAGTGGTAGTTTTAAAGGCTCTCTGAGTGGGCCAAAGACTTTAACGGACGCTTCACCGAACAAAATATACAGATGGCAATGACGGGGAAATGAAAATAAAAACAGCAATGAAATATGACTACACACCTATGAGAACGGCCAAAATCCAGAACACTGACAACACCAAAGGCTGGCGAGGATGTGGGGCAGCAGGAGCTCACTCATTGCTGGTGGGAACGTGAAAATGTCTGGTTACTTTGGAAGACAGTTTGGCGGTTTCTCACAAAGCTAAACACCCTTTTTCTTCTTCAAGTTTATTTTGAGAGAGAGAGAATGCGTGTGCAGGAACACACAAAATAAGCAGGGAGAGGAAGAGAGAGAGAAAGAGACAGAATTCCAAGCAGGCTCCACGCTGTCAGTCCAGAGCCTGATACAGGGCCCAGACTCATCAACCTTGGGATCATGACCTGAGCCAAAATCAAGAGTTGGGACACTTAACCGACTGAGCTCCCCAGGTGTCCCCAAACGAAACACTCTTCTCCTATGTCCAGCAATTATGCTCTCTAGTATCTATCTAAAGACGTTGAAAGCTTAGGTCCACATAAAAACCTGCACATGCATTTCTAAAATACAGCTTTATCCATAATTGCCAAACCTTGGAAGCAAGCAACATGTCTTCTGTAGGTAAATGGATAAATAAACTGCGGCACCTCAATGGAATATTATCAGTCAATGAAATATTATTTACAATATCCCATTGGAATACTATGCAGCACTATAAAGAAATGAGCAATTGACCTGTGAAAAGACATGGAAGAACCTTAAACTTACATATTGTTTAGTGAAAGAAACCAATCTGAAAAGTCTACATACTGTACGAACCCAACCATATGACATTCTGAAAAAGGTAGAACTATAGACACAGTAAAACGCAGTTATTGTTAGGGTCTGGGGGAGGGAGGGATGACTAGTTGGAGCATGGAGGATTTTCAGGGCAGCGAAACTACTCTGTCATGCTATAATGGTGGACACACATCATTATACATTTGTCCAAATCCATGTATTATACAACACCAAGGTTGTAATGTGAGGTAAGCTATGGAGGTTAGATAATTACGATGTGTCACTGTAGGCTCCTCAGTTGTAACATATATGCCATTCTGGTGGGGGATGTTGACAATGGGGGAGGCTACACGTGTGGGAGCAGCGAGTACACAGGAAATTTCTCTACCTTCTGCTTAATATTGCTGAGAAAAAAAATTGCTCAAAAAATGAAGTCGACTGGAAAACCAAACTCTCCAGGTCATTTCGATGGGCAACCAGTGTTGAGATCACTGTTCTCTAGCATTTATTGCCTCTGTCCTTCCCCAAATAATCAGTGTATGTACAGGTATTGGCCCGTGTAGGACTCATCACTGTATCTGGACACAGAGCTTCACGATTAGGAGATGATGAGTGAATGTGGCCAAACGAAGCACTATAGTGTCATTCTTTATCACCTGTCGTAAATTTATATGTGTATCGGCCATTTTGCCTTTCCAACAGGCTTCGGCATTCGTGATTTTGTTTGCTCTCCACGTCAGTCCTGTGGTTGCAGAGCAGGTGTTGGGACATTAGTGTGAGATGAGGAAACAGGCTTAGAGAGGTTAAGTGACTGGTTTAAGTGACAGCCCTGTGAGGGGCAGGGCAAAGCCTCCAACCCAGTCTCCTGATTTGCTGGTCAGGACTGTGTCCTATGTGTTACAGAAACTCCTTCACTTTTATACTAGGTTTGCAAAGTGTGGTACGGAGTGCCGATTGGTGGCCTGTGGCAGGAACATTAGTGGCACAGGGATGAGCTTTAAAACGAAACATATGGGGGTGCTGGGTGACTCAGTTAAGAGTCCAACCAGCTCAGGTCATGATCTCACAGTTCATGGGTTCAAGCCCTGCATCGGCTCCCTGCTGTCAGAGCCAGAGTCTGCTTGGGATCTTCTATCCTCCTCTCTCTCTGCCCCTTCCCCCTCATGCTCACTATCTCTCTCTCTCTCTCTCTCAAAAATAAATAAACATTAAAAATATTTTTTAAAAACATTTATTTAAATATGTGTTAGAAAAAAAATCATATGTCAAGTCCGTGGCTTGTATTACTGCTGCAGAAAAGATTATATTAAAATTTTTAAAGTGAGTTGATTTAAAGAAAGATATTAATCAAGAACTAGCAGAGTGTGGAGCAGGTGTAGAAATATGACAAAGCTGTGAACTACCTACTCAAATGACTGAAATGTGAGAAACACGGTTTTAAATATTGTAATTTATCATGAGAATACAGTGAAGTAGCAGGAAAAAGCTTTGTAAGAATAGACAAAGCAGTGAAATTACTATTGTGGTGTTTGTGCCTCCATTCCTTGAAACTTACCCCCCGGGTCCCCCCCCCCCATTTTTCTCCAAACTAAGTCTTGGCATATTATCAGGCTAGGATGGGCACGGGGTGCTTGACCATGGATATCAAGCGACAATGTGTGGTTGAAAATGAAGACAAACACGTAAAATGAAATCTCTAAGTCCCTTAGTTGCGACTTAATTTTCCTATTTATTATGCATATTAAATTCTAAGAGGAATTCCTAGATTATCTGGGACCGAGTGACTAGGAATTTTATAACAGTAACAAATCCCATCTCTGTCCAAGGTATATTCAAAGTACAGCCTTTCACATTCATACGGTGGAACTCTTCGCGTCCGTTAAATATAAGGAAGGACATACACTCGTTGACTGTATGTGCAGATATTTGTGTTAAATGAGAAAAGCAGATTTCAGAAGAGTAGAATAGAACATATTTATATAAGAAAGAAAAAGAGAAGGAAGCGTTTCTGAAAGGATTGACCCCCGGGTGATGATGGGATTGGGTTCATTTCTTTTACTTGTAGCTTATCTGTCACTTCTCATTTCTCTATGCTGGGCCTAGATTTCAAACTCAAGGAATAATAAGCAAACTTTGAAACACGCCCGTATGCAAAATGTGCTTAATTCTGCTATGGTCAAACTCGACCTTTGTGATGCCATCAGACACGTGATTTTGCAGGTGTCACAGATGTGGATTTCTTTGTTTTTAAATTTTTTTTTTAACGTTTATTTATTTTTGAGAGACATGGAAACAGAGCGTGAGCAGGGGAAGGGCAGAGAGAGAGGGAGACACAGAATCGGAAGCAGGCTCCAGGCTCTGGCTGTCAGCAAAGAGCCTGACGCGGGGCTCGAACTCACAGACCGCGAGATCATGACCTGAGCGGAAGTCGGCCACTTAACCGGCTGAGCCACCCAGGCGCCCCCAGGTGTGGATTTCATGAATAAGGCATTGTGGCCAGGACCAATAGTGGGAAGACTAGTGAAGTTCTGAATATAGAAAGATCTTATAAAGCGTGGAGTCTTGTGCACACGAAAGGGATTTTGAGCTGAACTGGGAGCGTGAAGGACAGGCAGGCACTGGGCAGCAGGGCCCTCGTTCGGTGCTGGTGATTGGGAGAGGTTGGAGACATTTGTCACCATCACACTGGATTACATCCTTAGCAAATTTCATGGCCACTCCAGAGAGGTGTTGCTTTTCACAACACCTGCCCTACCTTCCCTGAGTTTTAAGGTAAAGATCTTTGTGAAAATATCACAGAAGCATCTTGGATTTGTGGTTTGGGGTGGGTGTATGTGCTTTCTCCCCCTCTCTCCTGTTTGTTTTTTGCAGAATCACATCTTACTTAATTCTCTGGTTATTTTTTCAACAGCACATTCTACTTTCTGGTTGTCAGAGATTGTCAGTCCCCTGAGTTGGAAATCTTTTTTGAGAAGAGTTTCCTGAGGGGGGGCCCCCTCTTTTTCCCCAGTGATTTTTGTTTTAAAGCTTTAAGCCATAGGTAGAAAATATGCACCCATTTGCATAAATGCAGGATTGGGAAGATACCCATTAGCTGCTGACGTATTGATTTCTGAGAAGGAGGCCTGAGCTGGGTGCAGATAAAGGGGATTTCCCTTTATCCCTTTATGTTTCAAGTATTGTTTTTCACAAAATAATTTGCATATTACTTCTATGGCCTGTCCTCTATATGCATAAAAATGCATAAAATAAAATATGGAGCAAGGACAGGGACTTATTTACATTTAGACTCTGAAAGTCTCTTGTGTACGTGTATATGGTGCGTGAGAGATATGCAGGGATATAATAAGGGAAAAAGGTAGCTCAGATTTTCATTGCCTTAATACCGACCCTAAAAAAACAATCAAAATATTGACACTCTGGTTGTGTGGTTGGGAATCAGAACACACTTACCTGTGAAAGCCTGTCGTCCTCCAAGGTGTCCTTACCCCACCGCAAATATCCGACGTCACTGCGGGCCAGGACCCCGTGTAATAATTCTTGAGACTTTCCTTTCTGACAGCCATTAAAGACATTTGGACTTGCTCTTCCGGTTAAAATCATGTTCAAAACTGCCTAGAAGACACGGTTTACACATATTTATATTTTAGGTAGCAATGACAAAAGGACTTAATTTCTCTTTTCTTTTAGTAATCACTGAAAAATCACCAGTTTACTTAAAAGAATGAAAGACTATATTTTCAGGGATCATTCTATAGTTCGCTACTAGAGAAGTTTCTCTGAACGTGTAGAGTACTTAAAAGAATGAAATCACACAATACATAATGCAGGAAACACATGTGGTAGACCTTTGGTAGTGTTAAAACAGAAGTTTACTGACTTTGTTTCTGGAGCCATGCCCCATAACTCCCCATGTGCCCCACTTAGGTCTGATTGCCCTTCTTCCCTTTACATTTCTTATAAACTCTGGTTTCCATAGCTGTGATTTAAGAAGCCACAAGCTAAGATGTTTTCACAGTACTTTTCCTTCCATGATTTGGGATTCCTGGTGGGTCCTGGTCAAGATATTTCCTAACGGGTCTGGAGAACTTCAGGAAAGTGGGGCTCTCGGAGGGAAACTGGAAAGAGTCTAATGGAAATGGGAACGTAGGTTCTGATGACAAACTCGTATTAGCATCTTCTGAGTCTTTCAAAGATAACCCAATCACTCTCCACTTCAGGAGAGAATATGCTAAATTGAAAAAAAAAAAAAAGCCTCATTCAGATTTTACAACAGAAAGACAAAGTCTCTCAACCTACCTGCCTGCACAGGAAGCCCCCAGCACTTGGTTGTAACAGATGAGTGGTGGAGGTATCTAGGTCCTTCTGAAGCCTGCAGAATGCAAGATGTCACCAGCCTTCGGTCAGAGACCATGACTGCCCCAGGAACCCGCAGCCCCTCCTTCTTCCACCTCCCAACACTAGGTTTGCCTCGTCACTGTCCCTCCCATGTGCTTTGCCCCTTCCATCTCTCACCGGAAAAAGCTTCTAATACCCAGGCTGCGGAGGTGATGGGAAAAGCTATGGATGCAGTGGGGGAAGCCACTGACAGGTGGTAAGGGAGAAGGGTGAAGTGACAGATCTCACATGTTAGGACCCTTGCGTGTGTGCTCTGTGTGGGTCCTGGGCTCAGTGGAGAAATTGTTTGCTCTGAGTGACAAGGGACACTTGGCTTAGAGGAGTGACACATGACTGCTCCAGAGAGTGCTGGCTCAAGACAGAGTTGAACAGACTGTTCAAGTGGAAAATACTAGTTTGGGGGTTAAGCCCATTTCTTGAGTGCAGAAGGGCTGCCTCTACTATTTCACCGGGGACCAGGGCTCAGGGTCCCACCCCAGACAACAGAGAGTCCAGGCGAATGTGGCTCCTGCTCTCACCCAGGGAGAGGTGCTGAGTGCTGTTATATGAGCTGTGATGTATTCTTGAAGGAACCTGTTCACAGGACTGAAGTCATGCCCTTCTTTTCTTTAAAAAAAATTTTCTTTTAAAAATTTTTTTAAGTTTATTTTGAGAGAGACAGAGAGAGAAAGTGAGCATGGAGGAGGGGCAGAGAGAAAGGGAGAAGGGGAGAATCCCAAGCAGGATCCACATGGTCAGTGCAAAGCCTGATATAGGGCTCAGATTCACGAACCATGAGATCATGACCTGAGCTGAAACCAAGAGTCAGAGGCTTAACTGACTGAGCCACCCAGGCGCCCCTAAGTCATGCCCTTCTTGAATGAGAACTAAAAGCTTGGGTCAAGCATGGTGAGTGCTTTGGTGGCATCAGATATAGTTCAGGGCAGCATTGTCCTAAGTGTGGCATGATTTAGGTGGTATAGTCATAAGCATTTAAAAACACCGTATAGTGGGCGTGCTTAACACATTCTTCTTTAGCACAGAAAACACATGATTTAAAAGATATTAATGTTAGGAAGAAGTTAATATTTAAATTTGTGTTGAAAATAGTTAAGCAAATAGAAATACAGACCACAAAAATGTGATGATGTTATGCAAAAGACAAGTGTTAGGAGATTTTTTGCTTCAGGGCTTGTAACTCTTCCTTTCTAGAGTCTCTGATTCTCTGAAAGATTATCTTCCTTTCAGAGCCCAGAAGAAAGTCTACTTCTTCTGAGAAGCCTTCCTTGATTAATCTATCTACTGGTGACCCTTCCTCCTCTGGAATCTCCTAAGACTCCTTGTCTTTACACCTCGCTTGGTACATTAAGTACCACCTGTGGCATGCCCAATATCTCTCTGTATATCTCCTGTCTTTCCCGGACGGGATCCTGAAGGAGGTCAGGCCATCTCTTCTTTTATTTGTATTTCCCACTGTGCCAAGAACGGGGCTTTGCATATCATAGAAACACAACAAATACCTGTGGGTATATCTTATTGTGCCTATAAATAACAAAAAACTCGTATTATGAAAATTATACAAATAAGTTTTGGTATTATCTGTCAGTATGTATAGCCACAAGTAGAAGGAAGCCACCACCGTACAAGAAAAAGCAGATTCAAACCTTTCTGATGACATCCACTCACCCATTAACACGGCCAACATGACTACAGAAAAGGAAGAATCAACAGAAAAGCATCGACAAGGGAAAAACTGTACTCAGGTTTCCAGTAGGGCATGAAAATATTTTCCGATACAAGAGTACACTGCCTATGTGATCTCAGAGCTATAGGAAATATCTGTGCAAATATTCGTTGACTTTACCTTTCAAATGTTCTGGAGAAGATCAGGCTGTACAGAAACAGGATGACACCATGGCTTCCTTCCTCTTTGAACTATTTGAGGGGACAAAACAAACGCATGTTTGCCTAAGAGCGATGGAGCTATGTCTATCTCCAGGCATGAATTCAAGGATTTATAGCCCAAGATGATTTTTTTCTAGCTGCTGATAGGACAGCTTCCCGAGGCCACCTTCACTCTCGAATGCATTTGTCTTCCTTGTTCCAGGTCTGCCCTTGGCACTGTCATTCTCCTGCTTTTTCACCTATTTTTCTTTCCTCCTCTTCTATCACATGATTGTCTTCAAATCATGGCTAGGATGTAGTGTGTCTTTCCTCTCCATTTTTCCAGCATCCATCCTAGCCCAGGCCCTTGGTGTGCTCTTGGCTGGCCCCCTTCTCAGCCTCTCCTTGGTCGGGGCCTCCCTCTCTCCTCACTGCTTTATAGAAATACCTTTGGAGTTACACAGATCTAGGTTCAAAACCAGCTCTACCATTACTCTTAGTTACGAACTTGTTTGAGTTTCAATCGCCTCGCCTGCAATTGCAGGTAAATTGCAGCTTTGCGGCAAAAGTTAAATGAAATAATGCACAGTAGCTACTTTAGTTCTTGGAACATGCTAGAACCACAGCAAAATTATTTCCTGTCTCTCTTTAAGGCACTTCTGCCCTCTCTCTTTTCTTGGCAAGGCTATTTTTTCTGTTCAAGAGTTTTCGAAGGTGCCCTGTGATCTCCAGGATCAAATCCAAATTGCCCAACTAACATTCAGGTAGTAGGTCTTAGCTTTGTGTGAATATTCTGCCCGCTGAAAAGAAGCTTGTTGGCTGGCTTTCAAGGTTCCCAGGTTAAAGCATCTCCTTTAAAGGCATTGTATCAGGAAGGCTTCTGCTAAAGTGCAGGTGCTTTCCCTTTTATGGATTAATCTGTCCCCATCACTCTCTGTGACCTGGCAGGGGCAGGAGCCTCAGGCAGTAGCAAATTCCGGTGCCACAGGCATCAGACAAGAACCCAAATGGGTGTGCTACAGAGTGGGAGAAATGAGGAGAGGTGGAGTCCGAAGCAAACTGGGGACACTGGTGTGTTCGTTTCCTGTTGCTGCCATAACAAATTACCACAAACTTGGTGGCAGAAAACAACATGAATTCCTTGTCTTACGCTTTTGGAGGCCTGAAGTCCCAAGATGGGTGTCACTTCATGAGTCTGATTCAAACCGCTGGCAAGCCCATGTTTCTCCTGCAGGCTTTGTGGGTGAGGCTCTTTACTTCCTCTTCCAGTTTCTAGACGCCATCCTTATCCTTGGCTCATGACCCCAAGTTGTGATCCTACAGAGTGAGCCCTCTTCTCTCTCTCCTACCTCATCACACCGCTTTCTCTCTCCTGTTGTCCACTTTTTCTTATAAGACTCTTATTATTAATTGAGCCCCCCCCAGGAAAATTCAAGATAATCTCCCTTTTTCAAGGTCTTTAACTTAATCACACCTTCAAAGTCCTTTTACCAGGTAGGAGGCATCATTCAGCCCATCACACTTTGTCCAATTGGAAGTCACTGCCCGCCCGCGTCAGCTAACTGAGGCCATGCCAGCATACAGGCATAGTGCAGCCAGGTTTTCTGATTTTTTTTGGTTGGGGGGGGAAGCTAAAAATCCAGGTTTTTATGTGGAATTTCCTGATTGTTTTTGAAGAGTGGCTGAGTCAAATGTTTAAAAATACAACACTGTGTGGATTAATGCTGTTGATCACATATGATGGGTGTGTCAGTTTCCTAGGGCGGTCACAAAAGTTACGAGAGAAATTTGAATTGCTTGAAACAATAGAAAGGTATGCTGTCACAGTTCTGGAGGCTAGATGTCTGAAATCAAGGTGTCAGAGCATGGCCATACTGTCCCTGAAGGTGGAAGGGAAGGAGCCTTCCTTTCATCTTCTAGCTTCTGGTGGCTACAGGCAATCCTTGGAGTGCTTTGGACTATAGGACACATCACATCATGAAGTCTCTGCCTCCATAATGACATGGTTCTCCCTGCATGACTGTGTCTGTGTCCAAATTTCCTGCTTCTTGTAAAGGGACCAGTCACTGGAATAGGGCCAACCCTAATCCAGCACGACTGCTTCTTGACTTGATTACATTTGCAAAGATCTTTTTCCAAATAAGATCCCATTCACAGGCCCCTGGGGGTTAGGACTTGAACGTATCTTTTGGGGAGATGAAATTCAACCCACAACGGTAGGTCTGCTATTATCCATATGTAGCCCTCAGACCTCTGTCTTGAGATTTCTGTCTTAAGATGGGACACAGGAATGGGACATAATACTGGTGCATTTTAATAGTGAGTGGGTTTGGTAAAGGTTTGGCAACGGACTTCATAACATGCAGTCTCTGCTCAGGGGCACCCTTGAGAGGAGCATCAAGTGCCCTTGATGGAACATGCGACCAAGTTCTCCCATCACTGAGGAAACGGTGCCAGCGCATCCCCAGAGTGGCTATGGCAACAGTCAGCACGCCTCTGTTTGACACAGGTAGCTCTTGTGTCAGGCTCACCCACACGACACAGTCGGGCTCTTCTTAGGCTCTTAATACTTATTCCAGCTTGACTCTTAGCCTTTGATAGAAAAAGCCTGTGTGTAGTTTCAGCTCTGATCCCGATTCTCAATTCCGGCTACACTTAGGAATCCCTCCCAGATGTGGGGGCCTTCCTTTTGAATCAGACTACCCCAGGTCTGAGTTGAGGGGATAGAAGACAGAGAGGGAAGGGTTTGCCTCTTTTTGCTGGAGGCTCATTTCTTACATGGTCCTCTGAATCTGTGTAACCCCATTAAACATCTTCTGCCCACAGCAGAGTCCCTAAGCAGGCTTCTAACTTAATATTTCATGTCAGGTATTTAAAATCCATTATACAGATTTTATTATAAATTTGATTATATATAATTTATATTATATTAATTATGCCTTTATATTAAAGCATAAACATATATTATAAAATAACCATAAATTTAGTACCTTAAATAATAGAAATTTTGAAACTAATGTAACACTCTTTGTTATACTGGAATTAAAATGAAAAACTTCATTAAATTTAAAAACAAAACAAAAAATAATCCAAATTTATTATCTTACAGTTCTGGAGATCAAAAGTCCAAAATGGGTCTTACTGGGCTAAAATGGAGCTGTCACCTGGCCCGCTAGAGGCTCTGTTTCCCTGCCTGTTATAGCTTCTAGTGGCTTGTCCCCTACTTCCATCTTCAAAGCCAGCAGCGGCAGCTGACACTTTTCTCACAACATACACTCTGGCTTCTGTTTCTGTCTTCCTCTTCCACATTTAAGGACCCTCGTGACTACATTGGGCCCATACGAGTAACCTGGAATACTCGCCCTATTTTAAAGCATTGTGTAATGTACAGAGTTGTCAAATCACTATGTTGTGCACCTGAAATCCGTATAACATTATATGTCACCTGTACTTCAATAACACACACACACACACACACACACACACACACACACACACACACACACAAAGTCAATGATTTAGCAACCTTAATCCCCCTTTGCTATGAAGCGTAAAATTCACAAGTTCCACGGGGTAGGGTATGGACTTCCTTGTGGGGCGGTGGGGGGAGGGCTTTCTTCTGCCTTCTACCTCTATACCCTTTGCAAGGAACAGAGCAGTGAGTGTCATGGATCACACTTCCCTCTTCTATATAATCCACTGTTGTGTGGCTTCATGGTTACCCTGCTAATTGTCTTCTTGTTTAACCTCGTAGGGTTCTGATTCTTTAGAAATCAGCTCTCATTCCTTTCTCTGCAAAGGAATCTTTAAAAAGCACCTTAGATATTCCACCAACACTGTCCCCAGACGGGAGGTTGGGAAGAATTATTGCCAGGAGGAGATTGTGTGAAAGTGAAGCAGGGCTACCTTTTTCAGGCTAGAAGTTATTTCCTTGGAACCAATGAGAATGGTCATTTTGGTGATTTAGACTAGGGCCTTAGTTGTCTAGCATTTTTGTGTTTTATCCATTAGATGAGGCAAGACTGCTTTGACATATTCTCTCCCGACAAAAGAAATCTCGGCATATGCCCTCTATAGAATTATTCTCTGGGTTTGATTAGCCAAGGACAAAGAGGCAATTGTGAGTGGCCTGTGTGTGATCTGGCCTCCTTTTAGGTTGTGGGGAGGGAGAGGCGGGCTTCTCTTTCTCTCATTCGGCCCTTTCTTAGCTCTCAAAATGACCTGGTTTTCTTAATAAGCATCATTAGAAATACACTTTGTAAAAGAAAGAAGATTTCCTGTAAGATCAGTTCAACATAAAGGGATTATCTCAACACTTAAACACTTACACATCGTAAATGATCATAGATGAATTTCTCAGTGGCTTCTTTCTCTAAAAGTTCAAACAGCTGGAGCTATAAATCAGGAAGAGAAGATAAAAATGAAAAGGAAGATGAAAGCTACATCTATAAGATGTCAACTTAGTGTTATTTCCTCAAGGGAGCTTTTTGTTTCATTGCAAAATCACTTTGCTGAAACCTGACAGATTATCTTACACAAGGCCGTGTAAACCATACATGGTAAAAGTGGATGGCTACCCGCCTCACTTTCACAGTCCTTAGTTTTAAACCAATATGAAATCTGGAGCAGTAAAGCCATAAACATATTTTTTCCCTAATAGGTAAAATTCAGCAACGTTTAAGACTGTGGATATAGAAATGCATTTTGTAATGATTTCAGGTCTGGGATATCCTTGATCATGGTGACTTCTGGAAGGAAAAATTCACAGCAGGAGCCTTCATTTGGGCTGCTTGGATCACTTCCAACCCTTGGTCCTTACCTCTTTGGAAGATCAGACCCTTCTGGGAGCATCGATGGGGCTCCACCTCAATTTCCATACTGGGTCTAGAATACTCTCAGGTTTCATGGGCCCTTTATCTGGCAGGGGTGCACTCACCCGCTCGGTGAAATCATCTCCCGAGTAGTCAGGATTGGAGGCGACATAAGTGTCCTCAGTGACAAGACAGACGGTGGCCTTCTCAGCTGCTCCTGCAGCCCACAGGATGCCAGCCAGCGCTGCAGCCAGGGCTTGCTCTTGCTCCTGTTTGCTGATTGCACACAAACTGCAGTGCAGGAGGTTGGGTAGGAAAACATCGGCATGGACAGTCACCTCGCTGAATGTGAGGCGCCTCCACTTTTAAGGCCCCTTCTGAATACCAGATGGGTCTCTTCGGTCCCTTCATCAACCTGCACCATGAGAAGGTCACGGAGGGCCTTGTCTACACCCTGTCACTGGCAGTGGCATCCTCACAGGAGCGTATTATCTCTCTTGGTGACCTTAACCAGTCCTACCTTGTGAGTTATCACCCCTCTGGAGTCCCCATTGCCGTCCCCTTGCCTCAACTCCAGCAGAGACTGACCCAAACTTTTTAACCCAATAACACAGGCCCTTCACAAGTGCAGCCCCCAACGGTCCTTCCAGTGTTATCTCCCAGGCTTCCATTTCAAACCTGCTGCCCGACATGGACCAGTCCCCTGTATGTACTTTCTATATGACACCTCCATGCCTTTGTCTGCCTTCATGTGCTCGCCATGTCCGTGCTGCCTAATCATGTCTGCCCCACACAGCGCTGGTGGCCCGCTTCGTGTCGTCCATCCCGACTTGGAGCTGACACTCACCCATCACTCACTGTCCCCAGCATTACTCTAAATACTTCATACACGTCACCTCATCTAATCCTCACAACAACGCTGTGAAGAAGACACTGCTATTACTGCCGTCTTAGAGGGGAAGAAAGAAAGAAAGGTTGAGGGATTGGCCTCCAGTCGTTCACCTTGAAAGTGGTAGAGCACTGATTTGAAATCAGGCAGGCTGGCTCCGGACTCCCTGCTCTCATGCATTACACTTTCTAGAGTAATCCTAGTCTGTCAGGATTTCCCAGGAAACAGGAGCCAATTTTTATGTGGTAGACCTTTACTCTGCTCATTTTCTAAATATTTAACACTGACCACTGTCGTCCCGATGGAGAAACACATGATAGGGGTTTATTAACAGGCTCAGCAATGATTTCTGTAACCCCACTAGCTCTGTGGCAATACAGAAATGAGTAACAAGGAGCCCCATACTCCAAAACCCTAGTATGAGGAGGTGGATGAGAATAAAACAAAGTTCTATAAGAGTACAGATGAAGGAGACAGAACTTGGGACTGAGAAGGCTCGGGAAGGCTTCATGGAGCAGGTCAAAGCCAGTGCCTGACTGAGGTGAAAAGAACAAAGGCCCCGCTTCATTCTTTGAAGATGGGGCAACTGAGGCTTCAGAGCTCTCCTGGGATCAGGCTGAGACTGGGCATCACCAGAAGGCACATTCCACCTCAGCTTCTCCTTTCCTATCCTTTTCCTTCACTCTCACAGGTTTCTCCTGAGGCCTGAAGGGGAGCAAATCTTGCCAGCCCAAGATAAGCCACTTTGGCATATGGATTATTTTAAGCTGGTTATCTTTTTAAAACTACAGACTCAAGAGAAGTTCTGAAAACTCAATAGAAGTTACCCTTTTGTAAAAGACATTAGAAGGGAAATCCCCATTTGTAAGGGTATGTCCGTCAGGAGAAGAGGGGGGGGGTTGCTCTAAATTTCTAGAAACTCCTTACAGTAGAGAAGGCACAGATTTAATCTGCATAACAACCTTACCCTTGTTCACTGGGCTTTTCCTGGTAACCTCCCATAATTGACTCCCCACCCCCAACATCTTCTTTTGTCTTTAGCTAAAGATGGTATTTAATGTGATGCCTTTGGCTATTTTGGGGAATTACAGAGTTTTTCTAGGTCTCTCCCATGTATACAAGAGGTATACATGTTATTAAACGCGTGTTTGTTTTTCTCCTGTTAATCTGTCTTATGTACAGCTAATGGTTAGACTAGCCAAAGAAGCTAGAAGGGTAAAAAAAAATTTTTTCTCTCCAACAGGGCATTCCCTTAATAAGTCACTTGCGTAAAGAATTCCCCTCTCTGGCTCTGCTTGTCAGGAAACTGGCAATTCATGAGCTTAGAATAAATTATGCATTTAGTTCCTGTTTTGAATGATAATTTACCCTGCTGAGTGTAGATATATACCTTTACTGTTTTATATTTTTTCTAATATCAAGCATAGAGCTTTGCACATGATGGGGACTTGTTGACTTCTAAGTAAAGTAATTTGAACTGATTTCCTTAAATAGGCAACTACCAAACACTACTTAGTTAGCCCGGTTAAATAGAATTAATCCTTCACTTATCAGGGTATTTAAAAATCACCCCTTTCGTTCCTCCTTGAAATTGTTAGTTTGGGGCTTCCCATCAAATATTTTCAAGTAAGCCCACCTGAGACAAGGTGCATCATTTTAGCTGACAGAAAGGTCTACAGTGGAGCATTAAAACTGTCAACATCATTCCTGCAACCAAACATTGACAGTGACTCCAGCAAAGTCCTCCCCGGTCATAAAATCCAGTCCCTCTGGGGGAACAAGAGCCATTTTCGTCTCGTGAGGCAAGTCCCCTTCCTGAGGGCACCCAGGGGATTTTCCATAATGACTGTTTGGCCCATAAAGGTTCTTGTGAAATGAGGAATGTGTCTAAGAAGGACTTCTAGGCCTCTTACCCATGAAAGTTACAGTCCTTTCCCTTCCTTGTGAACAACAAGTCTTTGATGACGAATCCTTGTACTGCCATCTGAATGCTTCGGGCACCTCCCTGAAATGGGGAAGATGAATAGTGAGGTGTGTGAGGCTGGGAGCAGGGCTGAACAACCGTAATGGCACCTCTTGGGGCCAATATGACAAAGGAGAACTCTTGGAAAAGGATATGACCTATTCTCGGCAACCCTTTTTTTTTTTTTTTTAGTTTTTTAAAATGTTTATTTATTTTTGAGAGAGAGAGAGAGACAGAGCACAAGCAGAGGAGGGGCAGACAGAGAGCGAGATGCAGAAACTGAAGCAGGCTCCAGGCTCTGAGCTGTCATGAAAGCACAGAACCCGATGTGGGGCTCGAACTCAAGGACCACAAGATCATGATCTGAACTGAAGTCAGCTGCTCAACCGACTGAGCCACCTAGGTGCCCCCCTGCAGCCCTTTTGCTCCTAGTATATATACCATCCTCTCAACTTAGCAAAGGGACACTGTATAGTATACATGGGTTGTGGTCAGCTGCCAGGGCTGGGCCAGAATCTACATTGGCCGGCTTCGGTAGACCAGCACCTGGGGATTTGTGTCCTCTTCCACCCTGCCTCTGCTATGCTCGTGCTTCATAGCAAACTTGGATTTATAGGATGTAAGGAGCTTGTTGGCTGGTCCTTGAAAGTCTGCGTGACTGGCAATCGATGACATGAATTACTGAGATTTTAAACAAGCTGGAAAGAAGTTTCTGGATCCCTTCCTGCCTTCTAAATCCTCAGGGATACTTAGAACTTGGAGAGAAGAGCCAGGAAAACTAGAAGTTGGGAGGAGGGCAGGGTGTGTGGTGGTGGAGAAGGATTCTGAGACTTTGCTATAACCCTGACAGTAAGTTCTAATTTTAAACAGTGTCGTATCATTTAAGGCTAAATGTTAAATTATATTAAATATACTTTGACAAATGATTGTAATGAAAACATACATTCATATGGATGAAGATGGAAGGAAACATGGATAGGGAATATGGGATTACGATTTTTTAAAAATTGCCTGCTATTACCTTTCCCACTTCCAAAGTGAAAGCCAGGTCAGAAAAAGGATCATGGAACCTGAAACAGGCCTTTTTCCAGTCATAGCTGAAGCCATGCATGGTGTTTCCAAAGAGGCTCTGCCGTAACTTCTGAGAAGAGGGGAAAGAAATGATTCAAACAAAGATAATTCTTCTTCGATACATTCTTCATCAAACAGCCTTCAGTAAGGTGGTGAAATTGTGGAGGTGGGCCTGTCCTCTCCCTACAGCCTGGTTTACCTTTTACCCTATTTCTTTATCGTAATTGTAAAGTCTTGCGCAAAAGGTTCACACCAGGTTCCCTTAGACTATTTTATGCTGAAGCTCAGTGTGTTAACCTTGCACCCTGCTGCCCCCATCCGATTTTGTCCATTGTGTCTGTCTCCCCTTCCATCGCCAGCCATCTCTCCTTTATGCCTTGCAGTCCAGCTCGCGCTGCTGCTCGGCCCCTGTCCCTCTTGTCCCTGACAACCCGTGTCATAGATATCCAAGGGATACCCCTCTACATCCATGACTCCGCAGTACCTGGCCCTCCCCCATCTTTCTCTCTTGCTCTAGGAAAGAGAAACAGACAGGACTCTGTGTTTCTAGCTTGAGTACAATATTGATACGTGATACTAAACAAGCATTCTCTGTCCTTTTACCCCTGAATCTTTAGGGTTTTCCTATAGATAGCACGTTGAGACTGGAGAGGGTCTTCTAGAGCTTCCCAGAAAAAACAAGCCTTTATAAGCCAAATACATGAAAAAAGGGGAATCCATCCATAATCAGGGGCATATTAATTGCTTAGCACGTGCTTGGTACTATGCGGGATATAGGTATGTAAGAAGTCTAATACCCCACAACTATGCCTGAGAAAGAATGTGTAAAGTACAAAGTACCTTGAGAGAACAGAGGAAGGAGAATTTCTGACCAAAGGACTCAGGAAGGCTTCATGGAAGAGGTGCATTTGAACTAGGCTGGCCAATGGCACCTAGCATTTATCGAGTATTTTCTAAGTACCAGGCACTGTTCTAAGTGGTTTACATTCGTTATGTTATTTTAATTCTTTCAGATAGGTACTCTTCTCCTCTTTCCACAGAGAAGTATTTGACTCAGTCACCCAGTGGTAGAAACTGCTGGAATTTGATCCATTTCAACACTACTGCTCTGCCTCCCCAGCTTTATGTATGTGTCATCTTTGGGGTACCTGGGTGGCACAGTCAGTTAAGTGTCTGGCTTCAGCTCAGGTCATGATCTCACAGTTTGTGAGTTCAAGCCCCGTGTCAGGCTCTGTGCTGACAGCTCAGAGCCCACTTCAGACCTTCTGTCTTCCCTCCCTCTCTGCCCCTCCCATTTTGCACATGCTCTCTGTCTCTCCTTTTCTCTCTCTGAAAAATAAACATTTAAAAACAAGTATGTGTCATCTACAATTGCTGTCCTTTTTGTGTGCCAATCATTATTTAATTAATGTTTTTCATAAGCTTGAGTTACTCTTTTATAACTTAAAAAATATTTATTTAATAAGGACATTTCATATCACATCTTTGAGTGGGAATCAAAACCACTTGCCATATTTAAAAAATAATAGAAATAAAACAATGTTATTGACTTATTCTAGAAAGTATCACCTATGAAAGCTTTGTCTGAGTTCACATTCTTTTTAATTAAGAAAGGAAGCAGGAAGTGTTAAAGAGGTGTGAACATATGCCCCCGTTACAGAGCCTTTCTTCAGGGCCTGCCAGCATGTAGAAGGACTCAGTGAAGAAGGTGACTCAGTCTATTTAATGTCACTTAATAACGTGTCCCGAAAAGCAGCCAAGCTCTAGCAGAGGCACACATCCCACACTCTGGGACAGACCACACAATGACCTATTGCGTATAATGGAGGGGAGGCTGGACAGAGAAGGCCTGCAAACACACACACACACACACACACACACACACACACACACACACACACCCAGAGCGTCCAAGGACAGGGAGTTGGGTTCAGTGGAATGAAAAGACTTGTGTGTGTGTGTGTCTGTCTGTCTGTCTGTGTGTGCGCGCGCACACGTGCATGTTCCAGGACCATGGGGCAGGAAGTCTGTGGAAGTTGAGACTGAAAAGTACCTTGGGGCTGATCCTGGAAGCCTTTGAATATCGTACTCAGGCGTTCAAAGTCTGCTGAAGACTGTGGACAAAAGGAACAATCGGCCCAGTTGATCCAGAGCCTAATGGTTTCTAATAAGGACAGATTCAGGAGAAGTGTGCATCTGGAACAGTCTCCCCTTATCAGACCAAGACCTGGTTGTGTGGCTGGAGTTTATTTCCTGGCCACCTCTGCTCCCCCCTCGAAAGAAGAGATTGTGTCTACAAAGAAAGAGAGGCAGGTGCATTTCAGTGTGAGCAAGGGCCCAGAAGTGCACTTGAAGAAAATGATTTGTCTGGTGTCTCAGGGCAACGGCAAGTGAAGGAGAGGGAGCAGAAGGGCATAGAGACTGCTCTCGGAAGCCACAGGCTCGATGTGTGTCATGGCCAATGAGCCACCCACCCAAGACATCGCCAGCAGAGGACTGAAAATGACATCAAGGCTGCACAGCACAGAAGAAAGACCGAGCACTCCCCACTTCAGGGTTGAGAAGCCCAGTTCTGCTCCTCGCTGACCATGTAAACTTAGACAGGTTGCCCATCCGCCCTAAGACTTCATTTTCTTATCCCGAAGTGAGGTTAACCCTTGCTCGGTCCACATCATGGCTGTTATTGAGTGGGAAGACATATGGAAAAGGGCTTTGGGAATCGTTGAGTGCTGAATAAATGCAAGGCGTTTTACCTTTATGAACTCACAGCCTGTCTGCACTGGAATGCTGGAGGGAACAAAGTCCCACCACAGATGAAAAAAAGACTATAGCCTGTCAGGAGGAGGGGAGGGGAAGCCGTGGATAAATGGGAGAGATTAAGACTGTTGAGACTAAGAAGGCTAAGAATTCAAATTCGATGAGAAAAAAAAACAAAAAAACAAAACTCTGGCAGCCAAACCCAGCTCCTGTTTCTGGTCGCTGGATGTCACTTCCCATTTCGGGAGTGTCACCGTCCAGATGCACCTCTGGCTTCTAACAGAGAGGCTGCAGGCCTCTCAGGCCAGACCCACTGGCCAGTGTGACAGCAAAGGTGACTCATCTCACCTATGTGACATTTACTTTCATATCAAATTATAATTTATAAGATGAGCCTGGCTTATATTCAATGATACGCATGCGTCATTGTGCTGCCTGGTAACCGGACACAAATGGGAAACGGTCCTAATAAATGACTATAATGATCATTGTTATTTAACATAATCAAGCACGGTTTATAGTTTTTCTCTTTTCACTTTGTTAGTTTCCCAGGATTTGCAATGAATACCTCTTTCCTGATTGCTGTGATGATGATAATGACAAGGATCATTATCTCACACGCCCACACATGCACGTACACGCACTCAGGCTCTCATGCACTCACACGCACGCACGCGCACACACACTCACACGCACATACCCTGAAGACAGAGGTCCCGAATCATTCTTCCAGATGTGTTTAATTTCCTTGCCTTGACTGCCTTGTTTCTGGTCCCTGGGCTTAGATTTTCCCTGTGACAACCTTGCCTGTCCCATCCTCTCCCACCTCTGTGCCAGTCCCCACCCCAACCTGTCCTCTCCCACCTCTGTGCCTCTCCCTACCCCCAACCTGAGAAAGAATAATTCTTTCTGAAGCTTCTTCTCAAAATCACTTCTTGCCTTAGAAATTACCGGCTCCTCCTGGAATCAGAGCCTTTAGAATTAGCAAAACCTAAGAAACGCTTCTCTCCTAGCCTGTCCAATAGAGTGGTGGACTCTCGGCTTGATCATGTTCACCGCGGATTCCTCGGCACCTGGTGCACTACCTGATACATAACAGGCTCGCCATAAGTCGTTGCTGAATTTTCAAAAATCTAATTCGGCCCTCTCATTTTACAATGAAAAGATTCGGGACGCAGAGCGGTTACATGCATGCCCAAGGTCACGTATCTTGTAAATGGCAGGTCCAGCACCCAGATGCAAGCCTTTCGACTTGTACGGTAAGAGTCCCAGCAGGAAACAGATGGCACACTCCACTCAAGTCGGGATAATTAACTTGAGGAAAGCTTAAAACTGGGGCTATTTACAAAGATGCGGACTGCGTTGGGGGTGGGGGGAGCCACAGTGGCCCCTGCAGGGTCCCCCCAGCTAGCACCAGTATCTCCCCTAGACCTGGAGGGGCTAGAAGAAAGGAGTGAGGACCTGAAGCAGGAAGGACGGAGTCCTAGGGAGAGAACTTCCAGAAGAGGAGAGGGACTCAGCCAGCTGTGCACAGCCTGGCTTCTTTCCCTTTCCTTCCTCCAGGCCCCTTCCAGGGCTCCCGTTGGTCAAACTCAACAGGAAGCCAGAGGAGGAGGGAGACCTGTTGACAAAGTCCCTACATGTCAGTCCTGGCAGAAAGCAGGGTGGAGAAGGGTAGAGTCGTCTGAAGGGGCACACGGATGATGCCCGTTGGCCTGTACCGAGGTGTGTCTCTAGGGGACTGTCCAGAGCAGGGAATTCGTTAAGCAAACATCTACTGAGGTCCACCTATGGGCCAGGCCTTGTGCTGGGGCACCAGGGCGTGCTTCCGAAAAGCACCCAGTGCCTATCATCCTCCATCGGAGCTTCGTTCCTCTGGGTCTCCGCCAGAATATTGTGATCTCCCAGTATTACTTTTTTTAATACAATCCTGCTGGTTGGATCGCAAATACACCAAGGGTTTGTTTATTGCCTGCTGATAAAAGAGGCTACAGGAATGTGTTCCAGGCTGGGTTCTGGAGAAGGGCCTGGTTGTGGAGGAGGTTGGGAAACTGCCCTGGAGGGAAGGCAGGCAGTTTGGGGGGAAGCGAGAGGGGAGGTGCTGGGGGAAGAGCCCAGAGGAAGGGAGGCTTACCTTCTCCACAATCTTACCTGGGCCAGCAGCCTTGGCTGTCACTCGCGCACAGTAAGATGTTAGGTTGGGGGAAGGCAGAAGGCTGCAGTATTGGAAACGGGGCAACAAAAGGCGAGAAATAAAAGAACTGGGGCGAGAGAAAGTTTGTAGGGTGCTCCACCCACCCCCTCTTTTCTCAGCAGATTCCCAGCGAAGAGCGAGTGTGCTGGAGTCAGGAAATCCCATGCATCCATGCCCCAAACAGAGGAGGGAAAAGAGAATGGCAGAATGACAACAAAGGCATTCTCAAGTGAATATGAGGATTCAATAGCTCTGATAATTTGCCAAGCAGCTGTCCTGCTGAAACCTTGATTAGAACTGGTCAAGCTTCCAAACCGCCTCCCTGGAACCCACGCATTCAGAATCCCAAGGCTCAGCATCTCCGAGTCCCAGGGTGTGTTTAATTAATGCCACTGCTATTTAAAGGACACACTATCATCTGGCCCACATAATGGGAATAAGCCCAAATTCTTTTTTTTTAAGCAAAAAATCAATTATCTCCACTTCCGAGACTTCCTTAACACTCTATCGACTCCGATTCGGGCCACAGTGGTCTGATTCTTTTGTCCCCCAGGCTCTTCCAGAGGGAGAGAATTACCTTGGAAAAGTTCTGGGAAGAGGTCCACTCTTGCTTACACAATGGAAAGAGAGACCAGAAGATTTTGGAAACATCTGCAAATGCTTCCCCGCCCCGCCCCCCGCTGTTTTTAAAATTTCTATGTGTGTTTTTGAAAATAGATTGCACATTCACATGGTTCAGGATCCAGAGAGTACAAAACGGTATGCTGAGGGAAGGCCCCCTCCCACCATGTCTCCCTCTCTCCTCTTTCCCAGCACCGTCACATTATATGAAGCCTTAAGAATTTCCGTAAGCCTATATGGGCAAATGCCAACGTGCCATCATAGTTTTGTCTTTTTTTTTCATGGAAAAGGTGGCCTAATGTCCAGCCGTGTAGAAGTTCTAAAATGACCGTCTCCATAGAAATTCATGACAGGGCTAGTCATGCATTCTTATTAAAGATTGTTTGTTAAAAACGTTATCTTGTCCACTAAAATACGGGCCGTCGCTCTAACTTCTGGCGCCATGGCCCAGTGTAGGCAGAATCACCACCGGGGCTGGAGACTCTAACAGGATGATCCATTCATTACCTGTCTTCATTCCCTGAAATGTGAGCCGTTCACTAGATACATAAGCCACAAGTCAAGGCACCATCCAGGGGCTGTGAGGTCAACGAGAGGAACCCTTCAGAGCCCTGCTGACCTGTCTTCCTGTGACATCTGCTATTTGAGCAAAAGAGGGAAGGTGGACTGAGGCAGAAAGATTTGTGGTGAGAAAGAACCATGGGCCTCCAAGTACATTTGTACTGCAAATAGGACAGGAAGGAGAGTTGCTCTGTGAAGCCTGTGAGGAAATGCATGATAAAAAAGAATGTGGGGGCTTGGTCCCTCTATTTCATGATGTCCCATCTGAGGACCTTAAATGAGGGCTATATTCAGGGTTGGAAACACTACAGTCAGAGCCTGCTCAAAGAGCAGATGGAGACTGTGTGGTTTCCCCAGAAGGAGTTCCGATCCCCACTCATCCCTCTCAGCAGGGACCCTGTGTGCAGTGCACGGACCATGGAACTGTATGTACAGGGCGGGCGTGACTGTAGGACAAGTGTCGTTGGTCCCTGCTCATGTGACCAAGCTAGCCTTGGGTGGTTTCTGCGAGCTTGCCCCAGCGTAGGGCGGCATCTCCTCAGGAAGGAAGTGCTTCTTCCAGTTCTTGTGCTTAGGGTCCCCAGGAAAAGTCTCTGCCTGAGGCTCCAGAATGCAGTGTGAAGTCTGAAGGGACAGGGCAGATGTGGGAAAATGGTCCTGAGAAGCCATGGGTTTTGCTCTGATCGAAAGAATGATCTTAGAGGCAATCCAACGGAAGGGATCTCTCGCCCTAGCCGGTACTTTTCCCCTGGCTTGACACATGCCTTAACCTCCCCAGTGCCCCATCATGCCTCTTTGACCTTGTCAGCTGGGTCTTGGGACATTTGCCAAGGCGTTGCCTCCAGCCCTGTCCTGTTTGAGCCAATGAGATGCTGCTAGTCTGCCTCCAAGCTGGGTCTCTGCCTAAGCTACTGGGGGTCCTTGCCCGGACTCATCAGGTTTGGAATTGAGTGAACGGTCCCTGGGATCAGTAACTTCCAGATCCTCAGCTTCCTTTCAAATCTGGATGTTATTTGGCAGCCCCAGAAAACATTTTCTTTCCTGAGATCAGCTCCTTGCCCCAGGCCCAGCACAGGGCCCCACCCCTCTCCCTCCTGCTCCTGTACAGACAGGGTCCCGCCTCACACAGCCACATGGCTTTAAGCTTGGTTTACACCCCTCCTCACCTGCCCTATCCCACCCTATAGAGTGATTCATTTGAATTTAACTCCCCCACTGCCTCAAATTTAATTTGTCAGACCAAGGAAGTGAATAGAGAGACTCTCAGAGTTGGGGAGGAAAAGACTTGTAACGTCACCCGTGTCCTTGAAAAATACCATAAATAAGTCATTTTAATTATATCATCCCTTTACCAATAACAACCGTGTGTAGTCTTATCTTCGATAATACTCTCTCATGACAGCAGATAAGATTCCCCAGCCTTGTTGTTGGGGGGAAGATTACGTTTCCTTTCATGTTTAATTGACAAGCTGTACTTACCGTAGCCATTGCCAGGGAGATAGGAAGGCCGCCTGATCTTGAAGAGATAGAGGGTTTGGGGATAGAACAAAGGCTACTTGATGGCAAATGTCCTTGTCCCCTGGGCTGAGGTATTCCTGTTGCATCTTCAGTTTCATCGGCATACACAAGGTTGCTGTCATGATTCTGTGTAAAACGTCCCCACCAAAACACAAAGCAAACAGAGCTGGTGACCACCCATTTTCCCCCTCTTCTCTCTTTCTCTCTGAAAAAATCGGTGTTCTGAAAACATCGTCTCCCTTTGAAAGACATCTGAAAATGCTGGTAAGTAGCAATAAAAGAGGCAGGAAAATCCCAGTGTCTGTGTCAAAGGGGTTTCTCATAAGTTTTATGTGGCGGGGAGAGGTTAAATGTAACTATGGAAACATAATTAATGCCATCAAGACCTTGACTTGAAATTAGGTTTAGAGAAGAACGTAAATGTCACTGTCTCTTGTTGTGCGAAGGCAACATTTTATAAACAGTGAATCTTTCCGGTCGATATGCAGTATTTCTCATCGCGTTGTTAACTGGCCAATAAAGGAAGTCAGGTTACCTCCTGTTAATTCTCTCAGATTCCTGCTTCCTAAGAAGGGAGTAAAATCTTTTTTTGTCTCAAAAAAAAAAAAAATCCATCCCCTACCTTTAAGGAAAAAAAAATCATTTTTCCTTTCCTTGACTATTCTTATGGAATTTAAATATGTTAGAATCAACCCTTCTTCAAGTTTGCTTTAACTTCTATACTAACGTCGTGAAACAAATCCGTCCTGTTGGTAGCGAAAACATGAAGGAAATTGCCTTCTTAGTTTTCTGGGTTCCTAGAGGCTAAGGTGCTTCCTTATCTCAGAAACACAGCATCCCAACGGCAGACAACTGTTGGGCTATGATGCACTTTGTAAATCAAACATAAAATCTTTACATTTGTGGTAATGGGTTTCCCTCACCCCGTATAAAGCGTAACTTGACATTTATACATTTTTTTCCTTTCAAAGATTGTTTTATCTTTTGAATATTCTATTCTCCCAAATGGTAGCTATTTCCATTTAATACTTCCAGGACTAACATGGAAGCATTATCTCCCTGATTCTAATTTAGACTGTGGTTAAGAGAGTTTTAGCACAAAGAAGGGTTTTGACTACAGGTTACTCATAGGAAGATGCTTTAGCATTACAGTTAAAATATTAATAATTCAGTTGTTCGATCGTATCATATATTAGAGCCAGAAAAATCACCCTAATGTTTTGGGCTGTGTTTGTTCAGAGACTGAATTAATATCTGACATACCAAGTTCATTACCTTCTAACCTTTTCAGGTTACACGAGATAAAAAGATCTTTCATCTGATATTGTATGACAGATTTTAAAATACCTCGTAACACCCGAATTCAGTCACCTTTCCCTTATTTGAAAATGATGAAGGAAAACAGTTTTTCAGAAGCAGAATAAAGATGATGGCTACTTTCAAAATTACTTTTCTTCGGGAACACCGGAGCAGTTGGCGGTCAGAACCTAGTGTTATTTCACACGTTTAATAACTCTAGATTCTAATATTACTTTTTTCTAAAATAATAACCATAGGGTGCTCTTAATGATGAAAAGGACTCTTAAAAGTAGGAAAAGTAGGAAGGAATTTTCATGAAAAAAGAAAGCACGGGAAATGATTTCAAAGGGCTTACTAGTTTTATGTGTTCACACATTCAATGCTGGGTGCTTGAGTGACATTCTGTGCATCAAACAAATGCAGACTAGGTTGTTAATGCGATTGTTTGAAGAAGCAACTAGAGGAAAACACACTGGCTTTGAGAAAAGTAATTACCTGAGGAGTTGTATTATTGGTTCCCAACCTATAAATGAAAGAGAAAACATCCAGTAAATTGCTCTCTCTTATTCAACCCTCAGACCTCCTCCAGCCCAACCTTGCAAGGGAAGTCTCTCTCTCCAAATGGTTATACCTGAAGCATCTTAAATGTAAACCCATAACGGAGACTTCTCATGTAGCACACATAAAAGCTGATGACTTAAACACCAGAAATCCCTCTGGTTCTAGAGAAAACAAGAACATCTTACCCGTGATAGCTAAAGATCTCTCGCCATTTGTCTAGCAGTGAAATTTTCCTAGTTATTTCCTCCAGCTCCCGGGAGCTTTGTTCCTGGTCTGAGACTTGCATCGTCCTTTGGGTAATGCGGGGAACTGAAGAAGGGAGTTTCCCTGGGAGAGAGAGGTCTGGCAGAGAGGAAGCGAGATGCTGACTCTGCGGACTGCCAGCTGAAAAGTACTGCCTCCTCTTCTGACCAGCGAGGTCACACCACACAGGGGCTTCTCCGGGCTCTCTGTAAGCCCCTGCTATCAGATCGCAATTAAACTTTCATTAGAGGTGGAATACTTTGTGTATTGTTGCTCCCTGTATAGATGCTATGAATGTTTAATCCAAGACATAGATTTATAAACAAAAGGATGGCAATTACTTTTTCTGTATCCAAGCAATTGGGATAATTTAGTCGATGAGGGATACCATCCCGGGGAAATGTGATAGTACTTTATGCTGTCATGCTCCTGTGGAAGTATTTGTGGTACAGAAATACTTAGCCAAGGGGTGGGGAAGAGCCATGCTGCTGATTTCTAAAAACCTCAGTAACTACTGTTGGATAATATGGAGGCCAAGGGAGAAACTGTCCAACAGATGTTTGACGTAGGGTTTAGTACACAGAAATCTCGCACACAGTTTGGAGAAGGACTGGTGTGATTCGTTTCAGGGAGAAGTCTAAAATTATGTCACGTGCTCTTGGCTGAATGAAATGTAGCTGCAATAACCAGCATAGTAGAGAATATTCATCGTCGCGATGGTTAATCTTATGCGTCATCTTGTTAGGCTATGGAACTCAGCCAGATGCGTATCTAGTCAAACACCAATCTAGATGTTGCTGTGAAGCTATTTTAAATTTTTTTTAAGATGTGATTAACATTTAAATGGTAGGTTTTGAGTAAAGTGGATTATCCCAAAAACGTGGTTGAGCCTCAACCAATCAGCTGGAAGGCCTTAAGAGAAAAGACTGTGAGGTCTCTGGAGGAAGAAGGAACTCTGCCTCTAAAAAGTCTTCAGACTCAAGCTGGCAGCATCAACTCTTCTGTGAGTCTCCAGCCCACTGGCCTGCCCTACACCTTTCGGACTGGGCAGTCTTCACATTCGTGTGAGCCAATTCCTTAAAATGAAGGTCAATCTCTCTCTCTCTCCCTCTCTCTCTCTCTCTTTGGAGAATCCTGAGAATTATAATAGTGTTTATCAAAAACAAATACTGGTTAGCAGTAAAAGGTTTTTTTGGCTCTTCTGATTTGGTTGAATATAAAAATTGAGTCTCCGGAGGTCATTTTTCTCTTTGAATGATTCTGACCATGAGTTTTATAAAATCCTGAGAATGTGAAGAGGTCAAGGCAAAGAGGCTATCTGGATTTATTATGCTTTGAGTAGTCGGCACTGAGGGGATTTGTTATATGTGTGTATATATTATTATATATATATAATATTGCAAAGACCTTGAAACACGGCAAGTCACTAAAGAAACCAGAGGTGGATTTAGGTGTCCACTACTTTGCTTTGGAATTCTCTGCCTCTGGTTTCTTAAACTAACTTTTAGTGGTTGTTTAACCATTTTATATTCCCAAGTCCCATAAACTTCCATCAGATTTCATAATTTTATTGTAAACATAAGAGGCGTAAATAATTCCTTTCTTATTTCCCTTCTCTTACCACAAATCCTTTTTTTAAACCTTACTGTTCCCTTCTTTATAATTTTATGGTTTTAGTGGTAGCATCAGTATTTAATATTTATTAGGCACTCCCAGTATAGAAAAAAAAAAGAAATTATGTGATCCTTGCTCTCAAATGATGATGGAAATGTCTTGGAATTTTTTATTTAGAAAGTCATATTAAAAAATAAATTCTGGATCTGCCTTTTAAATTGTTTAACAACCCCAAACCAAGAAAGGAGGGTAGCTAAGAAAACCTTTTTCTTAAGAATCATTATTAAATCTGTGTATTTTTGTCTGTGGCTATGTCCTACTTTACAGAAAATTCTGTAAAGATAGAAGCATAAATTCCAGTGAATAGACAGCTTACCAATAACTGTTCTGTTGGGTTTCATAAACATATATGGAGTATTCCCTATGTGCCAGGTACTTGGAATGGCCAAGATGAATAAGATGAGGTTTCTGCTCTCTCTGATGGTGGAAACAGATGTACTGAGAGAGGAAAATGCTGTGAGGACAGAGGCTCAGCGGGCAGTGCGTTCATAGGAGATGGGCGAGACGCTGGAGTGGTTCCAAGCATGGCCTCTAGGACCCAACTGCTTTGTTTTGAGTCATGGTTTCACCTCTTACTATCTGTATGGCTTTAGACAAGTTATTTAACCTTGCTGTACCTCAGTTTATTCATCTGTGAAGTGGGGACACTTTCATATCTTTACCATATTAAGACTTCTAATCTATGAAAACAGTCTACTACTGCACTTATTTAGACCTTATTTATCTTCCCATTGCTTAATTCCCCAAAGTGGAATGCCTGAATCCAAAGCATTGTATGGTCATTTGATTGATTGATTGATTGATAAGTTTGTTTATTTATTTTTGAGAGAGAGAGCACACACGCATGAGCAGGAGAGCGGCAGAGAGAAAGAGGGAGAGACAGAATCCCAAACAGGCTCTGTGCTGGCAGCACAGAGGCTTGATGTAAGGCTTGCTCCCATAAACCATGAGATCATGACCTGAGCTGAAATCAAGAGTCAGACATTTAACTGACTGAGCCACTCCGGTGCCCCACATGGTTTGGTCATTTTAAAGACTTGTGGTACATATTCCAACTGTCATTGTTGTTTGTGACCATCCCTTGCTCAGCCTCTCTGGTTCCTTTAATTCTCAAGTTGGAATTCATGGTTGTACTCTTTTTAATAAAGAAAGCGCTGCCTTTACTTCCTTACCATTCTCTCCATTTTCAGTTGGATACTGATTAGGGCTCTATGGATGGGAAGGGGTGGTCTCTGGAACATACCAAGAGTCAAGAATGTGATTTAGCCATATCCAGAAGAAGCCACCACTCTCTTGGGCATTTTGTCAAGACTTAGAGCAGGAAGCCTGGGTATAAGAAATGAAGTACAAAGAAAAAATGGAATTGGGGAATCGTGGGCCAGTTTGGAGGGACAGAAGAGGGGTGAGGTACAGAAATATGTGGAATCTGGGATTGTCTTTTTCTACATTCTTATGCCCTTGCCCCTACCTCATGGCATGTGAAGTCACCTAAAACTCCTGTTCCAAGACTGTCTCTATTGCAACAAAGGATTGGGGCTGAATACGGAGTCTCAGGCAGCAAGAGGTCTGCAGCAGCAAAATGAAAGAGCCAGAGCAAAGCAAGGGTAGTGGAGGAGAAGGAGGGTTTTGCCGCCATGTAGTGGGGGCAGTAGGTGATGGTGGAGGGTCCAAAGTCATTCACCTATGAAGGAAGTATACTACATAAGTGCGGAAACCTGTCATCTGAATCCATTTGTTTTCTTTGTTGATAATTAAAAAAAATAATACCAATGTTGTATCTATTCCAAATGTGGAAATTGATCTGGAAAAATGTAATGTTATTAACATTTGCTGTAGTTTCCCAGAAAGCTATGACTGATCAATCAGCCTTATGATCAAATTTGATAACGTTGGGCTTGCAAACATTTCGACTAGCTGGCAAAGTTTTTCCCGACCTTTCTTCTTGCTGTTTTCTTATGATGCTTCATAAACAGAAACCCGGAAGTAAAATTTTAGAACTTTTGATTTTTTTTAAACAAAATCTCCTTAGTGTTTAATTAACCTTACCCCTGAAAAGCTCTTCCTTAGGATTAAGGTAAATCCTTTATGCTTTAATTATCATTCATTCTCTTTAGTTCTCCTTTCTGTGGAGATGGAAATTTCCTGATTACATTCCTTCCCAAAAGAATTCTGCCAATCCATGGAAACTAGTAGATGGCTGATATATTCTCTGTTTGTTCTTTGGTGGTGGAGAAGGAGAAGAGGGTGTCAGGCCCAAGATCAAGTTCCAGGGCCTCCCCCATGACTTCATAACCTACGGAAAGTTAGTCTCCCTGAGCTTCATTTGCTGTGGCTCCTTTGACTTACTTCATGGAATCATAATGAATATGACTTACATGAAAATTTCTAATCCTTAACCAATGTCTTCTTACTTCCTATATGTTAAAAACTCTCCTTTACAGCCTACAGAATGGGAGAAGATATTTGCAAATGACATATCTGATAAAGAGTTAGTATCCAAAATCTATAAAGAACTTATCAAACTCAACACTCAAAACAAATAATCCAGTTAAGAAATGGGCAGAAGACATGAATAGACATTTTTCCAAAGAAAGCATCCAGATGGCTAATAGACACATGGAAAGATACTCAACATCACTCATCATCAGGGAAATACAGATCAAAACTACATTGAGATATCACCTCACACCTGTCAGAATGGCTAAAATTAACAACACAGGTAACAACAGATGTTGGCAAGGATGCAAAGAAGGGGGAACCCTCTGACACTGCTGGTGGGAATCCAAACCGGTGCAGCCACTCTAGGAAACAGTATGGAGGTTTCTCAAAAAGTTAAAAATAGAGAAAGGGAGACAAAACAAAACAAAAAAACCACCACCACAACCATCATATGTTACAAATAAAATTACGTTTCTTTTAAAAAAAAGTTAAAAATAGAACTACCCTATGACTCAGCAATTCCCAGGTATTTACCCAAATGATATAAAAATATAGATTTGAAGGAGTAGGTACAACCCCGATGTTTATAGCAGCATTATCAACAATAGTCAAACTAAGGAAAGAACCCAATGTCTATCAACTGATGAATGGATAAAGAAGATGTAGTGTGATATATATGTATATATGTACACACACAATGTAATATTACTCAGCCATCAAAAGGAATGAAATCTCGCCATTTGCAACAACATGGATGAGGCTAGAGTGTATTATGCTAAGCGAAACAAGTCAGTCAGAGAAAGACAAATACTGTCTGATTCACTCATATGTGGAATTTAAGAAACAGAACAGATGAACATATGGGAAGGGAAGGGAAGAGAGAGAGAGAGTGAGGGAGAGAGAAACCATAAGAGACTCTTAGCAATAAGAGAACAAACTGAGGGTTGATTGAGGAAGGTGAGTAGGGGGATGAACTAGATGCATGATGGGTATTAAGGAAGTCACTCGTTGGGATGAGCACTGGGTATTATATGCAAGTGATGAATCACTAAATTCTACTCCTGAAACCAATATTATATTATATATTAACTAACTAGAATTTAAATAAAAATTAGAGAACTACTTCTCCTTTAAACACTTTCTTTTTTCATGGCTTTATATATTTGACAGTGGCATCATGGGCATCATAGAGCCAGAAGTCAAAGTCCTAAAGTGAGAAAATACAGATATTCATCCCAAACAGTCCCTCAGTTCATGTGGCCTTTGGTTGGTCATTTAGTCACTGGTGTGAACCCCATTCCTCATCTGAAAGACCTTAAAGACCAGTGTGGTATAATGGAAAATATATGTTTGGTCATTGTCCCCGGTTACTGGCACAGAGCTTTAAAAAGTCCTTGGAATTTCCTGGGGCGCCTGGGTGGCTCAGTCGGTTGAGCGTCCGACTTCGGCTCAGGTCATGATCTCGCGGTCTGTGAGCTCGAGCCCCGCGTCGGGCTCTGTGCTGATGGCTCGGAGCCTGGAGCCTGCTTCACATTCTGTGTCTCCCTCTCTCTCTGCCCCTCCTCCGCTCATGCTCTGTCTCTCTCTGTCTCAAAAATAAATAAACATTAAAAAAAAAAAGTCCTTGGAATTTCCTGAGTAACAAGAGTGATAGGTCCATCTTTTGTTCTAATGAGGCTTGGCTGGGCTCCTTGATGGCTCTGAGATGGAGACTTGCCACCAGAAAGACCAAGCCTTAATGAGAAGCCTAGGACTTTCAGCATTAGCCCCCAGTCTCCAGGGAGGGGATACGGGCCAGAAATCAAGTTGATCACCAATGGCCAATGTTATGATGCATCATGTCCGTGTAATGAAACTTCTGTAAAACTCCTAAACATCCATTTGCCATGAAGGTGGCATACCCCATCTCCACTGGGGACAGAGATTCCTGTATTTGAAACCCTTCTGGGCTCCATCCTGTGTACCTCTTCACGTAGATGTTAGTTTATATTCTTTATAATGAACTAGTAATGTAAGTAAAGTGCTTCCTGAGTCCTGTGAGCTGTTCTAGCAAATTACTGATTCTGTTGAGGAGGTCGTGAGAAACCCTGATTATAGCCAGTTGGTCAGAATGATCTGATACTTATGACTGGAGGCTGAACTGAAAACATTCTTGTGGAACTGAGCCCTTAATCCCACAGATTCAAACTCCAGGTCGTTAATGTCAGAATTGAATTAATTATAACTGGACATCTAGTTCACCTAGTCAGAGAATTGGAGAACTGGTTGGTGTTGGGGGAAGAAACCTTTCACTTGGTGTCAAAAACAACGTGACAGCCAGCATTTAAAGCACATATCCTGGAGTCAGGCTGCTTGGGTAGGAAATTTTTGCTTCTTTATTGTATTAGTTCTCTAATTGATGACGAACAGATGAGCATAGATTTAGCAGCTTAAAACAACACTCATTTTATTATTTCATGGTTTCTATGCCTCAAGAGTCCAGCCATGGCATAAATGGGTGCTCTGCTCAGGGTCTCACAAAGCTGCAACCAAGGTGTCAGCCAGGCCTCCAGTTCTCACAAGGTTCAGGCTCCTCTTCTAAGCTCACATAGTTGTTGGCAGAATCCAGTTCCTTGTGATTATAGAACTAGTTTCTTCCAGATTAGTGGAAAAAGGGAGTTTCTGCTGCTTCAAGTCTATGATTGTGGAGAAAGCCCCAGCTCCCATAAAAAGAACTCACTTGCTTAGGTTCGGCCCACCCAGGATAATCTCCCTTTTGATTAACTCAAAGTCAAACTGATTAGGGACATTAATTACATCTGCAAAATCCCTTCATCTTTGCTATATAAGGTAACATAATCATGGAGGTGATAGCTCATCACCTTTGCCATATTGTGTTGGCTAATTCAGATTGTCTTCTTGAGAGTTTTGGCAGATTGTATCTTCCAAGGAATTGGTCATTTCATCTAGATTATCAAATTTGTGAGCATAGAGTTGTTCATAATGTTCCTTTATTATCCTTGTAATGTCCATGGGATCTGTAGTAATGTCCCCTCTTTTATTTCTGATATTAGCCATTGTGTCCTCCCTTTTTCTTAGTTAGCCTGGCTAGAGGCTTATTGCTTTTATTGATCTTTTCAAAGAACCAGTTTTTGATTTCATTGATTTTTTTCCCCTATTGATTTCCTGTTTTCAACTGCTCTAATTCGTATTATTTATTTATTTTTCTCCTTACTTTGAATTTAATTTGCTCTTCTTTTTCTAATTCCCTAAGGTGGAAACTTAGATTATTGATTTTAGATCTTCCTTCTTTTCTGATATTTATATTTAGTGCTATAAATTTACCTCTAAGCACTGCTTTTGCTGCATCTCACATGTTTCATTTTCATTTAGCTCAAAATATTTTTTCTTTCTCTTGAGATTTCTTCTTTAAAAAATTTGTTTTAACATTTTACTTTATTTTTTGAAAGAGACAGAGTGTGAGCAGAGGAGGGGCAGAGAGAGAGGGAAACACAGAATATGAAGCAGGCTCAAGGCTCTGAGCTGCCAGCCGAGAGCCCGATGGAGGCTCAAACCCACAAACGTGAGATCATGAGCTGAGCCGAAGTTGGATGCTCAACCAACTAAGCCACCAGGCATCCCTGAGATTTCTTCTTTGATTCATGTGTTATTTAGAAGTGCATTGTTTAATCTCCACATATTTGGGGATTTTCCAGCTATCTTTCTGTTATAGATTTCTAGTTTAATTCCATTGTGGTCTGTGAGCAGACATTGTGTGATTTTTCTTCTTTTTCAAATGTTTATTTTTTTGGGAGGAAAAAAGAAGACAGAGATCTAAAGCAGGCTCTGCTCTGAGAGCTGAGAGCCCATTGTGAGGCTCGAGCTCATAAACCATGAGATCATGACCTGAGCGAAAATCGGATGCTTAACTGACTGAACTAACCAGGCAGCCCTGATTTTTATTCTTTTAAATTTTTTAACTTTTATAACAACTTTAAGAGGTCAGTCAGTTAACTGGGCAGGTGTGTTTTACTTCCCAGAATGTGGCCTATCTTGGTAAATGTTCCATATGAGCTTGAGAAGAATGCGTGTTCTGCTGTTGTTGGATGAAGAGGTCTATAGATGTTAATTACATCCAGTTCATTGATGGTGCTGTTGAGTTCAACTATGTCCTCACTGATTTTATGCCTACTAGATCTTTTCATTTCTGAGAGAGAGGTATCGAAATTCCCAACTTCAATAGTGGATTCATCTATTTCTCCTTGCAGTTCTATTAGTTTTTGTTTTGCATAGTTTGATGCCCTGTTATTAGGTGCATAGGAACTATTTTGTCTTTTTGGAGAAAAGACATATCATGATGTTATGGCCTGTTTTTATCTCATGTTCTGTCGATAAGCAAGTCAGTTCCCACCAACACTCAAGGGAAGGACAATACACTTGTTGGGGAGAAGAGGGTCACCCTAGGGTGTGTCCACTACATGTACATGCTGGCAGTGATCTTGGGTCAATCATTTCATCTATGTGCTCAGTTTCTACTCATAAAATAGGTATAATATTAACCACCTTACTGATTCATAATGAGGATTCATTAATTAATACCTAAGAAGCGTTTAGAATAGCACCACATAGCAAGTGTTTAAAACTTTGGCCATTTCTCTTCAAATAGGGATGAATGCTGCCAATTTCTAGTACTTCTGGCCACCTGGTTAGGGTTGTTACAAAACTCAGGGGGATGAGAGATCTCTGTTAACTGAAAAACACCACACAAATGAGATGGGTTATCGTTTTCCTCATTCTTTTTAAAAAATTTTTAAAAATGTTTATCCATTTTTGAGAAAGAGAGAGAGAACAGAGTACGAGCAGGGGAAGGGCAGAGAGAGAGGGAGACACAGAATCTGAAGCAGGCTCCAGGCTCTGAGTTGTCAGCACAGAGCCCAATGTGGGGCTCAAACTCACAAACCATAATATCATGACCTGAGCCTATCTAAGTCTTAACCAACTGAGCCACTCAGGTGCCCCTTGTTTTCCTCGTACTTTCACAAACATAGCTTTTCACCTACTTTCCTGTGGTTGGGCAACGACGCATCATTTTCTATTTATATTTGTGGACAGAGGAAGGAGAGATTGCTCATGGATTCATCGTGTTGGTGTTAACCATTTGCCTGGTTTGAGATATTCTCTGTCTTGTGTTAGGGGCTGATCCGTGTCAGAAAGGTCGTGGGGCAGTGAATAATGAGATACGGTTCACTGAATCTGCTGTGTGATCTTATGGAAGTCACCACCTCTCCTTGGGCCTGAGGAGGCAAAATAAGATGTTGGACAACACTAGATAATCGCCTGATTATCCCTTCAGTGCTTACTTTCTCTGATTTGTCAGTTCTACACAACTCCACCCTGACTCCCTTGACTCAGGCCCACGAGCCCTCTTTATTTATAGGCTATTTGCGGTTTGGTAATGCTTTGTACTCTTTCCCTGGACTTCGGATGATTCAGTTTTCTATGGAACCAAGAGAGCCCCTTCAGAGACAGCAGAATCGATTCTCAGGAATGTAATTCTAGGAACCAGAAGCAAAGTACTGCTAACAAAATCAAAAGCCAGGCAGAATTAACAGATGCTCCAAGTAATGAGCAAGGTGCAGAAAGGTTTTTCATAATGACTGCCTCCGTAGAGTATAAATAGGAATGCATCCTTTCCCTCCCCGGCTCCCCTCACACCATCTGTTATTTGTGTCAGGCAGTCAGTAATTGCTATATGTGACCCTTGTTGTTGGTAACAGGGACAACACTGTGCATTGCAGTTTTCTTTGCTTTCACCCATCTCCTGGCAGCTGTGGCTATAAGGTTTGTGTCTATCCTAAAATGGCAGATCAGGATTTCCTTGGCTCTTGTAACTAAATATAAACAAATCACTCACCCTCCCTATTGGGAAATAAGTTATAAATAACAAGTCAGAGCAATCTTTCATCAGAGAGGCTGTGGTTACTAGGAAACGGGCACTGCAGTCAGGCTAGCTGTTGTCATTGCGTATCCATATGGCATTGAATGTAAGCTCTGGTTCTCTGTCTTTGGCCTTTCAAATGGTTCTTGAGTATACTATTCTTGCATATTATTCAACTCTTTTGTGCCTTTTATGAGATGAAGGCTTGGGTTCTAATTGGGCCTTTGTTCGTCAGCAGGCTGTGTGACTTTGGGTGAATTCATTCATGTCTCTGGTCTTCAGTTTTATTCTCAGTAAAAGAGATGAGAAGGTTGGCTGGATCAGGGATTGGCAAATTATGGCCCGCCAGCCAACAAATATGGTCTGCTGTCTATGTATTGCTTGTAAGCTAAGAAGAATATGGCTTTACATGGGGCGCCTGGGTGGCTCAGTTGGTTAAACGTCTGACGTCAGCTTAGGTCATGAAGTCATGGTTCATACGTTCAAACCCCGCATCAGGTTCTGTGCTGACAGCTCAGAGCCTGGAGCCTGCTTCAGATTCTGTGTCTCCCTCTCTCTCTGCCCCTCCCCGCTCATACTCTGTCTCTCTCTCAAACCTAAACGTTAAACAAAATTTTTAATAAAAAAATAAGAAAGCATATGGTTTTACATTTTTAAATGGGTGAAAATAAATGAAAAGAATAACAATATTTCATGACAAAATATATGGTATCAGTATAATACAACGATATATACTTATAAGATGTAATATGTAATAATAGACAAAAATATTTCATGAAAATTCTGATTTTCAAATTTGCAAGCACAAATAAAGTTTTATCAGAACACAAACACCCTTATTTATTTGCCTGCCCCCTGGGATTGCTTTTGCTCTCAGTAGCAGAGTTGAATGGTTTCAGCAGCGGCCGTTAAGACTGCAAAACCTGGGGGCACCTGGGTGGCTCAGTCGGTTGGGTGTCCGACTTCAGCTCAGGTCATGATCTTGCAGTTTGTGAGTTCAAGACTTGCGTCGGGCTCTGTGCTGACAGCTCAGATCCTGGAGCCTCCTTCAGATTCTGTGTCTCCCCATCTCTCTGCCCCTCCCCTGCTCATACTCTGTCTCTCTCTGTCTCTCAATAATAAATTAAAATGTTAAAAAAAAAAAAAAAAGACTGCAAAGCCTGAAATAGTTTCTATCTGGTTTTTTATAGAAAGAGTTTGCTGACCCCTGAGCTAGATTGTCTCCTAAGTCCCTGTCACTCCATTTTACAAATTGACTAATTCTTAGCACAGCCCCCTCTTACCCTGGGAAGGGAATTCCAGGCTTCAGATGAATCACATGGGCTGCTCTTACGGGAAATCCGGCACTTCCGGTGACTCCTGATTGCTGCCCTGGCTAATGGGTGCCCTGAAAAAACTAGAAATGTCTTGACCCAAGACGGGACGGGGTGCTGGCCTCTGGCCCTGCCCTCACTCTGGGTCGCCCCAGCCTGGGGACCACGGTAATGAGCCACAGGTTTGTCCTGAGAGCCGGGACCTATAGTGGTTCTGGACAAAGGCTCCTGCAGACCTAGTGAAGGGAGGAGGTTTTAGGATGTCCCTGCTGTGACAGAGACCCCAAATAATAGTGGCTTAAACAAACCGGAAGCTCAAGGGTCTTTTCCAGAAAAATCCAGGTAACCACATCAACTGATTGTAATCTATGGAATTTATTTAGATCCTGCAAAACACACTTATAAGATATTGGGGCAATTTAAACACTGCATGTTTAATAATAACGAAGAATTATTGATTTTCTTAGGGGTGATAATGGTATTATGACCATGTTTTTTTTTTTTTAAAGAGTCTTATCCTGAGATCTGTACTAAAATGTTTATGAATGAAATGATGTGATGTCTGAAATTTGCCTCAAAATAATTCAGTTGGGGAGGGTTGAAAGTGAGTGAGGACATATAGATTAAAAAAAAAATTGGTCAGGAATCAGCTGAAAATGTATAATAGATTCACAGCGATGCATCATATTCTCTAATCATGGATATATTTGAAATTTTCCATAATAAACGTTTAAAAGATTTAATGTTCATAAATTAAGTGATTTATGAATATTATCAGTGATTAAAAAATTGTACCTAAAAGGAATTTGGTTTATAAAAAATCTCACAAGGGCCAAAAGTACATAATTACAGCCATTGTAGCTGTGTTTATAATAAAAATACTTCAAACCAAATTTTCCTATGAGAAAAAAATTCTTTGGGGGAGGAACGGTTGTGTTAAAAGTTCCAAGCATTTAAATAATTTCAATTGAGGGGCACCTGGGTGGCTCAGTCAGTTGAGCATCCGACTTTGGCTCAGGTCATGATCTCCCGGTCTGTGAGTTCGAGCCTCGCGTCGGGCTCTGTGCTGACAGCTCAGAGCCTGGAGCCTGCTTCGGATTCTGTGTCTCCCTCTCTCTCTGCCCTTCCCCCACTCGTGCTCTGTCTCTCTCTGTCTCAAAAGTAAATAAACATTAAAAAAAATTTCAATTGATAGAATACGTTGTATTAATAAAAGTTTTATTGACTCATGATCATTTGAAAGTGTAAAGTAGATAATTAAAGAAGACATAGAAATTACCACTAATTCCCTAGTCAGATCAACTTTTTTTTTAAGCCTATGCCTCAATCATGGGTACATTTACCGTTTCCCAGGTACCTACTATGATATATGCATGATACCTGGCATTTATTATTTCTTCAATTTAATTGTTATAAAATTATTTCTTGGACCTGAAAATAAATCTGGGTTCTCAGTGATTAGTCTAGTGGCTTTTCAATCATCAGGCACCTGGGCCTCAGGCCACAGGCACTTCTATTGTGTGGCTATCCTTATGCTTGGCTTGAATCTCATAGTCCAACATGGCTGCTTTGCCTCCTGCCATTAAGTCTGCATTCCAGGGAGTAGGAGAGGGAGAAAGGTAAAGGACATGCCCTTTAAGGAGATGACACAGATTTTTCTGTGTGTCACTTCTGCTTCTCTTCCACGGGCCAAAATCATGTGGCCATTAATTGGGAGGGAGGTTGGAAATATAGTCCTTAGCTGGGCAGCCATTCATTGTCCTAGGAATGTTTTTACGTCCCAGGTAGGGGAGAATTGCTGTGGGGGCACAGTGCCTAGCCTCTGCTGTGGATGTTTACGTTTACATTTAGTTCGTATGCAGACTCCAGGAGTCTCCTTCTGGATCTGAGTTCAGTGTTTTGCCTTTCCGTCTCCTCCATCTGGATTCTGGCTCCTCCTCCCTTTTCCTCCCTACTGTCTTGTACACAGCTTGGTGCTGGAATCCACCTGACCACATTCCTTCAGGTCTGGTGGTTCTGATCCAGATACCCCCTCTCCCATTGTTCGTGCATTCCTATCCCTGCAGTCACTCAACCCTCTGCCACGCTCCCCAACACCCACACCTACGCCCACAGGCACATGTTTGGTGTTGTAGTTGGGGGAGGGGGGAAAGGGGTTCAATCCTGCCTCCTTTATTTAGTCTGTGTGTAACCTTGGGTAGGTCTACTAAGCTTTGTAAGCCTCATCTTCCTCACATGGAAGAAAGCATCACTGCATCACGAGAAAGAACCCTTGCTCAGCCTACCTTCTGTAATGAGTGAGGATGCGAAGAGTCGTGAGGAAGTGCCTGGGCTTTTGCAAAGAAAAAGCCACATTCCTGGAAAGTGATGTGTGGAGGGAACCCTTGTGCGCTATAGTTTCCCTAAATCTGATCACACCGACCTTCTCACAGAAGGAGCCCCTGGGGTCCATGTCTGTACGTGACCACATCTGGCTGGTCCAAGTCACAGCTGGGTGATCCAAGATTCTACGTCTGAGAAGGCTTGATTGTTTCCTTGGGAAACATGCATTTGGACTCAAGGGTCATGTGATGATGATGGAGTCCTCTTAGTGGCTGAGGTGTGTAGGGACTTTCCACAGTCCCTCGGGTCCTGGAGTCTTCTCTGAGTCCTGGAAGTCAGCAAGGCTTTGTATTCTGGGAGATGCCTTAGCTCTGCAATACATTGCACTTCTTTGCTCAAGTTGGTTAGAGTGGTTTCTCGTCTTAACTAAGCAATTTGATTATTGGGAAATTTGGCAAAATTTAACGTTCGGCGCCCTCGTCTTAAGAATCTGTGCCCTTTCAACCTCTCAAAGTGAAAGGTCAGTTGCAGTTTCTTCCTGTGGTCACACTTTCCCCCCAGTCAAAATTAGCCATTTAGAAAAGGCTCCAACAGCAGTCACTGACACTGTAAAACCACGTGAGTTTTTGGATGTCCACCTCCCCGAGGGGGACCATGTTATCCTGAATTCTAATTACATAACAAAATATGTTTTTCCCCAAGGTGCCTACGTGGTCCAGTAGGTTAAGTGTCTGACTCTTGATTTCAGCTCAGGTCAGGACCTCACCATTCATGAGTTCGAGCCCCACATCTGGCTCTATGCTGAAGATGAGGAGCCTGCTTGGGATTCTCTCTCTCCTTACCTCTGCCCCCGCACCCTGCTTATGCATACTCTCTCTCAAAATAAATAAATAAACTTAAAATATATGTATATATATATAGTCTGTGTGTATACATATATGTATGTATCTATACACCTCACAATAAAGGTATTTTATGTATCAGAAAAGAGAAGAGGGTGGAACTTTCTGGAGAAAGGGAAGATCTTCGAACCCTCTCCACTTTTCCTTAGATCGGACTGTGCGGGTGGCTGCCTGGATTGCTCGTGTGCGTGTCCACATGTGTGCACCCCCATACTCGCACACGCCCATGCCACTCTGTGGGATCGCAGGCAAGATTCGCTATCCTGCGTGTGGAGACAGGAGACCTGGCTCCTCATCTGTTTACTGGGCGATTTCTGCTTCCCTCCGAGGCTCCTCCCGAGCATCTAGCCCTCCTTGTGGCTTCTCCCACTGCCCTCCCTGAGCTGTGGGCCCCACCTCTGAGGCTTCGGTCCTGCTTTCTGGCCTCTTGCCCCTCACCCACCTCCTGACATTTGGGTGGCTTATTGGAGGTACAACAGAACACACTTTCAGCAAATGACAGGAGAGTTGCTTCAAGCTGTTGCAGGAAGGGAAGGAGACTGATCTCCACTCTGAAGATGGCAATGACGGCCGGTTCCTCGCTCTTCATTCCTCATTGGGCCAGATGCTGAATCCCAACTACTTTGCCTCAAACATTTCTGCATCCTCCACTGTCTGTGTCAGCCTCTCTTCTCCTGGGTGAGTTTCTGTAAAATGTTCTTGTTGCAAGTTGACCGATCTCTGTGTCTGTCCCTCCTCAACGGCCCCTAGCAGCTGGTTCTTCTGTGGTATAAACCCAACTATGCCATTTCACTTCGGCGACAAGCCGGTGACACTGCCAGCCCATGCGGCCCTTCCCTGGGGTCTGTGCTTGCTTCCTCCACGCCGCCCCTGTGCAGCTGGCCTCCCACGGACAGGAGCACCCCCCACACCACAGCCACTGGGTGCCTCCAGTCAGCGCTGTGGATGCCTTCTCACGCTCTCACCTCAGCTTGCTAAACCAACACGATCTCCCTTCCTGCACCGGGTGGACGAGACCTCGGCTGAAGGCAGTGACTAATTTGACTGGGAATCTGGAGTGTTTACAGTTCACAAGGTGCTGAAGATCCGGCTTTAAACTTTCTGAACGGGGAACAGATTTGGAAAGTCCCCAAAGTGCCCTACACAGAAACTTCCGGTTTCCAGAATGAGCCTTTTAAAGAAAAATGGCAAGTCGTACTAATAGAAAGGAAGGAGAAATATAGGGAAGAAGAAACTTCGAAGATTAGATGAGCAAGGAATCCCAGCGGCCGTAACCACCGACTGTCCGCTTGCTTGTCTCTGCAGCCCACGTGGAGGAGCCCTGCACAGAACAGACTCCCAAATGACCACGACGTGGGACCACTGGGTCATGGCAGGCCCTGGAACCCTCTGTCACCCTTGTGCCACCCGAGTGTTGCTTACTATGACGCGCGCTGCACAGCCTGGCAGTACTGTGGCCTCAAGAAGGGCCAGATTCCTTCGAGTCTTTGGCTGTTTTAGCTGCGAGGGATCCTAGAGATCTTTCAGGAATCTTCTTTCATGTAGTGAATCATCCAGCTTTGGATCGAATCCCGACTCTACAGAACACAGGTGGGGGACCCTTCTGGATGCACGGATACGCCTTTGACGAGAGCTGATGCACGCGAGGCTTCTCCTTTTGGGTCAGAGAAGAAAATATAAGAGCGAGGTGTCTGGAGAGGAGCGAGAGGGGATTGTGACAGGAAAGAAGGCAGCCATGTGTGTGGCATTTTTGTGTCACACTCAGCCTGCGGGTCTGGCTTTAAAATTTTTTGGAAGATATGTGAGATCCCAGACACAAGAAAAGGCTAGTCAGGGAAACAGATGACTAAGTGTGTCACAGAGTTGAGGAGAACTCATCCCCGCCCCCACCCCCAGTCTGTCACAGACCTGAGTGCACTCTGGACCTTTAGGGTTGCAGAGTAACCCTCACGGAACCTTCCCTTTGCTTGGGGAAAGCCGTCTCCTCACAGAGGCCTTGAAGGCAGCCAGGCCGTGAGCTGCCTTGGTCTAGACAGACTGGTTTCTGAGGAAACAGGAGGACTTAGACACTCCCGGGATGAAATGGGAGGGATGTGGGAGAGAGGGCAGGGAGCAATGCTTTGGTTCTTTACTTGGCAGGGGGCTGACTATTAAGAGCCATCCAAGAGGCACCTGCGTGTCTCGGTTAGTTGAGCGTTCGACTTCGGCTCAGGTCATGATCTTGTGGGTTCGTGAGTTCGAGCCCCATATCGGGCTTGCTGCTGTCAGTGCAGAGCCCGCTTCTGCCCGGCTCTCTCTGCCCCTCCCCTGCTTGCACTCTTTCAAAAAGAAATAAACATAAAAAAAAAAAAAGAGCCATCGAAATTTGGAAACTAAATCTAGTATGATTATATTTATGTTCATCTACTGGGGAAGTCCAAGGACATTCAGATTAGCACACAAAGGTCAGGAAAAACTTAGGCGTGCTCCACTGTGGCAGAACTGGTGACAGCAGAAGTTCGGGCCTGAATCAAGTCTCTCCTCGTCTTCAATAATGGGTTCAATTTGCATTCACTTACTCGGAAAATGATCTGTATTTTAGCAGCAGCATACGTTCTGTGATTTTTGAAAACGTTCTAAGAGCAGGGACTGTCCCCTGTGCCTCTCTTTCATATAAGGCACGAGGCTAAAGCTTAGCATTTAGCTTATGAATCATTTGATCCATTCATTAGAATGGGCATCAGCTTCTTCTCTTGTGCGTTATGGGGAGTTGCTTGCAAAGGATGGGGAAGGTGGGGCAGGACAATAAACCTTACGTCACAAAAGCATCGCTCCCTTGAACATGAACGGGTGAAGACCCTGTTGGATCTATGGTTAGATGGAAACCAAGAAACACACGTGCAGGATGGTGGGAAGGGGGCCTCAGTTTAGGGACATCGGCAAAGATCAGAAGCAGTCAGCTTTCTGGAACAGAAAGAAGGGTTGAAAACTGGCCATGGCCATTCAACAAATATTTATCAAGTGCTTAGCATGTGTCAGGGATTGTCATTCCAGGGGATTCAGCAGTGGACAATGCAGAATTGATTTAAGGTGAAAGCGTCGTTGAGAATGGGGTTATATTTTATTTACATCTCTCCTTCATAGCCTTGTAGTCCTCAGATGATGAAGAGTCTTGAATTTGTAAAATCTGTGTGCTTCGTTTTAAAAACTTAAAGCAACTGGGGCACCTGAGTGGCTCAGTCGGGTAAGCGACTGACTTGGGCTCAGGTCATGATCTTGCGGTTTGTGGGTTCAAGCGCTGTGCTGTTCGGGTTCTGTGCTGACAGCTCAGAGCCAGGACTCTGCTTCAGATCCCGTGTCTCCCTCTCTCTCTCTGCCCCTCCCCTGCGCTTTCTCTCTCCCTTTCAAAAATAAATAAACATTAAAAAAATAATAAAAACTTAAAGCAACTTGTAAACCCAGCAGGAATAAGGCTAGTCATGAGGATACAACCTGCCCCCTTGAAATCCTAGAAACAGCAGCGAGTGAGCCGCAGATGTGGCTTTAGGCTTTCCAGTGACTAACCTGCAGTGGGTGATGATACCGTTGAAACAAATAAACAACCGCAGTTCTTTGGAAGAAGCACCGTGAATCCCAATACTAAGACCAGAAGGAAATTTCTCTCTAGGAATCTTCCCCGAACAGGATACTCTGGGGCTGAGCTCCAGGACGAAGGTAACAGGCAAAACACTACTCAGAGGAAAGTGGGAGAGGTGCCGCCTTGAATTGAATGGCCGAGTCTCTGCTAGTTCATATTGCGTCTCCAGGCGATATCTAGGGGCAAGGATGCCCACGGTCAGTCAGTCCCTGAAGCTTTGTTCAACAGATATTAGATATGTGGGAAAGGTGTGGCTATCGATCTTGCACGTGTTTCATGAGATAAAGAACTTAATGTGATTCCCAGAATAGCTGGAAGCAAGACGGGAGGGAGATAAGAAGGTTTGACTTTAGCTTCTTGCAGTGGAATGTGTGTTTGTAAACATAATCAGAACAGCTCAGCTCAAGCCATTTTGCTCATCCAGCTCCTTACATACGTGTGGGTTGGGCCATAGGCATCTGTGAAGGGAGGGAGGACGGAAACATTCTGTCACGTTTGAGTAGAATGAATAAATCTAGAAATGAAACTACTGTACCCAGTCAGTAAAACTCAAGTGCTTTTTTTTTTTTTTTTTTTAAGGAAGTATTGTTCAGTCCACTGGGATGTCTGTGAATGAGATACACAGAAAAAAGTTAAGCTGTATCTCTTTCAGTGTATCTGACTGTCTTTCTCTCTCTGATTTTAGAAAACAGTAAAATGAGTCAGAGATGATGGTCACTCATAAAGCAAGAAACTAGAGTAAAAGGCTCATAGGAGTGAAGATTAGTATATAGGATGCAGAATCATAAAACTGAACATGGTGGGTAGTTTTGTGGTATCAGCCAAACTCCCCGGATACATACATGCGCGCGCACACACGGCCCATGGGAGACTTGTCTCTCCCTCGTGTCAGCTGTGTAAAGCATGGGTGGGCATCTGGCCGAGAGAGGGGATCTAGAGGCTGGACTGCACCATTCCGACTGACTCTCTCTCGCTCTCTCTCCCTCCCACCACCCCATGCACTCTTGCTCTCACTGTCTTAGCTTTTTGCTTAAGATGTTTACAGTGGCGGAGCACCTGGGTGGCTCAGTCAGTTAAGCATCCAACTTCAGCTCAGGTCATGATCTCATGGTTCAAAAAGTCCGAGCCCCACGTCGGGCTCTGTGCTGACAACTCAGAGCCTAGAGCCTGTGTCAGATTCTGTGTCTCCCTCTCTCTCTGCCCCTCCCCTGCTCATGCTCTGTCTCTCTCTCCCTTTCAAAAATAAATAAAATAAAACATTAGGAAAAGAAAGATGTTTTAAGTAGGTTTTTGTTTCTCATATTAAACATTCCCTGATCAAGATACTAAGTAAAGTAGGAAGATTTTCTTTCCTTTGATGTAAAGGATAGAGAATTAGGGGATATAGCATAAATATACTTTATATTTTATATATTTATGTATTTGAAAAAGGACATAGCAAACATATGCAGGGGGCGTTAAGCAACCATGAAGTCTGCTCAAGAGAAAAAGAAAACAAAATCTGAAGCAAAGAGCTTCCGGTTTAGTGTTGATGTGTGTGGAGGGATATCTCACTGTTTCTGTCTGCTGGGTTTTTCTGCTCCCCTGTGCTCACTCCATTTCTTCAGTACTCCAGAGACCTCTGCCCAGTCTAGCACAAAAGCTTTGGGGAAGGGGTGACTTTGGTGAATTTAAAAAGTGATGCGAAGTCCAAGAGCACTTGCTGTTGTCTCCAAACCAGCTAGAAAATTCCTAGGGTCAGCAATGGGTGGGAGGGAGAGAAGATACTCCCAGATTAAATCTAGAATCTGTGTTGGAGCAAGTCCCGTCTTCTTCCAGCACCAGAGAACATTGGGGAAACTGAGTCGGTGCCCACTTGTCATCCTGGTTGCTGCCCAGGTGAAACCCAAGAAGACAGCAGAGAGCAGGTCTCCTGCCAACCGACCTGCAGGACAGACACTCTTCTGGGCTCCAAGACTTCACTAAGGCTTTGTCTGCCCCAAAACTGTGGGCTGTCCTTCCTCCAAACACCGTGACCCCTCAGGAGGGGGAGAGTGAGGAGAAGTGGTGGTGTGGAAGCGAAGATGGCTGCGGGACTAAACGTTACCCAGGTGACAGCTCTGAACGCACAGTGACAGAACTGCCCTGCAGCTCTTTCAGATACATTAAAGAACTTTACTTGGTGTTTTTTTTTTTTTAATGTTTATCTGTTTTTGAGAGAGAGAGAAAGAGACAGAGCAGAGCATGTGAGCGCTAGTGGGGGAGGGGCAGACAGAGAGAGGGAGACAGGATCTGTGCTGACAGTGGAGAGTCCAACGCGGGGCTCGAACTCACCAACCATGAGATCACGACTCGAGCCGAAGTTGGACACTTGACTGACTGAGCCACCCAGGCATCCTGGCATTCTTTAATTAGGTATGCAGTTCTTTACTATTTTGTGAGGATTGAAACTCTAGGATAATTGTTGACTTTTTGGTAATGAATGTAGTTAAGGAATATCATTGATTTAGTTTGGGTTTTTTTTACTGGCAAACTCTGTCTTTAATAATAAATTGAAGCTTCAAAAAAAATAAGGATAGAGAGTCTTGAAGGCTATTCTTCTCTGCTCTCAACAAAGGATTTTTTTTTACCTTTTTTTCTCATTCTTTTTATATTTCCTCCCCACAATCCTCAGTGCACTATACACTGCTAGAGCCATTGTAGATGCAAGATAAAATGGTTTCGAATGATTGAAAAAAAGGCTTATTAATCGTTGTTTGGAAAGAATCCTAAAGGATATCAGCATAGCCAAGTGTTCATTTCATTTCCTCTTTAGGTATTTAGGCAGAAAATTCACTCCCACGTCTTCATTTCAGCTGGCGGTGAAGAACAGTGGCCAGACAGGGGCTCGCTGGTGGTGGCGGAGGGTGCTCCTGGCCTCAGGCTACTGAGGCCTGGAGAATGTCTCATTGGCTCGAAGCAGAAGAGTTTTGCTAGCAAAGAGGACTCGATGGCCTGGCTAAGACCAACTACGCCGCGGCAACGAATAACCACCCAAAGTCAGTGGCTTCACAGGAAGCTCATTACCAATCTCGTCACACTCCAGTGTAGGTCCTGAAGGCTGCCTCTGTTTCAGAGGCTCGCCACCTGGACCCCGTGACCCCCAAGGCTCCAGGACCAGGCGAGGATGCAGCTGGAGGATGTGTAGGAGGTTCTCCAGTGCCAGGATTGAAAGTGGCATGAGTCACTTCGGCCTATACCGCATCCGTCCAGACTCACCTACTCGACCCCAGCTGCAAAGTGGGCTGGGAACTGTGGTTCGGCTGAGTGCCCAAGAAGACTATGGTGGAGAACACATAGCATTTGTGTGCCATGGAGAATCAGGGGGAAAGGGTGATGGCAAAGGGATGGGACAAAGAGCACCTGTGTGGTGGGAAGTAAGTGTACATGCCAGCTTCTCTAGGGGTTTCTGGCCTGGGATGTGCGACAGACACCATCCTTCCTTATACTTGACTCAATGGAAGGATAGCACCTGGAGTGCAAATTAGTGAGCTGTGGCATCCTGGCATCCATGCCTGTGAATTAGAGACCATATCCTTTGTTGCATCCGTACAGTCCGTGACAAATTGGAACCCGGGGACATGGCAAGCGCGGGGTGAGCAGCCTGCATGCGCGGAGACTGCACGTTCCTACAGGGCATGCGCTCAAATTACTTGGGGAGCTCAGGCCACCGCTCGGTGTGCCCGCTTACAGTGCAAAGTGGAGGACAGAAGGGACAGAGGCTAGTGGGAGCCCCCGGTCTCACTCCCCTCCAGAATTAGACCGATAGCCCACAGGGGGAGGACACACGTACTGTTCTGTTCACTTTCAGAGCAGATGGAAACCCCTTACACCAAGATTCTGGCAAGGAAACAGAATCCTTTGAGACACTTGCCTTTTAATTGTTGGGTGGTTTTCACCACAACACAGCTATCCCCACGGGGTCTCTACAACCTCTGTCGAAGACTGCTGGATAGACTCTGGTTTCTGACTTGGGTTATCCGCTCAACCTCGGACTCATTCAGCCTTTCCCAATAGGCCAGTGAACCCCAGCTTCGGGTGTGACCCTGTAGGTGGCTCTGGGTATCTAAGGGAGAGTGGCGGGGGGCATGGGAGGGGGGTCACAAAGTCCGTAAATCAGAGTATAAATTTATTAAATTTACAGTAGTGTTTTTATGAGCAAGAAGGTGTTTCCCGAGGGGAACTTTATCTTAGAAGCCAGGGCCCCACGCCTGCCCTGTCTCTCTCTAGTTTCAAGGAGCAGGTACCTGGTTCTCTAAACTGACCAGCACTGCTTTGTCCCTTGTCACTTGGAGGAGGAGGCTTATCTGCTGAACCAGCCGTCACCCCTGAGCCAGAAATGACTGCCATGTTGAGAGGGGTTGAGAACCGGTATACTGCCAAGCGAACACCAAGCTTGGACAGTGCAGGCTCCAAACATCTAAATGGAAGGACGGGGGACGGCAAGGGAGTTAGAAAAACAGGGCAGATGGCTCGGGACTGGTCTTCAAGGAGCATTTCTGTAACGACCACACCTTTACCTGTACTGGATCTTGCTGGAAGGGGAGTGGTTGGGGAACATTGAGAGAGCGGCTAAAACTCCCTGCTTTCCAGCCCGCAGAGTCTCTCCCTCCCCTCTTGTTCAGGTTTCCATCAGTAAATGGTCCGGACCCATATGCATTCTAATGGCAAGTCGTGCTTCCCTCGAAGCTGGCGTGCCCCGATACTGCCAGGCGAACCCATCCTCCCTCCCCCGGAGTTGGGAGGGGGCAGCTCCCTGCCAGGCTCTCCCTAAAAATGGGCAGAGGGGGAGGAGAGGGATCGCCCTAAGATCCTATAATGTGTGAGCCACCTGCCAGACTGCTCAGCCCCGAGTGCTTGTGAAGTGACTTACGAAGGAGCAAAGGGAGCCATGAGGGCAAAAGACCCTCGTGGACTATAAGGCGCGCAGAGGGGAGGCGCCCTCCTCCTTGTAGCCTGCCCTGTCTGCACCTGTTTAGTCCCGAAGCTTCCTCCTGAGCCAGTGAATGTGTCTTACATGTTCACTGCAGGGTGTACCCCCAGCGACTTGGGACGGCTTTCATAGCTCCTCACCGTTCTTCCCCTCCACCCCCCATTCCCCCTCAGTCTCCCCCCTCCCCTCCCTGGGGATGAGCATGGACATTCTCCGAGCTGATGAGGGCAGCTGCAGACAAGTGGAAAGGAAACCAACAGACCGTGGAGCTGTGTTTGCAGCCCCAGAGCCAGCAGGGGGCCCCGCATCCCCGAGAGAATGTGAGGACGCTGGCGGCCACCTGGGGAGGGAGGTCAGACAGGGCATAATGGGTGTCACTCTTCGGCGCCTTTGATCCCCATCGAGAGAGCCACAAAAGGAGTCCTGGCTAGATCCCTCTTCTAAGGGTCACAGGCCACTGGGACCACACATTTCATCTGAGAGAAGAAAGGGACGCAACCGACGTGCACTCTTCTGAGGGCCCGAGATTGTATCTTGTTTTATTTTTGTGTGTGGCACAGTTTGCAGGGACCAGCAGCCCCGCCTCGACTTCCCATCCAGGGACCATTGTCAGTTTGCCTATTAGGTTCTCATTAGATTTTCAGCCGCCGCTCCGCGTTTTCTCTTTTTACAGAAGAGAGAACAACCAGGGACTTGTTTCCTGAGGAACTCTTGGTGTTAGAAGTTTTTCAAACCTCTGAGAAGAGAGAGACGTCAAATGAGAATGTGGGGGCCTGGCCTTCCGGGATCTCAGGCCAATTACCCGCCTCGGGGAAGGTCCTTGGACCTTCCTGTCCCCTCCCGGCGACCGAGGCTTCTCTGTTTAACTGTTGCCTGAAGACTTCCAGCACTGGGCTCCACTGGCCCGTGCTAAAATAAGCGTCCCTTTCATCGCTAGACTGACTCGTGGTCTTCTAGAAATTCTCCAGGTGTTATTTCCTGAAGGAAGGCGTAGGGACAGGCATCTGGAAACCAAAGGTGTATTCTGATATCAGCCTGTGGGCCACAGATCACTGTCATAGCAAGTTACTTCTTAGGGATATAAGCAGTCATTTGCTTCAAATGGCGGGAAAAGTTCCCAAAGGTCAAATTGTTCTAAAAGGGAAAAAAGTATTTTTTTTTTAAATGAGCACTTTCAGAACCTCTTGCGTGGAGGCCCAGCAGCTGTGGCCAGGAACCTCGTGGCGTGTTGTCTGTCGTTCTCTGCTTCTTCCTGAGCGCTTTCTTGAGGGTAGCAGATGGGGGACAGAGAGGAAGGGTCCCTTCTGGGCTCACTGTGGTCTTTGGTCAGCTGCGGGTCGATTTCATGGGTCATTCAGGAGAAAGAAAATGGACTTGGGTCATGCTAGACCAAAATCCAAGATGCAGCGATACCATCATAATCCCAGAATGTAATGTAATTTTCATAAGTGGGAATTAGTGCTTAAAGGCACTAAAGTTTGAAACGACAGCCCCAGTGAGTCATTTTGCATTAAGTTTACTAAAAAGAATCATTTTTCATGATTCCTCAGTGGTCCCAGCAATTATGTCTGTTTAAAGTACTGTGTTTCCTTTTTTTCTTTTTTCTTCCATTCAGAGGTTTACAAATTTTGATCAACAGGCTTGGATAATAAGACCGTGCTTTAAACGAACTTAAAAAAAAAGGTATGTTGATACTTTGGATCAATGCTCAGTTAATGAATGTGCTATCATTTTAGGAAAAGCGATTCCAACTCTGTCTCCTGGTATGTCTGGCAACAAATGTGTGGATGTATCAGAAATAGTATTTGTTTGTCTTAAAACATATTCCCCCATGCCTTTTCGTTCCTTCCTGGTGGAGCAGGCATTTTTACACTTTGATATGTAGATAGGGTAATGATTTGTCCCTTCTAGTCAACAGCTGTAAGGACTCCGTTCCCATCAGGTAAAACAACCTTCCAAAACCTTCCTTCTGTTCCCCTTACTTTCCAGCCCGGAGCCTTAGTACATCGTTTGTAAACATTGCCGGGACTTGAGTGCTTTCATTCGCGCATCTCAAAGGATGGGCAAAATTACCCACTTCCAAGTGCCCAGAGCAAGTCTACTCCCTTCCTCGGAAGATCACAGAAATAGTTGCCTTTCAATACATTAGATCGGCAGCTACATTAGCCGTCTCCGTGTCTTTAGATTTTGCAAAGGGAAACTGAAATCCAGCAAGTCGTATTAGGAGCCCATTCAGAACGTGAACAAAAAAGCAAATGAAAACAACCCAGAACGAAGTGGTGTATTTTTCACTTTGCGTTTTGTAGGCGTAAGTCCCTTCTTTATGATTCGCGATTTTTTCGGAGAGGTGGTGGATTTTCACTTCGGAGGCGAACAGTATCATGACAAGACAGCCACAGGAGCCTGCAACCGAAGGAACAAACAATGCGTTGTCACAAATATTTCTTGATTGTAAGGGACAGGGAAGAGGGTCAGCGTGCAAACGCGAGAAAGCGTTTACCATCACGCTCCTTGGCACTGCAAAAATAGAGTGTTTCAAACCGGCAGTCGTGACCCTGATTCTCCAACTGTTGGGTGGTGGGGCCTGAGTTACGTCTGTGAGGGAAGAAGACCTGGCGGAGATGGGGAGGGTGGAATCTAGCTGATGTCACGAAGACTGGGAGATGTTCCTCTCTGTGTGAGGAGCGGGCCGCGTGGCTGGCCGGGCACCTTGAAAGCACCATGGCGGAATCCAGCTACAAAGCAGCCACTGCTGTGATGTGACTTTAAGAGAACGGATTTCTCTGTACTTCACAGACCATGCAGGAAAAATTCCAGCCATACAGCCCTCTTATGAAAGGGCCTAGGGCTTCCTTTAGAAGGATTCCATGACCTTTCCTTCAGAATGGCTCCCCTCTCCTCCGGCTCCCACCGGGCCACAGCTGCCCAGCAAAGGGAGCCATAGTTAAGGCATTGAGGTAGACAGTATCTGTTCTCCTTGTTTCTAACAAAACTCAGGATTTTTAGCTGGGTGTGTGGCTGCCTGGAATAAAGCCCTCACTGTTTGGTCGAGGGGGGCTGGGTGGGGGCAGGAAAGTTTCCTTGAAGTGTGCATGTATCAGAGCGCTGCCCTTTCTTTCTCCCCTTCCTCCTTCCTGTAGCTGAACTATGGAGGCAATGGCTGGAGCTCCAGCAGACATTTTGGACCAGGTGGCCTCAGAAATGAAAGCCATGTACTACAGAAAAACGAGAAAGGAGGAGTCTGGATTCCAGACACCTGGAGCTCCCAGGCCAACCCTAGACTTCAAACTCTAGGTTCTTATGTGAAAAAAAATATATATATCTATTTTGTTTAATCCACTATTATTACTTCCCCCTCATGGACCACTCATTGGTAGCCTAATGTCATCTTAATGGTGCAGCTCTGGTGGGGGTGGTCCCCTGCAGGACAAGGGCACTGCATACCAAATAGTTCTGGGAAATTCTGATAGGCCCTCTCCCTGAAGGTGGAGGATCAGATGGGTGGGCGGCACGGAGGGCAGAAGCAGGGGGAGGACCGTGAGCACAGAGGATAGCAAGGATGCCGAGGGCTTCCGCGGCTAGTTCACGTCCCAGGGGTCTAGTTAACAGGAGACTTGCTGAGACGGTCTTCTAACTTAGGTCAAACCAGTTTGGATTCAGACCCTGATTCCTCCCCTTACTCTGTGAAATTAGGCAGTTTTAGTCTCCAAGTCTCAATTTTCTCATCTCTAAAATGTGAATAATGGAGTTGATGCACGATTTGCACTTGTCATTAGGATCCGCACACATAAACGCTTGCTAATCAGTAGCTATTCCTTTGCTTTTTACGTATTCTTTGGATCTTGCAAGTCCTCACCATAATCCCGTACGCACCCCCCCCCCCCGGCCCCACCACGCACCAAAAACCCTGACTGTACCAGCTAGGCCACCCAGAAGCATGTATTACAGGGTCTTGTTCCTCCAAATACTCTCCCATTAGGGTTATGACTCCTTTTGGAGGGGTAAGTGCTTTTAGCTCTTCAGTATCACTGGTATCTATCTCCCAGATACCCTGGGAGCAGCAATACAGTGGCTTAAGCTCCCATTCATTAATTCACTCATTCATTTATTCCATTTGACTGGTTACGTGCCAAGCACAGGGATTATAATGGTGGATGTTTAAACATTAAGGAAAATACGTATGGTTTCTGCTCTAACGGAGAATAGAATCGGGCAGGGAACACCGATAAGACCATTATAAACCATTTGCAGTGAGTGTAATAGTGAGGGAGGACCAGGTGGCTCTCACTGAGAGGGTGGGCAGCGTCATGGAAGGTTCCTTGGCAGTAGCTGTAGGAAAAGTTAGCTGAGCAAAGGGAGGCTGGACCGGTGTGGGGACAGCGTCTGGACATGAGGAGCTATAATTCAGATGATGGCCCCCGTTCCTTTTCCAAAGGTCGGTTTGCATTGGGATAGAGGTAGAGACAGGATTGTGTGGGAGTAAGAGGTAAAGGGTGGGGTGAGCAGGAAGGAGATATCCCATTTCTTTCCTTTTAGAATTTCGCATAGGACTGACCCATCTGTTCATCATCATAATATACCCCCAAATAATCAAATGATACAGTTTTCTTGAAACTTCACTTCTCGCCAGCCTCAGAGCAGTAGCTGAGGATATTCCTTTGTAAAATTTGTCAGCCTATTTTTGTATTCCGAGCTTAAAACCAGAGCTCTCCCCTGGCAAAATCGTATTATTCCTTTCTTGTTAGATCCAACAAAAAGGCTGCAATGCTGTTTTCTCTTTATCTTTTATTTGAAAATTGTGGAGAAAATGCCATTGCTTTTACCAGAAGAACCTTCTTTGTCTGAGGAGATGGTGAATTTCAGACAGAAGCGAAACACTGTATTTCCTTAGTGCTTGAAAGGAAACTTCAAGCTAGGTTTCCTTTTCGAGCTGTTAAATATTTTAAAGGTATTACTTTGTTAAGGAGACAGCATCATAGTGAGACTGTATTTCAAATTCCTGAAGTAAAGGTTGCTTGGGGTCTCTTAAGACTGGAAGCCTTTCACCACAGCTAATCATCCACGCGTGCAAGCTCCCAGAATGCAGCGCGTGGTCCAGGGGTTGAGAGGATGCTCTGAGATTCGGTTCTGGATTCTGAAGGTGACCACGAGGTCAACTTTGTCATTTCAGAATCGGAGCACAATAACCTTGCTTGAATTTCTGGCAACCCTGTGACTGTGAAGAGATGTGAAGGCAAACAAGTCACTGTGGTATTGGGATAGCTTTGCTTCTCTCTGTCCATGGCTCTAAAAGAGACGTAGGACTAAGGATAACTCCGATTTGTGGACCAAAAGATACACATGAAATGCATCTTCTCTTTGTGGCCTGGATGCCAGGCACACGGGAGAGGTGTGTAAGGGATGGGGGTGATGGTGGGCGTAGGGCTTAGCACTCTTCTAATATGGCCCTAGTCCCCGGCAATGGGGCTCCGGCTCTGGGTCCCACATTTAGAGGGTGCTGCTCTCTCTCTTCCAGAAAGAGCCTTCCTCACCCTGTGGTGAGGGTCAATGGGATGAGCCCTTCTGGAGTCCCTGACCCACATTCTAGCCTGTATTCCTGGGACCTGGGAATTCCCTCCCCAAACGGCCCTGAGTGCCTTCCCAGGGCTGCGTGGGTATCTATCCGTCTTCCTTGGATCAGTCCCCCTAAGGGCAGACTTTGTGACTGCTGTCGCCCAGCCCTGAGGCCTGAAGATGGCCAAGGAACGGCTATGTTGAGGGCATGGTCAGAGCTGGGATACACAGTAGAGTGTACATTTGGGGCCCTTTACGGTGTGGATAGAACCACGCAAGAGGAGGGAGGCGGACAGACAGGGGCCAGCTCTTCTCTGTCAGCACGCTCAGGTCCAGAATTCTAAATCGGAATCTGGCCTCCCAGGTCCTTGTGGAGCAATGTTTGTCAAGGCAGAAGGGTAGAACGTGTCTCTTTGAATAGTTTGTTAGCTTATGACTTGTACGTGTTTAGACGCGGGGCTTGAGGACTTTTATTAATAGTCCCACTCAAGGCCTCAGAAATGTAGGACCAGGCCTGCCCGCTTCTTTCTTCCTTTTCCCAGCTATCCATGTACACCAGGAGTCCAAACTCAGCAGGGGGCCATTTGGACACTTTCTCTGTCTGACCAACACCGCTTCTGCTCCTAAGAAAGGTTCAAGTGCCCTAGACTTAGTAAACCTGCCACGACTTGCTCCCGCTAGAATTTGGAACATAAGCAGGCCCAGGACCCAGGTTTTGCTGTCACGCATCCTACTCAAAGACCAGCCATTTTCCTTTATGGGTTTGATTGCCCCGCCATCTGGCTGGTACTATAATATTTTTTTCCCCCTTTAATGACTGATTACTGAGCTAATCCCTGGCTGGAAAGGATAGCTGAGTTATAGAGCTGTCACACAATGAATTACCAGTCAATTACCAAACGTTCGTAATGTGCTAGACACTGCACGCTCACGACTGTCCTCTGGCAGCTGTCCGGGACGGCGGGACCGGACGCCTCGCTCCTCCAGTCCTTACAGTACAGGGAACAAAGGTCACAGCCGACAAGAAAGCTGCCTCTTCGTCCCTGGCTGATCCTGAGGGTGGCCATGCCTTGACGGGGTGGGAACGGCCTGCCAGGTTCTGTGGGAGTCCAGGGTACCGTGGGCTTCAGGGACGATGTGTCCTCCATGGTGAAAAAAGGCTCTGAGACATTCTCCTGTTATCACTAAGATCGCGTTTTGGGAAATAATAAATTAGAATTTCAATTCCATTTAAAGTAATGGCCAACATTTCCAGAAAACTAGCACGTCATCTTTAAACTCTTTTACAGATGACAAATATTAGAGGCATTCCATTTCCTCTACAGAATGATAAATTGATAATTTCCTTCTTTAAGGAGTCTCGAACGATGATAAATGGAGGTGGGAAAGCCACAGCTTTGCAGATGTAGGTACTAATTTTCTGTGAAATTATGCAATCTCAGTAGAGAGCCAGTTATCAAAGGTGAGGTCTCCAGCAATAATTCCTTCCGCAAACGAAAGCAGTTCTGGCTTCAACCCTGCCGCAGAGACCAATGGCTGCCATCTAGGAAAGGGACAGGGGGACAGGTAAAGCATGCTAATGCCTAAGAGTAGATTTCGAAGTCTCGACGGGGAGAAATTTAGTCACGTGTTTCCGAAGAGCAGGTGCGGATGAAAGAACACCACCAGTTAGAGTCAGCTTTTTCTCTTCGTCTTCTCTGCTGGAGAGTTGAAGAGCCCACGTCTAACTTCACTTCTACGAATGTGATGTCAGGGAGAGCGGCGATTTGTGCAAAGAAGAAATGACCTAAAAACACAGTCTTTCTCGAATTCGAATTGACTTTCAGAAAAGGAGAATGTCCTTTGTTTTAGGAAATACGGAGCGCTGCTTCTGCTGTGTTCATTTCTTCAACAAATATTTACTGGGCACCTACTGCAGTGTTCTGGCCACTGCGGATACAGCCCTGGACGAGCCGACCGAAATCCCTGTCTCCACGGAGCTGTCAGCGGTGGAGACAGCGGAGAAGAGGCAACAACAAGATAAGCGAGGGCGTCCTGTCGCTTATCAGAGTGTGATATGCACTGAGGGGAAAAAAATAAATAAAAATAAAAATAAAAATAAAGCAGGGAAGGGGGTGGCCAGGGAGGCTTCAGGTAGATAAGTGAGGGGAAGAACATTCTGGGGTGAGGGAACAGCATGTGCAGAGGACCCAGGTGGTTTGGGCAGAGAGACGCAGAGAGCCACACAGAGAGGAGTAAGAGCTGAGCCGTGTTGGGGGGCAGGGGCAAGTGGTGCTTTAGAGGCCATAGCAAGGACTTGCGCCTTGGCTCTAAAGCAGACAGAAAGGAAGACACCCGTGTGCGTTCTGAATAGGCTGGGAGTCTGTTTGCAACTGTGACAGAACAAGATAGAGCATCTCCTTGCACCAGGTCCCGGCCGGGTGCCGGGCAAAGTGAGCTAAGCTGTCCTTCTCCGGCACCCTCGACGTGAGGAACCTGGAGGGCAGTCCTGTTACTGCCCTGCTGCCCCCGGCACATCCCAACAGAATCCCCGGTCCTTTGCCATCACGGGCTGGCTAACACTACTTCTTTCCTTCTGTGGCCTCCTTCCTAACCTCTGTGCTGAGACGCCAGTAGAATATGGTTGTTGCCGACTTTTCCCACCGCCAATCCTATCCTTCCTCAGGCTCAGCGGCTTCGATGCCTGGACATCCCCGTATCTCCTTCTCAGACTTTGGATAACAGCTCCTCCACAAGGACTGAAGTGGAAACAAGACCCAGATAGTTTCTGGCCACAGTTGCAGAATCATATGTCCTAGACATAGTACAGAGGCCAGGATATTATGAGTACTGAAACTGATATATAATGTAAGCCTTCTTCTATTTTTGTACTGCTCTTTATTTTCCTGTCTGTGTGCTTCATGTGTGACTGTGCTTATTTATGCTCCATGCCATAGTTGTAATTATCATAATTAATTAGGCCCGTGTCAGGAACATCCCCCTTTTAAAGGAAAAGCAGTCGTTCTATTTGTTTGCCTTGCTCCTAACATGATGCTCTGTGTAAGAGAAGACGTAATATATACAGTTTGCAATTAGTCCACATCTTGGAGGTTTTCACCACCTCCTAAAGGCTTGAGCTGATACCTTTCGTATCACCTTCAGAGAGTATTCACTGAACTATCTAGAATGTTCTAAGATGGATCCATGGCAAGTCTTCCACCTGGCCTGCTCTCTTCTCCATGCAGATCTGGGGCTCTACCATCAGCTGGGAAACTTCTAGAATGCAATATAGAAAGGCAGACACTCATATATGAGTGCTCCAGTGTGAAACCGTGGATCCGGTCACTTCTATGCCCAGCTGCTGCTTCTTTGGCTCCCTCTCTTTCCCTACCTCCCTAATTTGTGCGCCCCCTTCTCTCTGTGTTAGAGACCTGTGTTGGCAACCTGGAGGGACGTGTTCTCCACCCTGTTTTCCCCATTCTGCCTTCCCCTCCCATCTACTCTCCCACTTACGCTTTCATGAAGCTCACCGTTCAGCAGTACTCTTGAAACACCCCCATCTTACAGCCTCAGGGACATCTTAGAGCCTCAGGGCCTCCTGGTTTTCCTTCCTGCCCCCTGGACACACCTAGACAGTGTCCTTTGCCGGCTCCCCCTCCTCCTCAACCCAAAAATGAACTGGCGGTGTTCTTCGGGGATTGGTCCTGGGCCAATTTTTCTCTATCTGCATTCTCTCCCCGGATGATCTCATCCATTTCCATTGCTTTAAATAATATCTATATCCTGACAACTCCTAAATTTATGCCTTTTGTCTAGACCTCTCCTCTGAGCTCCAGACTCATATATCCCACTGGCTACTTGCCGTCTCCACTCACATACCTCCTGGGGTCTCAAACTTGACATGCCCCAAATAGAACATTGATTTCTAGTGCTAAGCTCCTCCTTCCACCTCTGTCTTGCCCTAAACTCCAAGTCTGTTCCTCCCCTCATCTTATTCATCTCAGGTTAATGCCGCCACTGTCTACTTGCTTAAGCCACTGGCAAAAGGCTTTACTTTTGGATCTACTTTCAAAACGTTTTTAGAATCCATTCATCTCTCTCCATGTCCAAGGCACTATAGCCTCGTCTTTCACCAGACATTTCTTAAAAGGGAAATTAGCTATCTGATGTCTTCTTAAAATCTTTCACAAGTTTCTCAATGCAATTAGAATCAGTTCTAAAAGATTTTACCATGACTGGCTTTTGAGGTCAGACATTAACCGGCATCAACAGGTCTTGTCAATAATTTTGGTGCTGGTGGTGTTGTTTTCTCATTTCCCCCTCATTACTTACCCCCAGTCGCCTGGGCCTTCTTTCAGTTCCCACAGCAAGCCCACCTCTTTCCTTAGAGTCTTTGCAAGTGCTTCCTCCTCTCCTTGGGATAGTCTCTGGGGGTCCTCAGCTCCTTTGTGTCCTTAGAACTACTTGCTGACCAGCAGGTCAAAGCCCCAGCCCCTCTTTCCATTCTCTATTATAGCAGCACGGCCAGCACCCTGATGGGAATGACTGCCGTCTCTAATTGCTTATGTGCGCTTTTGTCTGACTCTCGCCCTAGACTGTAGGTCACAGGACTGTGTGTACCCGAGTGGTGGTGGCATCACCAGTGCCTCTTATAATGGCTGGCACAGAGTGGGCACTTCTCAGAGCTTGTTGAGTAAGGGAAATGTATCAGTGGCTCTCAACATTGGTCACCCAATAGAATCACCTGCGAGAGCTTTAAAAAAAAAACACCTGTGCCCAGTCCCCAACCCCAAAGACCCCAATGTAACTAGTGTAGCATGGGACCTAGCATTGGCATTTTTAGGGAGTTTTCCAAGTGATTTTAATATATAGTCCAGAAAGAGCATCACTGCCCGAAATGAACTAAGGGGGCCCATTAAGGTATTAACTAAAATCCCAACTTGGGGAATGACTTCTCAAATCTAGTTTATAACTGACAGGATGGGAAAGAGCGAGTGAAAAGAATCGACTGTGTTTCGTGAACAGCGAAGGTGGACAGAGATGCTACGTGAAGAGGGCTGAGGAATATGATGAACCAAACCGGAAGCCATAAGTAGTAGAAGGAGCTTCTGGTCCAGGAGGGCAGCAGGCTATCAGGCCCTACCATGAGCAAGTGCTGGTGCCTGAAACCTTTGGTGGCCTAATCCACCAAACGTTCGCTTCCCTTCTCTGTCTCCACGGTCTGGCATGCGCACTGGGACACATAAGGAGAGGCTCACAGCACTGCTACTCCAGCAGTGTGGGAGGAAGACCTCTCCCCTTTCCTTCTCCCCCATCTTCATGCCTCAGGATGCCAAGCCTTGGGTCCTCATCCAGCAAGGGAGTAGACAGATCCAAATGATACCAGTACCAAGAAAGGGGGAATCTTTGGGAGCCCGGGGGAGAGTGGGAGAAGAAGAGAAAGGAGGGCCAAGGAGGAAGGAATTTTCTCCGCTGTGAGGAAGGCCGCCTGGGCAAAGAAACAGGGGAGGAGACTCAGTGGAAAAGAGCTGCCTCTCCCCACACCCCCCTCTACCAGGCTGGTCGAGGGACTTTTAATGGAGTGTGACTCACATGGGAACGAAATGACTTCCTAACGCAGGCTGTCCCCTCTCTGCGTGTCTATCTGTGGGCTCATAGTTACAGTGTTTGCGATAAGACCCTAATCCCCATCCTTCCACGTTGAGGGTGTAGAGCTGGGATCTCCATGAATATTACAACTTCAGATAAACATTTCCCACACCCCAGGGGCTTCTGGTGACTGTATGTGTATTGAAGCCGAATGAGGCAGTCTGTGATTCAAGAGTGATCTCTTTACCCCCGAAGGTCACCCACCATCGGTCCATTTGACCCTTACACGTGTTTTGTTGTCACGCACAGTTCTTTAAAAGTTATTGAAAATGTTGGTATTTAAACGTAAGGATTTGGGGCGACGGATCTGGAGCCTGCTCCTTCTTTCCCTTCCTCCCCGTCTCTTCCTTCCCTCATCCACAGACCTTTCCTGAGGGCCTGCTGCCGCAACTAGTTCCAAGATAAATAAGATAGAATGTGAGCGCAAGGTCTGTGTGTTCCCGCATATATTTCTGTGCTCAGGTTTTCTTCGCATTAGGCTTGGCCAAGGGCCGAGATAAGATCTGGGACTTGGATTAAATTCTGCATTCTCTGAGTCCTCCTGCTTTTCAAATACCGTTAGTTTGGTCGTCCATTAGACCTGTCAAATAATTTGTCTTCCAAATGGGCTGCTCTTCTGAATTTCATTCAGAGGCTGGAGTGCGAGATGGCTGTGCCAGTTAATAAGCTGTTGTATCTTGGCTTTGAACCGGCTCGTTTTTTTTCTCTGCTTTGTGATGCTGGGTCAAGACTCCCCCGTCTCTAGTCGGCCTTGTCAGCTGCTTTCCGCTATGCTCTGTCAATAGACAGCTGTGGGGAGGGGACACGAGTGGGACGGGGCACTTGGGGGCTTGGCAGGCCCCTCTACCCTCCCAGAGCTGCTGCAGGTGTCGTGGGACACTGTCATCTCCTCACAGGTCTGGGACCAAGCATCCCGGCCTCTCTCAAGCCTCCAGGTTCTGGTAACTCCCGACTGTTCCTTCAGATCTTTGAGCCCTGGGAATGGCAGCTGCTTTCTGAGAGCGCCGTCTCGGAGTTACCCCAGGGTCTCCTCTCTGTGCGGCCGGTCCTCTAACACCTGTTCCACCAGTCCTGACGGCCCTGGTCCTCAAGAGCTTGCATCAGAATCACCTGAGAGACTTGTCGAATGCATTGCTGGGCACGCCCCTGCCCCTCGAGAGCGTCTGAGGCAGAAGCAGGTCTGGGGTGGGGCCTGAGAATTTGCTTTACTTTCTTTCATTTTTTAATTTTTTTTTTAAATTTTTTAAATGTTTGTTTATTTTCGAGTCGGAGAGAGATGACAGCGTGAGCAGGGGAGGGGCAGAGAGAGAGGGAGACACAGAATCTTAAGCAGGCTCCAGGCTCTGAGCTGTCAGCACAGAGCCAGATGAGGGGCTCAAACCTACGAACCACAGATCGTGACCTGAGCCCAAATCGGACTCTCAACTGACTGAGCCTCCCGGGTGCCCCAGAACTTGCCTTTCTATCAAGTTCCCAGGTGAGGCAAAGGCTCCCGGTCTGGGGACCCCACTTCAAGAACCGCTGCTGAACATTATATTCCCTCCGAGAATATCGCGTGGGTTCTGTGTTCTGGCTAGCCTCTTATGGCTATAATGGCCTTTGCTAAAATAGCACACCACCCAGGTCTACCAATTTGGTTTGTTACGTTGGGAGGGCAGGGAGGCGATGCCGACCTCTCACCTGGACCTACCTGTGAGATTAAATCACTCTGTCGGTCTGTCCGTCCACACCCTGTACCTGTCTTCTTGCTCCTCTGCGCTGATCTCGAGGCCCTCAGCCTTCCTTTATGTATCTCATCCATCTCTCCCCGGCCCTTTTCCTCTGCCTCTGTGGGCCTGCTCCACGAATCCCATCCATTTGAATTCCGATTTCTCTAGCCTATACCAAGTGCCCCGACTAACACCTCCTTCTGGGTTCGATTTTTCAAGTCCACAAACACGTATTGAAGTGTTTACTGTGCACAGAGCCTCGCGCGGGGTGCCCTCGCTGGAGATACCAAGATGAGAAAGACTGACTTTGCGCTCATAGGGTCACTGTTTCTGTACCCTCGTTTAGGACTGTGTTATCTGCCTGTGAAAGACGTGGGGAAAATATTAGCAGAACCCCCACAAGAGAGAGAACTGCTTTGGTTCAGTGAGTTGTTCTGTTAGCCGGATGTGGATGAGGCGAGACTCTGAGAGGTGTGCTCAGGGACTAATGGAGGGAGGCTGGAGTGTGTTGCGAGGTGAGCGAGCCCCTGTTAACCACACACCTCTGCTTTACAGACAGGGAGCGATGCAGTTGATTTGTGCTAGGGGAAGGGAGCAATATCCGGACAAAGAAGGGCCTGGGGCCTGGTTAAAGGGCGCCATCAGAGGAGAAGGAAACAGTCTAATGGGGATTTTCTTTCTTATTTTTTTTCTTTCTTTCATTTTTTTTAACGTTTATTTATTTTTGAGATAGAGAAAGAGAGAGAGAGAACATGAGTAGAGAGAAAGGGAGACAGAGAATCCTAAGCAGGCTCGGCACTGTCAGCACAGAGCCTAACACGGGGCTCGAACTCACAAACCGTGAGATCATGACCTGAGCTGAAATCAAGAGTCGGATGCTGAACTGACTGAGCACCCAGGCGCTCCGCTAACAGGGATTTTCAATCCATTCTTGGCAGGTGTGGTTGTAACCTCTCTCATCTCTCCATGGAATCATTAACAGAAGAAATATGGATGTTTCCTGGGACTATGACAAAGTACTAAGTCTTTTTGCAAGTCTGAAGTGGGGTGAAACGGGAGGCCTCCTGTAGAAGAAAGGCCACATACGCACCATGTATACATTTTTTATTTTCTCATCTTTCTCTTCTCCTTGTAACTATATGCTAAGCACCCTGAGGCACTCCTGGAGTTTGTATTCTTTTCCACCCGCCTTGGTTATTGTAGGACATGTTTATTGATGAACTGATGGCTGACTTTAGAGTTTATTTTTTTCCCAGATACGCGAATCGTTAGGCTACACAAAGTACCTATAGGCTTGAATATTACAACTCATGTGGGCAGAACACTGGCCCGTCACTCTTTTTACATGATTTTTACTTTCTGATTATGACGTGCGATCAAGACCTGAGCTGAGATCAAGAGTCAGGTACTTAACCGACTGAGCCACCCAGGCGCCCTTATTTTTCTGACTACAAATAAATAAGTACCCATTATTGAACGTTTGGAAACATTAAAAGGTATGAGAAAGAACGAAAATCACACATAATTTCCCTGCTCAGAGGTAACTACTACAAATATAATGGTCTCTCTCTCTCTCTTTCTGTGTATCTACGTGGAGAGTAGAGAAAATACATGTATAATATATATACTTCTATATATTGTCTGTATTAATATATATTTATAAAATTTTATACACTGTTTTATTCACTTAACTTTTTGATACAAACATACATCCTTTAGATTATATCTTCAAAATATAATTTAATGTCACCATCATTTATTCATAGAGTATCATAATGTGTATCTCAAATTTCCTATTGTTGGGTAATTAAATTTTTCTCTACTTTCAGGATCATATGTAACACTACAGTGGACATCCATCTACAGGTCCTGTAACTTTACATTTCGGAAGGCCTGTCTTTGACACAGTGGAAAGCACATTTGTCTTCAGAAGTAGAATTTTGTACCCACCTGAAATGAAGCTCAAAAGATACAACCCTAGTGGGCCATGAAGGGTTTCAAAGGGCTTGCCAAAAGCATTATACATGAAGAAGGCTGTTCCCACCATGGTTAGCACAACCAGGATCGCAGAGAAGAGAATGACGTTGACGTGGATACTCAAGGGGATCACTTTGAGCAAGTCCGGAAAAACTAAAGATAAAACAAAGAGTAGAAGAAATTTCATTAGTGATAGTCAGCAAATGTAATTTCAAAAATTAAACCCTTCTTCTTTTTAACCTCAAAAATCACTCAAATCCTTCAAATGAATACATTCTCACTTACTAATTTACAAGGGATTTAGAAAAAGGTCTAGACACAGGATTATTTTCTAGAACTCACCAGTAAAGACCCACAAAGGGGAGATTTGAAGGAATTTTTGCTACCCTTGGTCCTACATAATTACTTAAATAAGCAAGTGCTAGCTTTACAACCAAAAGCATGTTGATGACCAAACTTTTAAAGACATTTCTCAGTAGACATTTTTTTAAATCTATCTTGAAATGATATTTTTGGTTTGGGATATCTGGGGGAGTTCAAACATCAGGAAGTATTTCTATGTCTTTTACTACCAAAAAAAAAAAAGAAAGAAAAAAATGTTTCTAGTCCACACCAAGATTTAAAAAAATGGGGTATTTTCAGTCAACTTCAATATTTTGATGTAGCACAAGCTGTGGGAAAATAATTTCTGGTGATACGAGAAATATTTTCCATTTAGAAAACATGCCAAATCTATTTCTAGATTTTGTGTTCAGGGCAAGTTTTTCTTGTTTGCAGAGGAAATGAAATACTTTATAAACGTAGGGTTTCTCTTATCTGGTGAGGCATCAGTATGCTTAGCATCAGCAAACCTGCCAAGACCAATCTGGGGAAGTTTCGTGCAGCCCATTTAAGTTTTCCAAACATTTATCAAGTGCTTTCATAATTTATTTTCTGAGCACCTAGTGTGTGCCAGGCATTGTTCTAGCTGCTGGGAATAGAGCCATAAAACAAGATAGGCAAGGTCCCCGCTGTCTTGTGGAGATTATAACTTAATGGGAGTAAACAGATAATTAACAAATAAACAAATTAACGTGATAGCTTATCTCCAAAGATGGCCACCATCAGTTCCTTTTCTCCTTTAACATACATGTCATCTTCCCCTTTAAGAGATAGAATTTATTCCTCAATTCCCTTGAACCTGGGCTGGCCTGTGACTGCTTTGACCACCTGACTATGGCAGAACTATAGCGTGCCTAACCTATATAAGGCCTAACCTATACAAGACCAGTTGTTTCTTTTTTTGTTTTTTTCCTCTTGGAGGCTTGAGCTGTCATGCAGGAAGTCCAAATTACTCTGCTGGAGAGAAAGGGCACCCAGAGGAGCACCAGACATGGGAGGGAAGAGTCTTAGACGTCCAGCCCAGAAAAGCCTGTGGATGACTCCAGCCCCAGGTGCTATTTAACTGCAACCCATTCAAGAACTGCCCAACTGACCTAATACATTTTTGTTGTAAGCCCCTGAGCTTTGGAAGGCTATTATGCAATGGTTACAGTAAGACACTTTCAGATGGCGCTAACACTATGGAGAAATGAAACAAGGTCATGGAATTTTGAGTGGCTGAGTGAATGGATGTGAGCGGTCAGCAGAGTGGTACCTGAGCTGGCCTCCGAATGCTGAGAAGCAAGCTGCTGTGTAAAGATCTGGGGAGGACTATTCCAGGGAGAAGGAACACCACTGGGGCAGCAGTGAACCTGGTGAGCAAGAGGGGGCAGAAGTGAGATCGCTAGGCTGGGATCAGATCGCTGCACCTGCTGGATCTTGGTCTCCTGACCATGGGACCTTGGTAAGGAGCAGGCTTTTAATTCTAAATTCACTAGGAAGCCACTGGGAGGGCAGAGGGGTTAAGTTAGAGAGTGACGCAATCTCCTTCATGATCTGAAAAGGTCACTCTGGCTGCTGATTGGTGTGTATAAGGGGGTAGAGGGAGGGAGGAAGGCAAATATGGCAGCAGGGAGACCCCGGGGCAGAGAGTGTTCACTGTGGCAAGAGGCAGAGGCCTGGCCTAAGGTATAGCAGCTGGGGGTGGTGAGAGGCTATTAGATTTGGAGTATATCATGGAAATGGGAGATAGGACTTGTCGAAAGAAAGGAATCAAAGATAAGCCACAGTTTAAATGGTGATGCTCTTAAATGAGTAGACAAGGAGAAGGTGTGGTTTGGGCATGGGAGTGGGAAAGAAGGCAGGAGGTCTGTTTAAGATATGCAAGTAGAGGTGCCAAATAGGATTTATGTGTCTAGAGGTCTGGGGAGAAGGTAGAGTTATTTAGGGAGACGGAACCAAGGGAAGGCAAGCAAAGTGCTTAGGACATGCAATTTAAGGGGCTAATCACTCTCTGGAGCTAACCCTGCACTTGCACAAGGCTGAGAGTGAATATCTCTTTAAATTTTAAGACTAGGGGCCTCCATGGCCTCACCTGGGTATTTAAAGCCAGAGGAATGGCTACCACCTGTGGAGAAACTGTAGTTAGAGAAGAGAAGGGCCTTGGGACTCCCCTACCTTTCTCTGCACAGGAGAGAGGAGAAACCAGCCAAGCAGACGAGAGAGAGAGCTTGTGAGGTAGGAACAATTCCATGGATGGGATGGCAGAGAAGCCAAGGGAAGAAAATGTTCCAAACGATGATGTGAATCTATAAGAACAGGTATGCGGGCGCCTGGGGGGCTCAGCTGGTTGAGAGTCCCACTCGTGATTTTGGCTCAGGATGTGATACCAGGGAGATGGAACCCTGCATTGGGCTCTGTGCTGAATGTGCAACCTGCCTAAGATTCTCTCCCTCTGCCCCTCCCCTGCTTGCACATGCTCTCTCTTGGTCTCTCTCTCTCTCTCTCTCTCTCTCTCTCTCTCTAAAACTAAAAAAAAAAAACAGATATGGGGGCACCTGGGTGGCTCAGTCGGTTAAGCCGGCCAGACTTTGGCTCAGGTCATGATCTCACGGTCTGTGAGTTCGAGCCCTGCGTCGGGCTCTGTGCTGATGGCTCAGAGCACATCAGCTGATGGCTGATTCTGCGTCTGCCTCTCTCTCTCTCTGCCCTTCCCCTGCTCACGCTCTGCCTCTTAAAAATAAATAAATGTTAAAAAAATTTATAAAAAAGCCAGATATGGAATTATTATCAAAATATGTTAGATGGAAAAAACAAATAGAAATGTGCACCATTCTATCAATTGGGAAACAGCCAAAGGGGAATGTATATAATAAGTATTTTAAGCCCTTATCTGATTTAATTCTTTCAACACCCCACCTACCACAGGAAAAAACTGGAGCTCAGGGGTGTGGTAACATACCCAAGATTTATACTTAGTAAGTGGTGGAGATTCGAACTCCTGTCCTCACTCTTAACCACCACGCTGTAGCAGCCTCAGGACCAGGCACACTTCTCCAGACAGATACTATTTCTAGAAGTCTACACATGAAACTGGTAACGTTGCTTCTGGAGAAGGAGACTGAGGGATATTTCATTATGAACCTTTTGGATTTTTTTTTAAATTTTTTTTAATGTTTATTTATTTTTGAGAGACAGAGCATGAGCAGGGGAAGGGCAGAGAGAAAGAGAAGAGAGAGAGAGAGAGGCAGACGCAGAATCCAAAGCAGGCTCCAGGCTCTGAGCCATCAGCACAGAACCCGACGCAGGGCTCGAACTCACAGACCGTGAGATCATGACCTGAGCCGAAGTCGGATGCTTAACTGACTGAGCCACCCAGGTGCCCCGGATTTTTTTTATTTACTTCATTGGAAGCATTTTCTATTCAATGAATACCTAAATACCTAAATAAGTAGATAAATATATACATAAGTAAATGAAGACATTAAACTCCCGAGACTTCAGAGACCCGTTGCTAAATGCACTGTCTGGATATTGTTTGTGATTTGAACAAATACTTTATGAAAGTCCTTTTTGAGACAACCAGAGAAAATTGCACATGGACTGGGTGTTAGGTAATATTACTTAACTATTATTGACTTTGTGGGTTATGTTAATGGTATTGCGGTTGTACTTTTAAAAGTCCTCATCACTTAGAAACGATATGGATGAGTAGGTTGACAGAGTAAAAAAAAAATTCCTCACGTGTGTGGCATAGTGGCAAGATGGATGGTAAAGTTCTCGGGCATTCTCCTGGTCCACCTGCCATGTTCTGGGGGCACACAGTGAGCCAGCAGCCGTATTCCACGATGCCTGCCTTCCTGAGCTTCAACTTCTGAGACCTCACAATCGATCCAACCTGCTATTCCTAGCTGGATCAGCTGTTGATTTGGTTTTTACTAGCCGTTATCAACAAATCTGCCTCCATCTACCTACCCATGAAACGAGGCGGCAACCTCATCATCTCGGATAGGGTAGCCAGGTGAAGCCTGTCTGAAAATTGAGGCTTGTTACCAAAATGCAACAAAGGCAGAGAGAAGTTGCACTGATTTGCCTCCTGGAAAGAAAAGCTGGGAGCTAAGATAAAATTGTCACATGGAGCATTCTCATTCTTATGAAGCCTCTTACAATTTCCACCCTTGTGAGAAAGTCGCCCAGCAGGGCCCTAATCCCTGCGAGTTACACAATTATTTACATTTTCTCAGGTTTGTGTCTTTGATGAAAATTCCCTGAGTCTGTAATGACCAGCCAGAACTCTGGGAACAACCTTCCATTTTCACGCTAACGTTCGCATGACTTGTGCGTGGCTGAAGCTGAGAGCAGACCATTCAAATAAATACGGGAAGGTGTCACTTTAACGAGACAGGACACCGTGTATCTAGGAGGTAGGCTTGTCTGGTCTTTCCTTTCTTTTAGGTTTGGGATGATAACGCAGAGAAAGGATTTGAACATTTTGATCTGTCATTAAATCCAGCCCAAGTCACTTCTGGCCTCCAGAAATTACTTAATTAGCTGTTGCAAGTGAAAGGGAGTTATTTATTAAAGCGGGCAGCTGGTGCCACGTTCGTAGTACAGGATTGCACTCAGAATTACTCTCCTTTGTCCTTCGTTCTCTTCTCACAGATTTCCTCCACTCTGCGTGAGTCAGTGTGCCTAGCTCTCCCCGTCTTTGACCACTCCAGCCCCTAAGTGCTCGTGTTGTCCATTCTTTCATCACCAAACTTCCTCAAAGAGCAATACATGAGTAATAACAATAGGACTAAATATAACAGCCAAACGTTATATAGCATTCGTATGTTCCAGGTACTTTACCTGTTTGCATAAATTATAAACTTCAATCTTTTGCTTCTTACAACATAAATTGAAGCAGAGATGAGAGATCTAAATCTTTTAATTGTTACAATGTAAATTAATAATAATTATTATTATTAATATTATTATTATTATAAATAAATGAGAGATTTAATTATTACAACAGCATAAGGAAGTACCATCCTATTCACAACTTATAGACTTAAAAAAACAGAAAACAAAACAAGCCCTGTGGCACACAGGGCATCGCTGCCTTTGCTTTTGACCTTCTTCTCCTATTTTTTAAGCTTAAAGTAAAATTAGCACAGTAGAGAATTCTCCCTTTTCACTGTATACTTGTGTGAATTTTGATAAACTCATTCTGTCATGTAACCACCACCACAATCAATATATAGAACAATTTCACCATTCTAAATCCTTTCCGTTTCCCCTTTATAGACCACCTGCCCCCACCCCCCACCCCCAGCTCCCGCGTGTGTAACTTTGTAAAAACTGCCAACTGTTTTCCAGAGTGGCTGTGTCATTTCACCTTGCCACCAGCAACCTACAGAGTCCCAGCCTTCTGCCTTCTTGCTGGCACTTGGCAGCTTTTTAAACCTGTAGCCACCAAATAGGTGTGTCGGTTACCTCATCGTAGTTTTACTTAGTATTTTCCAAACGACTAACGGTATTGAGCATCATGCTGTGAGTTTATTTGCCTTCTGTATATCTTTTTTTGGTGAAGTGTCTATTCATATCTTTTGTGCATTTTTTTATTGGATTGTTTCTGATTATTATTGAGTTCTGAGCATTCTTTATGCATGCTGGATACGAGCCCTTTATCAGATATGTAATTCACAAATATTTTATCCAAGTATGTGGCTTATCCATTCTCTTATCAGTGCCTTTTGAAAAGCGGTTCTGATTCTTATGAGTTCTAGTTTATCAATTGTTTTTCTTTTACGTATCATGTTTCAGATGTCAAATCTAAGAAGTCTTTGCCTCATGCAAGGTCACAAATGTTTTCTCCCATGTTTTTCTTTTAGACATTTTCTGTGATCCATTTTGAGTTATTTTTTTATACATGGTCAAGGTTAAATTTTTTTTTTGGCATATGGATATCCAATTTTTTTCAGTCCTTAAAAGGCTGAACCTAGACTTAATATATGACCCAGCAATCCTATTTCTAGATATTAAAAACATACATCTACACAAAAATCTGTATGGAGGTGTTTACAGTGGTTTCGTTCCTGTTTGCCAAAAACTGGAAACATCTTAAATATCCATCAACTGGTGAATGGATAAACAAGCTGGGGCCCATCCATAAAATAGCACACTTCTTTGTAATACGAAAGAAGGGACTATTGCTACATACAGTAGCATGGATGGATCTGAAACGCATTATGCTAACTGAAATTAACTACACTCAAAAGGCTGCGTGTTGTATGATTCCATACGTACGACATTCTGGAAATAGCAAGACGATAAGGACAGCAGATAGATCAGGCTTTGCCCATGGCTGGCAGTGAGGGAGGAGACTGCCCACAAACGGGGCATAAGGATAATTTGGAAGGTAATGGAAGGCTGTGTATCCTGATTGTAGTGGTATTTATGTGTCTTTATGTATTAGTCAAAATTCATAGGCCTGCACGCCTAAGAAGGGTGAGTTTTAGTGTACGTAATTGTACCTCAATAAACCCGCCTGAAACTAAAAAAGAAAAAAAAAAAACTAAAAAAGAGCAGGAAGGCAAGGTCTGGAATGAGTAGGCTCTTCCAGACGTGAGCAAGGGCTTTGGCACAGGTGACGGTTTGGCACAGAGGAGGAAGAGCTCAGGAGAAGGGAAGAAAAGGAGCACAGAGCCAAGAGCCTACTGCCAGGTCCTAGTCCACCTTGAGCGGTCAAAGGGTCCCTGTTTCTCTCTGCCAACTGAAGGTGCTCCGTGGGGCAGCCTGGGGAGGGAGCAGGCATTTGAAATTAGAGGAGGTTCATGCTTTGGCTTCTTTTTGAAGTCTGTGAACTCCCTAAATCCTGATTTCCTTATCTGAAAAATAAGACTAATTCTACCTTTCTCTCAAAATTGCGAGGACTCCGTGACCTCAGGGTAAGGAGTACCTAGCACATGGTAGTTGGTCAGGAGGAGCCCCCCGGGGTGTGCCCCTTCGCCAGCCCGACCGCTGCGCATGGCCATCCCTCTTCACCTCCTCAGAGACACTGCCGAGGGCTTCTCCCCTCTCTCTGCCCCGTCAATTTCCTCCTCTCTTTGGATCAGCCCCATCGGCACACAGATAACATGCTGTCATTTTCTCATCGTAAAAAATATCTCACTTGGGGCGCCAGGGCACCTCAAGAGAGTTGAGCGTCCGACTTCAGCTCGGGTCTTGATATCACAGTTTGTGAGTCTGAGCCTCGCATCAGGCCAGCTGCGGTCAGGATGGAGCCGCTTCGGATCCTCTGTCCCCGTCTCTCTCTGATCCTCCCCCGCTCATGTTCTCTCTCTCTCTCTCTCTCTCTCTCTCTCAAAAAAAAAAATCTCACTTAAGCCCTCCAGCTATTACTGCCTGTTTTTATTTCCCTTACAGAGAAATCTCTCCAGGAGTCTCCTACATTCTCAGCATCTCCTCCCTCCCTCTCTACTTTCTCTCTTGAACCCACTGCACGGATACAGCATTTCCCAAGCAGCAGAGAGCTTCTGGCTGCCAAACCTGAGAGTCCATCTTTGCCCCCATCTTACTTGGTCTACGTTTGGCACAGCGGCTCCCTCCCTCCTCCTGGAAGCGCTTTCTTCCCCTGGCCCCCAGACACTACACTCTCCTGGTTTTCCCACCTCGCGGGCTGCTATCTTGATCGGCTGTGTTGGTTCTTCTTTATCCCTGGAGTCATCCCGGGGATGACTCCATTCCTGTACCTCTTCTCTTCTCCCTCTTCCCTCACTTCTTTGGTGCTCCGTCCAGTAGCGTGGCTTTTACTAGAAACACTCTCAGAAGGTATTTCCAGCCTTGACTTCCCCCTGACTTACCACGCTGGTAAGTCCCCAACTTCTCTCGAATATCTTAACTGGGATCTTAAATCGGAGTCTCACTGTGTCCCAGGCCCCACCCACAGTTTTCCCGTCCTCACGCTTACTTCCTTCAGCCTTCTTCACCTCAGGGGCTGGCAGCTCCTTTCTTCCTTGGCATCGTCCTTGATTCTTCTCTTACCCTCATGTTTCATGTTTAATCCACCAGGAAAACCGTTGGCACTACCTTCAGAACTGACCACTTCTCTCCATTCCCACTGCCCCACTGGGTCTAAGCCAGCATCCTCTCTCACCTGGATGGCTGCAAGGGCTTCCTAACCGGCCTTTCTACTTCCGTCCCTCCTTCTTACAATCCACTTTCAACCCAGGAGCGAGAGGGATCTTTAAAAAATGAATTGGTTTAGGGGCGCCTGGCTGGCTCAGCAGGTTAAGCATCTGACGCTTGATCTCAGCTCACGTCTTGATCTCAGGGTCGTGAGTTCAAACCCTGTGCGGAACTCCACATTGGGCATGGAGCCTACTTTAAAAAAATGAATTCGTTCTGGGGCACCTGGGTGGCTCAGTCAGTTAAGCATTCGACCTCAGCTCAGGCCACGATCTCGTGGTCTGTGGGTTCAAGCCCTGTGTCAGGCTCTTGTGCTGATAACTTGGAATCTGGAGCCTGCTTTAGATTCTGTGTCTCCCTCTCTCTCTGCCTCTCCCCAGCTCATGCTCTCTCTCTCTCTCTCTCAAAAATAAGTAGACATTGAAAGACTTTTTTTTTAATCAATTGGTTCATATAAATCCCCTGCTTAAACACTTCCAACAGATTCTGCTCTCAGAGTAAAGTCATTACAATAGGCTACTAGGACCTCTGTCATTGACTTATTGCCAGACCTCTGACTTCATCTGCTACCCATTCCCTCCAGCCGTGTGCCCTAGCCACTGGCCTCATTACTATACTTCAAACATGCAAGGAGCACTTCTACCTCAGGGCCTTTGCACATACTGTTCCCTCTGCCTGGATAGTCCCCTGGATATTCTCATGGCTTGCTCCCTCACTTCCATGTCTTTACATAGATGCTTCATCACAGGGGCCTTCTTTAACCACCATATTTAAAGTTGTCATCCCCTGCCCAGTCACTTCCCCTTCCAACTCTCCCCCTTGCCTTACTTTTACTTTTCTCCTTAGCAGTTATTGCCACCTGAGCAAGTCTATATTTTTACATGTGTGTTTCTCTCCTGACATGAGTGCAGGGGCATTGGTGTATTTTACTCATGGCTGTATTCCTAGCACCTAAGAATGCCGGCACAGTGTAGATCAGTATTTCTCAACTTTTTTTCTTTTTCATTATTGCTCCTCACCCTGGGAGTCTTTTCAGACATTTCTCCTAATCACCCTTTCCCAATGAAATTGTAATACCACAGATATATTGTGTATTGATTTCAGTATTGTATTTATATCTGTGCTTTATACACACACACACACTTTTTATTTATACTTATTATCTTCATACACACTTTTTAAAGAGGAAGAGTTTTTTTCTTGCTCCCAAGAACCAATTCTCACCCCCTTGCAGGGAATACGGCAGCCATTAAGAACGCATAATGTAGTTGTTGAACACATTCGGGTTTGCTTCGAGTAGGATGTAAGGATGGAGTCTGATGTGGTTAGCGGGTCTGAGGCTTCTTGGCAGAAGCTATGGTTTATATTGAAAGGAATTACTGCCACAAAGGCAAAAAGGGAAGGAAAAAGAGGAGTGGACAGTTCATTTGGTGACTTCAGGGCCAGAGGAGAAGACGAGAGGGGTTGGCAGCTTCTAGTGTGATGGGAGTTTCTGGCTGAGAACTTGAATTTGTCCATAGAGTTAGCACTCGTGTTGACCTTGATGTAACCTACTGGTGGTAATAGAAGCTGGATCGAGAGAGTTTGGAGAGAGAATCTGGGGCAATGGAGGTAAAATAGAATCATCACCAGAGGGATGATAGGAACCTTTTATTTATTTTTTTTAAAGAAGCTGAAAGACCTGGTTGGTAACTGGAATGGCATTTCAAAGCTCTTTATTAAAAGAAAAATTTTAATCCAACCGTATTTGGGGGTTGTCAACCCGTTACATGGAAACTGATGGCTTCTTAATTGCAAGGTTTAAAGTTTGAGATATGTCTCGATCCTGACCATGACAAAGCTCTTTTTCGTTAGCAGGCGGAGGGGTTAGGAAAAGATGGACTTGCCCCTCACCGTGTTTCTGTTCAAATGTCCAACTGTTTATAGAGGAATTTTTAAAACTAAATGAACAAGATCATACCATTGAAAGGGAAATTAACTTAAAAAGTCACCCACAATCCTACCAATACCAAAGCAAGATGTTCCTTTATTTTTAATTGTTTCAAATCTTCATCCATCTTAATACTTATTTCCTCTGTTATTATACTCATGATGCAGTTTTGAGGTTCTATTCTGTACTTCTTATTCAGAACAGAAGCATTTTCCATGCCATACATGTTGTGTTCACAACTGTCCTACAGATAACAACATGGATGGTCCATCAAACTGATGGACCGCTGTCTGTCGGGCTGTCCTCCGTGGTTTCGGTATTACAGCTAATGCCGTAGTGAGCATCTTCACTACATTCCTTCTTCTTTCTTATTATGGGGGTGGAAGAGCAGGACTAACTCTTTTGGATGAACTCCAGGAAAGGAATTATTTGGATCAGAGTGCTTTCTAAAAGAATGCTGTATATGCACAGATTCAAGGTAACCTAAAGAAGGTTATGTTTTGTAACATACGTATTACACTACTGGTCCAAAGCTCACTTTCTCTTCCCTGCAGTCTGGAAGCAGAGACTTCTGACAAGATTATCTAGTCATAAACAGCTAGAAGAAGCTAGTCATTGAGGTCACTCTCCTGATAGTGGAAGAGAAAGCCCCTGTCCTGGGGTGGGGGGAGGGGAAGGGAACCCACACTGCATAGCTAGCTCAGCGTACAGAGAAAGGCTGTCATATCCTCATTAGTGGCATCTGCTATCACGAAACAGAGCTGAGTTAGTCATAAGTGAAGGGCTTGCAGTGAAAATACAGTCACAGGGGAGCTCTCTGGGGGAAATTCTCTCCCGTAGTCATTTGGTTGGGGGGTTCTATTCTCTGAGCTATGTCCCTTGACTCTGCATTCCCATTCCTACTTGGGCCTCTGCTCTGTGGTCTCCCCTCTTCCCCCGACGATTCTGCAAAGTCTTCTCCAGCCTTTGCCCCTTCTGGCCCTTGTCAGATATTCCATTCCTTCCCCCACTCTTAGGCACCTATCACCCCCACCTCTGCCTCCATTTTCATCAGTTTGTGTGCCTGGCTTACAGAAGACTTGAAAACATCCAGTGAACTGAACTTTTCCATTCCAAAGAGAAAATAGGAGCTATCAGGGCAATTTGCTCACCTGTCAGCTCCCTATTGCCATGTTCTCTTCGGTTTGGGCCCAACCTTCCCTCCATTCTGAGTGACATTTTCTTCCTCTCATCCGAGGCCTGGCCTTCTCCCTGTGCTGTCAGAATCACCCCTTTCTACCTCACAGGGTCCTCTCTCAATCCATTACCTACCTCTCCCATCTGTCTTCAGCACTTTCCTCCCTACTGCCTTATCCCCTCACTATAGAATCCTACTCAAGACTCACCCATACGCACTCAGGCACACACGGGCAGGCACGCAGATATGCCTGGCCACGGGGCGCCTCTAGGAGGCTCACCACAGCCTTTCTCTGAGTCTTTGCCTCCCGTTCCCTCCTCAGCTCCTACAAGGACCTCTCTTCCCCACCACTCTATCAGGACTGCTTTAGAAAGGTCTCCATGACCTTGTGTTAAAATTCCAAGGACTGAGGCACCCGGGAGGCTCAGTCAGATAAGTGTCCAACTTTGGCTCAGGTTATGATCTCATGGTTCATGAGTTCCAGCCTTTCATCAGGGTCTGTGCTGACAGCATGGAGCCTGCTTCAGATCTTCCATTCCCGTCTCTCTGCCCTTCCCCACTTGTTCTTTCAGAAAGGAAGGAAGGAAGGAAGGAAGGAAAGAAAGAAAGAAAGAAAGAAAGAAAGAAAGAAAGAAAGAAAGAAAGAAAGAAAGAAGGAAGGAAGGAAGGAAGGAGGAGGGAGAAAGGGAGAAAGGGAGAAAGAAAAGAAAGAAAGAGAAACGTTAAAATTCAAAGGACTATTTTAGTTGTCTCTCATTTGGCACCTGTGTGGTGTTTGGGGCTGTTGACCGTTATTTCCTTTTGAAAATTTCTCCTGCCTTGGTTTCCCCTCTGCTGATTTCCTCTCCAGCTCACTCCTCCTTCCCTCCCAGCCTGCTTTGCCAACTCCTCCTCTCTACCCATAAGTATTGGTATTTTCTTTTTTTTTTAATTTTTTTTAACATTTATTTAGTTTCTAGAGAGAGAGAGAGAGACAGAGCATGAGTGAGGGAGGGTCAGAGAGAGAGAGGGAGACACAGATTCCGAAGCAGGCTCCAGGCTCTGTGCTGTCAGCACAGAGCCCGACGCGGGGCTCGAACCCATGAACCGTGAGATCATGACCTGAGCCGAAGTCAGACGCTTAACCGACTGAGTCACCCAGGCGCCCCTGGTATTTTCTAAAACCCACTCTTATTCACCTTCTCATTTGATTCCCCTCCCTGGGAAATCTTTCCTTCTGTTGTGGCTCCTACTACTGCCTCTCATCTGCTGATTCTCTCTTTCTCCCTCTACTCCACACCTACCCCCATGACCTCCACATCCGTGCAACTGATGGACGTCACTTGTTGCTGGCCTGGAGGTGGACTTCATTAAACACGACCGAAAATAATTTCCTCTTACCTCTAAACTTTCTCCTTCTCTATTTCCGATCTCAGTGAATTGCTACAGCTCTCTGTCCTGCAGAAATCTGGGATTCATTCCTTGGCACTAAGGTCTGTTGATTTTTGCTTCCGATTATTTTGGAAATATTTCCCTTCACTTGCAGCTCTCTGACAATGCTTTGGTTTGGGCCAGCAAATATTGGATGAAGAAGCCCATTGGCTGGCCTCTTCATCTCTCTTTTGGTTTTCTTCCAGTCCATCTTCTGCCTTGTCACATACCTGCTTAACACCCGTAAGTGGCTTCCCATTGCCTTTAAGATTAAATTAACTGTCTCGGTACAGCAAAGTCTCCCACATTCTGGTCACTGCCTTCGTCTCCAGCCTTATCTTTCTTCTCCTTTCTCTCATCTCCTCGATACTCTGACCACAATAGGCTCTTCCTACCTTGGCTCGTGCTGTTCCTTTGCTCAGAATGGCTTCTTCCATGCCATCTAGTGAAATCTAACTCTTAACTTTCTTCCAGTTCCCTGTGCCTTGCCCTCACAAAGACTAATTCTCCTTCTTGGGGCTTTATGAATAAAAACAATAATTGTGATAGTAACTCGTGCTATTCAACCGTCTACAATTCTGGTTCTTCCCGATTCCGGGCTCCTCGTAGGATTGCCTGTCCTGGCCTCTTTGAAGTTAGATGTGGCTCTGTAACAACCTTTGCCAATGAAGTCTAAGTGGAGGTGGCATGTGTCAGTTCCAGGTCAGAGGGTTTACTCACGAGTGTGAGAGTTTCCACAGTTCTTTCCGTCTCTTCTAACGACTGGTGGCATTCCAGACGCTGGCTGCTTCCTGGCATGCATGTCAGCTGATCTCTGACAAATGTGTTCTCTGAGCAAGAGGCCAGTCTTTACCTGTGATGTCTGAACTTACTTGTTGTTGAAACCTAACACAGTCCATCTTGACTTATGTACCAGTGCTGCTTTTGCGAATTGTCAGTTATTTAAAAACACTCCGCTAGATTCTTCATTGTCTGTGAACAAGTACCCTCTCTCATTCCTTCATATCTGCAGAGTCTCGAAGAATGCTTAGGCACATTATAGCCCCCAGTGATTTTTTTTCCTCGGTGTGGGGGTGAGGGCACAGACTCTAACTTACACAGAATTTGTGTCTTACATGAAAAGTCATGCTGTTTTCAATTGATCATTGGAGAGTAATAAGAATAAGATAAAAATATTTGTTTTAAACTGCTAAGTGTGTTCCTTTATTACTTGCTATTAATTCACGTTTTATTTGCTGTCTCTAAATGCATGGCTTTCATTTCAGTTGCCTTAAAATTTATTTCTATCTGCTGGTTTCCTCTGTTATATTTTATCTTGAAACTTTGTTTTCCTTTGTATCGACTACTGATTCCAGTCTAAGAGTCCTATCTTCTATAGGTCTTGAACAGGGATTTAGGAAGTCCAACCTAAACCTATAGTTAGGTGTTACCAAGAGGATTAGCTAGTTAGAATATCATGCAACACCAAAGCAAGAAGGACAGAGGAGCCTCTGGGAAGAGTGACAAATAGGCATTAACCGAAAGGCAACATAGCAGGTTGAAAAAAGTATAGCTTTTGGAGTTAGGAAAGTGTAGGATTAATCTCACTTGGCCGTTTACTGCTCAAGTGGGCCTCTGGAGACCTCGGCTCCCTTCTATGTAAATGTAACTAGTGACGGAAATACATCAAAGAACTTTTGAGACACGCAAGTGAGATCACTTACATGGATGCTCTATGTAGATTTTAAGTAATCGTTTAAATATTTTTTTAACATGATGAGAATGCTAGGGCAGTCGTATTTCCATGGAGACCAGTGGGCAGTATAGAACCCAATGTCTTGAGAGTGTATTTTCAAGTCTCATGATCAGTTATTGGGGGTGGGTGGGAGTTTTTGGCTCATAGGTGATCAGAGCACTTATTTGTGTATTGAGACCAAAGATCGACTGCTCCCCCCCCCACCCCTACCATAGGGGTCCCTAGATACGTGGAATTCAGGCAAACTTTCTATCTCGAAGCCTACACTTTTACTTTTTTTCCCCTCCCTGACCAGGTGGATGACTATTCCTGTAAATGATCCAGGAACTTTAGATTTATAGCTAATTACTTATTTGGTACCTGTCACACACTTTCCTCAGCATCTGATATATTGTTCTCATTCTCATTTCTATTTCCCTTGTGCAATTTCTTGCACATTCTTTGTAATGGCTAATCTAAAATGATTTTGGGGCTGATGGCACACCTCTGAGGAGGTGAGAGTCTCCTGATCGTCTCTTTGGAAGGAGCAGAACCCTTCCACAGGAGACAGGCAGGTGAAGGTCAGCATGTTGGCTTGCTTTCTTGATACAATGCTAGAGACTGTGGCTTAGATCTTCCACCAAGTTCTGTGGAATTAGGCAGCCTCACTCGCCTCGTCCCAGGTGGGGCTGGACAGCTAAGAGCCTCCCAGACCGGGACAGAGCTCTCCCTTACCCTGACCGGGTGGAGAACAGAATCCTGTAAGTGGTGGGCAGACTTGGAAAGACAAGAAGAGCCTCTGGGGCTGAGAGCCAAGTGTGCTGTTTCTTACTCAAATTCATCAGTTAGATCTCTCATTCCCTCTAAGCCCAGGAGGGTGTAGTGCAACCGTGAGACCCTTCATGGAAACAAATGGCTAAAGGAGTTGAAGCTAAGGATCCTAAAGCCTCCCACCTATGTGGAAGCAATGCTAAACACTGCCGCTCCTCCCTGCCCTCCTTCTGGTAGTCTTGTCCTTCCCTAATTTGGAGGGCTTCTGACGCCTCACCTGCTTCCACCTGTCTTGGCCACTGTCCACTTCAGTAGTTCTCAGCCTTGGTTACACATCAGAATCTCCCCGGGGAGTTTCTCAGCCATCCCCCTCTCAGGCCCCACCCCCACCTGGAATGGAGCCTTGGCATCAGTAGTTCGATGCCTGATGGCTTAGGTTTCATCAGCCCTTTTCACCTACATCTGGCTGGGTGCAAAACGCAGGTCGCACCATCTGTGGAGCTCTCGGAATGAAGGCAGCCCCCGATAATGATGACGGCGATGGTGCAGCAACCTCTTCCTAGATTAAAGCCACCTGGTAGCTTCAGAGGTCCTGTCTTCCCTCTCAACTGGTCCTCCTCCACATAAAAGGTGTGTTAAAAGAGAAGCTGTATCTGACCCCTTGGTGCTCAGCTATTCATTTTCTTGAAAGGGAATAAGAGAGAAGATTTCTTTCTTCTGACGGAAATACTCTTGATCTAACTTTGCCCTGAGCCCATCCGCAGCCAGGCATTATGGAAATCCCGCAAAAGGCATTCCTTGACATAAGCTCAGTGCGTTTGCCTCCTTTAATATCCCCCCTAAGTTCACACCCAGCTATTGAGCCAGGCTTCTTTCTGACGGCTGCGTGGTCAGGGAGAATGAAATCCATGACCCCAGCACTTAAAGGAGGAGACCTCATGGAAAGATAGAACCGTGGAAAACACCATTTCTGTTTTCAGTACCTCGCCTGAATTCCTCTCAGCTGAAGTGTATCTAGACTCAATCCAATTCAGAGACAGCCCCGTCAGTGAGTCTTAATCACCCACGGTGGCTGAGGGACGACAGCTGCTTTGGCACATATGTGTCTCTGATAACAGAACCCATTTGACTGCTCCTAATCCACGGGGTATGATTATGTTGGGGTAATAACTCCCGAGGATGGCTTTGCTACAGTTATAACATGCTGAGAGGGAGCGAAATACGAATCCTGCATACATTAGTCTGCCAGGTACAGTTTGCTATTCGTCAGCTCTCTCCTACCTGTAATAAAAGTGTATCATCCCCCGATCAGTCTGGGTGTTGACGTGCGTGACTAGGTGAAAGACTTATTTATCATGGCTTCATTTAAATAATTTTTGTTTAAAAAAAAGTCTTTAATTTTATGAAATCTCTGATCTATTTCAGAGATAAAAATGAGCTTTTATTTTTCACGTTTTAAAAATGAGGTTTTAAATTATGCTCTAATTCTAACCCACTGGCTCTTAATAATATCTCGGTTTTTGAAGTTAATCAAATGCTCTGTACCTGCTTTTCTTTTTGTCTCTGCCTCTGTTTTGAAACCAGACAGGACACCTCCGGAAAGGGCCTGCCGTTTTGGTGAAATAATCGTTGTGGTCAAAGTAACTAACTCTGAAGATCATACCATGAAAGGTTTCATTGGCAGTGATCTAAGTCAGCCAGCCACAGGTGCAATCAGATAGCTCTGCTTTCAACATAAACTCTCAACATGAACGCAGTATAATTTCATAACCCAAAGATCAGCCATAAGCATGTGACCTGCTCAACCTAGATTATTAGACAGGCTTGGCTTGACTGCTTTACCTTCCAAAGGTCAGCAATCGGGGGGCTTAGACATTAGGGCCGCTGGCGTGTGAAATAAAGAGGCAGTGAATGAATCCAAGCCGTCAGGCCAAGGGCCATTCTCATATTGATATACAAGATCCAGCTCTTGTGAAGTCCCAACGTCATGGTCGAACTGGATGGTGAAACTGAAGTCTGCTCTTCTGTTTTCCTCATTGCTTTGTGTTCTTTTTGCACATTGTAAGGGGATTGTGGCAGAAGAGTGATCATGATCTATCTTGCATCTGAATTTCAGTCTCAGGTTGGCCACCTACTAGATCTGTGACTTTGAGAAACCCTAGGACATCTCAGAGTCTACAGTTGCCACTTTTGTTCAAGGGGAAGAGCGTCCTAATACCTCCCAAAGGGGTGGAGATGATACATGCAAAATGCCTGGCGTCTATGAGGCACCCAGGAAGTGGGCAGCTGAAATAAGTATTTTTGAGTTGTCTGAACGTCCTTGGGGAAGATCCCCTCAGCTATTAGAAGAGAAAGCACAAGCAAATTGTAAGAATGATTTGGAGTCCCCCTCTGCCAGGTGAAGTTCAAACACCCCAGGGTTAAGTGCCAGAAGCCCCACCTGGGATCCGTTGCGCAGCGCTTTAGACGCAGCCCCGTCGACCTCTGCTTCACAGTCATGACTTTACTGGCTATTAGGGCAGAGAGTAATTTAAAGGAAAGGAAGATGTGTGCTTGTGTGTGTGTGTGTGTGTGCGTGTGTGCATCTGTATGCACGCGTGTGTGCAGAACTATAATCATCAAACAAGTCTAATTCTATGAGGGATTTTTCCTGGTAAAGAGTCTTTCCTGTGTCTTTTCTTGGAAAAATGTCTTTCCCTGGCCTAGCCAGGAGAGCGGAAGTTCCCTTCCTCCTCAGCATCTTCCCCGTATCTCTCACCAATCTGAGGACGATTTCTGCGTCTGTGCCTCCTTTGGGTAAAGCATCCCCGAGAGTGTGAAACACGCTGGTTGTTCCTAATTTCTTGCCATCATTGGTTGATGGAATCAAATGCAGGAGAGAGGGGTTTTTCAGGGGGGACGGCAGAGAAGTTTCCAGGGAAAATAGAGAAAGGGAAACGTGGAGGAAGTAGGAGTTCAGCCTCTCTGTATCTTGACTTCCCTTTTGCTTTCTCAATAACCCCATCGAAGCTGTCAGGATGTTTACGGCTAGCCCTGCTCCCTGCAACCGCAGCAAGCCACCTCTTTAGAATTCCAAATCATTCCACTCTCCCTTTTCTCCTTCGTTTACCTGTAGTTTTTTTACACAAAAAGTAAAAGGTTTTGACAGGGAAGAAGAGCGGCATTCGCCTTGATGATAAAATTCATTTGGGCCCTGATAAATGGAAGATATTTCAGGATCCTTTAAAAATCAGGAGATTGGAGGACACACAACTCACAGCTTCCAACGATGGTGGCTGCAGTGTGTCACTGGAGGCTTCAGCGACAGAATAGAAGGGTCAAGCAATTTTAAAGTGGGAAGGACCTTGTCGAGAACAGCCAAGCCCTCATTATACAGATCATAAGGCGTTGGAACTGGAAGAGATGTTAGAAATTCCCTAGTTTCACCTCCCATTTTACAGATGCAAGAAATGAAAGCCAGCGAAATGTGATGTGCTCCAAATCCAGTCCCTGGTGAGTGACACAGACCTGCCCCAAACCCAGGTTACTTAATCTCAGTAGTGTCTGTTTACGGAGCATTTATTAAGCACCTCTCTGTGACATGCACTGTGTAGGTCCCGCTTGAGGGAGTCCCGGGATGAATAACACAGGGTTCCTGCCTTCTGAGGGCCGAGGATCTCCTTGCAGAGAAAGACACTTTTGCAAATACTTAGAATCCAAGGTGATTTGAGTAGCGTGTATATCAAGGACTGGGAAGGACAAAGCAGGACACCGTTATTAAGCTGAGAGAAGTTGAAGATTCTCCCTTCCCCCCGGTGCTGCTCACTTTTGTTGAATGGGAGGCAAACAAAAGCTCTATTTGCTGGACTGTTTGAATGAGTGGATGAGACCAGACAACAGGGTCCTGAGCTAAAAGGCAGGAGGGCCCACACAAGCTAGGCGAGATGGTGCAAGTGGCTGTCTTCCCTCTGCCCTCCGACCAGGTAGGCTTCCCTGCCGAACCCCATAGGTTTCCCTCCCACCAGACCCTCTGTTAAGGAAGAGAGGAGGGGTACGCAGTGTTACCAGAAGGAAGTACATCGTAGACATTGGCAGCTCTGCCGAGGGTAGGCAGGGGGATAGGAGAGATGCCGGCAGTGCATGGTGGTGACTAGTGGAGAACCTGGGGCAGGTGGCGGAGTCACACTCACAGGAGACTATGAAGGTACAGTGCCAACTCTCAGTAACGGTGGCAGAGACTCTGAGTCCCAACTATTCCACGCAAAGATAGGTTTGAGAAGTCACCTGCTTGCCGACACAAGAAGTTTCAACGTCCCCTCTGTAACCTTGGTGATGCACCTCATTTGGTAAAGAAACTCTACTTTTTAAAATTATGAAGAAGGGGCACCTGGGTAGCTCAGGCGGTTAAGCGTCTGGCTCTTGAGCTCAGCTCAGGTTATTACGACATAAGGCGCCGTAGTAGGCGTGAAGTCTGCCTAAGGAAAAAGAAGCATGAGATTTTGGGGGCGCCCTGGGTGGCACAGTTGGTTAAGCATCTGACCCTTGCTCTTGGCTCAGGTCATGATATCAGAGTTCGATGAGTTCAAGCCCCACATCGAACTCTGTGCTGATGTGCAGAGCCTGCTTAGGCTTCTGTCTCTCCTTCTCTCTGCCCCTCCCCCACTTGTGTGGTCTCTCTCTCTCTCTCTCTCTAAAAATAAATAAATAAACTTACAAAACAAAATATGAAGCCAAATCTCTGTTAAGCTTCTCAACACATTTTCAATCATAAGGTCTCAATTAAAATGCTTTTAAGAGTGAGACTGAAGTTGTGATCTGTGGTACATGATTGGTGAGATCTCATTTTTCACATTGCAAAATAAAATAAATTCCATATGTTTTTACCAGCTCATTGAACTATCTTGGCGCTAAATAGATCAGTGTATCTAGGAATGATTGATACCATATGATTCTTGGGTCTCCTATTTTGCTGATGCTCTACAGTGTCTTAAACCACCACAGCAGAAACCCACCCACACGTCCTAAGCTCCAAACTGGCAGTTTGTGCCTTGATGGCTACAGTAAGAGTTTAAACAGCATCATTAAAATTTTACAGGTGACATCTCAGGAAAAATTAAGCCCACCAGTTGTGTTTCCTTGAAAGGAAAACAGTCCCTCATTATAATGAATGAAATTGTGTGCTAGGTACAAACGCTAGCGACCTCTAGAAAATGAAGCACCGACCCATAAGTGGATGAGAATCAGCCAGAGTAAACGAGGCGGAAGTTTTCCCAGCATAACCGTGCATGCCGGCAGGGAAGACTCTTGTTATAATTAAAAGAGATAGAGCGGTCAATAGGGAACATTTAATAGGAGCAAACATGAGAACATTGCCTAACTGTTTTTCTGGTCCATTCTTTATCTTCATGTTACACTACATATTTGGGCTTTAAAAGTGACACATGCATTGCCCGTAAAAATAACATGTAAACTTGAATGACAGAACCGAGCAAAAATTCATCTAGAATATGGACCCTGCCAACGCACAATTTGCTCGGAGTCAGTCTCTAGCTAAGTTTGCCCTGTCCCATTGTGATAGCTCTCAGCCACGCCGAAATGACTCGTGAGCATTTGAAATGTGGCTAGTTTGGATTAAGATGTGCTGTAAGTTAAAATATACACTGGATTTTAAAGGCTTATCACACAAAAACAGTAAAATATCTCTTACACGGACTACATGTTAAAATGACAGTATTCTGGGTTTCTTGGGTTAAAGACAAATGTCCTTAAAATTCATTTCGCTTGTTTCCTTTACTCCTTTTTTCTAGTCTGGCTCCTAGAGCATTTAAAATTACGTATGTAGCCTGCGTTTATGGTTTGCATCGTATTCCTGTTGACCCATGCTGATCTGCATGAAAAGTTTGGTAAGCGAGGGAGCATTTAGCAATCCCACAGAACCGAAATGTCAATTCGTATTAGCCAGTGCTACCACTACAACACAGGGAACCCGGTCACGGAGTGATTGATGCTTTGACGAGTTCCCTTTTCCATTCCTCCTACCCTGGAAAGTTTCTTAAATCCCAATGTTTGCCTAATCACCTTTCTAAGGGGAATATGAGAAACGGGAAAGTTCTGGGACATGAGTTGTACCCTAATCAAAAGTTGGGCTCTGGAGGAAACAGGAAAGACTCACGTACCCTGATCTCTTTGGGGGCTCTACATTTTGCTTGAACGATGCCATTATTGAGAAGACAGGGTTAGGCCTCCCGTTCTTTTCTCTCAGGAGGAATATCAGAGGGCTCTCTTCCTTCAAGGATGCGTTGTTAGAACGTCACTGACAGGGTGATGGCATTTCGAACGCAAAGACGCGGACCATGAAGCTTTACTGCAGCAGGAGTGTCAATTTAGTGCAGTATGTTCTAAAGGCGTATCGGTGAGGAAGTGTTTATCCCTGAGACGGCTGTTTGTTTAAATAAGCATTGTCCCGGCCACCTGAGTGGCTTAGTCAGTTAAGCGACGGACTCTTGATATAAGCTCAGGTCATAGTCTCATGGTTCATGAGTTCGAGCCCTGCGTGGGACTCAGCACTGACAGTGTAGAGCCTGTTTGGGATTCTTCTCTCTCTCTCTCTCTCCTCCCTCTCTCCCCCCTCTCTCCCCCCCTCTCTCCCCCCCCTCCCTCCCTCTCTCTCTCTCTCTCTGTGCCCCTCCCCTGCTGTTGCCCTCTCTCTCTCAAAATAAATAAACATTAAAAAAATTAATGAGCATTGTGTTCTTTAGGAAATTCAGTGTTCAGTTTTCCCAACTTTCTCTCATGTTCCGTTGAAAGAGATACTTCAATGCTTAGGCAGAAAAGTGATGCTATAAGTATATTCTGCAGGGTCTCATTGAAAGTAACGAGGTTTTGGGTTTGGGCGGCTCGCTTGGCTAAGCATCCAACTCTAGATTTTGGCTCAGATCCGCCTCAGGCTCCATGCTGGCAGTGTGGAGCCTGCTTGGGATTCTCTTTTTCTTTCTCTCTCTCTCTCTCTCTCTCTCTCTCTACCCCTTCCCAGCTCTCTCTCTCTCTTTCTCTCTCTCAAAGTAAATACATTAAACAAAAAAACAAAGTAATGAGGTTTTAACATGTCTAGGGTATAAAGAGGTTATACAGAGAGGCTGTCACCATAGAACGAACAAACAGATGTAAGATTTTCTTAATGAGGCTGGGGAAAATGTTCAAAGTATCATGGGCACAAAGGAAATTCTGTGATAGGTGATGGTACTGTTTAAACCCCACTGACTCTATGAGTCCTCACAAAAGCAAAGGGAAGGCCACTTGATTAGCACAACAGCATCCCAGACACAGCCAGCCGAGGACACAGCCATAAAAACTATTCATTGAACCACCGAGGAATGTGGCTACGTAAGGATTAAGTAAGACAAAACATGCTTCGTGCTTAATGTCTAAGTGCTCACAAAACCTATTGTTTTGAAACTTGTCCTATGGTATGAGTACGGTTGAGCTCTGTTTCACTGGACAAAATGCAAAGGCTCCAGAAAATTCACTGTATGTTCCCTGCTTTTGTCTAAATTCATTTGCGAGAAGCTTTCCTCACACTTTTTAGCTGTCAATGACTGATAGTCAAATAATTCCGCTCATCTTTTTCCCCCTTTTTATTTTTTAAAACCGTTGCAAATCATGCGATCTTCTACTTTGTTCTTCTCCACCCCTAAGGAAAACTAAACAACGTTAAGGTACTCCATTACCTTAATAAACTGAAGCCCTTCAGCCAAAAGAGTTGGTATTCACTTCATCAAATCAAGCGGATGATAATTTTTCAAAAAGCTAACGACTAATTCTTGGGGGTTTTTTGGAGTCCTGGGACAATTCGTATCACCTAATATCCTAAGTGAGTGAAAGCTGGTGTCCAGTGACTGCTAAGAAGATGGAAGGAATGTTGCAGAAATATAAATAGGGCAGCACTGAAATTTAATTAGACACTGCAGATGTTAATAATAAATTCAATTAATTTAGCTTTCTACCTATGCTAGAGAAAAAAAATACCCAGGCAAAATAATAATTCATTTTAAATGCCTCACTTGGTAACCTCCTTTCCTGAAGAGTGATTTATGCAGTAATTTACTGGCTGTTTCCTCATAAGATTGTTCCAAACCAGCCCTTCTGAAATAATAATAATTTCCGAATGTGTGTTGGGAGAGATATAACAAATGCTTTCTTATTAATTTTCATTTAATGAGTTGCCTATTCACATGGTAATTTTTTAAAATTCTCTTCTTAAGATAAACAGGTTATAAATAGTGTGGGTAACACTTCCATTTCACAAAAATCGAACAGGAAAATCTGTCTCATACTCTCTACATGATTTGAAGGTCAATCAGTTGCAAATTTTCTATACTAAATAGGCATCTATTTCTTTCCCAGGTAGCATAGCAGATCTGTTTTAAATCTCTACAGTCAATTGATTCAAATTGGTGAAAAAGGAAAAAAAAAAATAGCAGCAGGAAAGGTCCTAGCAGGGATAAAAGAGGGATAGACAGGGTACAAAGTCATGAGAAAGATAGAAAAGAAGTTAGAGTTGGTTAAGGGACCCTTGACACCGATCCTTTTGTTTGTTTAAGAACAAAGCGAAGCTCACCCCTTACAGCTTTCTATTTCTCTAAGTCGCCCCCCCCCTTTTGAAAAAGATACCAAAATTTCTAGCGTAAATATTACGCTAGAAGAATTTGATGGCTGACCTCCTCACAAAGCTTAATTCCATACCAACTCATTGACTACATATTGTCATAATAAAGACAGAATGAAATAATAAAAACAAAATACTAAAAAGTAGGAAGAAGAAATTGCTCAGAAGAGTCCTAGGTATTTCAAATGGTTCACGTCTGCTTTAAAAGGCCTGTGATAGACAGGACAAGTCTCTTAAAGATAATTCCTTCTTAAAAATAATTCCTTGTAACAGTTGGGAGAGTACGCCTAAAGTATTAAATAATTCAAACGCAGTTGTTACTTACGTGAGAACCGAAAGGGCCTCGCTCCCAGCCCGCACTGCCTCACGCCCTCTCCGTGGAAAAGCCCGTACTGCATTTCTCCCATGAACTTGTCCAGCTCCTGCCCAGAAGCATTGACGAGCAGAGCCCCTGTTTTGCAGAGGAAGGTGGCTTTGATCCACAACGGTGTCCCCAGGGCTGTCACAACTCCAAGGGCGCACACGAAGCTTAACACCCCAGCCATGCAAAAAATGACTTTCTTTTGTTGGCTTGGCATCATGAGAAATGGCTTTTGTGAGGGTGAGGTCTAAAGAGGAGGCCTTTGTGACTGATGAGAAGTGACTGCCCCTTTGGCTGCATTTATTAGAGAAGCTGAACGGACAGATCCCGGCCGAATAGGCACCTTCCTCACCCCCAGTGGTGGTTGTCGTCAGTACAATGGCAGGATGGAAGCTTCTTCATCACACTTACTTGACTTTTCTCCTTTGCTGCTGCTGCTTCTCTCTAATTTGAAATCTTTGGACTAAGAATCTGTAAAATAAAACTCTTTCACGCTGCCTTCGAGTATCTCTTGTGTCACTTGGTAACAAAGGTCTAAGATAACAGATGGAGTCCTCCGTGTAACTTGATAAATGCCTGCCCTTTCCTCAGCCTTCTGTCTGATTGGATGAGATGAAACTTTCAGAAACCGGCTTGGCGCTTATGGCAAATTTTCAGCAACCTGAGAAGTTCATTTTTTGATGTGTTTGTTTTTGTTTTTGGTGGGGGTTGAAGAGGAGTTTAGACAGAAGAAGGACATATACGTACTTACTGGTAATTGATTTTGAAAAATGTAACATAGCAGGATAAAATATTGAACTGAGCCGGGTTCTGCATCTATATGAAGTGCCCTAGACCAACCGCCAGGGCTGGTCCCCCTAACTCCTTTTCTTCCCGATCCATGATTTAGAATCATAGAGAAGTTCATTCCAATTTTTCCTGGCAAATATCTAGATTTCTAAAAGCTGTCCTTCAAAGTGCTTGGCTGCTTCAGGACTCTAGCAAGGAAATGAGGTTCTGAGTCTGAGAAGTATCAGAATCTGTAAAGAAGAGAAGGGCATCGTCATGGAAAGAAGCGATTGTGCTCAGATAGCCGGCTCTAAGAATTCACCACAGGGCACCCAGGTGGTTCCCTCTATTAAGCTTCCAGCTCTTGATTTTGGTTCAGGTTATGATCTCATGGTTTGTGAGATTGAGCCCTGCGTTGGAATCTGCACTGACAGCACGGAGCCTGCTTGGGATTCTCTCTCTCTTCCCCTCCCTACTCTCTCTCTTAAATAAACTTAAAAAAAAAAATGGAATTTACCCCAGAAAAGGAAGGGTCCTAGGAGAAGTCATCAGTTAGGGAGATAAGAGATAAAGTCACGAGCAAGATTAAATAGCAAAATAAGTCAGGTTACATTGTTAAGAACTGAGAACTAAAGTTGAGAATTTAGTAACCACTTTTTACCTCAGTATTTCTACTGAGATTTTTCCTTCTGCAGATACAGAACGTGTGTGTGTGTGTGTGTGTGTGTGTGTGTGTGTGTGTGTGTTTACTGAGTATCTATTGTATGCCACATTATTATGCTAGGCTCTGCCCCGGGAAGTTAACTTCTAGTGAGAACTTAGTATGCATGGTATATTGTTCAGTATTTTACCTAAATCATCTTATTTAGTCCTCACAATTACCGTATGAATCGCTGATGAAAATGGTATCTCCGTTTTATAGATAAGGAAACTGAGGCTCGGAGAGACCCAGCAACTTGCCCAAGAGAGTAGCGGAGCTGGGATTCAAATCTAGGTCTTCTCATTTTGTGTGCTATCCTGAGCAAAGCCCTTGGCCTTGAAGAGAAGATAAGCTCTTCATCTTGGGTTGCACTGGGCTGAGGGTAATAAGGGCAGAGTAATAACTACATCACTCATTGTACATCTTGGGTGCTTGGAGAACACAGGTATCTGCAAACAGAATTTTCCCAGTTGCTCAAAGGCACATATGGATGCTAGTTTCTATTCTCTTGATCCACCTTTAAGCACGTCAGCTTAAGAGAAATTAATAAAGGAAGAGGTATTTTATGCCATTGTCAGCATAAATGAGTCTCTAGGTTATGCGCACTTTGAGGGAGACCTGGACATACAGTCTTGGACTTCCTGGCACAGCTACCCTCTCTTAGTAGCTTCCAGAGGCTATCTTGTTGTTTTAATTTTTTAAAAGTTTGTTTATATTTGAGAGAGAGAGAGAGGAGCACGAGCAGGGAAGGGGCAGAGAGAGACGGAGACAGAATCTGAAGGAGGCTCCAGATTCTGAGCTGTCAGCACAGAGACTGACACAGGGCTCAAACTCATGAGCTGTGAGGTCATGACCTGACCCAAAGTTGGAGGCTTAGCCCACTGAGTCACCCAGGGGCCCCCAGAGGCTGTCTTGTGAAAGATAGACAGCTAAGTATAGAACTGATCCCAAAATGCCAGTGGGCCTTCCGAGGAGGAAGGGGGCAACATAAACCATGACCACAGAAGAATAGGGCACACACTAGATTCCAAAGAGTCACCCCAAATTAAGTTTACAATCTAAGTTTTTTCATTTCATGTAACTTGACACCCACAATAAACAACTCATCACAAGTTATTTGCTTTCCCAGTGAATTCTTCCCTGAATTTAGAATAATTGTCATCACTGTCCAGTAGTGAAACAAGGGAGCAGCGGTGCCCCCAATAAGTGGTTATCTGGGGTTACACGTGCCACACCCATTCTAGAAACTGTAGTTTAAGATATCTAAGAAGAGCTGTGCTAATTAAATCAACATATTCTGTAATTGGAAGAGACCGAACATTTCCAAGCCTGGGAGCAGAAATTACCTACCACTTAATCAATACTATGAATACAGCTGTGGAAAGGCTATGGTAAGAGAGGAGTAGTTAGGGTGGGGCAGGGTTTAATGGGACAAAACCCAGCCAACGGTATGGTAAGCGATCCACAAAAAGCTCTGACTCTGGATGTAGAGAGCAGTTAGATGACACCAGGTTTTAAGTGTGCATCAGTCTACAGTGAAGTTTTCCCTGATCTTTAGAAACAGAGAAAAAGAAATTACAACATGGTTCTTTTGTTGTAAAATTGTGTCCTTAATTTCTGTTAAAATTTCCTTTCTTTAATGAATAATGATAGTAAAATACATCCTTACTTGGCAAATTTAAAAAATTGGCAGGATGCCTGGGTGGCTCAGTCGGTTAAGCATCTGACTTTGGCTCAGGTCATGATCTCACAGTTCATGAGTTCCAGCCCCTCATTAGGCTCTTTGCTATCAGTGTAGAGCTTGCTTCAGATCCTCTGTCTCCCTCTCTTTCTGCCCCTCCCCTGCTTGGGCATTCTCTCAAAAATAAACATGAAAAAAATTTTTTTAATTGGCAAATGTATCTGTTCCGAGTTTAAACAACCAACCAACCAACCCACTGTCTATGGTATGCAAAAGCGTGGACCCCTGTGTGGAAAGAATGAGGCCCCAGGGTCATGGCAGCCTGGATGGACAACGTACTCTGCTCCAACTCAGTGATTCTCAGCCTTGGCTGCTCTTCAGAATCATTTGAAGAGATTTTTAAAATGCTAATGTCTAGAGGTGCCCAGGTGGCTCAGTTGGTTAAGCATCCAACTTCAGCTCAGGTCATGATCTTGCAATCTGTGAGCTCGAGCCCTGCATTGGGCTCTGCACTGAGAGCTCAGAGCCTACAGCCTGTTACAGATTCTGTGTCTCCCTGTCTCTCTGCCCCTCCCCCCCATTCATGCTCTGTCTCTCTCTCTCAAAAATGAATAAACGTTAAAAAAATTTTTAAATACTGATGTCTGGATCCTACTCCTTGAGATTCAGATTTATTTGTTTCGGGGGATGGCCTCGGTGTCGAAGCACCTCAGGGAGTTGCAGTGGGCAGCTGAGGTTGAGAACGGGGCTCTTCTCACACAGCTGCCTTCTGATTGCTGACTAGGGTTTGCAGGTATCTCGGTGCTGGGGTGCATGCAAACACAAATGTTCAGACATAGAAATTTTCCTACCGTAAATTAAGAAATTGGTACAACGATTCACAGCCCCAATTTCCTGAATTTTGTTCAGCACTAAGATCATGATCTCGTCAAAATGTCCTGATGGGTCAGGTTTCAGCATATCTAAGACTAAAGCCAAGGCCCCTGATGGCAGATTTACCCCAAGTCACCATGAGAATGTCAACCGTGATGTCTCCTGGTTGTGAAGCAGCCCCTCTCGGGTCCTACGCCCACCCCACCTCCTCTCCGCAGCTTCCTTTCAAACTTCAATATCAACCACCCACAGGCTGCATAGTAGTGTATGTGATCCACCCTCTGAGAATGATATAATAGAACCTGGCAGTCATTATCCCTGACAGCCTCCTTTTGAAATCTCATCTTAAATGTCTTCAATGACAGTGATGACACCATTTTCCTTGCAGTCTCTCTGAGAATTTGAGTCATTAATGTCAGCAAGTTTTCACCAAGTATCCTGCTGAAATCTTTACTTCTCTCAATCTTAATAGCAATACATTTGGTAACATGAGAAAATGGAACGAGGCCTTTTCTACCCTCCCTCATGACCCCTTTCAGGTACTGGTTGATGATAGGATTCTCCAGTGGGACTGGAAACAATATAGACAAAAGAGTACAATTGCAGACTATGCTTTTGCTTTTGATATATCGTTATGACTCTTCTCATACTAATTTGGCTTCATTGGTTTTCCCTTATGGTTATTCAAAAACAAAGGCAAAAAAAATAGGGGGCGGGGCAATTCCAAAGACATAGGAATTCTCACCTGATTTGCTCCCTAAGAGTAAGAGACAGCATGGCCCATGCTGGATGGGGAGGAAGATATGGTTCAGAGTCCAACACTAAAATTAACAATTCCCTAATTTCTCTGGCATTCATTTTACTCCTTTATGAAAAAAGTGGTCTTGGCTACATAGGTTATTCTTAAATTATTTTTTGCCAGAGAAGCCATTTCCTCAAGTGAATTTTTGAGTGGAATAAGAGATAAAAGTTGGGCTTCTAGGGGCACCTGGGTGGCTCAGTCAGTTAAGCATCTGATTTCGGCTCAGGTCCTGATCTCACAGTTTGTGAGTTCAAGCCCCGGTTTTCACTCTGTGCTGACAGCTCAGAATCTGGAGCCTGCTTCAGATTCTGTGTCTCCTTCTCTCTCTGCCCCTCGCCTGCTCCTACTCTGTCTCTTTCTCTCTAGAAAATAAATAAACATTAAACAAATTTTTAAAAATTGGGCTTCTCTACTGGAAGGGGTGGGGATCGAGGAGTTCTGCTGAGGATTCCCCTCACTCCTTTCTCCCTCAGAGCCTCTGCTTGTAACCCTAAAGGCAGCTTGGAGACCATGATAAGCATGGGCCAGGTGATTCCTTCTAACTAAATTTTTTTTGCCAGTTATAGAATTCAAATATGTCCATTTGTTACATTGTTTCTTTTTTTCTTTGCTGTACTCACCTGTTAGCTATTATAGAATATTGTATTGCCTAGAGACACTAGACGGTTGATTATTCCAATTATTAATTTTTAGATTTTTTTTTAATGAGAGTTTCTGGGTTTTGTCCAATTTGTCACTGGTAAAGCTGATTTTGATTTTCTTCCAAATGGATCATTATACTCCAAGGCCTCTCTGAGAGGGATTCAACAAGGGTTTATCAGGCTTCCTATTCTAAGACAAGAGGCCTTTGTGAATCTATCCCATTTTTCTCATCTTTAAAGCAAAATCTGGCAAATTTGATTGACGTTTCTTGACTGATTCGAGTTGCTGGTGATCCTCAAGTAGCATTGTGATTCTCTAATGACTGTAAGGGGTAGAAAAAAACACTCCACAGAAAGAATTGATTGATTTATTAGGGGGAAAATTACCACATGTGCTAGACCTTGATTGCAGCTAATATTTGTAGAGCTAATTGCTTGAACTAGAGGATTAAAAGGGTTGAGGAAAGAGAGGAAAAAGAAAACAAAGTTCTTTCGGAATACAGATGAAGCCACAGTGGATTTGGACTGAGAGGGTGAATTCAGTGCAGGGATTTTTCAGGGTTCATGATGGTTGTGAGGACATTTTAAGTAAGTGCAAGAGCTCGGCTTCCATGACAGAGCAGCCACAGAGAGAGCCGAAGTAGAGGCAAGTTGTCATCCATGTCAAAGAAGACATGTGACAACACCCTCTGATTTTTCTATGTTTCATGTTGGTATCTCATACAGAGGCTATGGTGATACTTCAGTCTCAATTTAGCAGAATCCTGACCTATTATGGGAAGGAGGGAAAAGTTACCTAAATAAGTGAAGAAGGAAGGCGTGAGTTGAGACCCCCTCCTTTAACAATAATAGATGGACTGAATCCCTAGCATGGAGAAATCGACAATAATTTTCCTCATTGATATAACCCGGGGTAGATGTGTTGCAGTTTTGGAGCAGTTTGATTCTGCCATTATTATTATTGTATAAATGTTTTCTTTTGTGTGGGTGTGTGACACTTAAAATACTGACAATTTCTTTGATGACTTACATCAAAATAATAGTAGCAAAATAATAATATATTAACAAAAATATAATTCCTACTGGGGTTTACTCTATCCTATATGCTTTCCATGTGTCAACTTTCTTTTCAGACACACTGAGGCAATTATTAGATTTCCTGCCACTCCTTTGTTAAGATGTTCCAAGTAGTAAGATAGTTTAATTTTTAGCCAGACAGATCACAAAATCTCCTAAAATATTCTCATAATGAAGAACAGAATAATAATACAATTGGGTAGATTTATATCTTATTAAGTCTCCAGAAAAAAGGAGTATTGACTTATGTAGCTATGCTAGCTAGAGAGATCTTTAGACTGACTCACCCAGACATGATTACCAGAGACTCACGTAAAAACAGAGGCTGTATCTCATCCAAACATTTAGCTTCCTATCAAACCTTTATTTGAGCACTGACTATGGGCAGAGACCCTTAAAAAGAGATGACCAAAAAGAGATTCGAGAACTTGTCTTCATGTTCCTAAAGATGGGATCAAAGCAACAAGATATCTTCAGGTTTAAAAATGTAAGGGCCTGGGGAAATCTGGGTTGGCGGGCCTTCATGTGAGAAGACAATTAGCTAGACGATGAGCTCCACAGGAGCCAGCGGTGTGAAATGACAATTGCAAGTGTTACTACAGTGAGGCATCATCAGCCTCTGGGGTGATTGCCCAGCCCCGGGTCCTTTCTTTGAGAAATTCCTTTAATATCCAGATAGAAAACTCTATGACAACCACCTTTGCACATGACTCATGCTTTCCAGCCTATTGTGCTTAGGAATAGACATCTGGACTAATCGGAATTCACCTCCTGAAGGTTGAGAAGTGGTACCGAAGACACAAGGTCAAAGTATTGGAGGCCAGTCTGCAGAGAGAAGGAGGGAGAGTCTCTTCCCATAAAGAAGGTCTTGAATGGCCCTCTCTTCCCAATCTGACTGCTCCATTTTTCTACCAGCTGTCACCCTTCTCCTTCCTAGAAGTCAAAAGGCGGGCTCTGCTTTCAAAGCATTCTTACTCTTTTACCTGTTTGTTTTGTTTTCTGAAGAAATCTCCTGGGAAGCGCTGATCGGGTTGTGGGTGAAGTGCACTGGGTGAGACTGGCTGGCTGCCTCAGCCCCCACGGGTGGTGTGTGAGCACGTGTGTATTAGTGCCACCTGTCCCCAGTCCCAGAGCCTCTGTGTTCACCAGTGCCCTAGCTCTATGGGAGCGTCCCCTCAGGCTGGTCTTGTCTGATCCTTCCTTCTTCAGGGATGGACACTCCCCGTTCATGTGGTCACTACCCCACAGGTTCCCAGGGCCCCACCCTCCAAGGGAGGAACCACAAGAATCCGGACCGCTGACTTCCTAGGATTGACTTCAACAGAAGGGGATGGGGAGGGCTGAACAGAGTCCTGGAGCACAAAGACAAGCGAGACTCCTGTGTATCCATGCTGGCAGCATGCTGGCTGCTGCCCTGTGGGACTTCCTTAGTCACCATGAGAAGGACTGCGTAACAGTGTGACAATGGGACTTGACTTCCATTCTGGCCCCTAGCTGCAGCCCACGCTCCCAGTACACCCTCTCCTGAGTACTGTGTCTTTCCCTCTTCTTCACTGACAGCAGTGTCCCTTAGCAAATCTGTCAGTGGTATGCATGCCCTACCCAGATCTCTTTCTGTCCCCACTCGGGATAGATCACACGTGAATGAATCCTTCGCATAGCTTTCATTCTACCATAGCTACTCATATTCTCTCTCTGTCTTTCTTCCTCAGTCTAATTAGCAAAAATAAATATTTTGTCCATCCATGAGAATGAATGAAGTGCATATTTATGCATCTTAGAAAACCAACACTATCTCCTTCAGTGGCAAAACTTAGACTAGTCACTAGGGCATGAAGTGCTAAAACTAAACGTTTAAAGCCTGGTGGCCTTAGTTTCACTAAGTACTTACAAAGCAAGGTAAGATTTCAAGATTAAAAATTCCTTTCCAGGAAATTCAGATTGCAATGAATATAAGATCTTCATTAATTTTCTGACTCCTGTGCATATATTCTCTGTGCATGGTCCTTATTTGAAAAATAATAAAGACAAATTGTAGACAAGGCAACTTAGAGGGCTATGAATGCCTTATCTTTAAAATTTCTTTCCAAGATGAGCAGCCACAGATGGGTAGGGGGGTGGTGAGTGCTTGGAAACCCAAGCTGGACTGGGAATAGCCTGAGAAATCACCATACTTGGGAGCCAAAATTCTTTGACTTGTCAGGGGCTGAAAATCACCAGCAAGCCACATCAGACTTGACACTGTGTCTTTAAATGATGTAAAATGCCCGGATGCTGAGCCATGGGCATTACTGAGGACGCATGAACATTGAATGGATCTGGGATTTTTATGAAGAAAAACTAAGCCGCACTACATGCCTTCACGTCTATTGAAATGAAAGCTAGGCTAGCCAATGACTTCTTGATATTAATGACACAGCAATGTTTTATCATTATGAAAAAGATTATGGAAAAGAAAAACCAAACCATATTCAAAAATTAGAAATTTATTATAGATCTAAATGTAAAGCCTAATAATAAAACTTCTAGATGAAAACAGGAGAACATCTTTGTGACCTTGGGTTAGGTAAAGAGTTCTTAGACAAAAAGAGTATGAAGGATAAAATTAAAAACAAATTGATAAAATTTTCTCCTCTTTGAAAAACATTACAAAAAATGAAAAAGTAAGCCACAGACTAGAATGAAATGCATAAACAATACATATCTGATGAAGGACTTGTGTACAGAATATGTACAAAAACCCTAAAAACTCAGAAATGACACACCCCAATTTTTAAGAAGCAGACAAAATATTTCAATAGACACTTCATCAAAGAAGGCATATGGGTAACAACTCCATGAAAAAATGGTCGAGTTGGTCAAGTGTACAATACTTGGTTTTGGCTCAGGTCGTGATCTCACAGTTCGTGAGATCGAGTCCCACATCAGGCTCTGTGCTAACAGCACGGAGCCTGCTTGGGATTCTCTCTCCCTCTGTTTCTGCCCGTTCCCTGTTCATGCTCTTTCTTGCTCTCTCTCAAAAAAAAAATTATAAAAGAAAAGAGAAGAGATGCTTAATATCAGTCAAAATGAAACCACAATAGAATATCACAACCTACTTATTAAAATGCTTAAAATAAAAGACACGAAAAAATACCTGACAATACCAAGTCCCGGCAAAAATGCAACTGGAACTCTTACGTGTGTTGATGGGATTGCAAAATGGCACAACCACTTTGAGAAAGAGTTTTAGCAGTTCCTTACAAATGTAAACATACACTTGTAACATGACCCAGTAATCCCGCCCCAGCTATTTGCCAACGAGAACCGAAAGCATATGGCTACATAAACACTTACACACCAATGTTTATAATGGTTTTATTCATAATCGCCCCCAAATGGAAATAACCCAAATGTCCACCAACTGTGAATGGATAAACAAACTGTGGTACATCTGTACAAAAGAACACTAGTCAGGAATAAAAAGGAACAAACCACTGACACATGCACCAAAATGGACGAATCTCTCGTTTTTTGCTAATTGAAAGAAGAGAGACTCAAGTGTATGACTTCATTTATATGACCTCTGGAAAGGGCAAAACTCTTGGGACACAAATTATATCAATAATTATCAGGGCCTCGCCAAGGGGGGGTAAGTATTGACTCTTAAGGGACCAGAGGGAACTCTGTGGGGTGACAATTGGGGTGGAGTTACATGCCTGAAAACTTTTGTTACAATTTCTGGAACTGCATACCTAAAAAGGGAGAATTCTGCTACATGTAAATTAAACCCTAAAAAAGGGAACACAATTAAAATATCTTGGAATGCCGACGCTCAGCATATAGCTCTCCAGATATTTTCTCATGCAAGCAATTAAACATGAATTAACCTCTTTCTTAGAATAGAAAAACAGGATATTCTAGTCAACTTAATATTTTGCTTAACAGAGTTATCATATATACTACTACACACAGGGATCCCTGCTTCCGAAAGAATTCTAATTCTAGAAATACTTTTTTCAAAATTTGTTCTGCTATAAATATTCGACGTGTTTTGGCAGACGTAGCATAGTCAGGAGACCTGGATTGGGCTCTGTAGGTCCTGTGACCAACTTACCCAATGACCATGGCAAGCTTTCCTCTCTGGTGTTTATTTTTCCTACTTCCCACAGTAGATTTGACACGAGTCCTACTTCTTAACCTTTTCTTTGCCCATATGCGTGCAAATAAAGAACGCTGTCATCAGGAAGAGTTTTCATCGGCCCAATTTGAGCCTTTCCCATCTTCTCATTCACCCTTGTCGCCCCTCAGCTCAGGCCAAAACTCAAAGAGTTGTTCTTGATTTTTGCCTCCACCTCCTACCCTGCCATGTCCAACCTGTCAACACCTTCTTTCAGTGCTACTTCCAAAATGTATCCTGATCCTGACTATGTGTTACTGTCTCCCCTGTTACCCTCTTGTTGATCACTATTGCCTCTCGTCTGGACTCCTGCAGTTGCCTCTTAACTTCTCTCCCTTGTGCAATTCATTCTCAACTTAGGAACACGGTGATCTTTTATAAATGTAAATGTAAATCAGATCCCATCACACTCCTGGTGGATGCATTCCGGTGACTTCCTACTGCACTGGTAATATAATTTGGACTCTACCGTGGCCTACAAATGCCTCTGTGGTCCAGCGCATCTATTCAAGACATGTCCTCTTATCACTCCCTAGGCTCAGTACACAAGCCTGCTTTCTGTTACTCGGACACTCGATGCTTGGATCACCCTCAGGAACTTTGGTCTTGCCCTTCCCTTTATTGGAAATGATTATCCCCCAGGCCTTCCAAACATTGGTCCCTCTCTCCATGCAGAACTCAACTCAAATGTGACTTTCTCAGAGAGTCCTTCCTGGACCAGCCTACCTAAACAGCACACCTTGGCCAGCTACTCTCTAACTCATTGCTCTATTTTATTGTCTTCATATTGCCACCTAAAATTGTGTTATATTATTTATTTGTTGGTCAAACTGACTATTGTCTGTTTTTCCCACTAAAATGTGAGTTCTGTGGCCACAGGGAAATTTTCTTGTTACCCATTATAGCTGCTGGGCAGGGAACACATATCTCTTGGCACAGGATGGACCCTCAATATCAATCAACTAACTGCCAGAATTAGTGAATGTATGTATGCAAATTAAATCCTAAAGGCAAAATGTTTCTTCAGATCAGAAGTGGGAAGAGCAAGCAAAGTCTGGCTGTAATAGTTTGTCTAAAAGCCTTTGCAGAATAAATGGCATTAAGATGTCTAAGGAGAAGATGTGTCAGTCAGATGAATCAGCAAAGAAAATTTAAGAAACTGTCAGAGAGAAAAAAGTTAGCAATGTACCTTCAGCTCTTGGGAGAAGGAGTTTTTGGTCTTTAAATCTGATGTATTGGGTCCCTGACACAGGTACACCTGGCTTGATGGGCGGCTAGATCCTTTAAAGGTGAGACTCACTGAACCCCATTGTTCTGACCATGTTGTCTGCTCCCACTGGTAATCTAGTTCATGTGTGGATTCTTCTGTTGAGTGGAAGGTGCTTTCCAGCACAGGTGATTGGCTGGTCCCTTTGGAAGTTCTAGTCTTTTTGCTTTAAATAAAGAAAGTGGTGTGCTGATTTTATTCTTCAGTCTTTTGTGACATTTTTGGGGAGTCTACTTCCATTCTCAAAGTCCTAGCAAAATCAAGTGATGCTGGGGTGCAACTCTGGGCCACCACCTTTCACATTTATTTTCTTCTAGTTATGACTCTTTCTCCCTATCCCCATCCCTCCCCCCTCATCTTTCTTCCTATCTTCTATCTCTCTATCTATCTATATCATCATTATCATCATCTCTCTATTTCTTAGGATCCCAGGAAGAATCTGTGGCTCACTCAGATATAGTAATCTGAGAAGGAGAGTTTAATAAAGGGACAATTTACAAAAATATGGGCAGGGTTTAGGGCAATTATAAGGGATGGTGCGGTCTTCTATGAAAACTGAAAGGGACTGGGGAGGGCATAGTTTTCAGAATCTACAGGTAGAGAAGTCCATGTGAAGAGGGCCACCTGACAGCAATAGTCTCCCTCTTCTGACTCCTAGAATCTGCCATGGGCCCACAGGAAAAAAGACAGGACAATAACTACCTTGACCTGACTCCTTTCCTCTCCTCTGATTAGCTCCTGGTGCTCCCATTGGCCAAATCCAACTGGACACCAAAGGTTAGCCTCGTGGGGCATAGGGCAGGGTGGAGAAGAGTGGAAAATGGATGTGAAGGGGCAAATGTAAGAAAGCCTATGACTATCAATATCTATCTGTCTATCCACCTACCATCTATCCTATCTGAAATAGTAAAGCATACACATGGTTTATAAAGTGAAATGATAAAAACATAAAGAGTGAAAACCAAGTGTTCTGTCCCTGACCTTTAGTCTCCCAGAATCTCTCCTACAAGGTAATTTATTGTAAAACTTTTCTGTCATATCCTCAGACCCTCTTAGCATAGATGTAAATACACCTTCCTTCCACCACCTGCCTTATAAACAAATGACATATACCATGCAAACTCTTCTACATCTGGCTTTTTTCACTTAATGAAACATCTCTGTGAGCATTCTAATGGGAACATATGTATGATTTAATCTGTCTGATTGTTTGACAGCAACAAATTTCAACTTTTAATAACTCTGTTTGGAATGGGATCTTATTGATAATGCATGTGCCTGTCCATACGTGTAGTCACAGCCACCGACTGCACCTTCCCAATGTGTACAGATTCCCTCCTTAATCCCAGATCTAGAAGCGGTTCTCCTCTGCCTCCACATCGGACACCCTATCCTGGCAACCACCAGTCCAAGATGCAAAAGGATAATGTTTCTAAGTTCGGACTCCCTGTATGCCAGGGGTAGAACCAAGAGCTTAAGTTTCACTTTATGATGTAACCAACCTGGGCAATTTACTCTCAGCCATGGAGTAGCTCCAAATATCTGATTAGATAGGGCTTCCTTGCCCAAATATTTTTGAAATCCTTCATTGTTCTGTTAACCCCAGTTAAGCAGTGCTTGAATCTATACTACCCAATACACCTTACTGTGTGGAATAGGATTTATTTTACCTTCATAAAAAGATAGACTTTTTTTCCCTCTGAAAACTTGAATAGATAGATGGATAGATAGATAGATAGATAGATAGATAGATAGATAGATAGATAGATAGAAATGAATATATATATATAGATAGATAGATAGATCTATATAGATCTATATAAATATATATAGCATGTGTGTTTGAGTGATTGTGTTCAACTGCAGTCGTATATGCCATTAAAGTCATCTCTTCACATTCTGTGACATTTGCCTTATTTTTAATTTGTAGAAGTAATTTTATCCAGGTGACAGGAGAAAGAAAAATCTCTCTAGCTAATTCTCCAATTGAAAGCTGATGTCCATACGAACACTGCTGTTGACATTTCCAGAGCATTAAAGACATAAGATAATATATTTCATATTTAACTTTGGACATGGGCATACCTGTTTTATGGGGGGATCATTAATAAGAAAGTTTTATCAATTTCATTGCTGGTATGTTAACACTTGGATACTGTGAGGCACTTTTTAGGTTCTATGAATGATTGTGCTGGATGAGTCTATGACAGAGCCTAGAATGAACTCCCTGAGATGTGTTTTTTAGAAGTGTCATCACTGAAACTGTCCCCTTTGCTTAAACTGCCCAGTGCTGTGATATGTACATTTGATTATAAACATTCTGTACAGAAATTTCAATGATTTACCAAGATGTTTTTGTAGCAGAAATACTCTTTGTGTTTAAAAACTTAACTGAGTTCGAGCCCCACATCGGGCTCTGTGCTATGGCTCATCAGAGCCTGGAGCCTGCTTCGGATTCTGTGTCTCCCTCTCTCTCTGCCCTTCCCCTGCTCATGCTCTATCTCTATGTCTCTCAAAAATAAATAAACGTTAAAAAAAAATTTTAAAACTTAACTGAGTTGGGCATGGACACAGAAGACTGTCTAAAGGAACACACCAAAATATTAACAGTGGCTTTGCCTTGGGGAATGGTATTGAGGCAAAAGAGGAAAAGGATAAAGGACTCTTTTTGAGAGAGAGAGAGAAAGAACACAGGTAGGAAAGGGGCAGAGAGAGACAGAGAGAGAGAGAATCCCAAGAGGCTCCAAACCACCAGCGCAGAGCCCAGTGCAGGGCTTGAACTCATGAACCACAAGATCATGACCTGGGCTGAAGTTGACACTTAACCTCCTGAGTCACCCAGGCATCCTGAGGACTTTCACTGGTTACTTCCTCCACTTCTGCATTATTGAATTGTTTCCAGTCTGTATCTATTGCAGAAGAGAAGTGGGAGGTTTTACCATCCACTCTGTCAGTCAGCTCAGAAACCAGAGAGGTGGACTTGGTTTTTCTTTCTCTTTCACTCTGCATACCTGATCAGTGCGATCAAGCTACGTGGATTTACTCCCTAAATCTCTCTCAGATATACCCCTGCTCCCCATCTCCACAGGCTTGTCTAAGGTAGGTACTCATGAGCTCTCCTCTGATGCAACAAGTGATGCTCCTCACTCCCTGCAACCCCATCCCTTGTCCCCTCTGCTCCTCAGAGGCACCCCCATCATGTCCCATCCCAAGAGCAAATCTGACTAGGTCACTTAAAAGCTTAAAATTCCCTGCCCAGCAAGTCTACCCCTTCTCTACCTTTAACCTTTTGGTTTGATTCTAGTTATAAATCTGACCAAGAATACCTGTGACCCCCGAAAAGAATTATTCCTCAGCCCACCATGAGAAACTTGAGACCCTGCCTGCTCACCTTCCTAGCCTCACCTCCTGCAACCAGATTCCTGCCATTCCCCAGGCCCTTCACCTGCTGTCTCATTTGTCTCCCTGATGACTGTTCCCTGATTTGGCTTCCTTTGAAAGCTACCGCTCTCTTTTCCCATGAAGTTTTCCTGACACCCTCAGATGGACTTGGCTCCTCCTTAATCTAAGTGACTGATAAGTGCATTATCACACTTTATGGTAATAATTCAACACCTCTTCCCAACACTGTTATTTCTTTGAGAGCAAAGACTTATTTATTTTGCTTATATGTTTCTATTTTGAATTTTGGCACCCCAACCTTTTCTATGAGATGAACATTTTCTATGAAATGTTTATGCTGAATAAATGAGCGAGTGATTGGATGAATGCAGAGAACAGAAACCAAAAAGTACCCGATGTGAGATAAATTTCATTTCTGATATTCTGGCTAGATCTTCTTTATCCCTCATTTTCATGGGACGTTGGACACCCCCCAAGTTCTGTGATTCTAAAATCATGATTTTTCAGCTTCTGATTTCATTGGATACCATGTTTTGACTATGAGGAGCCCAGGAGAAACCCTGGAGGCCAGTGTCACCTCTAATGGTTTTTTGCTCCATAGTTGTCTTCTGCTTAGTGACTGCCACTTTGAAGAAGTTCCTTAACTTCTCTGCACCTTGACTTCTTTGCCTGCAATAAGAGATTCATGATGCTGTTAGCTCATCAAGTATCGGTGAGGCTTAGATCAGATAATGTATGCAAAGTTTTTAGAACAATGCCTAGCACATGGAACATGTAATAGATGTTCAATAAATATTGATGACAGTGATGTCATTTCCTTGATATTATCGAGGACACCTTGTACTTTCCCATGGAGGAGAGGTAAACTATAAGGCCTACTGTGAATTACTGTATTCTATAATGATTAATAAAGTACTATATCATTGTGTTACGTGATCAATATAGAACTTTACAAGCATAGGCAAATTCAATTGTCTGCAATGAGTTGGGTTTCAAAACCAGTACAGTGAACCAAGGCAATTTAAAATGTTAAGCAACTACTCTCATGTCTAAAAAATTCCATCACTGGAAATTTTATCATAATTGGAATACTTTGTCCCTTTGAAATGTTAGATGTTCTAACAAGTAGGAACATATGAGTCATGTAAACCTTAGAGTGAATGAGAGCAGTGTTGATGGACAGAACATTGGTGCCTGGGGCCTACTGGATAGAGGAAGAAGAGGAGAAGAATGGCCTCGCAAGGAGTTGTCAGATGTGGTGGACTCAGAGACTGCAGCTGTTCCTGCAAGGCTGGCAAAGTGGGCCAACTTCTTAAAGTACAGACTGACCTCAGGTAGGGTTCTGCTCAGGGACAACATTGTTAGGGTTGCTGAGAGCTCATGCCCAGGACTGCTGGCCTGGATTCTGGATGCCTAGCCACTTACTCTTTGACAAACTGTCTTATTTTCCAGATAAGGGAGGATCTTAGCTGTCAGTGACAAAAATGCCAATAGACCACTGGTTTAGGCATCAAGGGAATCGTTTGAGCCCATATAACTGGAAAGATTAGGAGGAGTGATGGCTTCAGGGTTCAAATGGGATCATTCAGGCTAAGTTTCACTCCATCCCTTGTCTCAGCCTCGTACCGTGTGGACCTCCAACTCAGGCTTCATGGATGGATGGTGACAATAGCTTTAGTCTCTACATCCCCTCAGGTTCAAGAGACATAGGAATAGAGCTCACTTTTGCTTCAGAAATCTAAAATAAAAAATAAATAAATAAAACTTCTTGTGTCTTATTGGCTTCAAAGAGACAATGTGCTGATCTTTGAAGAAATTGCTCTGGCCAGAGGAAATACAAGCTCTGATGGGCCACAAATAAATGGAAAGACATTCTGTGTTCATGGAGTGGAAGACTTAATATTATTAAGATGTCAATACTGTTCAAAGTGATTTATAGGTTTAATGTAACTCCTATGAAAATCCCAAAGGCATTTTTTGCAGAAATAGAAAAATCCATCCTAAAATGTCTATGGAATCTAAAGAGACCTTGAATAGCCAAAACGATTCTGAAAAAGAACAAAATAGTTGGAGGACTAACACTTCCTGACTTCAAAACATATTACAAAGCTATAGTAATCCAAATAGGGTGAAACTGGCATAAAGGAAGATGCGTAGACCAGTGGAACAGAACAGAGAGCGCAGAATTAAACTCTTACTGTCATGGTCAACTGATCTTCAACAAAGGTACAAAACCACACGATGGAGAAAGGAAAGTCTCTTCCTCGTAACAAATGGTGTTAGGAAAATTGGATATGGTGTTTAAAAAAATGAAGTATTTTACACCATATATAAAATTAACTCAAAATGAATTAGAGACCTAAATGTAAGAAACCAAAACTATACCACTCCAGAAGAAAACATAAGGAAAGACCTTCGTGACATTGGACTTGGCAATGATTTCTCAGATATGACAAAAGATAACAAAAGCAAAAGATAACAAAGGCAAAAATAGACAAATGGGAATACATCAAACTTAAAACTTTGTAGATCAAAGGACACAATCAAAAGAGTGAAAAAGTAGCCTACGGAATTGAAGAAAATATTTGCAAAGAATATATCTGATAAGGATTTAATATCCAGAATATATGAAGATCTACAACCTAACAACAACAAAATCAAGTAACCTGATTTTACAGCGGCTGAAGGACTAGAGTAGATATTTCTCCAAAGATGATATACAAATGGCCAACAGGATACGAAAAGGTGCTCAATATCGCTAGTCATCAGAGAAATTCAAATCAAAACCACAATGAGATACCACCATAATTCCTTACATCCATTAGAATTTCTTTTATTCAACAAATGAACAAAAAAACAGAACTATCTAGGAAATAGCAAGTGTTGGCAAAAATATGAAGAAATTGGAATGGTATGGCCACTATGGAAAAGGATATGAAGGTTTCTCAAAAAATTACAAGTAATTCCACTTCTGAGTATATATCCAACAGAATCCACCAAAGGAGAGTCCTGAAGAGGTATTTGCACATCCAAGTTCATGGCAGCATTATTCCTGATAGCTAAGAGGTGAAAGCAAACCACATGTCCATCAAAAGGTGAAGGAATGAGAAAATGTGGTATGTACATACAATGGAATATTACTCAGTGTCAAAAAGGAAGGAAATCATGTCACAAGCTGTAATATGGATGAACCTTGAGGACATTATGCTAAGTGAAACAAGCCCATCACAAAAAACAAATACTGCATTATTCCACTTGCATGATATATCTCAAGTAACCAAATTCATAGAGACAGGAAGTAGTATTGTGGTTACCCAGAGTCTAGGAGGAGGGGGAAAACAGGAGTTGTTTAATGGGTATAGAGTTTCAGTTTTGCAGGATGAAAAAGTTCTAGAGATCTGTTTCATAGCAATGTGAATATACTTAACACTACTGAACTTGTACGTTTAAAAATGGTTATGGTAAAGTTTATTTTCTGTTTTTTACCACAATTAAATATATAGATAGATACCTAGATATCTATCTATATACATATCTAGATATCTAGATATGGATATATCTATAGATATATCTAGATATATGGGTATATAGATATCTAGATATATATGGATATATATCTGGATATATATATCTAGATATATATATATATATATATGGACATATATATATTAGGTTATATATATTCTAAGTCCCATATCAAAGTAATTAATTCAGTATTATACATAAATGTGTATATATACTGATTTAATTTAATATATACTGATTTAATATATATATTAGGATATAAGTCCCATATCAGAGTAATTAAATCAGTATTTATATATGTACGATCAGTATATATATATAATTGTAAAAAACACAAAACAAACTTTACATAACCAATTTTAAATGTACAAGTTCAGTAGTGTTAAGTATATTCACATCCTATATTAGGATAAGTGTATATCCTATGTCCCATATCAGAGTAATTAAATCAGGTAGAGGGGGGCTAGGACTTCAATATTGTTTAAAGGCTCCCCGGATTATTTTATGATATAATCAGGCTTGCAAGTAGCTGCCTAATCTCTAATCTTTAATCATGTGCCCAGTTCTTCCTCCTTAGCCGATACTGCTAGGGGCAGGCCTCATTTCCCCTTTCCCACAGAGCAGTCTGGAGGCAAGAGTTCATTGAGCACTTTTATTCAGAGCTGGGCTGAGATGCGGATTCTATACGGGCCACCAAACCATCCCCAGAGATTAGACGGGGGGTGTCAGTTAACTCAGGTTTCCGTAACCAACCCTTGGTGTAACTTCTGGGTGGGCAAAAAGAGGACGTGCCCAGTGTAGCAAAGAGAGCCCAGGCAAGTCAGGCTTTCCCTTCAGGGTAGGAAGCATGAGCTAGAGAGCAGGAAGAGAGGAAAGAGACACTACTAGCCCAGAGCGCTGCCCAAAGAATGGGCGTCACAGTGGGCAGCGGGAGGCAAGTGGCCAGCTAAAGTGGGATGGTTCGAGTAGGACAGAGAGAAAGTCCCAGAAGCCAGGAACAGAAAGCTTAAGGAAGGGCGAGGGCAAACAGTATAATTCCTTTCTGTCTAGAACTGGGTCTATTGAATTTGTTCTTAAGTAAAATAAAAACTGCTGGGGTGAGGGTAGGGAAGAAGATACATTCTTTCACGGGAAGAGAGTAGAGAGCAGGGAGTGGAGTTTTTGTGCAGAGAACAGTAATCAATATTCAAAATCTTACTTCTTAATACACTGGTGGATTGAATTCAGGCTTTAGCATAATTTAATTAAATGGACTATTGTTTTTCTTTCTCACTGGTTTTACCGAGAGCGTTACAAGTATGAGGTGATCAGGATTAGGTTCTAATTGAAGCAGATCTATCTGCCTCAAAGCCACCGAGGCTGCATAAACAGCCTGAGACAGCTTTTATATCAATTTCATAGTCAGCAGAGTGTGGGTGAACAGATGGGTGCACGTGACCCGCTCGGTTTCCAGTTTTAGAAAGCAGGGGGCAAAATGTTGGGTGAGTTCAAAATTTTTTAAATTACGGCTGGGTGTGTTCATAGAACATATTAGCTAGGTGGTGTCGAAACAGGACTATGTAATTTGTGCTTCTGCAGCACCTTCTTCCAGAAAACGTGTTCGGATTTGATTTTCACTTAAAAAGGGAATAGAGGGGTGCCTGGGTGGCTCAGTCGGTCAAGCGCCCCACTTCAGCTCAGGTTATGATCTCACGGTTAGTGGGTTCGAGCCCTGCATCAGGCTCTGTGCTGACAGCTCAGAGCCTGGAGCCTGCTTCAGATTCTGCATCTCACTCTCTGCTCCCCACCCCCCCCCCAAATAAATAAGCATCTAAAAAAAAAAAACTTAAAAAAATATGAAAAGGGAACCAATATTTAAGTGTTTGTTCTGTGGTAACAGGCTAGGAGTTTCAGATACACCATCTGACATCGATTCCCACAAGGATACCCATTTTACAGTGGAGGAAACTGAGACTCAGGAAGATTTTTAGAAAATTTTCAAGGGCACTTAGCTAATAAATTGCAGAACTGGGATTTGAAGCCAGTTATTTCTGGCTCCAAAGCCAATATGCTTTCTGTTGGTTAACCCAGATTTTGAAGGCAGTGAAGGTAACGTATATAATTCCTTTGATTGCATTTTCAGAGTCTGACTTAGACGGCAGATACAAATCTTAGTCCTCAAACTCAGAGGTCCCAAATAGTTTTTTCTTTAATTCCTCTTCATGAGCTTAAGCCTCCATCCTGATAGGTGTTCTACTAATCTCTGCTGACCCTCTCACGTCCCAGGCCAAATGCATGCAGCTCTTTCTTTGCCTGTGCTGACCCTTGGCACGTCATGGCTACAGCCTGGGACCCAGCCACTGAGGTCTGCTTCAGTCCTCATGGCTTTATTCTAAGCAAAGTCCTTCTTTAATCATGTTTCCCAGGGAAGTACTCATCTCTCACCTCAAAGTTTGGTCTCAACAATGGGTTCAGCGTTTTGGAAATGCAAGTCAGAAAAGAGGCCAGGGATACCTACCTCAGAAAGTTGTTATAAAGACTAGATGAATTATTTATAAATGCTCACCGCTGTGCCAGCCTCACACTACTTGCTCTATAAATATTAGCTATTATTATATTATTTTAGAATATATTTACATGTATGTTTTTCTCTAGGTTTTACCTACGTGGCTCACAAAATACATTTAAATATGTAGGATTTGTAATAACTTGTGTATAAGCAGTGCTGATCATGTTTTATGCCCCACAGGCACAAAATTTTACTATTCTGTTTTACACAATTCCCATCAAAAAAAGAGGGGGAGGGGCGCCTGGGTGGCTCAGATGGTTAAGCGCCGACTTCAGCTCAGGTCATGATCTCACCGTCTGTGAGTTCGAGCCCCACGTTGGGTTCTATGCCAACGGTTCATCAGAGCCTGGAACCTGCTTCAGATTCTGTATCTCCCTCTCTCTCTGCCCTTCTCACGCTCACGCTCTGTCTCTATGTCTCTTAAGAATAAATAAACGTTAAAAAAAACATTAAAAAATTTAAAAAAAAAGAAAGGGAAAGTATAACACTGTTACAATTGAAGGCAAGAAATTACACAGTATAGTCTTGCCACGAGGGGACTGTCTAGGCATCTCTGAGAATTCAATCCTCCCCTCACAGTTTTATACAACTGATGACTGGAAGAATTTTCCAGAGACTGGCCTCTGTCTCTGTTTCTTTCCAATCTTGTTTCTCCTCCGCAGCCACATATCCAGGGGGATGTCCTGCCGCTCAGTGTCATACCCGGATATGACCCCTGGGCCTGACCCTTTGTCTCACGATGGGGCAGCACAGTAGACAGAAGGAGTGTTCCTGGAGGCCATACCTACCCACACTGGCATGATGACAGGCCACTCAGGACACATCCCACTGAACCCAGATTAAGCATGACCCCAACTCAGCTTCTTGCTGGCCAGATCCATAACGTTCCCGCAGGTACTCAGTGCCACCTGACAAGAAGGGAAATGTGGTGGTAAGGAAATTTGAATGGAAAGCGATGCTAAGCTTAATTAAGGTAAATATATGTTACATTCACACATTTTCCAAAAGTATGACCGGGGAAACTCATTTTTAGCGTCCCTCTAAGGACCTTGAAAAATGTGGGTACGGGTCAGAGGCCCTGAGGCTTCCGCCTGGTTATTTTCATGGTAAAGAGCAAATACTCTGTGAGGTTCTTCATGGAAAGGAAGTAAGACCGCGCCTAACGCATCCAACACACGAGAACCATCATGGGCAGTCGAGTGGCAGCAAGGGTGGTAGAGACACTTGTGCCGACTCTCGTCCTCATGCCCTCGTCAGCTCGCCCATCCCTTCTCTGCCCTTCTCTGACTTGCTCCACACCCAAGAAGCTGACCTCTCTGTTTTGCCTTTACATGTCCTTGTCCCTGGCTTCCCGTTGACTTTGGCCAGCAAGAGCCATCAGCAGGCGATATGTGAGTAGGAAAAAAGACAGCCTAAGATACTTACTACCCTTCCTCCCTTCCCCCAATTTTCTTATGGTTCTGACCCTGTTTGCATATGGCTACAGCTCTGGCGGGGTGGCTCCTCTCCCAGGACTACAGAGCTTGCTGGACCCAATAAGTGGTCCTTCTGAGTATCTGTTTCCTGCTGGATTCCCAACAGATACCTTGTACTGACCCTAAACACTATGGCCTGTGGTTGTTAATGGTCGTATTGCTTTCTCTTTCTCCTGATATCCTGAGATAAAAGGTATTGCTTATTTTCTTCTCGGAGTGAGTCACAAAAAATGATGTACCTAAAGTCATTTGCTCCTCCTGTAGTGCGGTTATAAAACTGTGTGAGATCCACGTGTCACTTGGAAAAGAGCTCTGCTTGTTGACCCAGCTGTTAATTTCCCCTGGGGGTGACCTGTCCCTCAGAGTATTTAGCCTCTCTTTCAAGTTTCTAAGTTTCCATATGTGTTTATGTAACCACTTAGCTCTGTCCTATGTAGCTCTGGGGAAATTTGCTACACGCGTTGGAAGTCGAATTGTCCCATCATATTATGTAAGATGAAAACCCGACCCCATTCAACTGCCAGAGCAATAGCCAGAGAAGACATTAAGTGAGAACTGATTTTCAATCCGGAGATCTCTTTTCATTCACGAGTCCTTTAGGGTTTCTCCAAGGCTGCACGGATGGCTGTTTTTCAAAAGGAATATAGTTTTTTCTACCCTCAGGAAATACTTAATCTGGGCATTAGAAATGTTGCTGAGCGTGGGGAGGAACACAGGGAAAACTCTACAGTACTGTGTTTATCTTTATTAAGAGAAAGGGGAAAGAATGAGTAGATATAGAACCTTCTTATGTATTTTTCTTCATACAGCTACAGGTGAGATCGTCAGAGATTGTCCATACAGGTACACCAGGATCCCTGTGACAGTACTGCTTTTGAAAAGCATTCCCCAGGGAGCCCCTGAGGCTCAGTCAGTTAAGAGTCAGACTTTGGCTCAGGTCGTGATGTCATGGTTCGTGGTTTCGAGCCCTGGGTTGGGCTCTGTGTCGACAGCTTAGAGCCTGGAGCCTTCTTTGGATCCTGGGTCTCCCTCTCTCTCTGCCCCTCCCCGACTCACGCTCTGTATCTCTCTCTCTCTCAAAAATAAGTTTAAAAAACATTAAAAAAAAAAAATGAAAAGCACTCCTCAGGCTCTTGCCCCATCTGATAGTCATGGCCGCCATGGAGAGAATGCCCTCCCTGAATGTTCCAAGGAAGCCTGCACTTGAGTCTGTCCAGGCCTCAGTGTTGATCTTTCGTCTCTTCAGCCACTATTTGTTGGCACCTGTGATGGAGGAGGCCCTGTTCAAGCTGCTGAAGATACTGAATATGACAAAGTCCTTGCCCTTCTTGCAGAGGAACTTAAATTCTAGCAGGAGAGGAAGAAAAATAAACCCCTAGGGCAGCTAAGAACGTACAGACATATATAGTATATTACAATTTTAGTTCGTGATATGGGCCCTGAGGCAGTATTGCGAAGTTAGTTTATTGTAATCAATAAATATTTTAATAATGTTGGTGTGCAGAAAATAATTAACATAGGGGCGCCTGACTGGCTCAGTCTGAAAAGCATGCAACTCTTGATCATTTTTTTTAATTAAAAAAAAATTTTAAGGTTTATTTATTTTTGAGAGAGAGAGAGAGACAGAGGGCAAGCAGGAGAGGGGCAGAGAGAGAAGGAGACACAGAATCTGAACAGGCTACAAGTTCCGAGCTGTCAGCACAGAGCCCAATGCAGGGCTCAAACTCAGGAGCCATGAGATCATTACCTGACCTAAAGTCAGAGGCTCAACTGACTTAGCCACCCAGGTGCCCCATTCTTGATCTTGAGATTATGAGTTTGAGCCCCACATTGGGTGTAGAGATTACTAAAAAATAAATATATAAATAAACTTAAAAAAAAAAAAGGAAAAGAATTAACATAGCCTGTCTGAGACTGCTATACTTAGAAAGTCTGCTTACAAGATTGGCCATTGACTGGTATCTGGGAATTAAATGGTAAAGTGTTCTCCATGCTGATAGAAAAAAGTGGTGGTGCTCGTGAGTAGCTCAGCCAGTTAAGTGCCCGATTTCAGCTCAGGTCATGATTTCATGGCTCGGTTCATGGGTCTGAGCCCTGTGTTGGGCTTGGGGCTGGTAGTGTGGAGTGTACTTGAGATTCTCTCTCTCTCCTCCTCTCCTTGCCCCTCCTCCACTTGTGCGCTCTCTCAAAATGAATAAATAAATTTAAAAAAAAGAAAAAGAGCGGCTCACTGTGCTTAAACTATCTGCACACCTGCTTTCCCTCTGGTAGTCTAGAATTTTGATATATGCTATGCATGGGGTATCTATAAATAAAAATACCAATAAAAACCCTAGGCACTGATGGGGCACCTGGGTGGCTCAGGCTCAGTGGGTTAAGCCTCCGACTCTTGATTTTGGCCTAGTCATGATCTCACAGTTTATGAATTTGAGCCCCGAGACAGTGCGGAGCCTGCTTGGGATTCTCTCTTCCTGTCTGTCTGTCTGTCTCTCTCTCTCTCAACTCTCTCTCTCTCTCTCTCTCTCTCTCTCTGACCCTCCCCCACTCTTTCCCTCTCTCTCAAAATAAATACACAAACTTAAAAAAAAAACCCTGAGTCTCTAATGAGTTTCCTTGGAAGACAACATTTCACACTTGATGTCACAAGTCATTGTGGGAGGAATTAAGTGCATCCTGTGTGACTCCATTTGGAGAGGTTCTTTTGTACCTGGAAGATTGTGCCTGGTTTCTCCCAGACTTCACCTCAAGTGCCTTTTCCCTTTGCTGACTTTGCTTGGTATCTTTCACTATAACAAATTATAGCCAAGAGCATGATTATTTGCTGAGCCCTGGGAGTCCTTCTAATGAATTACCGAAACTAGGGATGGTCTTGGGGACCCATGACACAGTTGGGAACTGCAGCGTTTTTCAAAACAAGAGGATTGAGGAGGTAATACAGGTGGAAGATGGTGGTAGGGTAGCTTAGAGCACCACATAAAAAACTATGATGACTTTTAATAAAGCTGTTACTTTAAACAAGCCAACAAAAATAACTACAACAAAAAAACCTCTAGGGTAAGGCATAAGGAATAGTTAGGGGAAACTATCAGCCTTCCGGCCAGTGGACACCTTGGCATTGGAATGACCTTAAAAATTGTAGCTACACGTGTTCTCCCTCTAATCTGTAAGTTTCTTGAAGACAGAGTGTTGCAAAGTCTTTGTACTTCATACTCAGAGAGGGTCATTTTGTAGAATGATGAGCTGTATGGATTCTTATTTACAGACTTTAAAAATCATATTTTACTTTGTTTTTTTGTTTCATCATGATAAGTGTATTCCTTAATCTCCATCCCTATTTCCCCCATGATCCCACCCACCTCCCCTCTAGCAACCGTCACGTTGTTCTCTACATAGAAACAGAGTTGTTTCTTGGTTTGTCTCTCTCTTTTCCTTTGCTCATTTGTTTTGTTTCTCAAATTCCACATGAGTGAGATCATATGGTATTTGTCTTTCTCTGACTCACTTATTTTGCTGAGCATTATAGTCTCTAGCTCCATCTATGTTGTTGCAAATGGCAAGATTTCTTTGTTTTTTAAGGCTGAAAAATCCATTCATCTATCAATGAAAACTTGGGCTGCTTCCATAATATGGCTATTGTAGAAAATGCTGGCATAAACATACAGGAGCATGTATCCCTTTGAATTAGTGTTTTTGTATTTTTTAGGTAAATACCCAATAGTGTGATTCCTGAATCATAGGGTAGTTCTATTTTTAACTTTTTGAGGAATCTCCATACTGTTTTCAGAGTGGTTACCTCACTTTGCATTCCCAGAAACAATTCAAGAGGGTTTCTCTTTCTCTGAATCCTGGCCAACACCTGTTATTTCTTTTGTTTTTTATTTTAGCCATTCTGACAGGCGTGAGGTGGTATCTCATTGTACTTTTGATTTGCATATCCCTGATAATGAGTGATGTTGAGCATCTTTTCATGTGTCTGTTGACCATCTGGATGTCTTCTTTGGAGAAATATCTTTTCATGTCTTCTGCCCATTTTTAAATTGGATTATTTGGCTTTTGGGGATTAAGTCCCATTAGTTCTTTTTATTTTTTGGATATTAACCCTTTATCAGATACATCATTTGCAAATGTCTTCTCCATTCAGTAGGTTGTCTTGTAGTTTTGTTGATGGTTTCCTTGGCTGTGCAGAAGCTTTTAATTTTGTTTTAAAGTCTATTTTGTCTGATAGAAGTATTGCTACCCTAGCTCTGTTTGGGTATCCATATCATGATAAGTGTTTCTCCATCTCCTCACTTTCATTCTGCAGGTTTCTTTGAATCCGAAGTGAGTCTTTTATAGACAGTATATAGACGGATCTTTTTTTTTTTTTTTATCCTGTCACCCTACCCCTTTTGATTAAAGTGTTTTGTCCATTTACATTCAAAGTAATTATTCATAGATAGGTATTTATTGCCATTCTATTTCTTGTTTTGTGCCTATTTTTGTATTTCTCTGTTCCCTTCTTCTCTTGCTCTCTTTTCTCACAGTTTGCTGATGATTACTTTCTTTAGAGATATACTTGCATCTTTCTCCTTTACTTTTTACATGTCTATTATTGGTTTTTGACTTGTGGTTGCCATTAGGTTTGTATAATACATCTTATGCATATAGCCATCCATATTAAGTTGATGGTCATTTACTTTTAAACCCATTCTTTATTCCTTCCCTCCCACAATTTTGGTCTATGGTGTCATATTTTACATCCTTTTATTTTATGAACATTTTATTTCATTTATTTTAACAGAAATATTTATTTTTACTGCTTTTGTGTTTTTTACATTTCGTACTCTCCCTTATGATTTGCTTTTCTACTCAAAGTGTCCACTTTAATAATTCTTGTAAGGCTGGTTTAGTGGTCATGAACTCCTTTAGCTTTTGTTTGTCTGTATACCTCTTTATCTCTCTACTTCTATTCTGAATGATAGCCTTGCTGGATAGAGTATTCTTAGCTGCAGATTTTTCCCTTCAACACTTTGAATGTATGATGAAACTCCCTTCTGGCTTGCAAAGTTTGTGCTAAAAAATCTGATAGTCTTAAGGGATTTCCCTTATGTAACTGTCTTATTTTCTTTTGCTGTTTTTAATATTCTCTCTTTACCAGTACTTTTTGCCATTTTAATTACTATGTGTTTTGTCGTGGGTTGAATTTGGGGAGGATCTCTATGCCTTCTGGATCTGTATATCCGTTTCCTACCCCAGATTAGGGAAGTTTTCAGCTATTTTTCTTCAATTTGATGGAGTCACTGAGTTCCCTAAGACTATTCTCAATTTGCATAATTTTCTTTCCTCTCCTTTGCTCACCTTAGTTACTTTCCATTACTCTGTCTTTCAGATCATTAATTCATTCCTCTGCTTCACCTAGTCTGCTATTTATTCCATCAATTTTTATTTATTTATTTATTTTTGTTTTTTAGATATACATCTAAGTTAGTTAGCATATAGCACAACAATGATTTCAGGAGTAGATTCCTTAATGCCCCTTACCCATTTAGCCCATCCCCCCTCCCACAACCCCTCCAGTAACCCTCTGTGTGTTCTCCATATTTGAGAGTCTCATGTTTTGTCCCCCCCACCGTTCTTATATTATTTTTGCTCCCTTCCCTTATGTTCATTTGTTCTGTGTCTTAAAGTCCTCATATGAGTGAAGTCATATGATATTTGTCTTTCTCTAATTTCACTTAGCATAATACCCTCTAGTTCCATCCACATAGTTGCAAATGGCAAGACTTCATTCGTTTGATTGTCAAGTATTACTCCATTGTATATATATACCACATCTTCTTTATCCATTCATCCATCAATGCACATTTGGGCTCTATCCATACTTTGACTATTGTTGATAGTGCTGCTATAAACATTGGGGTGCACGTGCCCTTTTGAAACAGCACACCTGAATCCCTCGGATAAATGCCTAGTAGTCCAATTGCTGGGTCATGGGGTAGTTCTATTTTTAATTTTTTGAGGAACCTCCATACTGTTTTCCAGAGTAACTGCACCAGTTTGCATTTCCACCAGCAGTGCGAAAAAGATCCTCTTTCTCCACATCCTTGCCAGCATCTGTTGTTGCCTAGGTTGTTAATGTTAGCCATCCTGACAGGTGTGAAATGGTATCTCATTGTGGTTTGATTTGTATTTCACTGATGATAAGTGATGTTAAGCATTTTTTTCATGTGTCTATTGGCCATCTGGATGTCTTCTTTGGAGAAGTGTCTGATTCATGTCTTTGGCCCATTTCTTCACTGGATTATTTTTTTTGGGGGGGGTGTTGAGTTTGATAAATTCTTTATAGATTTTGGATACTAACCCTTTATCTGATATGCCATTTGCAAATATCTTCTCCCATTCAGTCAGTTGTCTTTTAGTTTTGCTGGTTGTTTCCTTCACTGTACAGAAGCTTTTTATTTTGATGAGGTCCCAATAGTTCGTTTTTTGCTTTTGTTTCCCTTGCCTCCAGAGACATGTTAAGTAAGAAGTTGCTGTGGTCAAGGTCAAAGAGGTTTTTGCCTGCTTTCTCCTCTAGGATTTTGATGGCTTCCTGTCTCACATTCAGGTCCTTCATCCATTTTGAGTTTATTTTTGTGTATGGTATAATAAAGTGGTCTAGGTTCATTTTTCTGCATGTTGCTGTCCAGTTTTCCCAGCACCACTTGCTGAAGAAACTGCCTTTATTCTTTCCTGCTTTGTCAAAGATTAGTTGACCATGAGTTTGTGGGTCTGTTTCTGGGTTCTCTATTCTATTCCCTTGATTTGAGTGTCTGTTTTTGTGCCAGTACCATACTGTCTTGGTGATTACAGCTTTGTAATACAGCTTGAACTCTGGGATTATGACGCCTCCTGCTTTGGTTTCTTTTTCAAGATTGCTTTGGCTATTTAGGGTCTTTTCTGGTTCCATACAAATTTTAGGATTGTTTGTTCTAGCTCTGTGAAGAATGCTGGTGTTATTTTGATAGGGATTGCATTGAATATGTAGATTGCTTTTGAATTGCTTTTGCATTGAGTATGTAGTATTGATATTTTAACAATATTTGTTCTTTGAATCCAGGAGCATGGAATATTTTTTCATTTTTTTGTGTTTTCTTCTGTTTCTTTCATAAGATTTCTATAGTTTTCAGTGTATAGATTTTTCACCTCTTAGGTTAGATTTATTCCTAGGTATTTTATGGTTTTTGGTGCAATTGTAAATGGGTTCGATTCCTTGATTTCTCTTTCTGTTGCTTCATTGTTGGGGTATAGGAATGCAGCTGACTTCTGTGCATTGATTTTATATCCTGCAACTTTGCTGAATTCATGGATCAGTTATAGCAGTTTTTGGTGGGATCTTTTGGGTTTTCCGTATAGAGTATCATGTCATCTCCCAAGAGTGAAAATTTGACCTCCTCCTGTCCGATTTGGATGCCTTTTATTTCTTTGTGTTGTCTGATTGCTTAGACTAAGACTTCCAGTACTATGTTGAATAACAGTGGTGAGAGTGGACATCACCAAGTGTATCTTTAATTTTGTTAATGTTTTCTTATTCTGATGGATTTTTTTAAAACTCCGTGTTAAAGGTTTCACTGAGATGTTCTGCTTTTTTCTCCAGTCCGGTGAGTATCTTTATGATCATTACTTTAAATTCTTATCAGGCATATTACTTATATCTGTTTTGCTTTGGTCTCTTGCTATAGTTTGGTCTTTTTCTTTCATTTGGGAGATGTTTGTCTCATTGTTTTGTCTGACTTTCTGTATCTGTTGTTGAGTGTTAGGAAAGTCAGCTACATCTCTTAACAATAATAGCCTTGCGAAGAAGAGGTCCTATAGTGCCATGTAGTGCAATGTTCCTTGTTCCCTAGGGCCTGATGCTTCAGGGAGTGTCTCCTATGTGTGATGAGTGCAATTCGCGGTTGAGTCTTAGCCTCTTTTTCCTTCAGTCCAGTTGTCTGCCGCAGCTCTCTTTGCCTGTTGCGGGCAGCAAGGTGTGCAGAAGGAAACCTGCCTCTACTGCTGCCTGAACTGAGGTCCTGAAAAACACATGGGTCAGGAGGTGTGGTGTAGCAGGGTTTGCTCTGGTCTCCTGGGCAGGGGGGTGGTGGTACTTGGTGCAAGCAAGTTAGGTACGGAGTGTTGGTGTGGTGTTGGTGACTGCATGTGGCTGTTGTTTATGCTGGAGAATGTGGGAGAAAAACAGTGTTTGCCAGTTCCTTTGTTCTTGAAGGGGTTTCCCAATTTACAGATTTTTTTTTTTAATTTATAAGGACTCACCTTATGTGGAGGACCTGTGATCACATAACTGGCCAGTAATTTTTAAACCTCTTGATTTGTCTTAAATTTGTCAGCAAAACAGACCTGGTTTTGAGGCTAGTGGTGCCTTATGTTTACAAAGAAGTCAAACAATAAAACTTTGGCAGAGTTATCTTCTTGTAGCTTCTCTGTCCATTTAATCTTTTTTTTTTTTTTAGGCATGGACTTTCAGTAGCAGGGTAGAGAGTATGGTTGGGAATGGCATTTATAGTACCAACAAAGAAAGATTTACAGGCAGGGCCACAGACCCAACTCCGAAGGCAAATGAAAGGGAAAGTCTAATTCCAAACAGGTTTCTTGGTTCCATAGTTGAAATATCCTCTTCCTTTTTTGCTTTATTCTTCACATTTCTTTCTTTTTTAATGTTTCTCTCTTGCTTGCTTTCCTTTCAGACTTCTTCCTCTCTTCTTTCTTATTTTCCTACCTTTTTTTCCCTCTGTCTCTGACTCTTAACCCACCTTTAATTCTTACCAGCTTCCCTCTAACTCCTTCTTGATAACATCTTCTTGATTCGGGTCTTAACCCTCCCCTTGGTTGGGCTTTGGACTCTTCCTCTGCCTTTTGCTTTGCATCTCTCTGAAATATAGTCAACTACTCTGGATCAGATTGAACACTTCCTGTCAGCTGAAAACTGGAAAAACCAGTTGTAGTGAGAGCCTTCTTCAGCAAAGTAATAGCTTCCTCCTCTTGCTAAAACTTAGGAAATGTATATAAAAAATGATACCAAGTGGTACATATATACAATGGACTACTATGTGGCAATGAGAAAAAATGAAATCTGGCCATGCGTAGCAACATGGATGGAACTGGAGGGTATTATGTTAAGTGAAATAAGTCAGTCAGAAAAAGACAGATACCATATGTTTCCACGAATAGGTGGACTTGGTGAGACTAAGCAAAAACCAGGGGGAGGGGAAGAGGGGAAAGAAAAAAAAAGACACAGAGAGGGAGGGAGATAAAACATAAGAGACTCTCAAAGACTAAGAACAAACTGAGGGTGAGGGGGATGAGGGAGGGGGGAGAGGGGGGGACGGGCATTAAAAAGGGCACATGTTGGGATGAACACTGGGTGTTTTATGTAAACCAATTTGAAAATAAAGTATTTTAAATTAAAAAAAAAATGATACCAAAAGTTCATCTGAGGTGTTTAGAGCATTAATGCCTTAGAAACAATAGTGATACATGCTTTTTCACTAGGTCTGTGTTTTTAGCTATGGTATTTGCCATCCCTAAAGATAGTATTGCCATGTGCTATAGTAAATACATTGCATACCTGAGCATATTCCTCGAGGGCTAAAGATAATCATTTAACCATCCTGTCTAGTGTCACAGAATTGCCAACCCCCAGGCTTGACTGGGCCCTTGGTGTCACTGAACAACTCTTTTCACGTTCATCAGTGAGCCCCTACTCCCTTTCCCACACAGGAACTCTGACAACCCTTCACCATTCTCCTTTAGATCTTTGTCTGTAATCCAGTTTTCGCATTTAGCAGATGACCCTCCCTCTACTTTATTAAGAATGTGATTGGATAAATGATTTGACATTACAAATTTACCTTCTCCCATCATTTTCTCCTCCACCATTCATAGAGATAAACAGTTCCTTTTTCACTTTAAAGCCAGCCAGCCCCTTTAAGCATACTCTTGATCTCATTCCCTCCCATTTTTGGCACCTTTTCTATGCATTACCATCTCTCTTATATATCACCAATTTTTCTTTCTACCATCTCTTTTTCTTTTAAAGTAATCTTGATGCCCGATGTAGGGCTCGAACTCATGACCCCAAGATCAAGAGTTGTATACTCTACCAACTGAGACAGCCAGGTACCACTCTTTCTACTAGCTCTTTGCATATAATCCATAAATATGGTCGAAAACTTATTTCTGAAAAAAAAAAAACAATCTTATTTGACCCTTTCCACCTCTCAGTGCCTCTCGATACTGCCTAGGTGTCTGCTTTCTTTTCTAGTCAAGTTTCTGGAAAGAGAAAAATTAACTTGTTTTTCCATTTGCTCACTTCCTATTCACTCCTCACAACCCTGAGATCTTACTTCCATCATCCATTCTTCTGTTGAAAATGATTCTGACAAAGATCTCTAATGTTCTTCATAGTGACAAACCCAATAGACACTTTTCTTATTAGACCTCTTTATAGTACTCGACACTATTGAATTTTCATTCTTGAAATTTCTTGGCAACCATGGTATCTCTTTTCTGATTTCCTTCCATTTCTCTGACTGTGCTTCTTAGTCTCTAATGGGATCATCTTGCTTTACTGACGTTTTAAGTTAGAAATTAAGAACTCAGGTACCTACCAGGGCCAGGCAAGCAATATAAATAAATGAAGCAAATATATAAAATAAAAGCACCATGGTACTGATTAATGGGAGTTGACATTAGTCTTGGTTTTAGAAAGACAATGGGGAGTACTGGAGACTGTAAAGGATTTGGGAACATGTATCCTATTTCAAAGGGGAAGTGAGTACTCAGTTTTGGTAGAATGTTATTATGTGAAAGTGCAAGCCCAGTGGGTCCAGAGCTCCTGATTTTAAGAAAATCTGGGAATTCTCATTTTTGGGTAAAATTTTCTGATTTTTATATGTTGGCCACAAAGCCATGTTGACTGTGTCAACCAAAGAAAACATGCTGAATGTTTCTGTAAAATCTCCCTTAAATATCGATGTACCTCACAGTCACATACTGGTCTCATGGCTATTTCTTTATATATTCTCCTTGTACTGGCTCTTCTCTTCTCATGATTTTAACTCCCTCTGATGAACTGAAGGTCCCTATCTCCCGGCCTGGTATCTCCATGACATTCAGATTCATAGATCCAATTATTTGCTGGGGATTGTAGCTGCATGTTCAATAAGCAGTTCAAGTTCTACACATCCAAACTTGAACTCATGGTTCCCCAGACATCCCTCCCTCTCTCTCAGCTAGTTGTATCACCATCCTCCTGGGCATTCTACCCAGATTCCTGGGAGTTAATCTGGATTTTTACTGTTATTGTTGTTCTCTGTTATCTCTACAATGAAGGCCTGCCAATTGTACCCATTACATTGCTTGTTCTGTCCCATTCTTCTACCACATCTTCATTAGTGTTCTCAACATCTCTTTCTTGAACTAGCCCGTTAGACACTTAAGTATTCCCCATCCATTTGCCTGCCTTCAGATTAGCCATCTTAAAATCCATTCCTTCTATGAAGGCAAATCTGATTACTCTCCTATCTTCTTGAAAAGTTTCAAATTCTCCCCATTGCCTACTACTAAATCAAGCCTAAGGTGGAAGGTAAGGTTTTTGTGACCTTGCCCTACCTATCTGGCATGCGGTGCTCTAGTACTGCCTAATAAGTATCCTGTAGCTTCTCACGTATGCCAAGGTGCTTCCTACTTCATTGAATTTACTCTTTTTTTTGTCCTCTCTTTCTTCCCACATTCTTCCCAGTATCTTCTCATTCTTAATGTTAAAGGTATTTCTCTTTCTGGGAACACTTCCCTGAATTTCCAGTTTGGGCCAAGAGTCCCACATCTGGTTCCTCATAACACTGTGTTTATGTTTCGGTATTTCTTATATCACATTGTAATGGTGTATGTGGATATCTTCTTCTAGCCAGCAAGCTGCTGTAAGGTAGAAATCATAACCTAAATCATTTTTTACCCTCTCTCCTAAAATTAACATCTAATATAATTTCTGGTACCTCATAATAACTCAATAAATATTGCTAAACTAAACCGAGATGATACCTCATGGCACTTGGTAATGAGAAATTTCCCAGGGATCAGAAAGAGATGTAGAATTTACCCAAGACTACACAGACAAAGAATTCATGACAAGTTTTATGTATACCTATGGTTATAAAACCACGAGAATAAAAGAGCTAAGTGGTAGTACACTGAAATCCCAGAAGATGGGGTTATAGCCTCATCTGACCAAAGAGAAGAATACAATTTTGGACTATAGTAGTTGTATCATGGGTGTCCAGTTTAGAGGAGGGAGTTGTCCCACTGTTCTCCATCCTGGTCAGCATGCATCCTACTGCTCTGTCCAGGTCTGGGGCCTCCTGCTTATGTGACGAAGTAAGAGATGAGGACCAACATAGCGAGGAGTCCCAAAGCCATGCCACTAAAGAGAAAGTTAAGAAACTGATGGTGTGAGATCTTTTGTCTCAAGAAAAAAAAGTAGTAGTGGGGACATGAGAAGCCTTGAAACATTGGAAACACCCTTATTTGAGAGAGGGAAAATATCTACTTCATAAGGTACCAGAGAATAAAGTTGAGACAAATAAATGAAAGCTACAGGGAAGCAAATGACAATCCCATGTCAGAAACAGTTGTCTAAGAATCGGGCCTGTCCAGAAAGTAACAAACTATTCTACCAAGTAATCGGCTCCTACCCCTGGGAGTGTTTGAGGGAACATCCAACAGCTAGCTGCCAAGGCAGTCTCAGATGTGCCTGCTGCTCCGGGTGACATCCTGGACCAGACCAGTAGATAACCTTCCAGTACTAAGAGCCTAAAATTCTGTGAGACTAGAGAAACCATCTTTCTTTCCTACAGAGAAGGATAAAGGAGAGGTACTTTCTTCAAGTGAAGATGTGGAGAGACGAAAGATGTATCATTTGATTTCACCAGTTTAGACATCACATTTGGCATTCTTGGTGTTCTCCCACTATACCCCACTACTTTTCTTGGACTTAAATGTCTGCCCACAATAGATCTTTTGATCACTCTCAATTTACTGAGAGTGAATCTTCCTGAGGTGCTGCTGGAATACAAGGAACTTCTCCAGGAACCAAAGATGACTCTGGAAGTCCACAGAAATGTAGATAATCATCCTATGACAAGAGGGTGGCTAATTCTACAACAGTACCCCTCTTGGTTGAAATTGGGGAGGAGGGGACTTTTTAAAGGAGGCACCAGCATGTCCTCCTGCTAAATTAAAACCCTCTCATAGGAGAGGGGAGGTTTGAAGCGCTCCACTAGTAAATACGCAAGACTAAGAGACAAAGTATCAAAATAAGAGGAAATTTCTCAGTCGACAAAGACTTAGAATGAACTCCTAAAGAGTGATCTGGGATCTGGACCTAAAGTTCTGTTACACAAGCCTTTTGCTAGAATCTGGAGCCAAGATAACATCCTTACAATTGTGATTCCCACTTTCCCTTGACTGTTTTCTCTTGGAAAACTAATCTACCTCTGAGATCATGCAGTTGGTTTTATAGGGAGAGGAACCTTGAGGGATAATGAGTACAGGAGAAAAAGAGCCCAAGACTTAATCATAGAGGCTTGACCCCCTGAATGTTTTCCGTTCCTGGTCTAGATTCCAGTCAGCCTCCTCTACCTGGTCCTCATGAACACTCGTAACATTCTCACCCCATAGCTATTACCAGCCTTGGGTCATCCATGTCCTCTAGTTCTGTTTCTACTTCTAGGCCTGAACTGATGCTATAGAAACTTTGGAAATCTGCAGAACTGAATCATGACAAGTTTTATCATTCTACCAACCGAGCCAGTTTTCTGAAGCCTTTGTATGTCCCCACATTTGTTTCCAATTCAGTCACTCAGTGTTGCCCCAAACCATCCCCCTCCAGAGGAACTCCCTTCCCCCTTTAATGAGGCTGCTATACTTGAATTGTTACTTCTGCACCACCTCCCCTTCAGACCACCACTTGTTCACAGAGAGAGTACTTCTCTTAGTTCTGAAAAGAAAGTCTTCCCCTAAGTTCTCAGTTTAGACTCCTCCTGCCTTCTCACCCCTAAGTCATCTTCCTTAACTCTGATTTCTGTCCTCAAATCCAGTTCTGTATCTCTAATTGCCTATGGGACACATGTGCTGAGTGCCATCACATCACCAAGTCCCCAGACTCAACAATTCCTCAAACAGAAGATGTCATTCCCCCAACCCTCCTCCAACGTCACCACACCAACCCATTTCCTCATGTCCCTTTTTCCTTCACAGACATTGAGTCACCACAAAGTGATGAGCAAGAGAGGAATGCCAGGAACACTGCAGAGATGTGGCCTCTTATGGGAGCCCCTAACCATAGGCAGCACCTGCTTCCCTTCAGACTTCTAGTAATTGGATGAAAATGAAAAAGGCTAGTTTGGTACTCTGCTACCTGGACTCAGATGCCTTCAAAACTGGTACACCAATTCTGATCAACTTCAGAACCAGCATTCTTTCTGGGATAGCTCACTGAGATTAAAATAAACATCGATCATTAGAAACCTCATAAGTAGTTTCAAAGTCTAATTTTGTTTTATAGAGAGCATCTAGGAGATTTCCAGGCTGCTAAATTTAAATATAAATAATTGTATTGGATTTTTTTTTTACAAGTAGAGGTAGTAATGAATAAATTTTGATTAGACTAATACTTTTTTTTTTTTAAAGGCAGCACAGTCAAAGCTACAATAGGTTAGGGATTTTCTAGTCTGTCACAGTGGTTTGTTAGGATTGGGTCTAAACCCCTTTTGTAAGCCCAGGGATTACTAATCGGCACTTGTTTTCCCAGCCCTGGTGGTTAACTGCTCATTTGGCAACATGCCAACATGGTTAATCACGGTGCTGGCTTCCTAAATCTCCATGTTTTTAACAAGAGCCTTCATTTCCTGGGCTAAGCTGCTCCAAAGTGTTTGATAACTGAGGCGTAAAGAATGAGTTTTCAGAGAGATGAGATATTTCCTGACCAGGTGGCTGGAAAAGTGTAACTGTCAGTCCTATCTCCTGTGTTCTAGTCGTCAGACTTTGATTACAAAAAGAAGACCTAACTGAGTTGTAGGATGGGAAAATGGAAGCTTCCTGTTTCCCAGTCATTTATAGTCGTGGTTGTCAAATTCTGTCTCAGGTAAGTCCATCAATATTGGCAGTTGCTGATGCCAATGTAAGCCAGAGAAACCGATTTCAAACCTTTGCCTTAACCAAAATCTTGTTACTGTTCTCTTTGGTTAATCTAAAAGTAAAGAAACATAATTTACATTTTTTAATTTCCACTAATAAATATTACTTTATTCGTTTCACATGTTAGAGTTCCTGTGAAGTTTTAGTTTTTAAAAGGAGACCCTTCTATTAAAAAGTTGAAAAAATGCTGAGAGGTCAACGTGATGGAGGATGTTTTTTTTTTTTTTTTTTTTAATTTTTTTTTAACGTTTATTTATTTTTGAGACAAAGAGACAGAGCGTGAGCAGGAGTAGGGCAGAGAGAGGGAGACACAGAATCCGAAGCAGGCTCCAGGCTCTGCGCTGTCAGCACAGAGCCCGATGCGGGGCTCGAACTCACACAGACGGCGAGATCATGACCTGAGCCGAAATCGGCCGCTTTACCGACTGAGCCACCCAGGCGCCCCGAGGATGTTTGCTTAGTGAAAAGCAATATTCCCTGCCTGAGAAATTTTAAGGGTTAGATTTACATAAGAGCGTTCAGCACAGTCCTTGGTACAAAGATTAGTAAAGTCTAGTGGGAGGGAGGAAAGAAGGAAGTTAGTTAATGAGTAGCTTAGTTAAAAACAAGTATGCCAGATATCTTTAATAGCTCTCCAGATTCACTTTTCACCCTTCTCCACCCTACTTTCTGTCTAGAGGCTGACCCATATGGACATATTCCCTGAGCTCCCTTGCCTTGGTCTCCAGTTTGTTTGGCCAGAAGGGAGCCCTAGTGGAAGCCTAGAAGGCAGAATCGGGGGTGGGGGGAGGTCAGAATTACTCCCCTGGCCCTCCATTAGGCTGGATGTATTTCTTCACCAAAGCTCACTGCTCCTCTGAGGCAGCCTTCTCTATACACACTCTCCTTTGGGTTTTGATACCAGTGCTCTCCCCTTGTCTCTTTGGGGCTGAGTGGTGTGATATTATGATTTATTATATAGATGTGTACGTACACGCATATGTATATGTATCTGTATATACACATATATATGTATATAACATATTATTTTTGGCCTCTTGGAGGGAAGAGGGGCTGGAGGTTGAATTCGGTCACCAATAGCCAATGATTTAACCAAGCCTGCCTGTGTAACAAAGCCTTAATAAAAACCCAAAATAAAAGAGTTTGGAGAATTTCCAGGCTGGTGAACCAGCACTTCACTTCCACATGCCGCTGAGCTGGGCCCCAAACTCCATGAGGACAGAAGCTCCCTTGTTTGATATCTCCACCTATGTGTTTCTTTACCTGGCTATTCATTTGCATCCTTTAATATGCTTTGCAATAAACCAGTGATCTAGTGAGCAAACTGGTTTCCTGAGTTCTGTGAGCTGCTCTAGCAAATTAGTCAAACCCAGGGAGGGGATTGCGGGAATCTCGGGTTTATAGTAGAAGCACAGGTAACAAACTAGACTTGTGATTAGCATCTGAAGTAGACTGAGCCTTGATCTGTGCAATCTGATGTTATCCCTGGGTAGATTGTGTCACAATTGAGTTGAATTGTAGGACACCCTGCTGGTGGTGAAGAATTGCTTGGTGGCATGGGGAGAACACCCACACATTGGAATTGGTATCAAAATCCTTAGATGGTAACAGCTCCACTGCTAGTAACTCCAGGTTACTGCGTAATCTTTTTTGGTTCCCTTGTCCTGCCCGCATTTTTGTAAATAGACATGTAAATGAACTCTTGATGAATTATTCTAAGTAAGGGTTGCCATTTGTTCCTGTTGAACCCCAACTGATACAGTGAGTGGCTGTGTATTCTTTGCTTGACCCTCCAAAAATATTCTTCCTTCTCTTTAAAGCCCCCTGCCACATTCTGCATCCCTGAAAACAGATCTCTGGAAACCTCCAAATGGGTTTGACCAATGGGAGCCACCATCAGGAGATTGGAGGGCAAGAGGAAACAGGGTGGGTGGGTGATTTATCCCCTGCCGGTTTTGTTTTGGCAGTTGTGTTCCTCTACTCAAGACCACAGCTGCTGCCAGGCAGCCTCTCTACCAAGACTCAGCTTTTACCAGGTCCGTCACTTTGCCCTCCCAACTCTATGGCTGGTAGCAGCTCCCCATCGTGGCTCATCCCTGAATGCTTCACCATTTCTTGTTGGTTCCCATAACTCTTGCCTATTTTTTAATCCTTTCATTAAACTCTCCTCAGTGTGTCACCTCTTCCCTGCTAGGACCCTGACTGCATTTTAAAATCCACTGCCTGGATAGTGAATTTTAATACTTGTGGCATTATATGCAGATGAGAGTTTTATTCGCTGCCAGTGATTCATTTTTAAAGAAGTCTTAGTAAAGCTATGAGATTATTTAAATTCAGACAAGTAGCAAAGACAGTGTTTTCCCTTTTTGCCCTTTTATCACTCAACATAGTAAAGTTCACAGAGCAGAAAAAAACCAATTTATTAATTGGTTCTTTGTCCAGCCCAGGCAGGGTGTATAGCCAGGGAAGAGGCAAGATGACAGTACAGGGATGTGAAAAACTTGCGACTGAAGAAATCATAATATGGAGCAGACAGAGCAGTAAATCTTCAGCTGTAGAGTATTTATACTAAAGGACATCTCATAGATTTAAGCTCTAAAGGAACTTAACCAATAACATTTCACTCTTCAGTATTTAGTAAGTCAACTACCTCCATGGATAGGAGCATGAGTTTCTCAGTGTAGAACTTGGAAGATATGGATGTGAGAAGTAAGAAGAAGTAACAGAGGATACATCATGGCTCCGTGGTCCATGATTCGAAAGATATTCCAGGTAAAAGCATCTGTTCTGTATTAAACAACTTCTAAGAACATCAGCCTGTCTCTCCTGAGCACCAACACTCAACAAGTTAATGCAATGCAATATTTATTGACAGCCCACTCTGTATGAGGCACCCTACTAGGTATTGTGGATACAGAAATGAATGAGCATGGGCAATGAATACACTGCTGACTCCAAATCAAATCGGACTATGATAACAACACGAACGTATAAACACGAGCAACTAGGGAGTATGAAATGGTCCTGTTGCATTCTTTTATCTAACATTAATTCCTCAGGCTGCAGTTCAAGCCCAAGTCCATTTCATTTCTAAGAAGAGATGGATAGCAGCTATTCACTATCTTTCATGTAATTGCATCTCAAAGGGTAATTTAACGATGACTTCACCTCTTTGCTCTCAATCCTGCCTGCTAATCCGTCTTCATTATCCCAGTGTGAAGATCCCAGGTCTTCTATATTACAAGCCTATTTTTTTTTTTTGGCATCCAGAAGATGCCAGAGAAGCATCCAAAGCTTTGAGCTGGAGGTGACCACATTTCAGGGCGAAGAGGGATAATGACCAGAGTATTGCAGGAATGCTCTTTCACCTATCAACACACAGCAAATAGTAATATTTTTAGGCTCACACTGAGCTAAATGGAAGAGATTACTTGTGTCTGAAGCAAAGAGCCCAGGACTATGATTGTTCCAGGTCCTGCCTCATTACCCTAAGGCCCAAGGGGATCTGAGTAGCCCATTCAGTGCTACTCACTGGAATCTCTGGTCTGAAGAATGAAGTCCAAACTTCTAAGGCTGGTGTAGCAGGTAACACATCCAGACTGCAGTCTGGATGGGGGCCTTGTTGTCTGGTTTTGTTCACTCTGGACACTGAACTCTTCACTGCCTGCCCAGTACAGATATCTATATGCAAAACCATATCTGGAGGAGTTCTTTAACTTTGGAATGCATGAAGGTGGCAAAAGATGTTGACCAAAGCCACACTCTGAAATGAGAACTCTATCACATTCAGCTAACTGCAAAGACAATCTCGAATGGGTTCTTGTATTTATCTCTAGTTGATCCTCACTAACACACCGGTAATAACCTTTAATGGTATTCTTCTGTATGCTTCTCACTGTTTGATTCCTAGAGTGTCTGCACTGGGATGCTCACTTTTTGCCTCAGGTTGTTAGAACTTTGGCAGATCATCCCTAGCTTTTGAACATTAGCCTCAGGAATGGTTGATCTTAGGTAAATCTGTCTCTGGACTTTCTGGGGTATGCAGTACCCCTGGGAGGTTACATTATTTGGAGCTGTAATGGGGGAGGAGCAGGAAAGAGTGGGTTAAACTTTTGACTTGAAGGATTACTTCCTCTTTGGAGTAGGCTCTGAAAATAAGTCCCCCATTGCATAAATGCTAGGTTACCATGACATTTCCTGGATAACACCATTAGCCCTCTTGGTGATAATGGTTCAGACGTTATTGCCAGACTTAATCACCCAGGCCAGGTCCTCACCAACTGGATATTGTTCATCTTTCCCTTTCTCTCTACTGCCTACCATGTATCTGTTCTCTGGCCACAACCACATTCTTAATTCTTCCTGCAAATATTATTGCTTTTCAACCTTCATGTTCTTTCTGTGAAAAACAAAAAACACCTAAAACCTTCCCCAATTTGACTTCCTGTCAGATCTCTACTCATCAAGATCTATGAATCCTTCCCCAGCTCCCTGGTGGAGGAAATTCATTCCCTCCTCTTATGCTCACCTTATAATGCACACACTTCTTTTCCACAGTACTTATCATTATGAATTACAATTATAGTCATTTGTCTATCTCCTCTCCCACTCCCATGAGACTGTTGATCCTTGAGGCTTCCAATGGCGTCTTATCCAGCTAGGTATTCACAATGCCCAGCACATACCAGGCATGGCAAAGATGCTCTCCAAATGTCAAATGAATGATTGTAGCGCAGGTAATTGCTTCCAGCAATCCTGGTAAAACTCTTCCCTAACTGGCAGGGGCAGAGATTCTAGTGAAATAGAAACTTTGAATACGTTCCTGAAATGTTGTGTCCAGGTTCTTAAAATTTCTACAAGAGTCTGAGGCTGATTCCATGCCTGGATGTGCATGCATAGGTAATATCATGTGGTGATGATGATGATAGTTCTTTGACAATAGATACTGTTTTCCTCTGCTTGGGTCAACTTCCTTATGCCCAGCCGCTTCCAAATATCTGAACTTCCTCAAACACGGTACTGTATAATAATGGTCTATTTATTGAACTGACTTCTCTCACTAAACTGCAAATCCATGAAAAGAGGGTACATGTCAATATATGTAAAACTGTATCCTCAGTCTTACAGGATGCCTAGTGCAAAATCCATGCTAACTAGTTTTTTGAATGAGTGAATGAATGATGGAATGAAAGAATGAAGTGAGCTATCCTTGATGGCTTAGATAGGGATCTTGAAATGAAGGGTAACTAAAATTTACCCAAGAGAGTTTCAATAATACAGATCCAGCTCCTTTGAAAGTTAGTAGAGTGAGGCAGGAGAACGAGATAAATTTGGCAAAGCCAAAGAACCAAGTAAGAGAGAAGACATTAAGTTCTTGTAGATTATTGTAGCAAACCCTGAAAAAATTTTCCCTCCTGACTTTTATATACTTAACTGAAAGCTATTCTTACAATGATTTTAATGATTCATTTGTGTTGCATCACATACCTTAGCAGGCAGGATTATTTTTACCGTTTTACTCATCATAGTGTTTTCCCAAAGCAGCTTTTTAGAGTAACAGAATAGCTTCGATGGTGTGATACTCAGTCCTCCACTGCTCCGTGGTGATATTGCTGGAAGGGGAAAGTTTTTTTACCATTATAGCCCACAGAAGACGGCTCAACTTTCATTTGGGAACAACCGTTTCAGATTGGAAAGTTAGGGACAGACAAACTGTCTGACAGACAAAAGTCAGAGAAATAATACAAACGGGCGATGCATATCAGAAAAGTGTGCTCCTACCATTTTTTGTCTGATGGGCAAAAATTAAAAGGATTTCTGATAAATGGTGCTATAAATATTCATAATATTACAACAAGATATGAGGAAGTGGGCTCTCTCATACCCTATGCAAAGCAGACTAGAGATAGGTACAGGCTTTTTTTTTTTTTTTTTTTTTTTTTGAAACCAAGCTTGAAAATATAAAGATCTTGTCAAAAATTTCATGTACATCTTCTTTCATCCAGCAATTCCACAATTCCACTGTAAGAATCCATCCTTTTGATATACCCCATAAGATGGCTTCGTATAGGTATAATAATAGTGTTGCAACTTTCTTTAAGGGTAGTCATGTGACTTTGCAATGTAAAGAACTCTGCGGCACCTGAGTGGCTCAGCAAGTTGAGTGCCTTGACTCTTGATTGAGGCTTATGTCATGATCCCAGGGTTGTGGGATCAAGCCCCCCACTGTGCTCCACACTGAGCATGGAGCCTTCTTGAGATTCTTTCTCTCTCTCCCTCTGCCTCTCTCCCCCACTCGTGCTCTCTCTCTCTAATAAAGTTAAAAACAATAATAATAAATTTAAAAAATAAATAAATAAAACTTTAAAAATAAAATATATGTAAAGAGCTTTGTACACACAGGTTGAGCCAAAGATAAGAGCCTTTCTACTAAGTTCTACTAAGTTCTACTAAGAAGTGTGGGCTTTTGTGCGAGGGCTATGGGGAACCATAAGGAGTTTTAGGGAGCATAATCTGTAGAAAGAGGAAACACCTTCTGGACAGATTTAGCACTATTTTACATCCAAAAGAAATAACATTGACACCGCCAAATTATTGACTGCATTGAAAATCTCGACTGAAACCTCCCAAATAGGCATCCAAGGGAAGTCCACTTGTCACACACACCTAAACTTCTTCAAATCCTTTCCCTCTTTATCTTCCTTATATCTCAGCTTACAGCAGCACCAATACCTCCACACTTTTCCTCTCATTCTCACACAACTCCCCCATACTCTTCTAAATTCTACAATTAAAAATTCCAAATGTGTATGAGTTTGTTTTTACTTTGAAAATATTCATTTTTACTTTATATGCATCTATTCAGTTTATCATGATTGTAAATACAATCAATATTATTTTTTAGTGCAGTGATTTCTTTCTTCCCCCTTGGTCTTTCCTTTCTTGTCTATTTTCACCCTCTGTATTAGTTTTTTATTGTGTAAGAAATTATCACAAACTTAGGGGCTTAAAGTAACACCTGGTCATTGTTTCCCAGTTTTCTTGGGCCAGGAGTCTGGGCATGAATTAGCAGGATCCTCTACTTAGGGTCTCACAGGGCTGCAATCAAGGTGCCTTTGGAGGTCATGGTCTCATTCAAGATTCAGGTTCCCCTCCTAAGCTCATGTGATCATTGGCAGAGCCCCTTTCCTGTGGCCGTAGAACTCATGGTGACCAGCTTCTACAAGGCTGGCAGGAGAAATAGTCTCTACTTTTTCTCCCATCTCTGATCTCAGGGAAGTCCCCAGCCCTCTTTTTAAAGAGCTGGCTTTAAAGGGTTAATTAAATCAGACTCAGCCAGGACATTATCCTTATTGATGAACTCAAAGTCAAACCTAATTACACCTTCAGAAACCCTTCACTTTTGTCACCTAACATAATCCCAGGAGTGATATCCTACCAGATCCACAGGTTCCACTCACACTCAAGGGGAGAGGATTATTTGGGTGGAAGTCATTATTGCATAGCACACCCTTCACCAGCATCATTTCCTATTGCTGCTGTGACACATTGCCACCAATGCTGTAGGTTAAAACAGAAATTTTTTCGCTTACCGTTCTCTAGGCCAGAAGTTGAAATAAGTCTTACATGACTGAAATCCAGGTGTGACCAGAGCTGATTCCTTTTGGAGGCTCCAGAGAAGAATCTGTTTCTTGCATTGTCCAGCTTCAGGTAATCACCAGCCTTCCGTGGTTTGTGGCTGCATCACGCCAATGTCATTGCTAATGCCGATGCCTTTTCCTCTTCTATCCTTCTTATCTCCTGCCTCCCTCTTATAATGACTCCTGTGGTGACGTTGGATGACATTGTGGTGATAATCTAGGATAATTTTCCCACCATGAGGTCCATAATTTAATCATGCCTGTGAAGTTCCGTTTGCCTCATAAGGCAATATTCACAGGTTCTGAGGATTAGGGCATGGACATTTTGGGGGAATATTAGCCTATCATACCTCCCCCCTCAACCATATATATAATCCATGTTTTAATGCCTTGTGTTAAATTTGTTTTCCATGCTTATTTTATACACACACACGTATATTTTCATATACACGTACATGTACTGGAAGGTTTGGGTGATTGTTTAATGGAAATCATTTGTGTTATATACACTTTTCTTCATTTTTCTTTTCTCTACAAAACCTTATGAAAACCCCTACATGTTATATGATTTAGCTCTAATTTATTTTTTCTCAAATTTGCAGTATAACTTCCCATAGAATGGCTATTCTATCCATGATTCAATCATTCTGCTATTGACAGTTGCTCCTTCTGTTTCCAGTTGTGTTTTAATTGTTTTTGATTTTGTCATAATCACAATCTGCAATAAACATCCTCATCCATAGGTATCCTCACATCTTCATTCTGTTATTGCCTAAGATAGGCGCCCAGGAGTGGAACTACTAAATAAAGCAAAGACTATTTGTGTGTACTATTTTAGTACATGCTGCCAGATCGATTTTCTGAAAAGTCTGTAACCACTCACATTTTCACCACATTTTACCATTTGAATATCCTGTCCACTTCATCCCTGACAGTACGTCTGATTAGTCTCTTTAATGATTGCTAGTCTGATGCGTTACTTTACATTTCCGTACTTACTAGTGTATAAACAGGCTTTCCATTTGTTTTGCATGTTCTTAATTCGGGTTTGCTCCTCTGAGAATTGATTCTTCTTAACATTTCTCCACCTCATTGTTTGATTATTTCTTGTCAGTTTGTAAGAGCTCTGTGAATATTATTGTATTAGCTAATACCAGTTGTTGCAACAAACACTCAAATCGCGGCTTAACACGAGAGAAGTTTATTGCCAATGGATGGGGCAGGCTGATGAGGGCCCTGCCATCTCCAGCAGTGGTTTCCTAGGTCACCTTGGCTGTCCTGTCAGGACATAGAGGAGGAGAGAACGGCTCACACATGGGAGGCTAGGCCTGGAGGAGTGCTGTCACTTGTGCTCATGTCTCTCTGGCTGGTACCCTACAAGAAGGTTGAGAAATGTAGTGTACGTGGAGGCCCGTGGGGGCAGTATGGGGGGTGAGGAGTGGGTTCCAAAAGGGCACCAAGAAACCTTTAGGGATGACGAATATTTCTTTACCTTGATTGTGGCGATGATCTCACAAGTATTATACATAGGGCAAGACTCATCAAACTGTAAGTTTTAACCAAGTATGGCTTATTATACCTCAATTGTACCTCAAAAAATAAAGCTGTAAAAATATAATAGAGGACAAAGTCCCTTGAAGAAAAGGAATCAGTTTTGTGAACAGCTAGCCAGTCTCTCTTATAGTTACATGTATTTATGAATATTTTCCAACTTTGTCGTTTTTACTCAAACAGACCTTTTGGAGTGGGGGAAGTGTCAAGAAGGTCTTGACAAGTGTCAAGGAGATGGCTTGGTTAAGAAGGTCTCCCTTGCCCTTAGATTATCCTTTCAGTTTCCTAGATTTTCTTGCAAGATTCTTTCTCTCTCTCTTTTTTTAATGTTTATTTATATTTGAGAGAGAGTGAGAGCGTGCACCAGAGAGAGAGCACACAAGCAGGGGAGGGCAGAGAGAGAGGGAGACACAGAATCCAAAGCAGGCTCCAGGCTCTGAGCTGTCCACGCGGAGCCCAATGCAGGGCTTGAACTCATGAACCTGAGCCAAAATCGGATGCTGACCCGACTGAGCGACCCAGGCACCCCTATTGCAAGATTCTTAAGATTAATATTCAATTTTATTCTCTTTTTCTTGCTGGTTTGATAAATTTTCTGTTCAGCCCATTTTATTTTCCTGTGTTAATATGGAAATTCTAATATTCATTTATATCCTGTTAACAGGATAACAAGGTGTTAACAGGCACCTTCTCTACTCCTGTGCTCATGATAACACATCTTCTCTACCATCTGAAAACAAGCTAGCAATTATCCCCTCAGGATAAACTCTAAAATAGTTCTGAATGCGCATGTTTCCTCCTCCCAACTCTGTCTTCCCCAGATGAGACCTGGGCAGTGCTAGTACTTGCCCTCACCACCCTAGTGTCCAGGACTTGCGGAGCTCATGCAGTGTTTTCAGTTACGATAATAGAATGGCCTTTGCATCATGCTGCTTCTGTTCTAAACCCTCTTGCTTCACTTTCATATCACCTATTCCCAGACTGTGTTTCATTATGTTAATAGCCAATAGTTATCGAATACTTACTACATGTCAGGCACAGTTTAAGAAGTTTACTTGTATTAGATCACTTAACTTTTTACACCTCTATAAGGCAGGTACTATCATTATCCCTGCTTTACAGATGAAGAAACTGAGACATCGAAGAAATAAAGAACAATTTCACACAGCCAGAGAGAGGTAGAGCCAAAGATTCAAACCCAAAGGGTCACCCCGAGAGTTTATGCCTGTGGGCCGGCTGGGCACCAGCAGCATAGGCATCACCTGGGAATTTGTAAGAAAGCAGAGTCTCCGATCTCCATCCCAGACCTGCTGAACTGGAATCTGCATTTTAACAGTGGGGGATTCAGTGAGTTACATGGAATCTACACGCTCTGAATTCTGGCATGTCCATAAATACCCTTGTCCAGCTGGGGAGATTGGATTCTTGGACTACTGTTTTGCCTCCTAGTTGTGTATACAGCCAATGAGAGGGACTATGGGAGTCTTACTCTTTTTCCTTTGTAGGTAACTTTTTTTCTGTTCTAGAAGCATATAAGTTTTTTTTTAATCCTTAGAATTCAAGAATTTTAGCAGGATATGCCTAAGCATGTATGTTTTCTTATTAATCATTTCTGGAACTTGGTGAGCCCTTTCAATTTGCAGACTCAGATTTTCATTCATTGCAGGAAAATGTTCTTCTAATTTGTTTAATTATTGCCTCTCCTCCATCTGTTCCTTTAGCTCCTCTGGAGCACCTATTATTATTATTTTCTGGTTAGGTACCCTTGATGCACCCTCCAAGTCTCTTACTCTTCCCTAATGGTTTTCCTCTCTATAATTTTTTGCTGTGTTTTGAGATGACTCTTCAGTTTGATTTGCCAGACCATCAATAACTCTCCTTTAGTTTGTCTAGCAAAGTATGTAGATAGGAAATCATATTTTTAGCCCCAGAAAGTGTGTGTGTGCATGCACGTGCACACACAATTACTTGCATCTCCTTAAGTGCTCTTTCTTTGGTCAAATTTCCAGCTATCTCTTCCAGAATCTTGACTTTAGTGGATGTGTTCTGGTTGGCCCGAGCAGCTTTCCTGTCTCTGACTGCTAGACCACCTTGGAGGCGTGTCTGTTGCTCTCGTTCACTCCCTGAAGATCCTGTCTGGTTGCTGGAGTAGTCTTCAGGACAGCATCTCTGTAAGTGGTGGAAAATGGAGCAGTCTTTTCTCCTATGAGGCTACAGTCCCTCATGGATCTCTTGGAGGAAGCATGTTTGCTCTCCAGAGTCCTACACCCTCCTAGCCTCCGGAGGAAGGAAGACTTTGCCTACTGGGTCAGTTTCCTTTAGGTCTCCTGGGAATCAAAGAAATGTGACACACTTATGCAGGACCGAAGTCATTAACCCCGTTGGCCACAGACCTCTGAGGCCAAAGGCTTCACAGGATTCCTCGCTTTGCACAAAGTTCCCAGGAATGGAGATTGCGGGCAGAAAGGATTCTCCAGCTGGCTTCCACTGTCCACAAAATATAAAATTCTCTTTGCTGAAATTTTTACAGAACTTAGAGCCTCCTAAAGTTGTTTGTCTCAGGAGAGGCAGACAGATTGCAGTTAAGAGTCAAGAAGAAAGGAGCCACATTCTCTTCCTTCATCTTCTCGTAATCCCATCCACGCTCATCTTTGTCGTGTTGTTCATGGCAAAAATACTCGAAATAACTGACCAAAAAGAAAATGACTGAATGGACTATAGTACATCCATACATAAAATGCTGTCTCTAAAAGGAATATGTAAAATAATGTTCCTGATGCATAGCACAAAGGGAGAAATAGAAGCTTCAGAACAGAATGAATTCTATGATCCCATTTTAGAAATACTCTCTATGTACGTATATACACTAAGATTTTTTGATTGCAGGTAACAAAAGCTAGTTTTATTTAGCTTGAGCAAAAGATGAAATAAAATTGTGTTTTGGATGAGAGCTGAGATAGCCAATGAATTGGTGGCTAATGTTGGACGATTTAGATTCCGGAATAGGAAAGAAATGAACCAGGGCCACATCTTCTTCTCAGTACACAGATCTCTTCTACCATTAAAGTGGCCCAGCTCCCAACTCCCAACTCCCAGACTCCCTGATACTCCATGGGGCAGAGATAATGTCATTGTCTTGGCTTAGATCACATGTCCATTCTGAGATCAGTTAGCCATGTCCAAGAAGGGTAGAAAATGTATAGAATATTCCCCAGACCCACCTTTCTATACCTTGAGATATTCCCAAAGAAAAGAACATGACTGGGGCACCTGGGTAGCTCAGTCGGTTAAGCGTCCGACTTTGGCTAGGGTCATGATCTCACAGTTCATGGGTTCGAGCCCTGTGTCGGGCTCTGTGCCAACAGCTCAGAGCCTGGAGCCTGCTTCGGATTCTGTCTCCCTCTCTCTCTGCTCCTCCCCCACTCATGCTCTGTCTCTCAAAAATTAAATAAACATTAAAAAAAATTTTAAAAATGAACACGACTGGAGGCCACACAAGGATTCCAAAATGTTTTATAAACACATGCATGCACATGCACCCATGTGGGCACCCGCCCACATACGTGCCCGCACATACACACACACACACACACACACACACACACACACACACACACAAACATCTAAATACCTATCATACTATTACTTCGCAAAGATTGGGATGGATATATGGAAGGAATGAAAATGGCAGACCGTGTCTCTTTTTCTTAAAATACTTTAATATTCTTAGAATTTTACAGTGAACATTATTAAATAAAATGGAAGAAAGGAAGAAGGAAGGAAGGCAAGCAGGCAGGTAGGCTCCACACTTGGCTTAGGTTTCTCATAGTTTGAAGGCTGGTTTCAAGAGATGGGAAATGGACTCTTGTTTTTTCTAAAGCCTAGATTTATAAGTTTCACAAAGTCACCTCTACACTATTCATGGGTTAAAGTCAGTGATAAAGACAGGCTAGATTCAAGAGGAAGGCAAATGAAGTTCCACCACTTGATGAGAGAATCAGCATGCAAATACAGGAGGGGAAGAGTTAATGGTGGCCATGTTTGTGGACTAGCCACCATGCCCATACAAGGCAATGAGACTCTGTAAACATTCTATAATTTTTTGATTAATTTTTTTAACATTTCTTTATTATTGAGAGACAAAGACAGAGCATGAGCAGGGGAGGAGCAGAGAGAGGAGAAGACACAGAATCTGAAGTAGGCTCCAGGCTCTGAGCTGTCAGCACCGAGCCTGACGCGGGGCTTGAACTCACAGACCGTGAGATCATGACCTAAGCTGAAGTCAGACACTTAACTGACTGAGCCACCCAGGCCCTCCGTAGACATTCTATAATCACTCCACACTGCTTTCTTTAGATTTTTTTAGTGTTTATTTATTTTTGAGAGAGTGAGAGAGTGTGTGCACCAGCAAGTAGGGGAGGGTCAGAGAGAGGGGAACAGGATCCGAAGCAGGCTCCCCTCTGACAGCAAGACAGGCTGATGCAGGGCTTGAATTCATGAACTTTGAGATCAAGACCTGAGCCGGAGGTGGATGCTTACGCCACTAAGCCACCCAGGTGCTTCCTGCTCTCCTTAGTTTTTATCTAAGTTTTTCTGTTTTAGGATCCCATCCAGGGTACTACATTGTATTTAGGCCTTTTATAGCATTACATTGTATTTTAGGTCTTATATAACATATATTATGTCTTTTGGCTCCTCTGGACTATAACAATTTCTCAGACTTTCTTCGATTTTGATGATCTTGACAGCTTTGAGAAGTACTGGTCAGGTATTTTGTACGATGCTCTGTACTGAGATTTGTCTGGTATTTTTCTCATGATTGTACAGGGCATGGGATTTAAGGAGGAAAACCACAGAAGTAAATGCCATTTTCCTTAAGTGACAAAATTGTACATTCTATAAACAAGATCTGTCATCGTTGGTGCTGACCTTCATCCCTTGGCTGAGGTAGTCCTTGTCAGGTTTCTCCATTGTAAAGTTACTCATCTCCTCTGGCTCCCTTTCCATCTTGTGTCCTTTGGAAGGAACTTACTCTGCATTGCCTACACTTAGGGAAGTTATGCTCCACTTTCTAGACAGCCAAGTATTACATAAATAATTTGGAATTCGTCTGCATAAGAGATTTGACTCTTCTCTCCCTTTATTTATTTATTAAATCATTTATTTATATCAGTATGGACTCATGGATATTTATTTTGTACTTTGGGCTGTAATCCAATACTACTTTGTTTATTTGCTCAAATTGTTCTGGTTTTGCCCAGTGGGAGCTCCGTAGTTGGCTCCTGGGTTTCTTTAACATATCCCCAACGATGATTGTATTTTGTTTCTTTGAGTGCTTCCTTGCTTTCTGGCATTTTAGGAGGCTGGCCCAGCCTTAGAATTACCTGTTTTTCTTTTTCTTTTTAATTTTTTAAATGTTTTTATTTATTACTGAGAGACAGAGAGAGACAGAGCATGAGCATGGGAGGGGCAGAGGGTGGCAGAGACACAGAATCTGAAGCAGGCTTCAAGCTCTGAGCTGTCAGCACAGAGCCTGACGCGGGGCTCGAATTCACAGGCTGTGAGATCATGACCTGAGCTGAAGTTGGACACCCAGGTGCCCCAGAATTACGTATTTTTCTGAGGAGCCCTGGTCCCTTTTGTTGAAGAATGGTGTCAGAAACAAAGATTCTGATGATGAATATTCTTTTCTAAAGGGCAAAGAAAAATTTCCCAGCTCGATTTGGTTTATCCCAGGCTGAGCCAATGCCACTTACCAATGTTGGTTAGCTGACCCTCAGCCACCTGGCCTCTCACACATATAAAATTTATAGGAGCTTCTCCTCTCCCTTTCTTCCCGTCCATTTTATATTTTTAAAACTTCTATTTGAAGGAATGTTATTTTAAAATTTTAGAAGGTTACCTGAGTATAGTGAATTAATATGTAACTTTTGAGGAGAACTAAGGTAAGGTAGCAGGAAGAAAATTGAGCATTACAGAAACCATTTACATTTTTAAATACATCATCAACTTGCTTCAGGTTTCCTATAGACAGCAGATACAAATTCGTCCTACACTGCTCCTCTGGTTGTGTGGGGCAGTTTGACCTCATTAACGTATAGATCCCTAGAATTATTCAATTTATAACACTTAAAAATGTTACATTGGAAAGTTAACCTGATGAAATCAAACAGTAAAAAGTCTGAAGAATAGTTTTTAAAACTATGAGGGATCTAACATTAGATTAGAAATATAAGTTCAAGGGGCACCTGGGTATCTCAGTCAGTTAAGCGTCCTACTCTTGGTTTCGGCTCAGGTCATGACCTCACAGTTCATGGGTTCACACCCTGTGTAAGGCTCTGCGCTGACAGCATGGAGCCTGCTGGGGATCCTTTCTCTCCCTCTCTCTCTGCCCCTCTCCCATTCATGCTGTCTCTGTCTCCCTGAAAATAAATAAATAAGCTTAAAAAAAAGAGGGGTGCTTGGGGGGCTCAGCTGGTTAAGCATCCATCTTTGGCTTAGGTCATGGTCTCAACATTCCTCAGGTCGAGCCCCACATTGGGCTCTGTGCTGACAGCTCAGAGCCTAGACCCTGTTTCGGATTCTGTGTCTCCCAATCTCTCTCTGCCCTTCCCCTACTCACACTCTGTCTCCCTATCTCTCAAAAATAAATAAACATTAAACATTTTTTAAAAATAAATAAGAAGAAGTTCTAACGCAGCGGCGTATGCCCATCATAGCCATAGAATGCCATGGTGTCCGCCATCGAACACACCACAGGATGCAGAGAACCTTATGGGACTTTTCCTGTAAAACCACCACGGACTTGTCATTTCTTATATCAGTCACCAGGACCTGACCTCCTTTTGCTCCTATCAGGCAAACAGCCTTGGCTTCCTTTCCAGCTGACCAGGCCTGTCCTATTACTTCCTTGTTTTTCTACCAGTATTGTCCAGGAGGTAGAGTCATCTTGGTTATGATCTGCCACCCGGTCTCTTTTCCTTATTTTGGCGTGCCCTCAATGTCAACTTCGTTTGTGGAGCGTAAGCAGATGAAATACAATTATGAAACATATTTCCCATGAAGAATCTCCCATATTTTTCCTTGATTCATATTTTAAAGGAAAGAAGCACAAAATGAAAATAATACATCCTACCCTCAGTGAAAACTGGTTTTCATTCTTATCAGAATGTAAACAGGTGGGATCACGTGCATAAAGGAAAATAAATGGGCCTTTAAAGTCAGTAGAACTAATTTGAACCCAACCATCGACTGTGTGATCTTGGGCAAATTACGTACCTCTCTGAAGCTAATTTTTCTTGTCTATAAAATTGGAATAAGAACATCCTATCTCATATGTGCCTGCAAAGTTGATTATTTAAGTCATATAATAAATGCTACTTCCTTCCCCCTTCTTTCTAAGAAATTTTGTGTGGGAGAAAATTTCTTGCAAGTTACCCAACCCTTGGTACTACCCTACAGGCAAGTATTTCCAGCCTGTAGCAGGAGTCCCAGAAAGATAAAAAAGCATCTGTTTTATGACCGAGGAAACTTTGATCCCCAGAGTACGGCGACTTGACCAAGGTCAAGGCACAAAAGACTAGGATACGATTCCGGAAGTCTTCTAGTTCATTCATGGATTATTTACTGAAAATCTATCATGTATCACATACCATGCTAGGCACCAGAAATTTAAAACGGGAAAAGGTATAGACTTCAGAATCTTCTTAGAGAGATGAACATATCCAGAAAACCATAATATGATGTGATGTGTGCTAATATCCCTCCTGTGGAGGAAATATAAGAGCCCTGGGCTGCATCCGTACCAGAATATGAATGTGAAAATCAATTGAAAGAGGCTGCAGAATGCTTTAGATTGAATCATAATGGAAGGGAAGTGACTTTTTACAGAGTTTCTCCTTATCCTAAATCTTCATTCATTCATCTACTCTTATCCAACAGGCATTTATAGAAGACCCACTGTGTGTATGAGACTTTGCATGGAATCAAGGATGTAGAGATGAACACAGTAAGATCGCTGCCTCAAAACTCAGGAATTAAAGAAATGTAAGTTGACAGCTTTCTGGCCCTTGACATATACATTTTAAAGAAATCTTAGGAGTAATCTAAGCTTAAATGTGATGTGTTAACGCAGGTACTTAAGGGGAGTACTACAATGAAAACTTTATTATTGAAAATATGTATCTTCAATATAAAAGACTCACCTCTTTCGAAATGTAGGAGGGATAAGTGATTCTTAAAACTTGGTCAAGCTTCATAGTTATTCTTTGGCTATCATGAATAAGCAGTCTGAATTCCCATGGTTGAGAATTGATTTCTAATGAACATCAGCATCATTGCAGTTAATTTTCAAATCTCAAATCTTTTCTTTGACCCTGAAATAGACATCACAAAGTTGACATACGCACATATGTGTATACATATATGTGTATATGTATATGCATAATAGAGATTATAATATACATTTATATATATATAAATAATTTTTTCACCAACTCGTACTAGCTTGATTAGCTCACCACTGTTAAAATGCAATCACAAAGTTATCAAATTGATGTTGTAACAAAATCAATATCTATTAATGGGTTTTTTTGGTTTGTTTTTCCTCACATCTTCTAAACCATTTTCTCTTAAAATAAGCCAACTTCCCAAATGCGAGGGTGTTAGTGTCAGCACATAACAGAACTGATGGACTAATCAATTTTTTGCTTTTTAACGTTATCTACAAGGCTTAGGTCAACATTATTTATTCATTTTTATTTGGAAACAGCTTTGTGGAACTTTACTGAAGGGATGCAAGATACTATTTTATTTCTATAAATATCTGCTGGTGGTGGGTATAGCATATAGGCCAGAAGTGCTGCTTTCAAAGATTTATAATGACCTCAATTACAATACTTTAAAAGAAGGAAGTGGAGAGAATAATAAATACTCTATGGATGCCTTTCCTCCAAGCCTTGTTAAGGTCTCTCTTCCCCAAAACATCTCTAGTCTTGCACTCAGCCAGAAAAAAGAAGCCGTGTTCTTTCTCATAAATTCCCTTTTGCAATATCAAGAGATCGGTGATGGATGGTAAAACTGTCAAAACAATTTATGGTAGGAAAAAAACTCCTTTTTAGAGCACAATGTCTCCATACAGTATTTCTGCAGCCTAATCTGAAATTATCCATTCAAGTCATGCTGCCTCTCTACCATAAGAGAATATCACAGCACACTCTAAGCATGGATTTTGGACCATCCAATTTTGATATAGGAAATGGTGTTTGTTAGACATAATGTCTTTTCCAGGGAAGGTTGATCACAGGAAAATCCGTCTTAAGCAAACGCTCCAGGGAATGGCAAAAATTGATTGCCTTGTAAAAAAGGTCTTTCCCTAAAGGTCAAATCCACTTTCATGATAAAGTACAGGTAGTTATTTATACAGAGTAGCTCAAAAGTAGTGAGATATGCCATAGCTCCTTCCCCCTCTCCCCTTTACTTATAATGACAAAGTTACATGTGAAATCTGTCCCTCTTTCTTTTTTAATTTTCTTTTGAAGTAATCTCTACACACAATGTGGGGCTCAAACTGACAAGCCCAAGATCAAGAGCCACATGCTCCATTGACCGAGCCTTCCAGGTACCCCTGAAATCCATCTCTCTTGAGGCTTATATATAAATGCAAAATAATAAAACTGCTTTCAGATCAACCTCTATCAGAGAGACTAGCACTATTGAAATGGAAGCATGAGTTACATCTCACTTAACGTACTAGTATCTCATAACACACTCTGTTCATCTCGGTGCACTATAATACTATAGTACTTGCTACTGTTAAAAAAAGAGAGAGAAAAGGTGACATTCATTTTATTGTCTCTTTTTTCTTCTGGCATCTTGAACTCACTTCTTATTACTGCAGCTTCTGGCTCACATGCGCTCCGCCGGATTTCCAGAGTAGATCAGAAAATATCTCCATGAAATACAGGACCAGGAAATACTTCACTGAGATGTAGGTATCTTGAAGTACTCCACTAATCGTAACTGTTATTGTAATTCTTTCATTCATATTAGGGTAACAGAAGAAGAGTTGAAGTAGAGTAAAGTTGGCATCCTTCTGTGCCAGTTAACAGCATTTGGAAAGATTCATGCCTTACCCAGCAAGGCCTCCTACTCTGATTACTTATAAGCCTATCTTTGAAGAGAAGCTGCTGCCACAGATCATATGGTCTTTACAGCTTTGATTTTTTGGCTCCAAAGCCAACAAGATGTTTTTTCTCATACTGAACCGTCTCCTAGTGCATCATAGCAAGGCAGTGTGATATGCTCGCTACTATGCTTTTATGATGTGAGCATGCAGGGGCGTTATTTTAATTCCACTCTCACAGCCCTTCCACCTCTGAAACAATTAACAGAGAGCAATTGCTCAGTGACTGTCTTTTTTTTTCAAATGATCGGAGATTGTGAGGTGCCTGGCTGGCTCAATTGGAAGAGCATGTGACTCTTGATCTCAGGGTCGTGAGTTCAAGCCCCGTGTTGAGTGCAGAAATTACTAAAAATACCAACTCAAATGATCAGATTGGAATTCAAGTAGACCTACATACCTGCCCTGTGCCGAAGTTCCCATGGAGCCCTCTGAGCAGAGCACAAGAACTTTCCCACCCCAAGCCTGAGCCTCCATCCCTCTTTGAAAGCCCTGTTCCTATTGCCTCAGTAAGCCTCTCTTCTGTGCCTTTACACTCAAGGCCACATCTCCTCTGACTTCTTCCAGAGGAACTAGTGTCTTCTTACCCACCAGAGACTTTAAATTCTATGGGAAGAGTAACCTACCCAGTCTGTAATCAGGACACTCAAGAGCTTCCAACAAACTTTGGGGGTCCTCTGATTCCCCCTTTCCACAGGGGAATTCCCTGTAATCCTTGCTCAGCTGTAATTTCTTCTGGTCATCTCTGTTCTATCCATCCTGCTCTGGACGTCTCCTTCACACTTCTTTCCTACCTCCCTCTGCAAACCTGTTCCAGTGAACAAAATCCCCCGTATCCTTATTGCTTCCCTAAAGACTCCATCCTTTATCCTTGAGACCAGCCTTATTTTAAAGGATGTTACTTGTCCCTCAGGCTGTAGTCTGGCTAATGAAGCCTGCCTGTCCTATAAGTCCCCCAGAGTCTCTACACCATTCATGTCCACCCTCAGGGAAGATGGGTCCACCCTGTCCCTTTGAGACTCTTGCCATTCGCCCTCTGGCCCACTTTACTGACTTCACCAGCTACCTTATCACTATCCCTCTCACTGAAGGATGCTCCACCCCAACAGGGTTTTATTTCATCATGGTAAGTATATTCTTTTTCTTTTTTAAGTTTATTTATTTATTTTGAGAGAGGGAGGAAGGGATGGAGAGAGGAAGGGAAGGGCAGAGAGAGAGAGAGGGACCAAGCAGGCTCTACACTGTCAGCACAGAGCCCAATGAGAGGCTCAAACTCATGAACAGTGAGATCATGATCTGGGCCAAAATAGAGAGTCAGACACTTAATGGACTGAGCCACCCACGTGCCCCAATAAATGTAGTCTTAATCCTCATCACTTATTTCACCTGTCCCCTTACCCACCTCTCCTCTGGGAACCATCAGTTTGTTCTCTACAGTTAAGAGTCTGTTTCTTGGTTTGTTTTTCTCTTTATTTTTTTTCTTTGCTCATTTGTTTTGTTTCTTAAATTCCACACATGAGTGAGATTATATAGTATTTGTCTGGCTGACTTACTTCGATTAGCAATATATTTCCTAGCTCTATCCATGTGGCAAATGGCAAGGCTTCATTCTTTTTTATGGCTGAATAATATTCCATCGTATCTATATGCCACTTCTTTATCTATTCACATTCATCTACTGATGAACAACACTTAGGCTGCTTCCATAATTTGACTATTGTAAACAATGCTGCTATAAACCTATGGGAGCATGTATCCCTTTGAATTACAGTTTTTGTGTTTTTTGGGTAAATACCCAGTAGTGTGATTCCTAGATCATAGGTAGTTCTATTTTACTGTTTCCCAGAGTGGCTGCAACAGTTTGCATTCCCATCAATAGTGCAAAAAGGTTCCTTTTTCTCCACATCCTTGTCAAACAACATTTGTTTTCTGTTTTTGATTTTAGCCATTCTGACAGGCATGAGGTGATATCTGATTGTACTTTTGATTTGGATTTCCCTGATAATGAGTGATGTTGAGCATCTTTTCCTGTGTCTGTTAGCCATCTGGATGTCTTCTTCAGAGATGTGTCTTTTCATGTCTTCTGCCCATTTGTAAATTGGATTATTTGGTTTTCGGGTATTGAGTTTTGTAAGTTCTTTAAATATTTTGGATTCTAACCTTTTATTGGATATGTCATTAGCAAATATCTTCTCCCATTCAGTAAGTTGCCTTGTAGTTTTGTTGATGGTTTCCTTCCCTGTGCAGAAGCTTTTTATTTTGATGTAGTCCCAATAGTTTATTTTTGCCTTACCTCTAGACACATCTAGAAAAATGTTGCAATGGACAATGTCAGAGAAATTACTGCCTGTGTTCTTTTCTAGGATTTTTATGGTTTCAGGTCTGACAGGTCTTTAATCCATTTGGAGTTTATTTGTGTGTATGGTGTAAGAAAGTGGCCCAATCTCATTCTTTTGCATGCAGCTGTCCAGTTTTCCCAACACTGTTTGTTGAAGAGACATCTTTTTCCTGTTGCATATTCTTGTATCATTTCTTGAAGATGAATTGACCATATAATTGTGTCTTTATTTCCCAGTTTTCTATTCTGTTTCATTGATCTATGTGTCTATTTTTGTGCCGGTACCATACTGTTTTAATTATAACTTCTCTGTAGTATAACTTGAAATCTGGAATTGTGATACCTCCAGTTTTGCTTTTCTTTTTCAAGATTGCTTTTGCTTTTCAGGGTCTTTTATGGTTCCATACCAATTTTAAGATTATTCTAATTCTGTGAAAAATGCTATTGGCATTTTGATAGGGATTGTATTAAATCTGTAAATTGCTTTGGGTAGTAAGGACATCTTAACATTATTTGTTTTTCCAATTCGTGAGCACGGAATATCTTTCCATTTGTTTGTCATCTTGAATTTCTGTCATCAGCATTTTATAGTTTTCAGAGTACACATCTTTCACTTCTTTTGTCAAGTTTATTCCTAGGTCTTTTATTATTTTTGGTGCAATTGTCAGCAGGATTGTTTCTTAATTTCTCTTTGTGTGACTTTATTATTAATGTATAGAAATGCAACAAATTTCTGTATATTGATTGTATATCCTGTGACTTTCCTGCATTCATTTATCCATTCTTGTAGTTTTTTGGTGGAGTCTTTAGGGTTTTCTATATACACGGTCATGTCACCTGCAAAGAGTGAGAGTTTTACTTCTTCCTTACCAATTTGGATGCCTTTTATTTCTTTGTCTTCTCTGGTTACTGTCGCTAGGACTTTCCCTACTATGTTGAATAAGGTGGTAGGAGTGGACATCCTTATCTTATTCCTGATCTTAGGGGAAAAGCTCTCAGTTTTCCCCTTTTGAGTATGATGTTTGCTGTTGGTTGTTCATATATGGCCTTTATTATGTTGATGCATATTCCCTCCAAACTTACTTTGTTGAGGGTTTTTATCATGAATGGATGCTGCACTTCTGTCAAATACTTTTTCTGCATCTATTGAAATGATCATATGTATCACATTGGTTTGTAAATATTGAACTACTCTTGCATCCCACTTTGTGGTGAATGATTTTTTTAAGTGTATTATTGGATTCAGTTTGCTAGTATTTTGTTAAGGATTTTTACATCTATGTCATCATAAATATTGGCCTCTGATTCTCTTTTTCTGGTAGCATCTTTATCTGATTTTGGTATCAGGGCAATATTGGTCTTGTAGAATGAATTTGGAAACTTTCCTTCATCTTCTAATTTTTGGAATAGTTTAAGAAGAATAGGTATTCACTCTTCTTTAAATGTTTGGTAGTATTCACCTGTGAAGCTGTCTGGCCCTAGATATTTGTTGGAAATTTTTTGATTACTCATTCAATTTCGTTGCTGGTAATCAGCTGTTCAAATTTTCTATTTCTTCTTGATTTAGTTTTGGTAGGTTACATGTTTCTAGGAATTAATCCATTTGACTAGATTGTCCAATTTGATGGCATATAATATTTCATAACATTGTCTTATAATTCTTTGCATTTCTATGATGTCAAGGGGTTATTTCTCCTCTTTTATTTCTGATTTTACTTGAGTCTTCACTTTTCTCTTTTCTTTCTTTTTTTTTTTTTTAATGAATCGGTTGAAAGTTTATTCATTTGTTAATCTTTTCAAAGAAGCAGATCCTGGCTTTATTAATCTGTTTTATTACGTTTTTGTTTCTATTTTATTTCTACTCTAATCTTATTTCCTTCCTTCTATTCATTTTGGAGGGGTTTTTTCCTTCTTTTTCTAGATTTTTTAGGTGTAAGGCTAGGTTGCTTATTTGTGATTTTTCTTGCTTCTTGAATTAGACCTCTCTTGCTGTAAACTTTCCTCTTAGAACAGCTTTTGCTGCATCCCTCAAATTTTGGACCATTGTGTTTTTATTTTTATTTGACACCATGTATATTTTTATTTTCTCTTTGATTTCTTGGTTCACCCATTCATTGTTTGATAGGAAGTTACTTAACCTTCATGTATCTGTGTTCCTTCCAGATTTTTGTGTGTGTGTGTGATTGATTTCGAGTTTCATAGCATTGTAGTTGGGAAAGATGCATGGTATGACTTCAGTCTTTTTGAGACTTTTTTTGTGCCCTTACATGTGATTTATTCTGGAGATGTTCCATGTGCACCTAAAAAAGAATGTGGGGTGCATGCCTGACTGACTCAGTTGGTAGAGCATATGACTCTTTATCTTGAGGTTGTGAGTTTGAACCCCACGTTGGGAGTAGAATTTACTAAAAAAAAGAAAGATTAAGGGAAAAATGTGTATTCTGTTTTAGGATAGACTGTTCTGAATACATATGTTAGATCCATTTGGTCCAATGTGTCATACAATGCCATTGTTTCCTTGTTAATTTCCTATTTGGATAATCTATCCACTGATGTAAATGAGGTGTTAAAGTCCCCTACTATTATTATATTACTGTTGATTACTTTCTTCGTGTTTGTTGTTAGCTACTTTATGTATTTGATTCTTCCGTGTTGGGTGCATAAATATTTATAATTGTTATATCATCTTGTTGGATTGTACTCTTTATAGTTATATAGTGTTCTTTTTTTGTCTGTTTTTCTTTTCTTTTTAGAATTTTTTCTTAATTTTTTAATGTTTATTTATTTTTGAGAAAGAGAGAGACAGAGCATGAGCAGGCAAGGGGAAGAGAGAGAGGGAGACACAGAATCCAAAGCAGGCTCCAGGCACTGAGATGTCAGCACAGAGTCCAACATGGGACTCGAACTCACCAGCCATGAGATCATGACCTGAGCCAAAGCTGGATGCTTAATCAACAGAGATAGCGAGGCAGCCCCCAGTTTTTCTTTTAATGTCTATTTTGTCCAATATAAGTATTGTTGCTCTTTCTTTTCACTTCCATTGCTTGATAAATGCTTTTTCATCCCTTTACTTTAAAACTGCATGTATCTTTTAGTCTGAAATTAGCCTCTTATAGACAGCATATAGATGGTCTTGTTTTTTAACCATTCCATAATCATATGTCCTTTTATTGGAGAATTTAATCCATTTACCCTCAAAGTAATTATTGATAAGTTATGTATTTATTGTCATTTTGCCATTTGTTTCATGATTGTTTCTACAGGTTTTCTCTGATTATTTCTTCTCTTGTTCTGTTTCATAGTTTGTTGGCTTTCTTTAGTGATATGCTTAGATTCCTTTCTTTTTATTTTTTAAAAATGTTTATTTATTTTGAGAGAGAGAGAGAACATGACTGCACAAGTGGGCATGAGTGGAGGAGGGGCAGAGAGAGAGGGAGAGAGAGAATCCCAAGCAGGGTCCATGCTCAGGGCCCAATGTGGGGCTCAAACTCACGAATCATGAGATTATGACCTGAGCCTAAATCAAGAGTCAAATTCTTAACCAACTGAGCTACCCAGGCACCCCCCTTTTCTCTTTATTTTTTGCATGTCTATTACAGTTTTTGATTTGTGGTTACCATTTGGTTATATATAACACCTTCTGTATGTAGCAGTCTGTACTAAGTTGATGGTTGCTTAAGGTTTAACCCATTCTTTACTCTTCTCCCTACCATGTTTTAGGCATATGATATCATCACATCTTTTTATTTTGTGAATCTCTTGATTGATTTTTATAGATATATTTAATTTTACTGCTTTTGTGCTTCTTACTTTTCTTACTCATACTTATAGGTTTTCCATCCCATGCAAAGAGTACCCTGCAGCATTTCTTGTTTGGCCTGTTTATTCCTGAAGAATTCCTTTAACTTTTGTATGTCTAGGAAATTCTTTATCTCTCCTTCTATTCTGAATGATAGTCTTGCTGGATACAGTATCCTTGGCTGCAGGGTTTTTTTTCTTCAGCCCTTTGACTAAATCCTGAACTCCTTTCTGGCCTGCAAAATTTCTGCTGAAAAAATCAGCTGATAGCTTTATGGGGTTTCTGTTGTATGTAACTTTCCTTTATTCCTTCTGCTTTTAAATTCCTCTCTTTATCAGTACTTTTTGCCATTTTAACTACCATGTGTCTTGGTGTGGACCTCCTTGGGTTGATTTTGTTGGGGGTTCTTTGTGTCTCCTGGATCTGGATTTCTGTTTCCTTTCCCAGATTTGGGAAGTTTTCAGCTATTATTTCTTCAAATAAATATTCTGCCCCCTTTGCTTTCTCTTCTCCTTCTGGGATCCCTATAATGCGGATGTTATTATACTTGAAAATGTCACTGAGTTTCCTACATCTGTTTCCATTTTTAAAATTTGTTTTTCTCTTTCCTGTTTACAGTGATTGCTTTCCATTACTGTATCTTCCAGGTCCTGCTCTTGAAAGTAATGGTCTTATGAAGAAGTCCTGTAGTGTCCTGCAGTACAGGGTCCCCTATTCACCAGAATCTGGTGCTTCAGGGATATCTCCTGTGTGTGTTGCAAGTGCCCTATTATTGTGTCTGTGCCACTTCTACCTTCAGTCCAGTCATCTGCAATGGTTCTCTTTGCCTGTCATGGGCAGGGATTTGTCCTTATGTTATTGATGGGCCAGTCTGGGGCCAACTTGGATTTGAGTTGAGTTGTTTGCCAGAGATGCCGTAACACCAAACTAGAGGGCATTTTCCCTGTGTTGTCTGTCCCCTGAGAAGCTTTTAATGGTGTGTGGGGCCTACAGTCAGACCAGATGTCTGCCTCCAACCCACTGCTGGACCACTCAGACGGTGTATGTGGTTATCTCCCCCTTTCCCTGGGCAGGAGTACTTTGGAGTGGTGCTGGCTCCTGTCAGGGTGCTTGCACCCTGCCAGTCTTGTGGCACTGCTTTGGATGGGCTTCAGCCAAGGGCATATTAGAGGGGACAGGTCTGCAGGAGAACACTGGGGCAGGGTACACTGTTAGCAAGCTAAATAGCAAGTGCTGATGCCACAATGGAATCTGCAGTGTCCTTGTGTTTATGCTGGGGGGTGAAGGAGGCAAATTGTGCGTGCCAGCTTTTTTTTTTTCCTGAAGAAGTCTCCCATGATCCCTCCCCTTCAGCACACACTCTGAGATTAACAAACAAGTCTCCCTTCTGTATACCCCAGGCAATTTTCAAATTGCTGCTTCAGTGGTCTATCTCTGTGGGGCTGTTTGTTGTCTCTTTAAGCACAGAGACTCAATTTCCTTTTGGCCTCCCAGCACTCCCACAGCTAAGCCCACTGAGTTTTAAAGTTCCAGGGGCACCTGGGTGGCTCAGTCGGTTAAGCATCTGACTTTGGCTCAGGTCATGATCTCATGATTCAGGGGTTCAAGCCCCACATCCGGCCCTGTGCTGACAACTCAGAGCCTGGAGCCCGCCTTGGAATCTATGTCTCCTTCTCTCTCTGCCCCTCTCCCACTCATACTCTGTCTCTCTCACTCTTAAAAATAAACGTTAAAGAAAATTTTTTTAATTAAAAAAATTAAATAAAATTCCAGGTGTTAAGCTCTGCTGTTATAAGAACTCACAAAATTATGCCCTTCTGTTTTTCAAAGCCATATGTTATGGGATTTGCCTTTCCCGTGTGGGCTTCCTGTCTGTTTCTCTCCCCTCTCCATGCCCCCAGCATCCCCTCCCTCCCATGGACAGTTGTGTGGGTCTGTTTAGTTCCCCACTGGGTCTCCGCCCTTCTCTAAATTTAGCTGTGGAGAGTCTGTTCTTCCAGTCTTCTGGTTGTTTTCTGGGTTATATACATTGATTTGAGTGCTATCTAGTTGTATCCATTGGATGAGGTGAGATTAGGATCCCCCTACTCTGCCATTTTCCCACATGTCCCTTCTGGAAATGTGTGTTTTAATAGTCCTCATATACTGCTTATCATCCAGAGCATCTAGAAAACACTGCTCGGACCCATAAGCTCCATGAAAACAGGGATCTTTCCTATCCCTTTCATATTTGTATCCACTGAATGTAGGCCTTAGCACAATGCCTGTGTGTGCTGACAGAAAGAAGAGAGGAAGGAAGAGAGGGAATGATGCATGAAATGAACATGATTTTCATAGTGTAGTCAATTTACTGAGTTTGTGGTATAGCTTCTTGGAGTTCAATTAGTAAAATTCAATACAAAGGAGATAATTTATCCATCCACGTAAGTAACTCAAATGTGTTGCTTAGTACAGAATCTAATCAAGGTAATTAATTGAAGTCAGCTATTACTCTCACATTTGAGTAATGCGTAGAGCCCTTTAAAAAATGAAAACTCCTTCATGGCCTCAAGGGTTGATCCCATTATTTTTATTATAATGTTTCTCGAATGGTTATAAAACTACATATAAATGCCTTATACTTACAGGTCTCGTATTAGTATAAACCAAACAAACAAAATGGCAAAACCAATAAAATTCAAGTTAACAGCATTAATTTGAAGCGGTGGGTAAAACTAAATTGATTCTTCCCACGTGACCCTTCTCCTGCCTAGCGCAGAGCAGCCTCAGTGGTTGGCCTGCCTTTGCTATCTTGTATATGATTCAGTGCTTCTGCCTCTCTCATTTATAAGGTAGCCTCCAGATGAAACAGCATATGCTCATGTTCCCGTTAATTTTAGATTATCCTAGAAATGAGAACTTACGAAAAAGTTTTCATAGAGGAATATCCTATCACAGAGAATGCACCCATGGCTTCCCCTTTGAGTGGCGCTTCTCTAACCAAAGGATTGATTTGCTAACTTACACAGTGATGACTTGCACTCATGATTGCTTACTGAACCTGAAGCTGCTAGACAATTTGGGTTATCCTCTATTCTCAAGACCCAGAACAGTGTGTGTCATCAGTCATTGCTTTAGCTGGATGAGATGATTCTAGAGTAGGAATAGCCAAAGTTGTGAGAATGTTGGAGGGTGGGCAAACTCTGACCCGGATACTGGCCCACGGATCTGGTGGTGTTGCATGCTTGGCTTGCTAGTTTCCTGACTCTCCCCAAGAAGAACCTTTGGGAATGTTCCCTTGGCTGTGATTGTACCATGTAGCCATCTGTCAGTGACTTGGGTTTCCCCAGGGGCTTTGCTTCAAGAGGGAGAGGACGTGCTGACTAGCTCACCTCGGGGTAGTTTTAGTTTTAAGTCAAATTAGTCTACCTTGTGTGTGTGTGTGTGTGTGTGTGTGTGTGTGTGTGTGTGTGTGTGAATCCCTTGAGAATTTAGCCAGTGTGAATGTAATTCTGAAGGTTTCACCACCTCTGCATGGCAATAGCTATACTGCCTGCTATTGGAAGGATTAAACAAAATAATGTTTGCAAAGTGTCTTTTATGCCTGAGGTAATCTCAGTGGGTGTGATGTGGAGCTATCAGAGCCTACCTTATGTTAAAATGTCCTTTGGGGAAGAGATGGGGTGGGGGGGGGGGACAGGACTAGATTTATGCCAATGTGTTAGATAAATTTTAAGTAATATCTGAAGCATTTTTTTGTTTATTCATTTATTTTGAGAGAGAGAGAGCACAAGCAGGGGAGGAAACAGAGAGAGAAGGAGAGAGAGAGAGAATCCCAAGCAGGCTTCACACTCACAGCATAGAGCCTGACACAGGGCTTGGACCCACAAACTATGAGCTCATGACCTGAGCCGAAATCAAGAGCCATATGCTCAACTGACTGAGACACCCAGGTGCCCATCTCTAATGTATTTTTAAAGTGTTGGTTTAAAAAAATAAGTATTATTTGGTGCGATTGTATTGTTTGCTTTTTTGGCGAAAGGTGTAGAGAGCAGAGAAATACTTCAGCAGTCCCTGATTCCTAACAGGAAACTTCAGTGACTGCCACCTCTGCCTACTTCCCACGGGTCCTCGGGAGCACTTTTTGTGGTTGGAAATAATTTCCCAAAAGGATCTAGAACATATTTAAGGGTCTTGGGCAAAATTACTCCTTGAAGCGTAATGTTTATATGGCTCCTAACAAGAAACATCAGTTTTACATCAACAGTGATGTCATTTTTGTGTCATTCATCTCTCGGAACTACTGGAATATATGAAAAGACGATAGTGAAGAATTGCTCCGTGTGGATAAACCAAGACCTCTTTGCATGGTTAAGACCATATTTTTTCCCTCAGCATCCTGACATTATAATATTTATAGCACGGTAAAGTATCTAGCTCTCCATGGAGCATAGGAATGCTATTGTTTCAAACTGTTGCCCAAGGAACTTCTAAGATACTTTCCAAGATTTTAAGGAACACTTTAACAGGCAGGCTGAGCCCATCCTTCACTGTATTTTTTTTTTTTTTTTACATAGAAGTACATATCTGCTTAAAACATCAGACACATTCTGGCCAGGTCACTTTGAGCCCTCATCACTGTTTTTCACAGAGCAAGCTAGAAGTGAAAGAGGGTAAGTTTCATTCTATCAGGACAGCCTGGGAACTCATGCTTGGTAGTTTCCACCATGCAACTCTGTGCAAAGCGCTTTTGCAAAATAAGCCATCAATTCATTCTTATTTTTGTTATTTAACTGGCAGTCTGTGCTCTGAAATCAAATGAGCTGAGAGCAAATGACAGAACCATGCATACACACACACACACACACACACGAGGACAACTAATCCATTCTCTTGGGTTCACTGTTGCTAAATCCCCCAAAATATTGTGTTACCAGTCATCTTGAATTGCCATATTTTAAGCTGAACCTGTTTCAGACGCTAATAAAAATTGCTGGAAGATTATGGATACCATTTACTCCAAAACGCATAGAGTCAGATAAAGACCATCCCTACAGGCAATTTAAAAATGAACGTGTAAAAATTAAAAAAAATTTAAAAATGAACGTGAGCATGTTTGGTATTCTATATTTAAGAAGTTGAATGGAAATAACAAAAGATCAAGAGGCCTTTTGGAGTTCACCAACACAGTTCTGGAAATTCCTCATTATCTCTAAGGCCTAAAGCCAGTATTGGATCACTCCAGTAAGACCCATATTTTATGTTTCATTCCCTAACCCAGGGAACCAACATGTGATTATCAGAAACAGATATACGGGCAAACAATTAAGGTAAACTATAATAAGGACTCCAAGAAAGGTGAGAGCAAGGTGCTATCAGAGGAGGGTAGACAGAGAATGAAGCAATATGAGTAGAAAGGCAGGAGCTCAGTTAATATTTGTTACATGTAATGTATGTTGCATGAGGTAACATCCTAGGCAGGCCTTAAAGTTTGAATAGGAGTTGCCTGGGCAGAAAAGAGAGCACTCAGAGCGTAGCAAGTGTTCAAGTAAAGGCTACCTCAATGTAAAAGTTTACACAATTCTGAGGGATGTTGGAGACAAAATATCAGGATTATAGAGATGAAAGGAGCTTAGATATTACCTAATCCCACCCTCTGATTTTCCAGGAGGACTAGAAGGATGAAAACATTACTCAACTTTTGAAGAGATTGCTCAACTTCTGAGGAACTGAGATTCCACACGTGATGCTAAAAAGTGGTAAGTAAGAGGAGAGAATCAAGCCTTTATTCTGCTTTTGCTATACAAACCATACCTCAGGCATATCTGTCAACCAATCGTAATATCTAGGTCTTGGTTATTTAGATGCTCATTCAAACAAAGTATAAAAAAGCAGGGCAATTTGACTCTGACCCTAATATTTGCTAGTATTAAAGAATTATTAAAATTTTTGGAGTGATACTGATATATGGTTATGTTTACGAGAAAGAATCATCTCTTCAAGACACATACTAAAGTATTTAAAGATAATATGATATCCGATACTTGCTTTGAATAATCCAGTGTAGGACAAGAAGGGGAAATTTAGATGAAACAAGTTTGGCCATGAGTTTATAACTGCTGAAGCTGAGTTTATGAAACTAATTTCTCTACTTTTGTATATGTTTAAAATTTTCCATTATAAAAAGTTAAGCAAACAAAAGCCTGCCTCACCAGTCAGTTGGTCTGAAAGTCTGGACTGGATTCTCCTCTTGTTCCTAGGCCTCTTGCCTCTAGATCTTACTGTTGCCCAGTTTAAATTTTTTAAATTTATTTAGTTATTTTGAAAGAGAGAGAATGAGAGTGGCAGAGGGGCAGAAAGAGAGGGAGAGAGAGAAAACCCCAAAAGGCTCCGCACTATCAGTGCAGAGCCCAATACGGGGCTTGAACCCACAAACTGTGAGATCATGACCTGAGCCAAAATCAAGAGTCGGGCACTTAACCAACCAAGCCACCTGGGCACGCGCCCCCCTTCCAGATTTATATTTATAACTAAAGTAGTTGGATTTGAAGCATTTTTATCTGCTTAAAGAATAATGAAATAATAGCCAACATTGAGAATGTATATGGTCTTCAGCAAGTCCTGTCTTGAACTATCTACTCACCTCACGACAACCCCATGAGGCAGTTTGTTGTTATTATCCCCATTTCACAGATGAGAAAAATGAGATACAAGTAATTCACCGAAGGCCTCCAGGTAGAAAAGGGCTAGTAAATAAATGTCTGGTTCTAGAACTGATGCACTTGGCCAGCATGCAGTGTGCTTCTCAGTGACGTGGACATGTGGAGGGAAAAATCTACTGACTTTAGTTACATATTGTTCTCCTCACCTATTGCTGTGTAACAAATCGCCCCCAAAGCCTCATGGGCTAGAGCACTGACTATTATATCTCACAATTCTGTGGGTTGGCTGGACATTTCTGTGTTCTATCCTATTCATGGCTATTCATGAGGCTCTGTTCGCGGGAGGTATCAGCTGGTTCTCTTCTTCATGACAGAATTTGAAAATCTCAGGGAGTTAGGATGTCAGTAAGAGAGAGACTTGTGGACTGGAATTTGTGCTTTTAAAAATAGTAATTTTAAGTTTACCCAAGTTTATATGCAAATAAATTTATTGACTTTTATTTTTGGGGGGACATAGCAAAAGTAGTGCTTTTTTTATGTACTTATTTATTTTTTTTAATTTACATCCAAGTTAGTTAGCATATAGTGCTATAATGATTTCAGAAATAGATTCCAGTGATTCATCCCCTAGATATAACACCCAGTGCTCATTCTAACAAGTGTCCTCCTTAATGCCCCTTCCCCATTTAGCCCATCGCCCCACCCAGGACCCCTCCAGCAAACTTCAGTTCGTTCTGTGTATTTAAGAGTCTCTTATGTTTTGTCCCTTTCCTTGTTTTAATATTAGTTTTGCTCCCCTTCCATTATGTTCACCTGCGTTGTATCTTAAATTCCTCAGATGAGTGAAGTCATATGATAATTGTCTTTCTCTGCTGGCTAATTTTGTTTAGCATAATACACTCTAGTTTCATTCATGTAGTTGTAAATGGCAAGACTTTATTCCTTTTGATTGCCTCGTAATACTCCATTGTGTATATATACCACATCTTCTTTATCCATTCATCCGCCAATGGACATTTGGCCTCTTTCTATACTTGGGCTATTGTCGATAGCTCTGCTATATACGTTGGGGTGCATGTGCTGCTTCGAAACAGCACACCTGTATCCCTTAGATAAATACCTAGTAGTGCAATTGCTGGGTCGTAGAGTAGTTCTATTTTTTATTTTTTATATTCAAATAGATTTAAAAAGTAATTATTTCTAAAAGGTTTACAATAAGCTTGTGGCCCCTCAGGCATCCCTTTGCCCTCCAGGGGAGGAAAAATGCAGGGGAGGAAAAATGTGGAGCCACATGCATGGTTTTCATTCGTATTGTACTGAGATTGCACTTTTGTGCTTTTAAAAAGAGTAATTTTAAAAAACTTTTTTCCTGAAATTTCCTTTTTTTCCCTGAAATTTAAAAATGAGTTCTTTTACACTTACTTGAGTTTTTTTAAAAAAAATAGTTGATGTCTTCCTACACACTGTAACTGTTTCATAAAATACCCCTCAGTGACTGTTTTCTACACAAATCTGTCAGAAAATGTGTCATTCCTCCTCTTCTACTTTGTTTGGTTTTGGGTTTCATTGAAGAAATTCTTCCAGAAGCCCTCTGCTGTGCTCTAAGTCACACTGACTACTCTTCAGGTCTTTTCCCAGCTGCAGGCTTGGGGCCTCACATGCCAGGATCTTGGGAATTGTCTTTGCTTCTCGGTTGCATTTCCTGTTCCTGGATCTCTCCTTAGTTTATTTCCTTATTGCACTGGGTGAGGGATGAGATGTCTATGGCGAGGGGATAGCATGTTACTCCAATAATACTCTGAGAAAGGGTAAACAAAGAGATTTTGTTTTTTAAAACCTTGTAAGTCTAAAAATGTCTTTATTTTGTCTTTATATTTGATAGATAGTCTGAGTGCAGAATTCGAGGGAGAAGATTATTTTCCCACTGGTCATTTGAAGGCATTGCTCCATGCTTTGTGAGGTTCTCTTCTTGCTGTTGAGAAGACCAACAATGCCCTGATTCCTGATCTTTGAATGTGGGCTATCTTTCTTTTTCAGAATCTTTTCTTTATTCCGGTTTATCAAAATTTCACAATAATGCATGTCAGTAAAGGTCTTTTCTCGTTCATTGTGCTGAACACATGGGTGGGTCTTTGCTAGTCCTTAAATCTAGGAAACTTGTTCTCTTCTCTTGATAATATCCCCCCCATCATTCCTTTTTAATTTTCTCCCTTTCTGGAATTCCTATTGGTCAAATATTTGGTGCTCTCTGATGATCTATGAATGACCTTATCTTCTCTTTTTGGTTGCTCTACTCAATGTGGCCATTTTCTGGGGGATTTCCTAGGCTTCATCTTTCAAGTCATATATTAAATTTTTCATTTTGATAAAATATGTTTTTAATTTATCAGAGTTTTTTATTTTCTGATTCCTCCTTTCATGGTCTGCTCTTATTTTATAGAACTTATTTCTTGTATCTCTCTAAAAATATTAATTATATTTACTTTTGAGTTTTCTTCTGTTTCCTTGAGTGTCCTCTGGGTTCTTTCTTTTCTTTCTTTCTTTCTTTCTTTCTTTCTTTCTTTCTTTCTTTCTTCTTCCTTCCTTCCTTCCTCCTCCTCCTCCTCCCTTCCTTCCTTCCTTCCTGCCTGCCTGCCTTTCTTTCTTTCTTTCTCTCTTTGTTGGTTTCATTTGGTCTTTGTCTTTATAACAGTCTGGTGATCTTTGGCTCTCTGTTTATATTGAAAAAAACAGTAGAAAGTGGGCTGGAACTTCTGGGTGCATGAGTGACGTATCACCACCAGTGAGCCTTCTATAGACAGGTTAGGAGGTGAGCTAGAATTTTCACTGGGAAACCCCAAATGTCGATAACTCTGCAAACTCTTTTCACTATCAGCTACCTTGAATTCATGAGTCTTTCTGAGACGTACGTGAGGCAAATAGCCCTGTTTCTCACCAGCGTTAAGTTTGAATTTCCTCTTCTCTGTTAAGTAATTTTGATTCTAACAATGGCTTTCTTTATCCATATATTATGATAGGAAACGTGTTTTCTCTTTTAATAAAAAAACGGAGTTGTTTAGTTTATTATTCTTTTCGTAGTTTTGGATTATTTTTAGGAAGGAAACTGGGTGATAGTAACACCTTTATATCATCACCTAGAACTGGACTTTATTTATTTATTTAGACTGGATTTTAGAGAAATTTTCATGATGATTATAAGATAGGAAAGAGACTTTGTGGGTATAGTAGACAGAATTCTTAAGGTTTCCTCCCCAAATTCTGGTCCCGTTTATTCAATCAAACACGGATTTGAGAATTGTTATGAAGAACTTGGCAAATGGAATTAAGGCTACTAATAGGAAGATTATCTTGGATTTTCCAGATGGCTCCAAGTGATTAAACTCAGAAGAAGGCAGAAGAGAAGCAGGAAAGATGAGGTGGAAGGAGAAATCAGAGAGATAGGAAGCTTGAGAAGGGCTTTATCTTGCAATTGTTGGCTTTGAAGACATAGGGGACCGTGAGCCACGGAATGTGATCAGCCTCTGGAAGAAGGGAACTAACCCTGGTCCCTCCTATAGCTCTGGCACCAAATGCTCCACCAATTGCACCAGGACCAGATTCTCCCCCAGAGCTTCCCACTAAGTGCCCAGGCTGCTGACACTTCCATTTCAGCTTGGCACACATCAGAGCGCCGAGCCAAGACCGCTATATTTCTGACCTAAGGATAGTAAGTGGTGGCTTTAAAAAGTCCTGCTGGGTGCATCTGGGTGGCTCAGTTGGTTGGGCGGCCGACTTCGGCTCAGGTCATGATCTCACGGTCTGTGAGTTCGAGCCCCACGTCGGGCTCTGTGCTGATGGCTCATCAAAGCCTGGAGCCTGCTTCAGTTTCTGTGTCTCCCTCTCACTCTGCCCTTCCCCTGCTCATGTTCTGTCTCTATGTCTCTCAAAAATAAATAAACGTTAAAAAAAATTAAAAAAAAAGTCCTGCTGTTTGTGGTAACTTCTTAAGGCAACAAGAGAAAACAAATACAGGGAGACTTCTTCAGTGTGTGAGAGAGAGGCAAAAGGGAAGATGCGGGAATGGGACACTAGAAACTTTCGTTATGCATTGTGAATGGAGAAGCCCTTAGGCTTTCCTGAGAAGATTTCACTCAACAGGAAATGGAGCCATAAAAATACTGAGCTCTGTGAATTTCAGCTTTAGATTAGGAGGATGGAAATTATTACCAAAAAGGGAGTCCTGTTGTTTCAACATGTGTTGGAGATTACTGTGGTAACTGAAGGACCCTTCTCATTATTCCTGCGCTGTGTATCCCTCCCCACATTGGCTGTGGGCTTGGCCATGTGACCTGATCTGGCCAGTGATACACCAGCACACCTGACATAACCTTGGACTTGATAAGCTCACAGCTCTGGGGCCTGCCTCTTCAGAATGCTGTTGACACCCTGTGAGGAAGCCTGCTGCTGGGGATGGGGGGAGGGGAAGCCTGGGAGGTTGAAGATTTATTATAAACTCTTCAAAAATAATTGTCCTAATCTATTTGCATGCATGCAAACATTGCTAAATTTAAAAGTTAATATTTGAAGAAGTACAAAATCCAGTGTGTAGGGCCTCTTCTCTCATCAGAGATTTCCAGCTCTGCCCATTATCTCCATTATCATCACAAAAGACCCAGTCTCCTTAAGAGGCACTGGCAGGATTGAGAAGGAGGATGAAGGAATTACTGCATGCATATTAATTTCTCTTCTTTTATCCTGTCTCATAAGTAAAAAAAAAATCATTCTCGTTGTGGTTGAGTGGGTGGTAGTGGTTCACTTCTCCACGTCTAATTTCATAAATATGTGGTTCAATTAGCTTTTGCAAATGAAATAACTAAGTCCTCATTCAATTTTCTATTTTAGAAGGACCATTAATCTGGAAAACAAATAAAAATAAATTAATTTTTAATGGCTAATGTATATTTTTTCAAAATAAGACTTATAACACTAATATAGCTTTAAATAGAAACTATAAGACCCCAAAATCCTGTTTTTTCTCTTACTGAGCTGATTCTTTCTTGCAGCCTATCTAAGGGTCAAAGTCAAGCATAGTCAGAGAACCATTCAAGAAGAGTATGTGGGGTTTTCTTTCACCTGCTGTCTTTTTGCGTTTAACTGAGAATACTGAGAACTATCTAATCTTCCCTAAGCAGTTTAACTGAAGAATTGTATCTTTTCCAGCAGCCACTATTAATAGGAAGAAGCTAGACAAAGATTTCAGAAATCAAAGTACAATAAAACCTCATTTAATGGGAACGTTCAGGGGACGAGTCATTCCGGTTAATTAAATTTTCTGGTTAACTAAAAATTAACCCGACACCCTTTGTTCAAATCTTTCCATAGAAAAATCTTTCTAAAATGCATTAGCCTCCTTAATGCCTTAGGAAGCGTAGGATGGTAAATGTAATTGAATCTTTGTTTGATGATCGAAGTCCTTGCCGTGCCCCAGAAAGATCATTATGAACATAAATACTCATTGGACTGTATGGTGGATGTAGACGGTCTAGGAGATTGTGTTGAATGGATAATTAGCTCAAGATACAATCTGAAAGAGTGTGTGTGTGTGTCCGTGTCTGATATACATCACATGTATTTCGTATATGTCTGTGTACCTTTGTGCTTTTCTCTTGAAATCAGAAAGTACAAAAATAATCAAGGGTTCCAATTCATTGGTTTAAGTCCATTTTTTTTTTGTATGATCATAATTAGACTTCTCAAGACCAACTTTAAGAGGATAGGGGTATGGTAGTCTACGTTATATAAAGTTATGACATAGCCATCATTTTTCTTTAGGACCTTTTTGCCTTTGCTTTCTTTGTTTTCCCGTATAAAAAGACAATGTAACAGTATCACAGACAGTGTAACAACACAATCATTTTCAATTCTACACATTACCGTCTAATGGTCACCATATGCATGTATGGTGTCTGCAAAGTTGTGATCATAGCATAATATAATGTTATATCTTGCTTTACTTACTGAATATCATACAAGAAACACTTCCAATGTCACCACAGTCTTCATATTCATTTATTCATTCATTCAGCAAATATTTATAGACTGCCTAAGATGTGCCAGCCACTGTTTTAGATGCTCAAAACATAGCAAAGAAGAAAAGGACAAAAATCCCTACCCTTAGGAAGCTTACATTATTGTAGATTATCATTTTAAATAGCTGTATAGTTAGTATATTTTTGTACTTACTCGGTAGCACCCTTTCACCTTGCAGCCCTAGGCTCCTTGTGTGGTCTCCATAATATTCTGTGTGAAAACTAGCTTGTGGGTTCTTGGGATGTTATAAACCTACTAACCTGAAGGTGAAAAAAAAAAAAAACCTAACAATAGCAGAAATATAGCACTATATAACACTTCACCCCGTGCCAGAGTTAAGCACCTGTTCTAAGACCTACACATTCAGGTTATATGACAATCCTATGAGGTAGGTACTAGTAATAGCCCCATTTTTCAGAAGAGGACATTGAGGCACAGTCAGACAAAGATATGAAACAATATATTTGGAAGACATTGAAGCAATCACCCTACTAGTAATAATGGAACTTAATTTTTACCTGTGTCATTAGGTGCCAGGTGTTGTTCTGAGCTTATTAACTCATTTAATCCTTAAGTCCCAATTGAAAAATGGGGAAACTGAGGCATAAATCCATAAGTATACTGTCAAAAGTCACACAGCTAGTAAAGGGCAGAAATGGGGTTTAAACCCTGGCAGTCTCACAGAATAGATACTCTCTGTGACTTGCCTCTCACCAACTGATATTTTGACATCTTATTCTTCCAAAGGGTCTTTGTATTATAAGAGTAGAAAGGGGAAGCTATTGCATCCCTAATGTGCAACCTCTGAAGCAGGAAATCATGATCCTTCTCCATTGACAGTACCATTTGGACTCTGCTGTTTCCACCCCAAGGACAATTTGATCAGATCACTAGCAAACACTGGACTTGTGTGAAATACTCAACTGACAATGGCTAATGCTGCTCACAAGTAAAATTTATTACAAAGCGCGAAGCTTGCTGAGGAATGGTATCTTCTTGGTGATCTTGAAAACTAAAACCTGATGTGGAAAATTAGACTCATAGAAATTATCTACATGACATAAAACTCCAGACTTTAGATCACCTTAATAACGTTTGGATCTGTCCAGTTTGGCCCAGATAAAATTGGAATTCGTACAAATGAGGGCAACAGCAGAAATATCCAAAGTGGTAAAAACATAATCTGTGAAGTTTCATACAGACAAAACCTTGAATGGTGACTCGAACTTCGGTCAGAAACTTCACATCAAGGAGAACTGATCCCAATGAAAATAATTGCAGTAAAATAGAAATGGGAGTATAAAACAAAAATGGAAATGGTCTCGCTACAGTATATAGACAGTTTATCAAGGATTTAAACTATCATAATGGCATTTGCCAGGAAATTGTGGATCGGTTCTTCAGAGATGAAAATTCATTAATGTGAAATGTCATTCTGGTGGCAATATCTTACTCATACATACTGGAACAAAACATTCTCAGTGTCAAATAGTGGAACCAATCATCTCGTGTTAAAAATACCATGGCAGAGAGAGGGCTGAGCTTGTTGGTATCTACCCAGAGTCTGTTCCACCATTTTTGTGCAGGTATCCACTACCAAAAGTCTATGTTACACATCATTTTAAATCAGTTTAGTTCTTTTTTATATATATTATTTTTTAAGTTTATTTATTGAGCGAACATATGAGCAGGGGAGGGACAGAGAGGGGGTGAGGGGCAGGGAGAGAAGGGGAGAGACAGAATCCCAAGCAGGCTGTCACTGTCAGTGCAGAGCCCAATGCAGGGCTCAAACCCATGAACTGTGAGATCATGACCTGCGCCCAAGTTACCACCCAGGCACACCTAAATCAGTTTTATTCCTTTTTTTTTTTTTAAGTTTATTCATTTATTATTTGAGAGAGAGAGAGAGACAGCACAAGTGGGGGAGGGGCAGAGAGAGAAAGGGAGAGAGAGACTCCCAAGCAGGCTCTGCACCGCCAGTGCAGAGCCCAACATGGGGCTTGAACCCACAAACTGTGAGATCATGCCCTGAGCTGAAACCCAGAGTCAGACACTTAACCAGCTGAGCCACCCAGGGGCCCCTAAATCAGTTTCATTTATTTTAAACATTCTCTAGAATTTAGAATGTCAAAGTGAATTTGGCATTTAGACTGAGAAGCAATAAGCAAACATTTATTGATCATCTACTATCCACTTCAGCTTTGTTAGCTGCTGTGGGCATTCATCCAAGAAGACCCGAACCTTGATTTTAAGGAACACCAAAAACTGGAAAGTAGAGACACAGGACGGCATGATTGAGAATACAAGAGAGTATGTGATAGATACCAAATAAGCAGCAATTCGGAGATATAAAACACCTTTTCTAAATACTGCTCAGCCCAAAGCATGGGACTGAAGAAAAGCACGTGATATGTGAAGAGATCAATGTTTGGAACTGTTTGGTCTTGAATGTTGCGTAAGATTTATATGATAGAGGTAGAGGAGGACATTGAGGATAGGCAGAAAACAAGATCCAAATGAAACGCTTCGTTTCCCGTGCCCTCACAGCACTTTGTCTTTTACAGCCGCTTTCCCACTGCGTTGTAAATACTCACACGGATAGCTGTCTCTTCTACTGAACTCACGTTGAGGGGAAGAACTGTGTCTTACTCATCTTTGGCCCCTCCACACATAGCCCAATATCTATTTCATAATGGTTACTCTGTAATACTTAATAAATTAATGAAAAATTGAACGGATGAATAAGCAAATAGGAAACCCCAGAGGGAACTCAGGGGGTTAGCGAGTTAACTCGTTTGGGGTGGAAGTGGAACTAATCCAGAGGTTGCTGCCTGTCAGTCCACACTGGACTTTGCTCCACAGATAACGGAGGAACGTGGTAGATTTTCTGCTTGGTAGTTACGAAGTGCTCCAGTGACCCTGGTGACAGCAGCAGCAACCCTTTATTGACTGGACTAAGTGCTTTGCGTGTGTTCGCTTGTTCAACCCTCATCATTCTGAGGATTAGGTGATATTAGCTCCGTTTGTGTTGACTGTATCTCTGAGAGGCTAAGGAAATTACTTAGAATCGCATAGTCAGCAGATGGCCTGGCGAAGACTTGAACCCTAGTGTGTTTTACTGCAATTCCCATGCCTCCCACTAGCCACAGGGCTCCCTCGGGGACTGTGGTGATGACAGGAAGCACGGACAGGACAATGCCTGGACCATTTGCACTCTTACATTTAGGTCTCTGAAATATGAAAGTGCGGATTTGTCATTGTGTGAATCAAGCAGAGATTTACTGATGAAAAGAGATAAGCAGTACCTCTTCCACGCCTGGAGTCTCTCCTCAGACGAATTGCTTGAGACATAAAGAGAAATACTCTATTACCGTGAGATCAAGTCTGACTTCATCTCTGTCTACAATTAATTATTCTCAATCAGATAAAGAGGTGTCAGGTTTGCCTGATGAACTTAAAAGGAAAATTTTTGTTCCCTATCCTCTTCCGACCTTATTTAGTTATCTGAATATTTGCATTTAGTATTTGACGTGCTAACATCTACTGTTGGGGGTTCATGATAGTAAACCCATAAATTCTTTCCATCTTTAGAAAAAGAGTTCGCTGTGAATTAATTTTGACTCTTTTCAATAGCAGTGATAATACTACACTCATTTGCTATTCCAGTAGCTATTACTTGCATCTTGACACAAATTGCTTTATAATTCAGTCTTTATTTTTTAGTTGCCTGAAATAATATCCTCAGTAGGTAAGGCCTTTCATCAAGAAATTGCTCCCAAGTACTCCGCGTTCTAATGCCACCTTATTTTCTTCAGAGCATAATTTGAGTGGACTCATGGAAGATTTGAATTGAAATCCAGTGTCTGTCTACCGCTGAAGTACCAGGAGCAATAAATGGCCCCTTTTTTGTAGATGATTAAATAACAAAGTGCAGCTTAGGCATCTCATAATCACCAAGCCCAAATCATGCTATTGAATGAATTCTCCAACTGTGGCAGAAATCTTTCTAATACGCGGGAGGAAAGAAGATGAAAGACGCCAGCCTTTCAAAGCTTTGTGCCGAGGAAGGTCCGTGACTGTTATCTTCCTGGGTGATCATTGACACTGCATCAAGGTTGAATCGCTGGCTTAGCCGAATGGGTCTGGGAGGATGAAGCTAAAATCAAATGCCAGTTGAAGAGCACAATCTATGAAGAAAGGCAGCGGATGCAATTGAAGAATCATACGTGAGGGGACATAAGTTTGGTTTATTCAGAAACGAGAGTGACTGAGTCTTCTTGTCACTTGGTGATCAATACATATTTTAGAAAAAAAAAACTGGCTTTTCAGGTGACTTCCAGCCCAAGGATTAGGCCGAACTCTCTCCTCCTCACTTAATTTGACCTTCTCATTCCACCTTTGCTAATGGAAACCTGACTCTAATTGTCTGCAACCTTTGGGGCTTATACTTCCTACCCATCTTTACTATATTGAGGAAACCTGTTTTTTCCTAAAAAAAAAAAAAAAAATTAAACAATAAAGTTACGGGTTATCCTCATGGAATGTTCATTTTCGTGGCACTTAAATTGTGACTCAGAGCGTTTCATGTAGGACTGATCGCGTCTGGAGTTGCTCATGAAAGAGTTTGCATCCGGATGCGGCTGCGTTCTCTAAGATCTTGATACTTAGCATGTCCCTGGCCCAGCCTCCCGTGGGAGCTCGTTAGACGTGCAGGAGCTCAGGCTCCACTGCACACCTACTGAATCAGAATCTGCTTTCGAACAGGAATCCCAGGCAAGTCATAGCCCATTGGAGTTTGAGAAGCGCTGCCTGAGAGGGGAGGAGGGCTGGAGGGAATGTCGCAGAACGTTAGATGTTGGAGGGAACGTCTAAACTGATTGGTCAGAAGATGTAGTGGAGGAAGGAAAGGAAGGGTGGAACACTAGCATGGAAACGGGGAGGAAAGGTTTCTCAGAAGCCAAAAAAGGACACTTACTAAGGACAAGGTTAGACCCTCACGTCAAATATTGTAGAAAGCTTGGGGAGGCTAAGTCTGTAAAATCCTATAGGATTTGGCATGAGGGAGGCTCTCGGGGCCGAAGAAGAAGCCAGATTGTGGGGAAGGATGATCTGGAAACTGAAGGGTTTGAATAACGTGAAAGGTTTGCAGTTTTGGTGCTGAGAAGAGATTGGAGAAATCGCTTTGGGGCTTGCGAGCACCCGGTAAAGGCGAAGGGAAGGCAGTGTTTTTGGCGCCGAGTGGTGGTAGGATTCCCCACCTACAGGCAGGGGAGGGATTTTCGCTGGAGGAGGCGCCATCTTCCTGGCAAAGAGGAGAGGGACAGGGGAGGATGAGAAGACGGATGAGCAGCCCTATGGCCACGTGGGAGGCAGCCTTCTCAGCGCAATAGGAGGGGAAAGCCTTCTGCTGAGAATTGAGAGAAGAACGTAAAGGAAGCCAGAAAGATAAATAATGCTTTGATTTTTTGTTTTTTGTTTTTTGTTTTTTTTTTAAAGAAAACCTCTTACAGGGATGAAGAGACTCTCAACATTCCTCTACTTAAGGTTACAAAATATCTTTAATGGACAGTATGATTGTTGCTGGAGTAGATTTCTGGGTTTGGGATTCCAGTAGGTTGGGTGCTATTGCTATGTGGTTAGCATATATGCTGTGTGCGAGCTGAGCCTCTTGTGAGCTTAGCCTCCTGTGCTCCATGGACCCAAAGCATCTCAATTTGTTCTACATGTCAACTATTCCCTCCTCACATACAGCAATTTGATTTCTGGCCCCCGAGGCTATTGAATTTGTAGTCTTGAAACTCCTAGTCACCACCCATTGATACATCCAATGATCCTTCTCCAGCTGTCTTCTCCTTGCCTTTCCGCAACATTTGAAAAAATTAATGGTTGCTCTTTCAATGAAACTGCCGTATGTACATATTTGTTGAAAAAACTATTAGAAATGATTCTTCTAATAAATTGACCACGCTGCTGAATCTTAGGGCCTCGATAAATGTTGCATCTTATTATTTGCATTGAAAAAATAAGACCTTCTATCAGATGACTTCTGGCAAGTAGCCATGTTGTTTCTCCAGTAGTTTCAATTTTCCAAGCAGTCATGACAGTTGAACATGGCTACTGCTTTCAGGAGATTCTGTCAGATGAATCCTCATTTCTAGAGTAACAGCTGCTAGCAGTCTTTCACCAAGAGTCCATTCATCAGGACTTCTCTGTCGTGCCCGGCCGAGGAGTACTACTTTGGCTGCTAAGCTTTCATCCCACCGAATATGATTTTCCTGGGGTCTCATGGATATTCTTTGTGTCATTTAAAAATATTTCCATAAGCAGTGTTTCGAATAGGTGGTCTCTTCAGGTTTTACTTCTCTTGTGAAGTCCTTAACACAGTCCAAAAAGCCAATTTCTGTAGGTTTATTGGAGGGCCCAGAAAATTCCATCCACTCTTTGATCTGATCACATTCTGGTATTTGCGCAACCACATCCTTCAGGTGTGTTTATTAGTCACCTTTTCTGATGTATAGGTTTCCTTTTCGTTCCGGAAAAGTAGTTTTCCAACCTTGGCTTGGATGCCTCCGGTGAGGCCCGATTTCTTACGCCGGCACAGGCTCTTAGATCTGATACAAGTGCGAGGCTGGGGGCTTCACTTCCAGTTGAGTCTGGGGGTCGAAGGTTGGCGTCAGAGCAGGAGCCACAGCTGCTAGATGGATGAGCTGCCTTATATGTTTTTTAAATCAATAATATTGAGAAATAATTTATACTTACTAAAATGCACCTGTTTTAAGCATGTGGTTTGTTGAGTTTTGACCAATGCATATACAGATGCCTATAACTACCGCCACAATGAAGCTGTAGAATATTTCCATCATTCCAAAAGATCCCCAGGCAGCCACAGGAATTTCATTTCAATGTAATCAATCATACAACAGGCATTCTTTTGTGTCAACTTTTGTGTCATTTCTTTTGTGTCATTCTTTTGCTCAACATGATGTCCTTGAGATTTACCCATGTTGTTGTCTGTGTCAGGTTTGTTCCCTTTTATTGTTGGGTATAGGTAATAGTTAATTGAATTGAGGAACCACAATTTCCTTTTCCATTTATTTGTCTGGACATTTGGGTTGTTTTCAGGCATAAGCACTTATGAATAAAGCTTCTATGCACATTAATATACAAATGTTGGAGTGAATATTTGTTATCATTTTGGGGGGAGTAAATATTTAGGAGTGGAAGTGTTGCATTATACAGTAAGTGCACATGTAAGAAGCTGCCGAGCTGTTTTTCCAAACCAGTTGTATTCTCAGTAGCAATACACAAGAGTTCTAGTTGTTCTCCATTTTCAGTCTTTCATTTTAGCCACTGTGGTGGGTGCGCAGACAGTCTCATTGCGACTTTAATTTGCCTTTCTCTAATGATCGATCAAGTTAAGAATCTTTTTTGTGCTTATTTTCCATTCCTACATCGTAAATCTTCTCTTGTGAAGTATCTATTCAAATATTTTACCCACTACTTTTTAAAAATGTTTTTTAGGTTTATTTTATTTTTGAGAGAGCACAAATCAGGGAGAGGTAGAGAGAGAAGAAGACACAGGATCTGAAGCAGGCTCCCAGCTCTGAGCTGTGCAAAGCTTTATGCAGGGCTTGAACCCACAGACTGTGAGATCATGACCTGAGCCAAAGTCAGATGCTCAATCGACTGAGCCACCCAAGCACCGCTATTTTGCCCACTTCTAATAGTTTCTCAATATTAAGTTGTGGGAATTATTTATACTGGGTAGCAGTTCTTTACCAGATATATTTATTACAAATATTTTCTTCCAATATATGAGTTGCCTTCTCATTTATTTAACGTCTTAACAGAGCAGAAAGTTTTCATGATGAGGCACAATTTATCAGTTTTTTCTTTTTTGATTTGCATTTTTTTGTGTCCTATCTAATAAATTGTTGCCGACTCCAAGACTGAGAGGATTTTTCTCCTATAAAACTGTCCTTTACCTTACTGCTCCTTTACTTGGTTGTATTGTAGCATGATAACTTACTTCCTTGTGGTCTGTTTCTTTTCTGACTCCTCTTCTTTCTATTTCCTAACCAAGTATATTTCCAATCTTTCTCTCCCTTTGATTACTCAATAATGTATATTTGATCAAAGAAAATTTAGAAAACAAAGGAAACACCGGAATCACAATAATAACAGCACCAATTTTCAGTGCAAGACCTACCCTATGCTAGCTGTATGATGGTGGAACACAATGGTTAGGAGAGCAAGCCTGGAAGTGTGGCTGGCTGCACAGGAATTCTATTTCTACCACCTTTTAGTTGTCTGGTCTTGGGCAGTGTTTCACTTGGTAAAAATTTACAAGATCCAGTAGCGTTCGTGGTACGGTTCTTGGCAGCAAAAGATACAAAGCAAAAGCATCAGGAAGCTGATGTGCATCTTCGAAGTTCAGAGAGACCAGGCAGAGGCTTCCAAAGCCGTTCCTCATCTAAGGACACACAAGATGTGTTTTCCCTCCGGCAGAGAAGCACAGGGACACGTATGGAATGTCCCCACCCCAGGAAACCTCTGTGAGTCTCAGGGTCCAAGGCCTTTAAGTGGGGGCTGAGAGCATAGGCGGATCCCGCTACACAGTCTGCCATGGCCACTGAAACTCAGAACCCAACAATGAAACCAGGTGCACATCATCCGTCTTGACACTAATTCAAAACAACCTGATGAGCTAGTAGACATGGTTCATTGCTTCAGGTGTATATACAAAATCATTAATCACCAACACAAAGAACTCTCCAAGGGCCACCATTCCCAGGGGTTGGCCCAGGGTCAATCGTGATTCCCTTAGAGACAGCCGGGAGCAGGCAACCATACCTGCCGTGTTCGTTCATTCTCTCTTCATAAGTAACCTCTCTAAAGCCTTTCTTTTCCTCATCTCTAAAATGGGAAAACTAAAGGAATTCCTTCATAGGGTTGTTGTGAGAATTAAACAAGATTATACTATAAAGGTTTCAGCATTAAATTTTGGTCAACAGTTATTGCTCAATAGCTATTAGCTATTATTAATATTACGCATTTTCCTCCTCTGTCACATAAGGAGAACATTACCTGTTTTCATTGGGTGGTCATGGGAATAAAAGCTAGGAAATAGCTTAACATAGGGCTTGGCTTTTAAATCCCTACTAATCTCGGTGCTCCCTATAAGCCCATTATCCAGAAGAAACCATGATTAATCCGTTGTCATAGATGCATTCCACTCGCCTTATTAACAATTAATTTACACTGCTTTTTCCATAAAGCAGTGAAAAAATTCACACCTTTTTCAAAGCAGACACAGAATTGTCTCCTAAATGGATGATGACAGCAGGATCTGTGGCAACTGCAATGTCTGAAGTGCCCAGGAGGCCACAGCAAATGCTGCAAGGTATACAGCTGTTGTAGCTGCATAAAGCAGGGCCATCAGTCAGCACCCTCCTCCTCCCTGGGGCCCGGCAAGGCTGTGCGCTTCTAAGATTAGGATTTGCGAACATGTGCCCCCTTAACTTCATTCTTTCATCCAACAAATCATTCTTGTCTTCTGTGTAGCAAACGGGACCCTAGGCACTTTGGAGCAAGACCCACAGAGTCCCTGCTCGGTGTCTCCTGCGTTTCCCTTATTTCATGCGAGCACACTCTTTTCAAATTAAGTGCCTTTTTATTACTCATGGTGGTTTAGGAATTTACTCACGATGGATAAAGCTGGGAATGAATGAACGGCTCTGGTCTTTTCGTAATTTTTCTCTTTCGAAGTTGAGGTCATACTGTACTCAATGTTTTGTAATTTCGCCCCCTACCACCTTCAGTTTCAATCATAAGTAGTTTTCCATGTCATTAAAATTCTTTCATCAACGTTTAGGTAATTTTGCTGCAGCAGATCAGGGACTCCTTGGACTTACATGGTATCCTCTCGATCAGTGGGTTTCCATCTTTTTGGACTGCAATCCACAGGAAGAAATACATTATATTTTGTGACCCCGTACACACACACACACACACACACACACACACACACACACACCTGAAACAGAAGTTGCACAAAACGGTACTTTACTACATGCTGTGCACTATGATATATTCCTTTTTATCCTATTTAATATCTTCTTTTCAAAAAATGTTGGTCTAATAGACCAGGGGAAATGGGTTACTGCTATTAATGTTCTTGGGCTCCCAAAGTTGGATAAGCGAGGGCTGGTACTTCTCTTTCTCCTCTTTCCTCCCACACTCCATCTGTCTCAGTTGGTTTTCCCTAGAAGTAGAGCCCGGAGTAAGGGTTAGGATGCAGGTTATTTATTTAGGAAGCGATTTCAGGGAACAGTGCTGAACTGAGAAGAAGGAAAGGGCAAAACAAGGTGTGTTATGGAGCTAGTTGTTGCTGTGGGCAACCGGGGCTCGATCTCGCTGGAGAACTTCTGGGGAAACAGGTAGAATGCCCTCTGAATGGTTCCTCCAAACGATGGGAGGTTGGGACATTTATCCACCAACTTCCGTCCTTCGCTATGTGAGCATGTTCAAAGCACCTCCCCACCTGGCTGCAGAAAAATAGAAAAAAGTGATCACCTGGATGTGGACATCATGCAAAAAAGTCTCCACGTAGACTCTGCTGAACATGCGTGAGCCAGGACCACGCAATTCCGAGGACAAAAACCAGGTGCTGCTTCCTCTGAGCAGGAGTGTTCTCCAACCAGTTCACTGAAGCTTCCTCCTGTCTAGGCAGCCCATCAGGGTCTTGCGGTGATGGCAGACAAGCAGGACCTAAAGAAATGACTCCTCAGGGATGCCTTGGTGGCTCAGTCGGTTAAGCATCCAACTTCAGCTCAGATCATGATCTCGCAGTTCATGCGTTCAAGCCCCACATCGGGCTCTGTGCTGCCAGCTCAGAGCCTGGAACTTGCTTTGGATTCTGTGTCTCCCTCTCTCTCTGTCCCTCTTCTGCTTGTGCTGTGTCTCTATCGCTCTCAAAAAAAAATAAATAAATAAAAATAAAAAACATTAAAAATTTTTGAACAAAAGAAAGAAGTGACTCCTCAAGGCTTGGCTCTAGAAATACCTTCTAGGGGCGTCTGGGTGGCTCAGTCGGTTAACTGTCCGATTTCGGCTCAGATCATGATCTCACGGTCTGTGAGTTCGAGCCCCGTGTAGGGCTCTGTGCTGACAGCTCAGAGCCTGGAGCCTGCTTCGGATTCTGTGTCTCCCTCTCTCTCTGCCCTTCCCTTGCTCACACTCCGTCTCTGTGTCTCTCAAAAATAAAAATAAAATAAAATAAAATAATAGAAATACCTTCTAGATCAGGGGTACCCTCCTATTCCAGTGATGTCCATCATTGCTTCAGTGGTGGGGGGTTTAGGGACAAGAAAATAACTCTAAAACAAGTTCTAAAATGTTCCTTTTCTTGTGTTAATCATGATTTGTAAGTATGTGTAATATAGAATAGATATTCTGTAATTTATTTATTTATGAACTTTCCCGGGGCTCCAGGGTGGCTCAGTCGGTTGAGCCTCCGATTCCTGATTTCGGCTCAGGTCATGATCTCACAGTGTGTGAGTTTGAGCCCCATGTGGGGCTCTGCACTGACAGCGAGGAGCCTTCATGGGATCCTCTCTCTCCCTCTGTCTCCACCCCTCGTGTATGCATGCGCACACATGCATGCTCTCGTTCTCTCTCTCTCTCTCTCAAAAAATAAATAAGTAAACATTAAAAAATAAGCTTTCCTAATGGTGGAAGTTGAGTTTGTTTTCATTCTTCCAGGATCAATGATAATGTTGTAGCAAACATCATTGTGCATAATCCTTTGTCTGAATCTAATATTATTATACCGAGAGGTCAAAGTAGAAATAGAGAGTTAAAGAGCATGAAAACTGGAAAAGCTTGTGATCTGTGTTGACCCATTGCTTTCCAAAGAGTGTAGATTTAAACAGTTTACATTTTCCCCGGTCATGTGTGTCTACTAGGCAATCTTAGAAACATCTTTTTTTTAATCTTAATGTTGGAAATTTAGAAAGCATAGGAAAATGTAAATCATAGCAATAAAAAATAATCCACCATCCTAAGACAGTCACTGTTAACATTTTAATATATTTTATAGTCTTTTCCATTCATATAAAATGTATACCTATAATCTAAGAACAAAATAGGACATATTACATATCAGATTTTGTACTCTGGCTTTCTCATTTAATATTTTATCCCATTTTTCAGAAAGATATTTTTAAATGGTTGCAAAATGTTTCATCTGTGTCAGTTAGGAATTGTGTTTGGCTTCTCTGAACAGAGTTTGACTAGCATAAACATAGAAGGGTTTATTTTTCTCATATAATGAGACATCTGGAAGGAGGCAGTTGCTGGCTTTGTTACAGTGGTTCAAGGATGTCAGAATTGCAGTCACTACAATTCTCTTGGCTTTTCTGTCATGGTCCCCAAATGGCTACTGGAGCTTGAGCCATCATATCAGTGATCAAGACAGCTGGGTCCAGGCAGACATCCAGGCACTGGGAAGTCTCACCCAAGGATTTCTGCTTCCATCTTATTGGCCGCCCTTATCTGCAAGGAAGGCTGTAAAATGTAGTATTTTTAGCTAAGCACATTGCTGGCCACAATAATATAGGGTCTTGTTAATAACAAAGAAGAGGAGTATGGAAATCGGGCAACCAGCTGTCTCTGCCGCAGCTTCATACGGGCACCATGTCTTCCTTAACCCTTTGCCTCCGGAGAAGTATTTCATCTTCCCCCCAGTTTTCACCTTTGTCTCTTTATCTTTCACCATAACATCTTTATATCTTTTATTATTTTCTTATGATAAATTCTCAAGTAGAATTAATAAATCAAATCGTGGGTGCAAAACTGCTTTTTAGAAAGGTCCTACCAATTTATACTCTCACCAGCAACATATAAAACTGTTGGGCAGTCTTTCTGAGAGTCATTCATTGAATACTTGCTTTCGGTCCAACTCCAGATGGTCCCTTGTGATTCTTTTTTGAATATTAATATCATTCACAAATGTTAGAAAAAGCAATCAATCCTTAAATAGAATATGTCAAAATGGCAATTGCTGAGCACTACGCCTTTTATTAAATTATATATATAGCAGAAGAAAATGTCCTTAGAGAATGAGCCTGCAAGGTGAGAGACACATTTTAGACTTGTATGTTCTTGTATTTTGGTTTTTGAAGAAGTCCCTGAGATGGTTTTGATACCAATAATGACATGGGGCACAGGAGAAAGGATGACGAGGACAAGACCCATTTAAGAACCTATCGAGAAATCTAAATCAATTTAGAATCTTTAAAGTTTAATATTAGAAGCTATTATGGAAGATAGGAATCTTAACACAACGAAAGCCATTCTGCAAACCAGTGCAATTTTCGAGAAGTTTTGAAGCCCCGTCTATTGAGTTGCAGTCTAACGGAACTCATGGTAGCAGAAACATCACTGAGCTGGTTTCCTCCGTGGTCCCAGGCAAGAGCCGAAATGTGAGATATATAGAGGCATATACAGCTAATATGTTCTCAAAAATTCATACTTTGAATAAATCTCTGGTAAATTAAATTGAAATGTAAATATACTGTGGTACTCAAAATAACTCATTAACTGCCCCATTCAGTTAATGTGGCAAAATTAAAAAGTGATTGCAGCAAATCCTTTTGTAAAGAAGATCACTTTTTAAATAATACTAATCAGCTGCTAATTCATGTTTGGGGAGAGGTTTTGTACTTCAGGTTTCTTTAAGCAAGGCAGGACTTTTCGTTCCTTCAAAATGTCCATAGCTTTTAGCCTTCCTTGTTCAAGGAAAGATGAAAAAAGTGATACTTGCAAGTGTATTCTTAGAATTTATAGTCTGTGTTTTAGTTTTTCTTAATGTTTATTTTTTGAGAGACAGAGACACAGAGAGGCAGAGCACAAGTTGGGGAGGGGCAGAGAGAGAATGAGACACAGAATCTGAAGCAGGCTCCAGGCTCTGAGATGTCAGCACAGAGCCTGACGCAGGGCTGGAACTCATGAACCGTGAGATCATGACCTGAGGCTGACTGAGCCGCCCAGGTGCCCCTATAGTCTGCGTTTTAAATAGCGCCATGCACAGTCTCATCTAGGTCCTCAGAACCTTGCACACACTGTTATTTCATGTGTAACATAGCTCAGGGTTCTGGAGTAGATTTTGCAAGCCATGTCTTGAACCCAGGGAGCGGGAGCCATCATTCTTTCAGGAGCGGGGGAGACTCACAATGCAGAGTTGCTTCATGCCTCCTTCGGGCACAAACAGTCTGGGTGTTTAAAACTAGATTGGATACATTGTAGGCAGCCAATAAATACTTGGTGAGTATTTTTAATATGGCACAACCAAATGTAATTTATCCCTAAGTGGTAGGATTATATGTGACTTCTCTTCTTTTTTGCTTTTCTGTATTTTATGAATGTCCAGGCATTCCAGGCATAGCTGGCACGTTTGTAATCAGGCAAAATAAAACAAACGTGTTTTCTTATACCTATGTACATAGCTGCATTTCAGATCATGGTTCCTAGGACATTTTTTTAATGTTTATTTATTCATTTTTTTTGAGAGAAAGTGAGTGCAGGGAGGGGCAGAGAGAGCAAGAGAGAGAGAGAGAATCCCAAGCAGGCTCTATGCTGACAGGGCAGAGCTGGAGGTAATCCCACAAACAGTGAGATCATGACCTAGCCAAAAATCAAGAGTCGGACACTTAACTGACTGAGCCACCCAGGTGCCCCAGTTCCTAGGACATTTTTGCCAAATTTTATGAACCACGGGAGGTAGATTACAGTGTATCATAGTAAATTAAACATCTTTATTAAATATATTGAGAAATTTTATGTTTTAAAGTAGAGACATGAGCTGGGGAGCCTGGGTGACTCAGTCGGTTAAGTGTCCGACTTCAGCTCAGGTCATGATCTCGTGGTTTGTAAGTTTGAGCCCCGCGATGGGCTCTGTGTTGATAGCTCAGAGCCTGGAGCCTGCTTCAGATTCTGTGTCTCCCCGTCTCTCTGCCCCTTCCATGCTCATGCTCTGTCTGTCTCTCCCTCTCAATAATAAATAAAAACGTTAAAAAAATAAAAATAAATAAAGTAGAAATGAACTTGGAATTCATGTTTAATTTCATAGTATATATGTGATAAACAGAGACTGATGGAAAATTAATAAATGAATTGTCAATTGAACTGTAATTCTTTGCTTGAACTTACTCTTCAAAACCATCAATGGGTGACAACAACGTGTGAATTCTACCATCTTGCGTTCTATGCTAATACTTTATTTATATAATTAACAATTCAGAATACCAGATTTGTGGGGTTTGTATTTGTGGTTTTACTATTTCTTAAGCATTCACTCTGGTTTTTTTTTTTTTTTTAATGTTTATTTATTTTTGGGAGAGAGAGAGACAGAGCACGAGTAGGGGAGACAGAGCATGAGAAAGGGAGGCAGAGAATCTGAAGCAGGCTCCAGGCTCCAAGCTGTCAGCACAGAGCCTGATGTGGGGCTTGAACTCATGAACTGCGAGATAATGACCTAAGCCAAAGTCAGAGGCTTAACCAACTGAGCCACCCACGTGCCTCTTAAGCATTTACTTTTATTTCACCAATACTTAAGCAAACTGTATAAAAAATATGATAAATTCTCTTATTAAATGAAATATACTACATATAGTTTAAACCTTTTAGTCCTAACCCAGTTTTAAATTCAATTAAAATTTAATTAGTATATACGTTACCATAGCACTCCATCACTTTTGTTACCATTATTTTAATCATTTTTATTTATCGTTATTATTAGCTGCCATTTTTGTATGTCTTCTATGTGCCAGCCAGTATATTAGTTATAACTAACGTAGCTATTATGAGAATTCTGTGAGGTGCTTATTATTATTACCATCTTAAGACACTGAGGCAGAAAGATAGCCACCTACCCGGTATTACACAGCTAATTGTTGAAAGGGCAATGTGAGAATTTGTATCCAAACCCGTATATCTCCTAATTTATATTTTAATTACGGTTCTGTCTCCCAGGTGATTTCACATATCTGTTTTCCCACTAAATAGCAAGGACCACGTCTCACTCTATCTCTGGCATCTGGCGGACAGGGAGGACTCAGTAAATATTGAAATGAACCAAACTTAGATTTGAACTTCAGTTTCTAAGTTAAGGAAAAACAACCATAATTTTTTTTAAAAAAGCCCTGCAAAACCGTTCCTTCACAAGTAATTTGCAGTTGTAGCTGTCCTGATTTTTATTCCTGCTCAAAGCTAGTTAATAACAAATGTTATACCCCTGTAGAAAAATGGACAATAGAAGAACAATTAAACAAAAAAAGGATAACAATGACTCTTTTTTTTTAAGTTTATATATTTTGATAGAGAGAGGAGTAGGGGAGGTAGAGAGAGGGAGATAAAAGGAATCCCAAGCAGGCTCCCCATGTCAGCACTGTCAGTGCAGAGCCCAATATGGGACTCAAACCCATGAACCATGAGATCATGACCTGAGCCGAGATCAAGAGTTGGACGTTTAACCAACTGAGCCGCCCAGGCGCCCCACAAAGACTCTTTAACATATATGAAAATATGTTCAATTTTACTAATAGTGAAACAAATGTAAATTAAAATGACAGACAAAATTTCACAATTGTCATATTGTTGAAAAGTAAAAAGTTTAGCAAGATACTTTGTTGGATGAGGTTCTAAGATAACAGGGTACTCTCATATATTGTTGGTGGAAATACGGAATGATAAAGCCCCATGGAAATAAATGTGTCAAAATCCAGCAGAATATTTATTTTCCCTTTGACCCACAAACCCAACTTTTAAGAATTTACCTTAGGAGCCTCTTGGCTTCAGTTGTATCCTTTAGTACGTGCTCTGTGATCATAGACTGGACTCAAGCATTTCTCCTTAACAGATATTAAGCTTTGTCAGTAGAGGGCACTAGAAGGATATTCCAGGAGGAAGGGGGTATTCATGGTTCTGGGTGCTGCATTTTTTTTTTTTTTTTTACTCCCGCTGTATAGTCAGTGGTGTGCAATGGATATGGGGATGGAGGTCAAGGTGATGGGAATCAGGTGGTACCCGGTTCTTCAGTGACCTCCTAGCCCTAGTCAAGGCCTTGTAACTGGCTTGTTGAAGACCTCCTGGTGGGGACACCAAGTGCTCCAAGCAGTGCCCTGACCATCTCTTTGTGATTGTGTACCAGAGGGTTGTTTCCTGCTTGCCTGGCAACTGTGGGAAACTTTGGCCCTGGGAACTCAGTGGACTCTGTCGTTCAATAGGCTGCAACCATACATACCTTCTCCAACTATTGGTTTTCACCTCATTGGGAGGATTCCTCTTCCAATTTTGTCCTTCTTTGGTTCATCTCCCTAAACCCTAGGGCATTCTTTAGAACAGGAGTTGTAAACTATGGTCTGTAGGCCAAATACAGCTCACCATCTGTTTTGTAAATAAAATTTTGTTGGAACACAGCCATGTCCATTTGTTTATGTATTGTCTATACAATGTTGAATGGTCGTGCCAGAAACAGTCCAGCCTACAAAGCCCAAAATACTTACTGTCTGTCTCTTCATAGAAAAAGTTTGGGGGCACCTGAGTGGCTCAGTTGGTTCAGTGTCTGACTCTCGATTTCGGCTCAGGTCATGATCTCACGGTTCAAGTTTGAGCCCCGAGTTGGGCTCTGTGCTGACAGCACACAGAGCTTGCTTGGGATTCTCTCTCTCCTCCTGTCTTTCTGTCCCTCCCCCACTTGTGCTCTCTCTCTCTCTCTTTCTCTCTCTCTCTCTCTCCCTCTCAAAGTAAATAAACATTTAAAAAAAGAAAAGAAGGGCTCCTGGGTGGCTTAGTCAGTTAAGTGGCCGACTTCATCTCAGGTCATGATCTCACGGTCTGTAAGTTTGAGCCCACATCAGGCTCTGTGCTGGCAGCTCAGAGCCTGGAGCCTGCTACCAGTTCTGTGTCTCCCTCTAGCTCTGCCCCTCCCCTGCTCTCTCTCAAAAATAATAAACATTAAAAAAATTAAAAAATAACAATAACAAAATAAAAGAAATAATAACAAAAGAAAAGAAAAAGTTTGCCTATCCTATGTTTTAAAAAGGTTTTTGTTTAAATTCCAGTTGGTTAACATACATGTAATATTAGTTTCAGGTATAGAATTTAGCGATTCTATACACCCAGTGTTCATCACTTACAGCACCCAGTGTTCATCATAACGAGTGTCCTCCTTAACACCCATCACCCATTTAACCCATCTCCCAACCCACCTCCTCTCCAGCAACCCTCAGTTTGTTTTCTATAGTTAAGACGATATTTTATGGTTTGCCTTTCTCTCTTTTTTCCCCCTTGTGCTTATCTGTTTTTCTTAAATTCCAAAATGAGTGAAATCATATGGTATTTGTCTTTCTATTTGCTTAGCATAATACTCTCTAGTTCCATCCATGTTGTCGCAAATGGCAAGATTTCATTCTTTTTATGGCTAAATAATATTCCATTGTGTATGTGTGTGTGTGTGTGTGTGTGTGTGTGTGTATACATACATATATATACATACTACTTCCTTATGCATTATTCAGTTGATGGATATTTGGGTTCTTTGCATAATTTGATATTTTTGATGATGCTACTATAAACATCAGGCTTTATGTACCCTTTCAAATCTGTATTTTTGTATCCTTGGGTAAATACCTAGTGGTGCAATTGCTGGGTCATAAGGTGGTTCTATTTTTAACTTTTTGAGAAACATTCATACTGTTTCCCAGAGTTGTGGTACCAGTTTGCCTTCCCACATACAGTGTAAGAGGGTTCCCCTTTCTCTGTATCCTCACCAATATCTGTTGTTTCCTGTCCTGTTAATTTTAGCCATTCTGACAGGTGTGAGGTGATATCTCATTGCAGTTTTGATTTGTATTTTCCTGATGATGAGTGATGTTGAGCATCTTTTCATGTGTCTGCTAGCCTTCTGTAGTTCTTCTTTGGAAAAATGTCTACTAATGTCTTCTGCCAATTTTTTAACTGGATTATTTTTTTGGGGTGTTGAGTTTGATAAGTTCCCTATAGATTTTGGATACTAACCCTTTATCAGATATGTCATTTGCAAATATCTTCTCTCATTCAGTATGTTGCCTTTTAGTTTTGTTGATTGTTTCCTTCACTGTGCAGAAGCTTTTTATCTTGATGAAGTCCCATAATTTATTTTTGTTTCTGTTGCCTCCAGACACGTATCTAGTAAGAAGTTGCTGCAGCCAAGGTCAAAGAGGTTGCTGCCTGTGGTCTAGGATTTCGATAGTTTCCTGTCTCCCATTTAAGTGTTCATTCATTTTGAATTTATTTTTGTGTATGTATAAGAAAGTGGTCTATTTTCATTCTTTTGCATTTTGCCGTCCACTTTTTCCAAAACCATTTGTTGAAGACTATCTTTTTTCTATTGGACATTCTTTCCTGCTTTTGTCAAAGATTTGTTGGCCATATAGTTGTAGATCCATTTCTGGATTCTCTATTCTGTTCCGTTGATCTATGTGTCTGTTTTTGTGCCAGTATCATACTGTCTTGATCACTACAGCTTTGTAATATAGCTTCAAGTCCAGAATTGTGATACCTACAGCTTTTCTTGTTCAAAATCGATTTGGCTATTTGGGGCCTTTTGTGGTTCCATACAAATTTTAGGGTTGGTTGTTCTGGTTCTGTGAAAAATGCTGGTGGTATTTTGATAGGGATTGCATTAAATGTATAGATTACTTTGGGTAGTGTAGACATTTTAACTATGTTTGTTCTTCCATTCCATGAGCAAGGAATGTTTTTACATTTCTTTGTGTCTTCTTCAATATCTTTCACAAGTGTTCTACAGTTTTCGGTCTACAGATCTTTTATCTCTTTGGTTAGGCTTACCCCTAGGTGTCTTATGGTTTTTTTGTGCCTTTGTAAATGGGATCGATTCCTTGATTTCTCTTTCTACTGCTCCATTATTGGTATATAAAAATGCAACTTATTTCTGTACATTGATTTTGTGTCCTGCAACTTTACTGAATTCATGTATCAGTTTTAGCAATTTTTTGGTGGAGTCTTTTGGGTTTTCTGCAGAGAGTATCATGTCATCTGTGAATAGTGAAAGTGTGACTCCTTCCTTATTGACTTGAATGCCTTTATTTCTTTTTGTTGTCTGATTGCTAAGGCTAGGAGTTCCATTGCTATGTTAAATAACAGTTACCAAAACTACTTTAGAGTTTTCTTTACATCTTTCTTATTCTTCTATCACAGATTAATAATTTTTAACATTAAACTTCTCCTATTTAAATTAGTATGTGGTTTCTGTCTCCAGACTGATACTACCTCTAACAATATAAAAATACCTATGCACAGGTTATTTGTTGCAGTATTAGTTGTAATTGCAAAAACAAAACAAAAAAACAAACAAACAACCCCCCAGCCACATACACAAAACAAAAAACAAAAAAATAAAGAATAACCCAAATGCTTTAACATGGAGACTGGTTTGATAAACTATGATATTCATACAGTGGAGGGCTCTGAAGATATGAAAACAAAATGGGAGATCTGTATGAATGAGTATAGAGTGACTTTCAGGGTGTGCTATTAACTTGGGGAAAAAAACCTCATAAAAGTATACAAAGTAAAAAAAGTATATAAAGTATGCCATATGAGTAAGAAAGCTTATTTCTTAAAAAAGAAGCATGGGAAGGATAAGGCAGAAATTAATCACATAGGTTACCTACAGATGGTGGGTTGGAATAGAATGAAAGGAACAAGAGAGGAATCAACACTTCTCTGCATTTGCTTTTTTGTATAGTTTTGATTTTAAAACCTTGTTAATGTTTTACATATTCAAAATTAAATTAAAGCAACAAGTATGGAAAAAAAGAAAATTGAATGCAAACAGAAACCAATTAACATTATTTGAAATTAATGGGATAACTACATGGGAGAGAAAGAAAAGAATGAATTCAAGTAACATTTGAACCAATACTTTACTAAATATCCTCAGTCGCCCCAAAAATGGCAAAAAAGAAATCTGAAATTCTACTTAATAGGGCTTTTTTTTTTAATCAATCATGGTTATAGCAATTCTGAAAGCATTTTGATGTATTGTTGAATTAAGCAAATGAGTACATACATTGATATGTTAGGAGCCAGAGTTCTCACTGTGAGAGAAAATAGATAGAAATATGATCTCGGAGAAGACTAAAAACAACACCAAGGTATTTGTTGCTTTGGAACATCTAGAGTAATCCACACAGAGACACAGATAGACAGACAGACAGAAGCAATCATGCCTCAACAGCGATGAGCGACCAGGGCTAGAACCATTAAAATACAAGGTGAGCTGAGTCATCTTATTATGCCACAAAATAAGAGTATGTTCAAAAAGTGTGGGAATCTGTCATAAGGATATGGGAGCTGTCCTGGAGGGGCTCGTGCGAGTCAAATTGGGACAATATGAGTGTCAAATAATATTAATAGATCTTGCCCCTAACAAATTATCCACTTGTAGACAAAAAATAAGAGCTAAAATGATAAAACTTCTAAAAGAAAATGTTTAGAAGGAAATCTTTGTGATACTGGAATAAAACAAAGACTTCTCATAGAGGCTATAAAACCCAAATGAGAACTATATGTGATCCTGGATTGGAAAATAATGTTATAAAGGACATAATTGGGCTAATTAGCCAATTGGAATATAGAGCATGGATTAGGAAATAATATTATATCAGTGTTAAGCTGCCTGAATTTGGACATAGTTCTGTGGAAAAGAATGTCTTTACTATTAGGAGACAGATACTAGTAAATTTAAGGGGCAAGGGCTCATGGAGTTTGCAATTTACTTCAGATGTTTCTACAGACTCTGCTACTACTGCTATCACCTGCCACCATTAATAATAATAGAAAATACAACAACTGTGGCAAAATGTTAATTGGTCTATCTTGGTGAAGGAGTGTCTGTGGTTCCTTTTCATTGGCTGTTGGCCACACTGTGTGGTTGCCGAATCACATTAATGATGTGCAGGGTCTCTTGCAGTCAGTCTACACCTCTTGCTCTTTATTAGCTATGTTTAGTATCCATTCCTTTCTTTTCATCCTCTCATGTGGTGGGCTGCGGCGTCATCCGAATGTTACCCTATTTAATCTTCACAAAAAATCCCGTGAGGTGGAGATTATTGTCTCCACTTACACACATGAGAACTGAAATTCCAAGAGTTTACGTGACTTGCTGGAAGTCATTGTTTGTAAGTTATTGCAGCAACTCCCACCCAGGACCCCAGGCCTGGTGATCACTTCACCTCAATTCAGGCCTCAGGCGCCCAACATCGGGAGCATCGGCAGATGCCTCAGAGTCAGGAAGCAAGACAGAGAGGCTTTGCAAGGTTAGAAGAGAGAGCCTTAGATGCATAACTTAATAGTGTGGGAGCAAATTAAAATCTAAGGATTTAATGTTCATATTATTACTTCCTCAAATGACCCACAGTTTTATATTGCTTTCTGTTCATCAGACTATAGGTTAGCCTGACACATGCACCATTATTATTAATTTCTGAGATACATAACTATTCTTTTGGACATATTAATATACATCTGGGTTTTTGTATTTGTGAGTGGTTTTTTTTTAGTTTTTATGTATTTATTTGGAGAGACAGAGACAGTGCAAGTGGGGGAAGGGCAGAGAGAGAGGGAGACAGAGGACAAAGCAAGCTCTGCACTGTCAGCACAGAGCCTGATGTAGGGCTCTAACTCATGAAACATGAGATCATGAACTGAGCCAACATCAGCACCCCCCAGGCACCCCTATTTCTTTTTTTTAGTATCGGTAGGATTATTCTGTTTCCTTCTTTATGTTTCTATATAACAGGAAATTTAAAAGCACACAAATAGGGGCACCTGGGTGGCTCAGTCGGTTAAGCATCCTATTCTCGGTTTCAGCTCAGGTCATGATCTCACAGTTTGTTAGATGTAGCCCTGAGTCAGGCTCTGCACTGACAGTACAGAGCCTGCTTGGGATTCTCTCTCTCTCTTCTCTCTCTGCCCCTCACATGCTCTCACTCTCTCAGTCTCTCTCAAAATAAATAAATAAACAGAAACACAAAGAAATATGTGTAGATGGTTAAAATATTTAACATGTTAGTTTTTTAAAAATTATTTCTCCTATTTAAAAGATGTGTTTTTAGAACACAGTCTATGATATTCTTTTTTTAAAAATGTTTATTTTTGAGAGAGCAAGAGTGCATGCACACGAGCAGGGAGGGGTAAAGAGAAGGGGGCTGACAGCAGAGAGCCCAATGCGGGGCTCAAACTCATGAGCCATGAGATCATGACCTGAGCCAAAGTCCAATGTTCAACTGACCGAGCCACCTAGGCTCCCCATATGACATTCTCTTTTAGCAACTATAGGGAATTTCATTGTAAAGGTGTGGTATGGGTACATGTGTATATGTGTGTACATATATGCAGGCGTGACATGGGTACATGTGTATGAATGTGCGTATGTGTGCATAGACTTGTGCGTATGGTTGTGTGTGTGTGTGTGTGTGTGTGTGTGTGTGTGTTTATGCTTATAACCACTGCCTTCTACTGGTGACTGTCTCTTCCAAGAGCTTATAAGCTCCTGGAAGTACAAGGATCCTATATGACTGACTTTCATTTCTGAGCATTTGAGCAAAGGGGCTAGAACTAATGTTTGCTGAGGCATCGCATTTATTTGCACATAGCAAGTTCTTTATAAATGAGGACCAGTGGCAATAAGCATAGGCTCAGGCTACTTAGGTTCAAATGCTATTTGCTTTATTCACCGTGAGGTCTGGGAGGGTTCCTGGGAAAGTTCCTTGGCCTCCCTAGCTTCTGTTTCCTTGTTGTAATTGGAGGTACTGTCAGTTCCCTCCTGGTCAGGTTCCCTTGCAGCAGGAGTGGAGAAAGGGTTTGGGAAGCATGTGATTTAGCGAGGGAGTACTCTTAGGAGACACGAAGGGAGGGAAGTGGGATGCGGCAGGACTAAGTCAGGATGTGTCTCAGCTGGGGTCTAGCTACAGTCTGATTCCCAGGGAGCATGTGAGTTGTACCACAAAGCTAATCCCACCTTAAGGCAAGGGGCTAACTTTTTATGCCACATGTCCCTTAGTCATTGTCTACTGAAAGTCACCCATGGTTGGTATGCAGTCTAATCTCCCAGAGTGGCTCCTGTTAGATGGAACGCCATTTTCTGGAGAAAAAGGAGAGCTGTGAACCTTTAGCAACCCACAGCATAGCAGCTGGGAGGTGGGTGTGCCTGCCTGGTAAAACGGCTGGGGGGACCAACAGCATCCACCACAGTCACCACCTCGCAAGGTCACTGTGAGGGTTAAACACGACATTTCATATAATGCACAATAATAACATGTTTCGTATGTCAAAATCAAGCATTATTCTAAGTGCTTTGCCTTTAGAAAACTGTATAATATATAACAAATCCTCAATGTCAGCTAATTTTGTTATTGCATTTAACAGGACTTCCTAACACATATTAAATATTTAATAAATGAGGGATGAATCACAGGTGTGGGGAGGTGGTCTTCTCATCCCTTTGATTAGCCTCTCTGCTCCCTACTGTCCTTATTTCTTGAAGTATTATTACAGTGCTTTGGACTTTATACCCTGTGGTACTGAATTACCAGGAGATATTTCAGCCATGTTAAGGACTTCCATATTTCTATTTTTATTGATGTGAAGGGGGTACCTGAATAAATTTGGATGAAGCTATGGTAAGAGAACCCAGGAATGCCTGGCCTGCTTGCTAATTATCCTATCCTATCCTCCATACTGTGATTGTTAAGGAAGCTGGGCAAGCAATGAAAAACGGGAGAGAACAATCAACCAGCCATTTTGATAGCATCTGTGTACAACACAACGGGGTCAATCAGAGAAGCAGGAGCGTGGAGAGGGCTGTATTGTAAGTGATGTACTATAGGCACCAGTCCTCACACAATATATAGTGGAAGCTGAGTGACCGTCTGTCTGAGGCTGTTGGCTCTGCTTCCAGTGCCGGACCCTGACATTGCAGGGCAGGCCAACGGGAAGGATGAGCTGGAACCAGGTTGTTTCCCGCTGCCTGCAAACTTTGACGATAGAGGTCCTGCAGAAGAAGCCGGTGCCGGTCACCGAGCTAAACAGGTACCTGGCTCGGGAATCAGAGAAGCTGAAGGAGGATCTGGTGGTAGCCGAAGGTGCCGGGGGCCTGGCTGCTCCACTACGCTACCAAGGTGAGCCCGCATATCTCCCCAACAGGAGTGGCAGCTCGCTGACCTTCTGAGAGTGCAAGGCATAGAGAGGATGTACCTGCTGCTCCACCTCCGCCTTCTGAATCAAGCAGAAAAAGTCTCTGCAGGTCCATGTAGACTCAGAAGTACGCAGTGGAGGGAAGGCTCGGCATTTCCAGTGGAACAGTAATTGCCACCCTTGCTGACAATATCAGAACGAGCTCGGGTGAAAAGCCTATGGCCAAAACGGGGCTTTCCATCTTCCCACCATGTACTTCTAAATCCAAGGGCTGGGAGTCTCAGAAGAAAAGGACCAAGCCAGAGAATAAGAAGGATTAGGACAGGCCCCAAGTCTACAGCCCTGCTCAGCCACAGGGAGCCAGGGAAACAGAGGAGAAGACAGCTCTGAGAGCCAGGCCTTCTCTAACTCTGTTTAATGCACTGAGAAGAGCAGTTAAGAAACACCACCCAGAATGAGGGGGATTGTGCGCATAAGCCTTGTCTGGAATGCAACCAGGTCACCGATAAATTCCCTGCAAGAAGATCTAATAAGCTGGGCTATGAGGGGAGAGAAGGTTGGTGTCCCTTTCTCTGTAACACCAAGATGTGTCTAGAAGTATTTTTGTGCTTTATAGGAAAGAAACCAGGACTGTTTAAATGGATAGTTACATGAGTCCAGCTGCCAGTGGCTACGGTGATGAGGATGTAACCACAAGGCTACATCTGATTTGCAGAGTCAGCCTTGTGATTTGTTTCAGAATTTTTCCTGGCTCCGGAGCCCCACCAGGCTCCTGGCCAGGGAGGAAGGTTTCAGAGTCTCCTGGAAGTTACTTGTTAAGAAAAACAGAGAAGAGAGGAGCGGAGGTGTATCTCAGCCTGGGTTAGGCTCTGGCAACAATCCCAAACCTCAGTGACTTGAAACTAGATTTGGAGCCTGTTCATTCTTCTTGTCCTTCACAGGACAGTGATGAGGGCTCTGCTTCTCAAGGCATGTCAGGGTCTAGGCTGACAGAGCGGCCACCATCTAAGGGTTTCCGGGTACAGGGGAAGTTTCCAGCGATGGCCCCCACGTGATCACACATGCTCCATGTGCCACCCTGACCTCAGAGTCAGGTGTTCCCTCCCACGGTCTCTCATCACACCAGCAGAGTCTCACATCTGCCTTTAAGTGACACTTGTCACTTCTCACCACAATTCCTTGGCTACAGCTAGTCATATGACACCATCTAAGCACAGAGGGCCATGAATTGATGTCCTACTGTGTGCCCAGAGAGCCAGAAATATTGGGAGAGAACCACTGACTCCCACAGACATGCAGAAGGAGAGTGGAATTCTGCTCAGTCAGGACCTTTGGGGAGTGAATTACAGTGACTATCTGAAAGTCTTGCTCCATGCCTCGTTCTATACATGGACAATAAATACCCATCCCAAGGCACTGCTTCTTCAAGACAATCTCCTAAGTCGAAGCCTCCTTTGCTCCTCATAACTGGCAGGATAAAATCCCAATTCCTTGTGTTGTGTGCATTCCAACTTCTGCTCAATCTGTGCCCACAGGAGGATTCAGACATGCCAGGTTATGCTAAGGGGACCAGTGGTGACAGAGACCTTCCCAGGGACTATAAGAGGAGAAATCGAGGGAGCTCAGTGGATGAAAGTCAGGGGGAAAAGACAATAACTGGAAGCTTGGTCTGATACCAGTGCCTGGGTACAGTACCATGCCTGTCACCGAGATGGGCATATGCCAGATTCCTAGGCAAAGGGGCTTACTGCAAAGACTAAAAAGAATTATTTTTACTAAAAATATCTGCAAGTTCAAGGCAGCCTTGTTTTGGGATGTGGGAATATAAAAGGTGGGGAAAGAGATGGCCTCCCCTTCAGTGGGGAACCCAGGCAGGCATCTTCACACTGGCACATTATCAAGGTCAGTAGTAGTGTAGGCTGGGACCTAGCTGAGCAGCCTTGGTGCAATGTGGTCTTGGCAGATATGGGTGGGAAACAGCACTGGGGGCTCTGATAATGGAGGAGTCCTGCTGCCTTGGCAATGGTGGTGAACATCAGAGGTCGTGGCTGTACATGTGCCCGTGGAAAGATAGAGCTGGTAAGGGGAACTTGGGCATTCCACAAGGCAGCAAGAGGACTGAGGGCCTAGGGACACAGAGGGGCTGCTCTGAGATCAGTCAGAAGTAGTTTATTCCTCCATTGAATAGTTACAGACATCTACTGTTCAGGTAGTAAACTAAATGGATAGTCCCTGGCATCATGGAGCTTACACTCCAATGGCAGAGACAGAAAACAAAACAAAACAAACCAAAAAACCCCACCCAACTTAATAAACATATAATTAAAGGGGTGTGTGTTAGTAATTCTGGATAACGTATCCAGATAGCCTATCTGGATAGAGAGAGACTTCATATTTTTCAAATGTGAATCAGAATAGAATTACATTATTATAATCCTGATTTTTTACTCCGAGGTTATTGCAGCTGGGAGAGTTTCAAGGCCATCTGTAATATTGCCACAACTCTCATAGACTCCTCAGATCTTGACTGTAAAGGGTGACAAGTCCTCGCGGTTGATAAAGAGGAGGAAGTAGGCTGAGACGAAGCAGGACTGAGCCAGGGGGCTCATGGTGGCATCACCAAGGAGGGGAGATAAAAGCTGCCACTACAGTGGCTAAAGAGACATTTGAAATCTTGTCCTAGTGCTGGTACTAGTGTCTAAAGGTCTGCCTGGGTGATGACTCTGATCACAGTTAATCTCAGTGACAAGTGCGTGGGAGATGTTGGTTGTAAGGGAATCTATCCTGGAAGAAGCAGGACCATGCCAATGGCAGGTGCCCATAGGAGTCCAGTAACCTGGAGTGTAGGAAAGTGCTGAAAAGGTTGTCAATGAATGTTCATTCAGTGAATATTTGTCAAGATCCTACTATGTGACAGACTCTATGCCACTCGTTAGGAATAGAGTCTCAAAGGACACTTTGCTTATGCCGCTTATATTCCACTGGGTCTCAGCCCAGACAGCTTTGGATTCCAGTCCTCGTTGAGAACTATAGCACAAAGTACCAACCAGGTATGGTGGTAGAGACTGGTTAGATATCCTGGTGGGGGGGTATCTGCAGTTTTATAGGCCCATAGAGACATGCTGAGGAGTCCATCCAGGTGAAAGGATTGAGGCAGAAGGTATGAAAATGGAGTCCTAATACCATGAGAATGGGTTTTCCTTAACTGAGAGCAAGAATGGGGGTATAATCTGCAGAGAGGCTAAAAGGTAAGGTATCCATGGCTGAACAGGGTTGGGGGCAACCAAGGTCCCCACAGAGTCCCCAAATACGAAAGCAGCTCAGCCACCCCATCATATAGCCAGTCGCCAATGAAGAGGAATCAGACTCTCTGGCCCATTTGGCTCTGACTTCTTCCTTTACGCCTGTTAGCAACCCCTTTCCCCCAGAAATATATCGCGAGCATGTCCCTTAGACAGGGTAACTGAGTTCTGCTCCTTCCGTTTTGACTCCTGGCTCCCTGTTGGATTTAGCTTGTATTCATCTGTGGATTCTTTAGGCTTTTGACCACTTGGAGTAAAATCCCTGGTCTGCATATTCTTGGCTCCAAGCTTTCATGTCCACATGTCTGGCCTGCATCCTGGTCAAAGCCACATCAGCCACCTTTAAGAAAGGCTTGATCATTTTGCCATGAACCCACGGCTCCAGGGGCAAGCCTGTTGCTATGGCAACGTGGAAGATCTACCAGGCACACGCTGTCACTCTGCTCTGGGACTGTGAGGGCTCAGGGAGGGGAACACCAGCCTCCTGAGGGAGATAACAACCCTTGTGGGCCAATTACCAGAGGAGAGGGCAAAATGCCTCCCTAACTCTGCCCTAGCAGGCCCTGTGGCCTGCAGTCACTCCTTCTCCCTGGGGCCGCTTCCTTTCCTGCCCCTGGGACATTTGGAGGGAATCCAGAGAAACTGCCAGGTTTCATTATGCAGCTTTGAACCCCCACGATGATTCTCTAGAGAGGCTAAAAGGATGACATTTCTCTTGTCTTGCTAACTGAGGATGTGGGTAGCTGATGGTTCCACACACGCAACCCGGTAATCCCTCCGGGAAGGTAACACAGGTTTCTACTCTCAAGGAGACTTGGAGATCAAATCTGTCATGCGTCTCATTTCTGTTTGTACTTGTCAAGGTCCAGAGTGTAATCTCTACCTCCATGGGCCCATGCGGTCATTTGATCGGCTTCTGCAATCATTCTCCTGAATCTCTGTGCATCCATGTATCCCAGCCTTCCACCCATCCTCTCTTTCTCATCCCCTTCCACTCTCTTCCAGCCCTTGAGTCCTTTCTCTATGACTAGCAAGTTGCCGTGCCTGCAAAGTGTCTTCACAGCACTCCCTTACCCCTTGCCTTTTACCCTGCTAAAGCTGGCTACTTCCCTGAAGGCACTATTTCTTTTGCAGCCCTCTCTTGAGGTAACTATTTTCTCATATCCCTTGTATTTCATTGATATCTCTATGGTGATATCTCTATGGTGAGTATAATTAATTACAAATAATAGAAAAATCAGTCGACACTGGCTTAATGGAGTAGTATTTATCTTTCTTCATATAATCAGAAATCTAGGGGGGTGCCTGGGGGGCTCAGTTGGTTAAGCATCTGACTTCGTCTCAGGCCATGATCTCTCGGTTCTTGAGTTCAAGTCCCATGTTGGGCTCTGTGCTGACAGCTCGGAGCCTGGAGCCTGCTTTGGATTCTGTGTCTCCCTCTCTCTCTGCTCCTTTCCTCCTTACGTTCGTTCTGTCTCTTCCTCTCTCTCTCAAAAATAAACATTTGAAAAAATAAAATAAATAAAAATAAAATAAGTAAAAAATAAATAAATAAAGGAAATCTGGATGTGGATGGCCGTTGGTGTCAGCTTGGTGGCCAGTCAAAATGAGGTCTCACATCGCCATGACTATCTTTGCCTTTTTCTCCTATTTACAACTACTTAGGCACAATATGGCCACTGCAACCCAGCCATCGTGTCTGAATTCCAAGCAAGAAGTCGTGATGTTTCTATCAGGAAAGCAAAAACATTCTCAAGTTCCTTAAGAAAATTAAGCTTATCTATCATTGGGTAGACGTGTGCTGCATGGCCTCACTGCAAGGGAATGAATCTAGAGGATTTAGGTGGCATCCTGCACCCCAGAACAAAATCAGAATTTTGTCAGTAAGGAAGAAAAAGGATAAAGATACCAGGCTGAGGACAAGCAGTGTCTGCGCCAGTGTCACCCTCACGGTCTCACAGTGTATTTCCACTCTCCTCTTGAAAATCTTGTTTCTTGGGGCGCCTGGGTGGCTCAGTCAGTTGAACATCTGGCTCTTGTTTTTCGGCTCAGGTCATGATCCCAGGATTGTGGGATGGAGTCCTGCCTCAGGTTCTGTGCTGACAGCATAGAGCCTGCTTGGGATTCTCTCTCTCTCTCTCTCTCTCTCTCTCTCTCTCTCACTCTGTCTCTCTCTGTCTTTCCTCTGTTCATGTGTCCACACACATGCTCTTTCCTTCTCTATTTCGAAATAAATAAATAAACATAAAAAAAACTCTTTTTCTTTGTACCCATGGCATTTAGATATTCTGTCTTACCTGCATCATCTACTGGGGACCCCTCCCATTCAATATGTACGTTGACAATGAGCAAAAATCCCATTGCTCCATAGGACAACCCAGTTGCTTTTCCCCTTCACCCAAGCCTTGATGGGCCTGGATGACACCCAGGTGGGTGGCCTGTCCCCCATGGCCACATAGGCGCTCAACCTTCTTTTCATCATTAGTGATTTCCTCTCCCCTTCAGCCATACGAACTCCCCAGATAATGTCATCACCTGTAATGCTACTCCTCCAAAATGACTAACTCAAGCACTCCTCTGCTTGACTGTAACCACCCCTTCTTCCAGATGTTTATTTAGCTGCTCTCATACCAACTCTTCTTTAAGCATCATTGGCATTGCCTGTCCTCCTCCATCTCCTAATCCATCAACCTTGCTCTTTCTATCCAGCATGGGTTTCATGAGTAGTTTTTCTGTAACTTCCTTCTATGCCCTACATTTCTCTACTCCCATTTCTACTCCCCTAAACTTCCTTCTTCTGTTGCCTCCATTTGTCTCAGCTCTAAACCCAGATGAACCCAACTACCTGTTTCTCTGTGCCTGCATCCAAGCAGCTGAGCATTACCCAATGGGCAGATTGATTTCATTGTAAGTTCCAGGTCATTAACTTCAAACAGGTCCTCTCATACTACACAAAAAACTTACTACAGTTTTCTGTTTCTTATTTTCCCATTTTTCCATTGTGACTATGGAAAACTTCTCTTTTCCTCAGTCTTCCAGTCTCCCTTTCCTCTTTTCTTCCCTGAGCAGATGACCTCATACCATGTTATGGAATAGGAGCTCTCACATAGGAACTGTCTTAACCTGTGTACCTATCCTCGGGTCTCTTTCTCCTGGTCTGTCAGCAGATCTGTCCCACCTTCCATCTAAGGAGAATATCCTCCTGTCTTTTAGAAACCTTACGCTATCATTATTTCTTCTTTTTTTCTTGTGTAGTCAATCTTTTTATCTCCGCTAAATCTTTCCTATTTTTAAAAAAGTTTATTTGTGTCGAGAGAGTGTGACTGTGGGAGAGGCAGAGAGAGAGAGAGAGAGAGAGAGTGACAGACAGACAGACAGACAGAAAGAGAGAGAAAGAGAGGCCCAAGAAGGTTTTGCATTGTCAGTGCAGAGCCTGATGTGGGGCTCAAAACCATGAACTGTGAGATCATGAGTTGGACCCTTAACCGGGTCTTAGACCCTGAGTCTTTCCTATTTTATTTATATATATATATATCTATATCTTCTCATTAAACAACAAAACAATCAGGGATGCCTGGTGGCTCAGTCATTTAAGCGTCCAATTCATCTCTTGATTTTGGCTCACATCATGATCCCAGGGGCCTGGGATGGAGCCCCCCATTGGGCTCTGTGCTAAGCATGGAGCCTGCCTGGGATTCTCTCTCTCTCTCTTTCCTTCTGCCCCTCTCCATGCTTTCACTCTTTCTCTCTCTAAAATAAGAATAATAAAAACAACAACACAATCATAGTCTATGTCCAGCCTCTACCTGATCTCTCTTCTCAGCATCACAAGTCAGATTTTGTAGAGAAGTCTATACTTTCTGTCTTCATTTCTGTATCTGTCACCCTCTAGCCCCACAGTTCTGGCTTCTGGTCCAATCATAACTAGCAGCTTTTGCTAGAATTATGACTTACTCTTATACTAAAACCAGAATTTCAGTATTTCTCTTACTTGATCATTCCTTACTTCTTTGAAACACTCTTCTACTGACTTACATGTTTCAACTATCTCCTGGCTTTTTTCCCACCTCTCCAGCTGTTCCTTCTCTATCTCCTTTGCAAACTCATCCAGCTCTACTTGTCCAATCAATTATGGAAATTCTCAAGACTTTTCAAGGATCTCTCCTTTTCCTCACATTTTCTAAGTGGGCATCGATCTCAAGTCTATATCTTCACTTCAGACTTTTCTGGGATTTTGACCTGTAACATCTAATTTTTAGCTTAGCATGTTTTCTTTTCTTTTTTTTTTTTTTTAAGATTTTTTAAAGTAATCTCTACACCCAATGTGGTGCTCAAACCTACAACCCTGAGATCAAGAGTCACACACTCCATCACTGAGCCAGCCAGGTGCCCCACCTAAGCGTGTCCTCTTATATAAAATATTTGACTTTATACGTCACCTGTATTATTATCTATTGCTGTGTGACAAAGTATCCCAAAACCTTGCACTTAAAACCATAATTAGGGGCACCAGACTTGTTCAATTGGTAGAGCATGTGACTCTTGATCTCGAGGTTTTGAGTTCAAGCTCCACATTGGGTGTAGAATTTACTTAATAAAAATAAATAAACATTTATTAGCTCAGAGTCTCTGTGGGCTGGCAATCCAAATGTGGCATGGTGAGATCTTTTGGTTCATTCAAGAGGCTGCAATGAAAGTTGTGGCCATGCTCTAGCCATGTCAGGACTCAAATGGGGGAAGACCCGCTTTGAAGTCCACTCACGGGGCTGATGGGTCTCAGGTCCATTCCGGCTGTTGCTCGGAGACATCAGTCCCTTCCCACAGGACCTCTTCACAAGGCTACTTGCAACATGGCATCTTACTTCCCTATAGCACATCGGGGAGAAAGATTACTTAACAAAACAAAACGCTACGTCCAGCCACATACAAGGGAAAATAATTACGTAAAGATATGAATATTAAGAGTCAGGGATCACTGGGGTTTGTTTTAGAGGCTGGCTACCACATGACCTCCTACTCCTCATCATGTCCAACCTGAACTCTTGTTCTGTCTACCACACTACGCCCAGCAGAGGACCAGAAACATGGATCTCCCTTGGTTTCTCTTTCTCAGTAACTGAACCTTCATCAATCCTGTTCTGCAACCCAGAAGCCTAGGAATCATTCTGAACTCTCTCTACTCTCTTCCTGCACCCCTCATCTGATCATCACCAAATTCTGTTGGTTTATTTCTCAAATATCACTCTAATCTGTCCACTTACCTCTGTCACTACCACTGTCAGCCTAATAGACGCAAGTGTCATTTCCTGCTTGGACTTGCAATTACCTGCTACCTGGTCTTCTAATCTATGTTCTATGATGCAGACAAAGTGATCTCTTCATGATATAAGTCTGATTGTGACATCCATCTGCTTAAAACTATTAAATGACTTCTGGGGGCCCCTGACTGGCTCAGTTGGTAGGGCATGCAACTCTTGATCTCAGGGTTGTGAGTTTGAGCCCCACATTGGCTCAATACTCAATACGTAGCATACTTTTTAAAAATGGCTTTCCATTTCCTACTGGATAAAGAGAAAATTCCTCAACAGTCTATACTGTCCTACATGGTCTGTCCCCTCTCCACCTCCCAGCCTTACTTCCCACTGGTCTCTCCTTTATTCACTTCTTTCCAGGCATGCTGGCTTTATTTTGGTCCTAGTAGCCACAGGGTGTTTGCATATGCTGTTCTTGCTTAGAACATTCTTCCTTCCTTTTTGTCTAGTTAATTCCTATTCACTTTTTAGATCTTAACCTGAGAATTTCTTCCATGAGAAATCCCCCTTCTAGAATCTCAGAGACTCAGGTCCTTCTCCTTGAGCTCTTGTCGTAACTGCAATTTTATATTAGTTTGTGTGATTATTTGGCTTTTCTATATTCTGTAAGTGCCATCAACTCCAAGTCACATCACTTTTGTATCCCCAGTACAAATGCCTGCCTATTATATGCTCAATAAATCTGTGTTAAGGAAAAGGAGTTTCTTGACCACAATTGTCCCCAAATGGATGCAGCCAAAGGTCTCCTGGCTTGGCCTGATGGGGATGACTGGGCCACTATGTGATTAGATTCCACCTGGTTGCCCAGGATGCTGAAATGCTCTGAGTTCCAGATACATACCCAGGGAGGTCTCACTCCCAGATCTGACCCAGATCACTGATCTGGGCAGCCAAGCCTGCTTGATTGACCTTCATATTGAATTAGAGTCAAAGCATCACAGGCTATCCAGGAGAACTTTTTGCTTACTGGCCTTGGCTAGATGTGGTTTGTTCTGAATGGGTCACTGGGGCTTGTTGGGGCTGGGACACCTGCTTCCTTCTTTCCGCATTAGTGGGGAGCAGTTATGGGCCCACTGTGGCACATGTGACTAGTTCTTTGTTCCATGACTTCTTTCCCTAGAAATGCCACAGCCCGCTGGTTATAGGCGGTTGCTGGCTTTGCCCATCAATCCTGTCCTTAGTTCCTTCTAAGAGTGGTGACTTAGGCTCTGCCAGGACTATCATGGTCTCCCTGTGGGACAAATATGGGAATGTTTCTTACTCCTGCTCCTCTCTACCTATTGGTTTACCCCACAGTGAATCAGAACTTCCGAAGCCTCCATCTCTGGGGCACTTACAGTCTTACTTAAGTACAAGAGGTGAAGGAGTTGAAAGCGACTTCTCAATCAGACAGATTTAAGCAGCTCCACGTTTAGTGTCTGCCCCTGTGGTGCTCCCATTGTTCAGAAATGGGATCCTCTCTGACTTTAAAGAAGAGGAGGTAAAAGTATCCCTGGATGATGGCTCAATTGACTTCCCACACTGAGGCCACATGAGCCCCGATCCCTTCAGCACATTATGAGAAAACCTTGATTTTTTAAGACCGAGGAGTTCAAATTTTATACACTTAAAGTCGCGGGGATTTAGCAAAGAGTTTCAGCAAGGAATGGTGTAGTGCAATGAGGATTTTTGAAAAATTAATCTGGACACCTTGTGCATTGGATTCCCAAAAGTAGCTGGGGCAGGGAGACAAGCTGGGGTATAAAGATAATCCAAGGCAAGAAATGTTGAGAGCTAGGACCACAGCTTTAGCTGAGGGATTACTGAGGACTGCATGAATTGGAGCTACTCGGGCAAGAATGAATCAACAGGCCTTACACGTAGAGAGAGATAGCGGATGATTCTCTTCTGTAAAGTTGGGAGCTGTCTGCCCTCTATTTGCTCTGGGATGCATATGCAGTAAGATGCCGTTGTCTCCCACACTTACCACAACCACTTTCCCGATTCCTGGACTGATAGCGCCCAACTCCTTCAGGCTCCCCTGCTTATTTAACACACTTCTCCATCTTCATTTGCCACGTTCTCTCTGTGACATAAGTTTTATATTCACTTTGCAGCTCCGCATGCCCCAGCTGTGGCCAAGACGGATGCTCCCCTCTCTCCTGACCCCTGGAACCTCAGCCCCGGGGTCCTGTCCCGCCAGCAGGAAACAGGGGCCAGCTGGGGGCACCAGTGATGAGCAAGGGAGACCATATGTTCAAGGTCAAGGCATCTTGAGGTAGAGGAGTCTGCTTTGAGCGGCGGTAAAGGGAGGCTGGAGACCCTGTGAGCAGCCTGCATTATAAGAGTAGACTGGCTGGGTCAGGCTGAGAGCAGAGAGGGAGATGGGTGAGGACCAAGTTTAACAACACTGGGGCAGGTGGAAGGACAGGCCTGAGCTGCTGCCTTTATCAAATTATTTGTGGTCAGTTCAAGATTAGACAAGCTCTGGTTTTCCTGTTTGAAGACACAGCAGGCGTTCTGCTTCTCTTTTCTTCCATTCTCTTGCTGACCACTTGGTTTCCTGACAGCCCCTCTGACAGAGGGGGAGCAGAAGAAATGAAGGTAGATGAAAGTCAAATTGGTAAGTTTTGCCATTTGTTAAAAGCTCAGAGAAGAGGCACAGTAGTGAGGATATTGGACAAATGTTTAAGAATACTAATAAAAAAGACTATTATATAAAGGAACCACATAATTGATTTGTGTACTATTCCCCAAATGCTACTAAGACCCAAAGATTGGCAGCGTTTATTTTTTATTGCTTAGAATTTAAACTTTAGATTTAGCAAACAGTAGATACCAAACTGTCTTGGATTTATCCCGTAGATAAATGTCAAATTGATCCTGTTACATTTAGGTATCATTTCAATCTGTCAATATATTTTGTGTAATGTCCAGATTCTGCCATCCAATATATTTTTCAGGCTTTCTTGCTCTGGGCAGCTACAGCAGGTATATAAGGAAGTGTAAGAGGATGTCCCTAGACGTGGGAAATAAATACTCCTCTCAAAATAGAAATATTTCATAATTAATAAATGTAAGATCAACTCTCATGAGATGTAACCCACCCTAAAGATGAGTTTTAATATCTAACTAATAAATGATGAAGACTGGATCCTTAGACTAGTTAACAGTAAGGAAGCAGTAACCTAATAATCATGGAACTGAACGTGAATCCATCTCCCGTGCTCTCTTGCTTGCTCGCTCTCTCAACAGGAAAACCTGAAGCCAGGCCTGGTTAGCAGGTCTCTATATAATAAGAATCTCACTCTCATGAGCCATAGGAGCCAGTCGGGTGAACCATTTCTCTGAGGAGCGCTGGTCCGAGGGTGCTGTGATAATAGGCCCCAGTCAAGGGGCAGGCCCATTTCAGCTCCAGCAGACTGATGTCATTTGAGAATGTGGACCTAGTGTGGGCAGATTTTTCTAGAGTCCAGAAGTGGCTGTGTAAGCCCAAAATAAAACAAACAAACCTAAAAGACATGTTTGTGGACTCCCAGGAACCTCTGGTAAAATAAATAGTAAAATGCATTGGACAATAACAACCTGTCTGTATAGCCACCGAAGGGACCGATAGAACCCATGGCTTCTGTCCTACTTCTGTCACAAGGAAGGTGACTTCCCCTATGGGTCAGTCTGAGTAAACAATCCTTGGATATTATCCAATACTTTGCTTTAATTTCACGCTCACTGAACAAACCTCTACTTACTATTTCCATTTTACCACAAACTTTAAAACTAGCAAGAGGGTAAGGTGCCTGGCTGGCTCAGCTGATAGAGCATGTGACCTTTTTGGAGTTGTGAGTTCAAGCCCCACTTTGGGTACAGAGATGACTAAACAAAACAAAATAAAAACAAAAAACCTCCACAACCTAGCAAGGGGGTGATCTGAATAAGGGAATATACCTATTTTAGTCTCAGAAAGACCAATTCCTGTGTGTCAATAAATTAACATTCTGATTTTCTTCCGATCCTTTCTTGAGTTTGTTTAGCATTTGTTTGAGCCTTGTGGAGCTTTAAACAGCTCTGAGTAAGCTAACAAAATAAGATTCTGGTGCTGAAAAGCTGAGTATGTGACCCTGATCATCGGCGACCTAAATTTGTGTCACCCCCCCATCAAAAAAATCAACCAGTAGGTTTTTTTTGTTTGTTTGTTTTTGTAAATACAGTGGCAACTAACTATTGGCAGGTGAATGAAGCCATGGGTTTAGCTTTGTAATTCAAAACTCTTATCTCATCCTTTGATTTTTCAGTCCCCAGATTTCTTTTTTCTATGTCCTTGTCCCTTCTGACACTTCCATTTCTCTAGCAACTAAGTGTTTTCGGGGTATCCATGGTTTTCCCAAGTTGTCTTTACTTTTCTTCTTTACTTCTTCACCTTCTTCCTGTTTTGTGACTTTATTATTTTTTGGTTTTCTGATTTGGAAGCTCACCTGCCTCCTCAGTGATCTCATTAAGATTTCCTATGTTACAGGTTCACTCGTACTGAAACGTCCCTTAGAGCTGGGCTGACCACCATGGTAGTCACTGGCTAGTGACTACTAGCTATGTACTCCTAGTACACGCGACTACTGAACGCATGAAGTTGGCTGGTCTGAAATAAGAAGTGCTTGCGGCACCTGGCTGAGGAGTGTGTGACTTTTGATCTTAGGATTGTGAGTTTGAGCCCCACACTGGATGTAGAGATTACTAAAACTAACTATATAAATGAAATGAGATGTGCTTTAAGTGTAAAATGCACACCAAATTTCTAAGACTTAGGATAAAGAAAGAATGTAAAATAGCTCATTAATACATTAAAAAATGATCAATATTTTGGCTACATTGGATTAAAGCAAATGTATTCTTTTTTAAATTTTTAAATTTTTAAATTTTTTTTTTTGAGAGAGAGACAGACAGTGCACTAGTGGGGGAAGGGCAGAGAGGGAGGGAGACACAGAATCCAAAGCAGGCTCCAGGCTCTAAGCTGTCAGCACAGAGCCTGATGTGAGGCTGGAACTCGCCAACCGTGAGATTGTGACCTGAGCTGAAGTTGGACACTTGACCGACTGAGCCACACAGCCGCCCCAAAGCAAATGTATCCTTAACATTAACTTCACCTGTTCCTTTTTCCTTTTATAACGTGGCTCCTAAAAACTGTAAAAGTACATATTTGGCTAACAGTATAATTCTGTTGGCAGTGCGTCTTAATTTCTGTATTCTCTACATGTCTACAAGTGGCCTATGTGAAAAATTCCATTTGGTCGGAATGTCCCAAAATTAATCCCCCATTTCTCTTTTCTCTATCCTGACCCACCTTCTCAAGTCGTTCTCATTTCTCCTTTTCTTTAAGAGGCTAAGAGAAGGCGGAGAGTTTTCTTTTTTGAGTCCGAAGTAGGCACAATACAAATACATCTAAATGTAACGGGGATATAAGAAAAACTGAAAGTAAGCAAGACTGCCTGTAGACAATCTGTTAACAAAACACAGTAATATATACACCTGGACAAGCATCAGTCCCACGGGGAAACCCAGCAACTGTAATTACTTCACCTACAGGCACTACACTGAGAATTGTTTCTTTCCACTTGAGTGGAATCCTGCTCTATGCCAGAGCAAGTTGTCAGGAGTTTTGCTTCTCTTATACCAGACTGTCTTCCGAGGCTCACTTTTATATGTGTTATGTAGATGATAATTAATACATGGAACACACTGACAATAATGAGCGGAGGTTGGAGAGTCAGAGGGATCCAGGTTTGTTCCTGGCTTTGCCACTTGCTAACTCAATGGTCTTGTGCCAGGCACTTCGCCTCTGGAGCCTCACCTGCTCCATCTGTAAAATAGGTATAATAGGACCACAGCTTGCGAGTGGGTCAACACCCAGCCTCTGCTCCTAACCAGTTTCCGCTCTCATTTAGTGGAAACCTGCTCCGAAATATGGCTGTATGTTGCCTTTTGTGGGAGAAATTTTATTCCTCACCTCAAACCCTGTGAAAAGAGCTTCAAGGGGACTGCTGGCCTTGGCACTTGACACTGGAACCACTGCAGTGTGTGCAAACTTGAGGAATCGGTCGGTGACCCAGAATGGAGAACATTCGAGCTGAAGAATTGTGGCTTGCAGAATGTGTCCATGGTGGGCAAGGAGAGAAAGCTCGTGAGAAAATGCCTACATTAGAATATGTGCAGGCAAAGACATCTGTGTATTTCTTGCAGACCAAATGTAGAGAGAGAAAGCCAGCCATGAGCTATCTTAAAGGGACTGTCCGGTACTACAAAGGGAGTCCCGGCTGTGAGGGACTCCTTGGAGAACTCTCAAAACCGGGGCTTGCAGAAGGAACATTGTCAGTTAAGGAGATTCCTGAGGCTGACACATCTTTGAGGAGCCCTTGGATGTGACCTAGGAAAAAGGGTCAGCTTTGAAACACTTGTCACGCCACAAAAGCAGCCCTAGAGACTGAGTTTCATACTTGGAGGATAAAGTCCTACATGCTTAAAATGGTTTATAATTACTCCTTCTCTGGCCACATTTCAATCCCTTTCTTTCACCAGGTGGACTAAACTTCCTCAGGTGTCTGAACTCACTTCTGGCTAGGCTGAGGTCTAGACTGGGACCTGTCTGGGAAGCATCTGGTTTTCTGAGTAATTCCTGTTCTGTGCAAACTGCTCCCAGGCCCAGGGGGTCATTAGCCAGTTAAAAATAAGATGCCCCTTATAGGAACAGTAGCTAATGAGACTCACATTATTCAATAAGAATTTGTGCCTATCTGCTGTATTAAGCAGGACCAAGATGGGAAATTCATGCCCAGCATTGATCACAGTGGCTTCCATGTTACCTGGCCTTAGCTTAAAGACTAACTTGAACAGAAGGAGCGCAAGAGGAGAAGGTGTGGATGGGAGAACAAGACTATGCTGTGACATTCTGAATGCACAGCAGTAAATGAGCTGTTGAAATGAAAATTAAGTGCTAAAGGCCCTGAGAGAACGGAAGGATCATCTTGTGCCTTGACAGTTTGGGATGAGCTTCGTACAGGAGTCCAGACTATAAAGACTGTCCTCAGGTGGCTATTGGAAAATGAAGCACCTGGGAATTCCATGCTTACAAACAGGAATGAGATCTAACTGGGGTGAGGGATTAAGGAGGAAAAGCTGGATTGGTGGATGGGGCTGGATCATGAAGAACACAGTGCCAGGATGATGGAGCCAAATGCCCATGGGAAATCCGTGTAGTCAAAGAATGATTTCTGAGTTAGTGTCTCAGTGCGTTAAAGCTCTCACTTTTTTTTCCCCCTCACACCAGACTGTCTCAAGACAAGGGAGTTAGAGAGACCGGGACTCTTTTTCACAAACCCTTGGGACACATTACTGACACATTTTGATTTTAAAATAAAATCTTTAGGGGAGCCTGGGTAGCTCCGTCGGGAAGGCATCCAACTTCAGCTCAGGTCATGATCTCACAGCTCATGAGTCTGAGCCCCGAGTTGGGCTCTGTGCTGACAGCTCAGAGCCTGGAGCCTTCTTTGAATTCTGTGTCTCCCTCTTTTTCTGTGCCTCCCCTGCTCACGCGCTCTCTCTCTCTCTCTCTCTCTCAAAAATAACCAAACATTAAAAAAAAATAAAATCTTTATGTTTAGATACAATTTTGAGCGCTTCAAAAGTTTTTCCTCTGTGGAGGCCAGGTAGACAGAGACGCTTGCCTAGGGATTCTGAGGGAGGAATGTAGGTTACATCTTCTGTCAGACTAGCATGTCAGCATAATGTATCCCCAAAGTACCACCGGTGATCTATCCAGCCACACACCCACTCACTCACCTATCACCTATTCTACCAGCCAACAAACGTTTTTTTGAGTGCCCTGCATGTGGTGTTCCATGCTGTGTGCCTTGATTTGCAACAATGAATAATGGGTTCTCTCTAGGGTGTCAACGAGTTGGGGTGGGGTAGATGAAAGAAGCATGGCAAAACTTTGATAATTGTCACAGCTGGGAGGTAAGTACTTGGGAGTTCATTATACCATTTCTCCTGCTTTTTGTTACCTTTGATGATTTTCCTAATAAAGTTAGATAACTGTCCCTTTTCTGAAGAAAGGAAGTTAGATTTGATAGATGCCTTTATCACAAGGGCAAGTTCGGCTTTGAAGTTATACCCAGGGTATTAGGAAGAAAAACCCTTGGAGCAGGGTGCAGAAAGTGTTCAAGAAATGCCTCCTGGTGGAGGGTAACTGTTCTCTAAAAGTACGTACTCATATTCAGTAAGGACACCAAAAACTACAGGCCTGACCTCACCTTAGGCTGCGTAGAGAAGGGCTACGAGATCCGGGTCAGGAGTGAGAAACTGGCTTCTACCACATTCCATCCCCTTATCTACCCTTTCTCTTTTCCCTTTTGCTTCAAGCCAGCTGAGGTAAGTAGATATTTAGATTTTGGGCAACACCTGAGCACCCACTATATATCTGCCAGCTGCTGTACCAAGGCTTTGGGTTCGATTCTGCGTACACCATTTTACAGAAGACGGAACCAAGAGTCCGGAAATTCCCCGAGGTGTGGGGGACGTGACACAAGCAGGCAAGAGCACTTCAGGAACCTAGTCCTTCCAACCCCAAGTCGTGGAAAATAGGTCAGAAACTTGGGATCAGGCAGCGACAGCTTTGTGGCTTTGACCAAGTCACCGGGCCTCACTCAGCGGACTCAATTTCTCCATCTACAAAAAGGGTACGGTAAAACCTTGTAAGGTTTTGCTTTTTTCTTTAAGGACCAGAGACCTTTAAACTGTCAAGATCCTGGCACGAAGGGAGGGCTCCATAAATGGCAGCCATCATTCTTGGACAAGTGCCGGCACATCCTGCGGGCGCGCCTCCCGCGGGGTCCCTCGGGACCGGCCGGGCCCGCCCCCGCGGCTCGGGTCTCGCAGCGCTCGCGGCAGGTGGCCCAGCATCTCCGTGCCCACGCCCCGAAGCGAGCGGGGAGCGCGGGCGGGTTGGATGACCGAGGTCCCCCCTGGAGGATCGCCTCCCTCCCTCCACACGCCCGGCGCAGGTGAGGTTTCCGGCCCAGGCCACGGGGACAGCGACCCCGAGGAGAGGTCGTGGCAGACAGCGCGGCCCGCGGCCGGGAGAGGGGTCCGGCGGGCACCCCCACCCTAGCCCAGTTTCACCCCAGGACCAACCCCGGCTCCGGGGCCCGCGGGCTGCGCGCTCTGCGGCTGCGAAAACCCGGAGAGGCGGATCGGAGCGCTCGCAGCCAACTCCTCCGCGGTCCGGCCGCCGAGCTGGGCATGCTCAGTGCGGCCGCCGCGCCGCCGTCCGCCAACTCGGAAGCTCGCGCTCCCGGGCCGTGGGGGCGAGAACGCCGGCGGCGGCGAGCCGGCGTCGCCCGCCGCCCCCAGATAGTGGCAAACTTCGCGGCGTCCCCGGAGCTCGCCAGGACGAGACTGATCTCTTCACAAATAAAAACGAATCCAATCCCCCCATCCCAGCCCGAATCATGGAGGCTGTGGCCGCCGGAGTGCCGCCGCCGCCGCTGCCGCCGGCCCCTGCCCACTAGCCGGGGACCAACAGGTAAACTGTTGTGGGGGGAGGGTGGGATGGGAGGAGGAGCTGCGGCCGGGGGGTGGCGACGGGCTGGAGGAGCCCGAGACGCCCGCGGGCTGGCTGCCCCCGTCGGCGCTCACAGCCCTCCCTCCTTCCCCCTTTTCCCCAGCCCCTAGAGGGGCAGCAAAGGGTTAAATCGGCCCCGCGCCACCGTGAGCACGGCCCCCTCCAGCCGCCGCGACCGCCAGCAGCGCGCCTCGGCGCCTGCCCGGAGCCGCCGAGGGGACTAGAGCCTCGGATGCGCCACCGGAGCCCGGCAGGCGTCTAGGAGGCACCGGCCGCTAACCCGCGCCCGCATCCCTGCCTCCCCCACCCCTCCAGGCCGCTCTCCCCCCGCCCCGGCCGGGTCCGCGCCCAGGTGGCGGGGTCTGCGGGGCGCGTGGCGGCGCGGGAAGGAACCCTGCGGTGGAAGAGGGGCGGGGGCGGGCTTCTCCGCAGTCTCTTCCCGGGGCTGGAGGGCCACCCTCCCGTTGGGCGAGCACTCAAGCCACCCGCCTAGGCGCCAAGAAAAGTTTTTTTTTTTCTCCCCGTGCCCCTCCCCCACCCCCCACCCCTTGTCCGGCTAGGGTGGGTTTGGGTCCATTGGTGAAAAAAGTCACACGTTCCCATCAGCTGCTCCTCCCCCTGGGGACAGGGTGGGGAGGGGGCGGGACGGGAGGCCGGCGCCGCGGGAGACCCAGGCGGACCTCCAGCCGCTCCGCCGCCACTGGAGCAGTGCGTCCCGGGGCTGAAGCGCAGCCGGGTGCCCGCCGAAGACTGCCCCCATCAGTGCGTGTCTGCGTGCCGGGCAGCGGCAGCATCCAACCTGCTTTATTCCTGCCTGCAGCGCCACAGCGAGCGAGCGAGCGAAGGAGGGGGAGAGAGGGAGTCTGTCTGCAAAGTGCTGCTCCCTGGTGCTCAGAGGCGGCTGCTCCAGCTCCAACTCTCATTCATTTCGCCGGTTAACATGAGAGATCATGGCCGCCTTCGGGCTTCTCAGCTATGAGCAGAGACCGCTGAAACGCCCCCGGCTCGGGCCGCCCGACGTCTACCCGCAGGACCCCAAGCAGAAGGAGGTGAGGGCGCCGGCGGCCTCCCCCGCAACTGGGGCCGTGCTCCGCAGCGCTGACCCGGGGCCAAGTTGGCCCAGCGGGCATCGCCGGCGCGGCGGGGGGAGGGCTGGGGAGGGGGCCAGGCGGCGGGGGCCGGGCTTGGGGGCCGGGGTACCCCCGGCGGCGGAGACCCAGCGGTTGTCAGTCGCTGCGCTCCACTGGGGCGCTCGCTCTCAGGGTGCCGGGTCGCTTCCCGGTTACCGGGCCTTGCACCGCGCCGCTGGGTGCTTCGCCGGGTTCCTCCTTGCCGAAACCCTCTTGCTTGCTCTCCCCCGCTTCTGCCTGCTTTATTTTTCTTCCCGCTGCTTCGGTAAATCCGCGTAAACTTTTTGAAAAATGTTGGAATGCTGCGCATCCGACACAGGTCTTACGTTTTGCGCCAGCTGAGCAGGGACGGAGGGGGTGGGGTGAGGGGGAGACCTTTTCTGTTCAAATTTTCCAGTTGGGAGTGGAAGTCATTTTTATCGAGGTGATAAATATTTCGCTCTTTGAACGTACTTCTTTCCGTATCCTCTTTTCCCTTTAAAAAATCGATATTAAGGGGAACCTGATTTTCGTCCCTAGAGGCGATTGGTTTAATTGCTGGAGGCTGTTTTGTATACGTAAAAGCAGACGGGTTACCTTGGAAGGGAAATAAGTCCCGGGATTTCTTATTTCTTTGAATGCAATTGGAGAAACCTTGACTCTTGCCTTAGGTACAGTAGCTTCAATGTCTAGAGTAACCATGACATTTTATAACCGTTTATGTGTTTGTCAGTAGTTAACAGGTAATTATGTAACAACTCTCCAGTTATAATGATCACCCTTGGCTACACAATTTGCCAGGGGATTTGTCTTTTTTTTTTTTTTTCTCCTTTTTTCTTTTTAAAGATCACCTGCTACCCAGCTGTGCTTTCTGACTTTGCCAGCTGCAGCCCACCCATCCTCTGTTTTCTTGGGCTAAAAACGAAGTGAGCACTTTGCAGAACTTCTTTCTGGGAATCTGAAAACTTCTCTATTAAAAGTTTGGAGGCCCACTGACACATCACAGAAGAGGCTTTGTAAAGAAGGCGTGGAGGGGTCCTTAAGACTTCCCTTTTGATAAATATATCTATTTCAGTAATGAAGAAGCTTCTTCTGGTTAAACTTCTGTTAATGTTTCTGAAAAATAAGGAGTGGCAATTTCTTTTAGAGGCTTAAGCACGTGAAATGTGTTTGAGAATCCTTGGAGTAGTTCGGTTTGAAACCGGCAATGTTTTACGGGTGGTTGCAGTTGAGGCTTTGCGCTGAGGATGGGTTGATGAGATCTTGGAGATTTCTTCCACACCCTATCCCCCCCTCCCCCTCCGGGGCTACTCCCACCCAGAATCAACTTGCGTGTTAAGGACTACAAATAACAGACACTAAGAACCAACTGTAAGGAAAGTTAGTAACTTAAAAAAATCCGTGCCAGGAAATTTTTAAAAGTTTTGGTGGGGACAGGAATACCGATTGGCCGATTTCGCTCATCTTGTACTTGATGTCTTGCTGCCTTTTCCAGAGGGTAGTGTAATTCATAGCATCTCCCTAGTTACGGCAGGGTCGTCTGGGATGCCACGTGGGCTTGTTAAGTGTTTATGCCTCGGGTCAGCACTCAGGATTGGGGCCTTGTGATTCTGGAAAAAAATTATATTTTCGATTTTAGGATTTTACAACATTTTATGGCATTCTAAAACTGGAAGCGACCTACGAGCCTATTTTGTATAACTTCCTTTTGACAAAGTGAAACTGAGGCCCAGGAAAGTTTGCCTGACTTTAATCCAGGTGTGTGATTTGAGAAGTAGAGGATTTGGACCACCAAACCTGTCTTAGGTCAAGACCAATACTGTGTTAATGATCGACGCTAAATTGTGTTATTCCGATATTACTCCCTTTCCCCCAAGACAGCCAATATTTCATCTCTTTGGAGCAGAGTCAGAGTTGCTTGTGGCTGTAGCCAAATTTGAGTACAATATGGAACAGGTGCTTGGCTGGTCTTGGGTGGTGGGGTGGTGAGCAGTGTTTCCCAGGCTGCAGTTATTTATGTACTGACTCAAGATTTCTTCCCTATCCCTGTATCACCTGTACTTTTATTCTAATGTTTTCTTTAAATTAATTTTTAAGAAACTTTTTGTTTCTTAGGAAGCAATATATCTGAAGTCATGAATTCTCACATTCATATACAATGCAAAATTTATAATCAAATCGTTATATGTGTACGTTAAGTTTTTATTTACTGGGTATTACGTATATGATTATACGTAAGAAAACAAGACTATAACTATTGAAACTTCAAAAAGTTTGTGCATTTAAGACCGCTGTTGTGTTCCATCAGGTATGTGTGCCACGTTGTGGGGAAATGCTGATGGAATGGAGGAAGTATGGGCTTCCAAGTTGGGCAGAGCTGGATTTGGGTTCTGCTTCAGCCTCTTTGCAGTTGTGTGGCCTTGGGCAAGTTGCATAACTTCTCATTTGTAAATTAGTAGAATTGTTCTATTCAGAAAACTTTGAAAACCCTGGCTACATTTGTGTGAGAAAAACCCTCCTCCTGGTGGAAGCTATTCTTATTACTACAGCTGTAACTTTTATTATTGTTAATGAGTGCTAGTAGGGTTCTGGAAAACAGCTCCCGGGAGATAGGGTGGAACCCTGGAGTGAAGGTCCCCTATGGAGAAGGAGGGTCGGGTGGGGAGAGCTGGGAGCTTGATCGGTTGACCACACTCTTTTGAGAGCTTGTCTGCGCATCAGCGCCCACAGGACTTTATTCTGTACTGTGTTAGAGTACTTTGTCTTCTGGAAGCCGACTGTCCTCAAGCCTTGAGAACAGAATCAGAAAACTGAGAGTCATCTTCGATTTCCCTTGTTTCCTTATACTCCATAATACGTCTATCGGGACATCTCGTCTCGTCCCGTTTCCAAATATATTTCCAGTCCATCGTCTCCCCAGTTTCAGTAATATGCTCGACTTCGTTTCTGCTTCAGGCTGACTCGTCTGTGTTCCTGGGCTCGTACACGTGGTGATCGGCCTGCCTGGACGATTGTCTGCCTATCCACTTCTCCCCGCCGCCATTGCACCCTGCTCTTCTCCGCTTAGCCTGTGGTTAGGAGGGTAGGCTCTGGAGCCAGTCTGGCTGGGTTTGAAACCTGGCTCTGCTATTTACATCCTCCATATTCTCTCCATGCCTCAGTATCCCCTCTGGTAGAGCAGGGGGTGAGAATGTTGTCCACTCCATAGTCCTGTTGGAAGATTACATGGGTGATGCAGGTAAAGCATTTAGACCAGAGTCTGGCAGAGATTTGACGCCCAAATACAGTCAGAGCCTGCCTCTTCTTTCAGGTCTCAGCCTGGTGACTTTCTCAGAGCCCTTTCTAGTATAAGCATATAATTTGTAATTTCGCATTTACTTGTGTGCTGCCATTTGCCACTAAAGGGTCAGTTTCGTGAGGGCAGGGATGTGTGCTGTTTTAGGCATCACTGAAGTGCCCGTGCCTAGTGTAGTTAGTTTCTGGGATCCCGAGGGCATGAATATTTGGAATATTGTAAGGACCTTTGGGTGAATGAAAGTGGGAATGAATAAATAGAAAGGAAATCTGGTGATTGAGGGGTGTTAGGGAAAGTCTAGTTTAAGGCAGAAATTCGCCTTGACATCTAAGCTTGGAGGTGACAAGGCTGAAAGCTAAGTTAAACCCTAAAAGTAGGAAGAAAGAGGAGTTTACCCTGGAGTAGAAGAGGAGGCTGAAACAGCTGAATAGTAAATATTTTCAGGAAGTCAAATTAGTTAGAAAAATAGTTTGGGTCAATAGTGGGATTTCTAGGCATGAAGAGCTATAGGGCCCCACCGGCAGGGGAGATGGGGGTGCAGGGGGAATGGCCTGGTGTGCAGAGACTGCCCAAGGACAAGTACAGTAAAACTTGGGAGGGCAGGGGAAGGAGTGGAGGGAGTTAAGGAAGGTGGGTGGTGGTGGCGGCGGTGTTGTCTGCATGTGGATAACCGGAGCAGCTCTTGTCAGGCTTGACCTATCCAGATCACCTGTAGGGCTTGTTAAAAAACTGATGGCTGGGTTTTTCAGATTCTGTAGTCCGGAGCCAGGGCCCCGTAATTTGCGTTTCTAACAAGATACCTGGTGATCTGTCTGACGGCTGCTGGTCCAGGCCCCACTCTGGACCATGACCCAGAGCCAAGGCATCCGCTTCTGCAGAGGCTAGAGACTTTCTGCCTGATGCAGGTGGGGCAGGACTAGACATCTGTGTGCGGCTGAAGTTGCAGTACTTGGGGTTAGCAGCCAGCTCAGCCAGCGACTGATGGGCTTTTCGCAGACGTGTCCTTTCTTAGATGAAAGGGAAGTCAGGAAGTCTCAGTCCCCCTCTAATGGCTTTCCATTACACTTGGAACAAAGCACAGACTCCATCCCTAGGCCTTCAAGGCCCTACCATCTGGTCCTTGCTCACTTCTGCAACCACTAGCTAGACCACCTGGCTCTGAGGCCTGGCTTCATCACTTACTGCCTTTTGAGTCCTATCTCCTTTGTGGAATGGGTCTCATATTTGTTCCTATTATGTGGGGTTGTTGGAAAGGTAAAATGAGATCTGAACCATGTCTGGCATGCAGTGCACAGTTCAGGCCACTACTATTGGTATTACCCCTCCCTTTTTAAAGGATCTCAGGACTTTTCAATGTATTGATAATATCATAAGACTCTGTCCTTTAAGATCTGGCCTCTCGGCTTTGAGTCACCCTCCCTGACTTGCTCGTTCTCCTCTTGGCTGTGCGGTGGGACCACACAGCTAGGTGCTCTCCTTCCAACAGGCTCAACTCTCTTGTGTCTGTGTTTCGGTCCCTGACTGCCCCTGCAATCATGTTTCCTGTCATTTGTCCCTTAGAGACTACTCCCTTTCAAGGAAGCCTTCCTTGTAACCCATCTTTGCTCATCCTTGCTAGCTCATTATCTTGTGTCAATAAGTTTTGCAGTGCTGGTCACTGTCTGAAATGGTTGCAGGTTTTCTCCATAGTCTTCCACAAGAGAGTGTAGACTGTATGAGAGCAGGGTCTTGTCTGTGGTGTTGACAGTTCTGAGCTGCCTAGTGCCTGGCATTAGACTAGGTGCTCAGTAAACAGTTCTTGCAGAAATTAATAAAATGCAGAAAGAACTCTTAATGTGCAGTTGTATTTATAACATCGAACTGCCCCAATGCTTGTTTTATTTTGGCAAAGCCTGTTTTCTTGTTAGCATCTAAAACTCTTAAAACACATTAAATGCTTATTTTAGAGACAGCTGGGGGAGATGGGGTGAGGGGAGGTGAAAATTTGTTTCTTTATAATCTTTGAGAGGGAGGGTGTTGATGAAGTTAGTTGCCTAGGAAGAGAGGACAGGTTGACCAGTTGCCTGGGGGACCAGAACAGAAGGTTAGGGGAAAAGCTTCCTCCTGAGATTAATTGGCTGGCTGCATGGCTCCTTCATAGACCTCCCTGAATACCAGTGTTCTGGGAGGAATATCTGTGTGTTTAACTCTGGTCTCATGAGACTCTTAGGCCAGAGTCAGCATAGGAAACACTGGGTCAGAGGCCCTGCTACTTCCTGCTGCTTACAGAAGTTTTGCTACCCAAACTTTGTGGCCAAGGAGTAGTAACTCAAGTGGCTGTCATTTCTCAGGGTCTGCTTAACACCTGCAGCGGAATCGGCAAAGATGCTTGTTAAACATGCAGATATACTGCCCCACCTCAGACTTGCTGAGTCAGAATTTCTGGGAAGGAAGCTGAGGAATTTGCATTTTAAACAAGCTTTCCAGGTGATTCCTAAATACATCATTTGAGAACAGTTGCTTTAGTTTGTGTCTTTATCTGTAGAAAATGTTGTAAACCAGACCCCTTCATTTCCTACCTGCTTCCCACTCTTCCATGTATTACAATCTTTAGACAAATATACCGTTTGAAGTATTAGTACCTTTTGATACAAAACAGTGAGATGAGTTTGGCCACTATCCCCCCACCCCACCCCCGAAGTTCTGTTCTAATGACCACGGTTTCCAGCATAGGCTTGTTTTCTATCTGCCGTATAGTTAATAGCAGAGTAGAATGCCCTGCCTTGCCCTTGAAATATTCACAGCTCCCTCCTGTGTGCACTTGGCTAAACTGGGGCTTAGGGGAGCAGGTCTTGCTTTGTCCCATAAGGATGTCCTTTGACCTTGTTCAGGGCAGCGGAGTTTTATGATTGGCTGTTGGCCTGGACTCTCAAGCGGGCTCTTTGGGGATTCATGTAAAGCCATTAATTTCGGGTACAGCCACCGTCTTTTGTTAGCCTGTCGGGTTTTTCACTTAGGCTGGTGACTGTGGTGATGACATGTGAAGTTCGAGGACCACAGAGTGAGGTCCGGAAGGCAAACTGTGTTCAGTGAGCACTAGGTAGGAGAGGATGAGGATGAACAGTCAGCCAGGATTGTAGTTCAGCCAGTGCCTTTGGTGGGCGTGTGCATATACACATGAAAACAAAGCGGAAGTAGGAGGGAGTAGGTGGAAGTGGAAACTCCAAGAATTGTGATGTATTTCTTCCGCAGTTTTCCCTTAATGAAGTTCTGCATCCCACTTATGAGACTTTTGACTGACTAGGAAGGAAGTAGAGAAGTTGGAGGGGTCTGTAAGAATGAACATGATTAAAGTTCTCTTTAGCAGTCTTCTCTGAACAGTGGTGAAAGGATTAGTTGACTTAGAAGAGCTGACCTCAGGGTGTGAGTGGGGAAAGCCACGTGGAGGGAAGAAGTCCAAGGGCAGTGTGGAGGGAGGTGCCTACCGCCTACACATTCCTCCCTGAGAAGGGAACATGGAAACACTTGACTTTTAATTGTCTTTAGATAATGTCTGAAGCTGGCGATGGTGACAAGAAAGTTCATTATACTATGCTCTCTATTTCTCTGTGTTTTGGGAAATTTGCATAATAAAGAAAAATGTCATTATATTACAAAATAGCATGATTTCTACCAAAAATTTGTGTCTACGTAATATAGAAGGATTATCACCCGCATGCAAACAATTGTTGTCTCTCAAGGATGGGATTAGAAGTGATTATTTTCTTTTTGTACTAATATTTATTCCAAACTGTGAAAATAAATGTGTATTGCTGTTGTCATTGGAGGAAATGGCTTAGTGATTAGGTAACTTTACAGGAGCGGGTCTTTGTTGTTGGTTCCAAACTAAGATAGAACCCCTTCTGCTGATGCGTAGGCAGAGGGGTCTGGAGAGGTGTAGATTTAGTTATGTATGCACCCGATGCCACCAAAAGTGTGGCGAGGTTGGGGTTAGTAGGGCTGTTTGCTTGAGCATTCCGGCTCTGTCTGCCCCTCGAACTGTGTGATTTGGGGTGCTGTGTCATTTTCCTCACCTATGAGTTGGGGAGAATCCCTAATCATCCAGATTGTTTTATTTATTCATTTTTTCTTTAAAAATTTTAGAAAATGTTTATTTTTAAAAGCAGGCTCCAGACTCTGAACTGACAGCACAGAGCCTGATGCCGAACTCGAACCCATGAACCATGTGATCATGACCTGAGGAACGTTGGACACTTAACTGACTGAGCCACCTAGGTGCCCCTGTTTTTTTTTTAAGTTTCTTTATTGAGAGAGGGAGAGAGACAGAGAGAATCCCAAGCAGGTTGCATGCTGTCAGCGCAGAGCCCGACTCAGGGCTCCATCTCAACAAACCACAAGATTATGACCTGGGCGGAAATCAAGACTGGGACCCTTCACCGACTGAAGCACCCAGGCGCCCCTCATCTACATTATTTTTAAATGAAGGAGCATGGGGTGCCTGGCTGGCACAGCTGGTTGAGTGTCCAGCCTGGACTCAAGTCCTCTCACAACGTTCATGAGTTTGAGCCAGCCTCAGGTTCTCAGTTGTCAGTGCTAAGCCCTCTTCAGATCTTCTGTCACTTCTGTCTCTCTGCCCCTCTCCTACTTGTGCTCTCAAAAATTAACCTTAAAAAAATGTGAAAAAATCATAAGCTTAAATTGTTACCAGATGTAACATATAAATTCAATGGTGTGCTGGAGCAGGTGTCTACCAACTGATTATTAAAATGTTAAGAATTTGATTAGCTGATTCGTATATCATGTTGGTAGCTTGAACTCTGGCATAATACGAGTATTTACACCAAGGAAATGGGCAAATGTTACAGGTTAGGTGTTTTCTTTTCTTTTTTTAATTAATGTTACTATTTGAGAGAGAGAACGCAAGCACGCACGTGTGTACGCACAAGCATGGGAAGGGCAGAGAGAGGAGGAGACAGGATCCGAAGCAGGCTCTGGGCTCTGAGCTGTCAGCACAGAGCCTGACATGGGGCTCGAACTCACAAAACTGCGAGATCATGACCTGAGCTGAAGTTGGACGCTTAACTGAGCCACCCAGGTGCATCCCCCCCTTCGTTTTTTTAAAGGTAGTTGTTAAACATTTATCAGCATACTATTTGGGTGTATTTGTATTTGGCACTTTGTTGACTACTAGATTATCATTCTTATCCTGGGATTCCTTAATCTGCTTCCCGCAAAAATTTTTTTTTTCAAAGCCAGACCCTCATTTACTTAACCTAACCTGCCTTGCAGCTTGGAGGGAGCATATGACTTAATTTTGGCTAAAGAGATTTGATGGAAATCTACCTTAGGGTTTCTGGAGAAGAATTTATTCTCACTGAAAAAAGTGCAGGCACAGGAGGAGATGACCTCTCTTAATGCCCTGATAGCTCCTTAGTTTTCTATCTTTGGGAAAGTAATTAAAGGATATGATTCTTGGAGCCAGGGCATCTGTCTTGTGACCATGAGGCAACAAGCCTATGAATGAAAAGCCAACACATGAGGTGGCAGTTGAGTAGCTTTATGAAAATTATGAAGCTACTGAACTGATCTTAGGACCACCTCTCCCTGGACTTCTTGTTAAGTAAACAATAGATATCCCCATGGTTCAAGCCATTTTGGACCAGTCATCAATTTCCTGCAGCTGGAAGCATTCTAATGTTGTCATTTATATATTGGCACCTGAAATCATCACAGCCTGAGCCCTTCCTTCTGTTTGTTTATTATTTATTTTCTCTCTCTCCAGAGAGTGCACATCCCAGAAGTCTCCTACTCTCTGGCTTAATGGGTGTATAGCAAGGGACAGAGAGCGCCTGTATCTTGTGTGTTAGGCAGTAAATTCTGCCCCATGCCTATCAGAAGCTTAGAGGAAGTGGAAACGGCTTCTTTATTTCCATCTGTGTCAGACGGCGTTGAGGCAAAAGGAAGAAAACCTGACCCCTTTTGTTTGGAGAGGAAGATTCTATGGGGTCTATGCCATTTTTTGGGGAAACATGTTTGGAGCTAGAAGGAAACTTACAGATGGGTTGTTCTCATTTAACACAAAAGGAAATTGAGTCCCAGAGAGGTTAAAGTGACTTGTTAAGGCAGATCTGGGCCAAGCACTTGAGTGCCCTGATTTGTTCTTGCAACTTTTCTTGGCCTCCCCTCTGTACACAGCCTTTGCTTCTGGTAAACACCCTCACGTTGCCCTTGCGTTGAGAATTATTCTGTATTTTGGGGCACCTAGTATCTGTGAGAGCTGGGGACCGTAGAACTCACTATTTGCTCTTAGAGGTTGCCAGAATCTTAATGGGGTCTCTGGGCCGAGGGAACAATTTATGTTCGAAGCTCGAGAACTCTTTATGTTTGTTGGTGGAGGGTTCCCAGCTAATTCGTGGCCTCTGGTGTAGATAGCTCTGGCATTGGCATTGGCATTGGTATGGTGGGCGCTGTGTGTTCTTGGTGGAGATCCTCCTGTATTTCTGGTAAGCTCTCGCAGAGATACAGACAGGTTGTACCAATTGCCTGCTTCCAGGGAGCATACTTGTGTTCTATATGAATGGATCCTCCTTAGTTATGACCTGCTGTGGATCTGAGGAGAAAGAGTTAGCTTTTAGATTTTATTTTCCATGTTTTGAGGGAAACGTTGCTACACGTGCCGAACAAATTCAGCCATTATTATTGAGCACCTTGTAGGCCTTTTGCCAGCTGGGGGATTAGAGCCTAAAACTCATTTTCTATGTCCCCTGCTTTGAGCACAGCACATGGCCCCTACCTAGGACTCAACTTTTTTCTATGAGTAAATGGAACAATAAACAAATAGTAGGAGCATTGGTTCTGGGCCCCCAAAGACTTCAGTATTAGAGTAGTGGTTTTCATTTGAGGGTGATTCCCCCTTCCCCTTACGGAAATTGGCAGTGTCTGCGGAAATTTGGGTTGTTACAACTCTGTGTGCCTAAGTGCATGTGCATGCTGCTACTGGCATCTAGTAGGTAGAAGCCAGGAGTGTTTCTGACATGCTCTAATACTCTGAACCCTGTCCCCCCTGCCTCCCCCCCCCCCCCCCCCCCCCGCCAGGATTATCTGGCCTTAAATGTCAGTAGTTCCAAGCCTGAGAAACCCTGGTCTACAGGAAGTGATAGAACTGTAACTAAGGAATACAATGTTTCAGATGCTGTTTGAGAGGAATGTACAAAGTGCTGTGGAAACAGGAGAGAGTGACCCATATATATATATATATATTTTTAGGGACCTACTAGAAGAGATTTTTGAGTCTGGGACTTGAAGGATGTGTAGGAGTGGATGGGGCTGAGGATGTGGAAGAAAATTAATTTGGGGGAAGAGGGAGCTGCTTGTGCCAAAGGCCAGAAGGAATGTGGGATGGGCCGTGGGCCTGAGGCGTGGTGTGGGATATGCTGGGGGAAGCCGGGTTGGTGTGGGAGAGAAAGGTGAGATCGAGCGACAGGGCCCTTTGCTGTGTTCAGGCGTTAGGATCTCACAGCGGAGGTGGCAAGGTGCCATTCCAGGGTGGGAAGTTAAACGGGTGAGATCGGAGATGACTAATGTTGGTAGTTTGAGGGGACAGTGACTCTGAGGGTCTTATTGAGGCAAAAAGACTGACTAGCCAGGTGATCACTGACATTCCATTTCCAGGGGTGGATGGATTATTTTCTAGCAGCTGCCGTTACAAGTTTCCACAGACCAGGTGGCTTAAAATAACGGAAATAGATTCTCTCGCAGCCCTGGAGGCCACAAGGCCCAACGGAGCATTGGTGGGGTTGCGGAGCATTGGTGGGGTTGCGCTCCCTCTGGAGGCCCTAGGGGAAAATCCTCCCTTTCCTCTTCTAGCCTCTCTTGGCTCCAGGGTTCCTTGGCTTCTTTGTGGACATCCAGTCTGATTTCCGCCTCCACCTTCATGTGGCCTTCCCTGTGTCTCTTCTTTGGGTGTGCCTTGTATGGACACTTGTTGCTGCATTTAGGGCCTGCCTGGGTAATCCTAGGTGATCGCATCTCAAGGCCTTTGACTTCATTACATCCGTAAAGACCACCTTCCAAAGTAAGATAACTTTTATAGGTCCTGGGATTTGACGTGGGTATCTTTTAGGGGGTCCTTTTTTTTTTTTTTTTTTTTTTTTTTTGCCAACAGGGCTTGAGAAGGAGGAGGAGAGGATTTAACAGACTATTTGGGTGGCAGAATTGATAAAGTGGCTGTGTGAGGTGAGAGAGGAGTACAAGAATATGCCCACATTTTTAGCCTAGATGAGTGGTTCGCAAACTTTCTGATCTTAGGGCCCCTTTATAATCTTAAACATTGTCGAGGAGCCCATGGAGCTTTTGTTTATGCAGGCTGTATCTTGATATTTACTTTACGAGAGATTAAAACTGAAAAAGTTTAGAAGTTCATATCCATTAACTGTAATAATGTGTCTTGTTAAAACGTTTTTTGTGAACAGTAACTTTTGTTATGGTGGCATTGTTTTACATGTTTGCAGATCTCTCTACCATCCAGAGTCTCACATCTGGTTCTCCATTCAGTCTCTTCCAATATGTTGTTTTGGTTGAAAGAGATGAAGGAGATTTGGCCTCACACGGATGTGTGGTTGGGAGGTTCTTGGGAACCACAGAGGACTTGGACCTGCAGAACCGCTGGCTCACGCAGTTGGGTAGGTAGATGGGTGGTGGTCCTGAAGCCATCATGCCACAAGAAACCCAAGAACTTACGTATTTGTTTTCCAAGGGTGGTGAAGGTGGGAGTGGAGAGAATGAGATAGTTTCTGAATGTTTTCAATCTGAGATAACTCGTGGGATTCCAGGTTGAAAAGTGTAGTCGGGGAAGCCAGGTATTCAGATTTGGGTGTGTAATGTGTATGGATATTTCAAGTCATGGCTGGGATTACCTGTTGAGTGTGAGAGTTGGAGAAGCCGGCTAAGGATGGAACTTTTCAGGGCTGTACATCCTGGAGAGGGCACTGGTTAGGGAGATGGGTATAGGGTGATGGGTGGCCCAGTGGGAGAGGTAACATAGGGTGAGGTTCCAGCTACTTTGGTGGCCTCTTAGTTTGGCAGTTTCTCTCCTCAGGACCTTTGCACATCTGCTTCCTGCTCCTGTCTGGTTGCTTATTCTCTTTATCCCTGAGAAGTGCTTGTTTTCTTCTCAGCACCATATGTGTTTGATTGCTTCTTATCTGCTCTGTCCCCCAACCAGTAGAAGTTCCATGAAGCAGGGACCATTTTCACCCCCCCCACTGATCATCAGAAGTCAGGAGAGGGTCTGGTATATGGTAAAAGTTAATTACATATGTCTTGACAGGATCTGGTATTATTATTAGCCAGTCATTATTAGCCAGTGGTTATTAGAAGTCTAGTACAGGCATGGGGATACCAGGAAGCATAAGACATGGTTTCTACTCTCGAACGTCTTTGGAGGGTGATACTCTTGTTCACACTGGGCGGTAAAGTCACTGAAAGTTTCAGTGGGGTGGTGGCAACAGATGAGGGATTGGTCAGTTTTTTTGAGGGATTAGAAAAGTCTTCAGGAATGGGGTGTTTTCCAGATGACAAGGCCTTCCGAACAGATGGTATGAGGAAAGGCACAGAGATGGGAAATAGGACATGATCGTCAGGTCAATTGCAAATAGTTCAATAAGGTGAAAGTATATTGAATCTATAAACTTGAACATGTCTATAGAGTTTTTGGGACATTGAGAGAGAAGTAGATCTTGAAACTCCTGGAGAGAGAGGGGATATCTGTTGAGCGAGATTGACTTTGTCCTGGGGCCAGGGGATTGAGGTCCCAAAGGGAGTGACACCTTATGCATAGTGTTAAAGATTACTGCCTCTGAGAAAGAAACGGAGGCAGGACTTACGTGGGGCTCCCTGTTTATCTTGAATTTTCTATAGGCATTTTCAGAGTCAGTTTTAATGTGCGAAGATTTTCCTCAGCAGGAACAAACAGCCTTCAACCCACATCCAGTGTGCCACAGCTTAGCTATGCAATTGCTGCCTTGTCAATTAAAATTTGGTAGAATTCGCTGCTTTCCTTTTCCAGCCATTTCATTCATGGATTAATCTAATGAGGTTGTTGAGATTAGGACATTGGCAACAGTGAAGAACTAATAAAAATGTATTTTGTCTGAAGTGTCATGGGATTTTTTTTGTTAAGATACTGGTTTACATAGAGGTATGGAGGACCTATCAAAATTATGTCCAAGGCATTGCTAAATGATTTATCTTTCTCCTGAGTTTTGTGAGGAAGATTAATATTGACATTGCTCAGTGTTTTTAAATTTATTTATTCTATTATTTATTTATTTTTTTTAGAGAGAGACTGAGCAGAGGCAGAGGGGAAGAGAGAGAGAGCATCCCAAGCAGGCTCCATGCTGAGCTTGGAGTCCGATGTGGGGCTCTATCCCAGACACCGTTTTTTTTTTTTTCTTTTTTTTTTTTAAGCTCAACACAATGCTATGTTGGCAGTATGGAAAATACTTTTGGGGTCAGAGCTGTTTTTACTCCTTGGTCAGTTTTAGACTACATGTCAGCTCCCTCTTAGAAAAAAAAAAAGATTCTTTATGAATTGGAGATACTATTTACATTTTGACTACTCACATGAAATCTGCTTTTAAGTCATTATTAAGTAATCAAATGTTTTTGAAGTTATATTTTCATTTACTTAGTACTTGATACATACCTCCCACTGAGCTAGGTGATGTGGGGGTGTAGAAAAGAAATAGAAGCCTGCTTCTGTCCCCTCTAGAACACTGCTTCTCAAAATATCTGTGTTGAGGGACCAGTTTTTTTAAAATTAATTTTCAATCTGTTGCAGACTGATAGAAATATGATTAAAATGAATTACTAGAAAAATACAGCTCGAATGTAGAGGCAGTGTCAAATCGCTGTAAAATTTTCCAAGCACTTTTAGTTTTTGCAACTTTCTCTTTGAGGGCCAGTAACAGCTGTGGACCGCACTGCTCAAGAAATGAACAGCTGGAGGCGCCTGGGAGGTTCGGTTGGTTAAGCGTCCAACTCTTGGTTTTGGCTCAGGTCATGATCTCACCGTTTGTGAGTTCGAGCCCCATACCGGGCTCTGTGCTGACAGGGTGGAGCCTGCTCGGAATTCTCTGTCTCCCTGTCTCTCTGCCTCTCCCCCCCCACATGCTGTCTCTGTCTTTATTAAAATAAATAATCTCAAATAAATATTAAAAAAATTAATGTCTGGGTCACTGACCCACATAAAACATTTAGAAAATGACTGGTGTATGAATTTATTTTAATTGAGGAATATTCCGTATATTCCGTATATAATCCGTATATTCAGTGTGGTGTATGAGGTGCCACATTGAATCATGATAGCTAGTGTTGATGGTGTTGGTTATCCTGAGTGCTTTACAGATTTGGTTTTATGCCAGTCTCACAAACTGCTCTGAGGTGAGCGCTGTTAATCTCCTTTTTACGGATGAAGAAACTGAGGCACGGGGTAGGAGGTGGGCTTTCTGAACTTTCTCGAGGTTGGTTAGCTGCATAATGATGGAGTTGGGAGCTGGACTTCTGAGCCCATGCTGTAAAACTATTATCTATATATAGTGAGGCTAAAAATGCTGCATGAGTTCCGAAAAGAGGATTGGAATGCTTGGAGGTTTCAGTGGAGGGGGCAGGGTGTGAATGAATGGGGACAGGTCGCACCCTTTCATAAGAAAAAGCCGAAGGTGGGATGAGTAGTGAGGTAGAGGGGAAGAGAGGGTTAGTGCCTCCGAAGACCAGCCTTGGAGTCCTGGCAGGTGGGGCTGTGGGGGGTGGTGAGGAGCTCACGTGGCCCGGCTGTCGGATTTATCTCACTAGCTCATGCCTAATAAATCTGGTGGGAGTCCGGGAGGCTGTGAGGGAGGTGGCTGTAGTAACCAAAGCATGAAGTAAAAAGAGCCCGCCTGATCAGGGCTTTAAATAGGACTGGACAAGAAGAATTGGCAGTTGGTGGCAAATTGGTCAAAAGAAATGAGAGGAATGTGGAAAACGCTCAGATTTCTTGGACACTGTTCAGCTACGATGGTAGGTCCTGTTGCTGGAGGACCTCGAAGTGACATTTTTGTGCTGTCTTTAGTGATACATGTGATGGGTATCTAGAATTACTTGATTGCCAAGTGGAGTGAATGTTCAGATGCCCGTCCCTGTTCACCCTTTGACTTCAGGCCTGAACTGGTTTACTAGGTCTTACGACTCTAAGGGCCTGGGGAACTGTGGTTTATACTGCCTGTCCCACGCTTTAAATCTTGCCTTCAGTACCTGTTACTTACCTCCTCCCGGGCTGCTTTAGTGGTGGTTAATCACCAGAATTGCTTGGAAGGTTGGCTAGGCTCCTTGGAAGAAGTGGGAATGAGTAATCCTCCTGAAAATAAAAAGGGTGGAGGCTGAGAGATATTAACAGAGGTTAACTTTGAGACAACTTTTTCAGAGGTGGACTCCTGGGACATTTGTTTACTTGGCTCAAAATAGTAGGTTAGGCTCTCTGTTCCCCAGTAATTGACCTAAAAGAAATGGACAAAATTGCCGCCATTACCAACAACAAAGAGAAACCCTCAGTCCCTCTTCCTTCTCTTCCAGGCAGAGAGAAGGATGATGTGCAGTGTCACTTAATTTTTCCTACACCTATTTTATCCCTTTCACCTGGAAAGTGTTTTTCTTTTTTTATGGGTCAGCAATTCATTTGGTAGAAATTGCACAACCCTCCTTCCTATAGGTGTGTGCCTAGCATGGGGCCAGGGACGCAATTAGGTGTGGGGTAGAACGATAAACAAAAGGGGTCAGGTTAGGGGGTAAGTGTGAGTCACTTCACTGGACAGTTAACTTCAGAGGACAGAAACCATGACTTGTGTTTATGTTTTCTGCCCTCAAGTCACCTAGCACAGTGGGAGGCAGATTCAGTGCTAAGTGAAAAATATGATCGACAGAAAGAGTTTCCCCAGATGTGATCGCGATGCAAGAATTGCGACTTACCTGATCAATGGGGGCTCTAAAGGCAAACTGTCTTTTGAGGCTGCCTTCAATACAATGTTGGGTGGGATAAACTACTGGACACCTTAAGTCCCCTTTTCTCCTTTATGATTATGCAAATTTAAAAGTTCAAGTGTTTTCCTCTGGCAGTTTTCTTACAGAATTTCTGAGAGTTACATCCAGGTGTTTGGTATTGGAAGATGACATGCATTTGAATGTGATTTGAATATGAATTAATAGATACAATTATTTAGATAAGAGCGAAATAAATGCTAAGTATATTTAGATATAATTTGAATCAAAGACCCTCCCACTTTAAAATGGGGGAGGAACTGCCTTGCTAGGGCACTTACGGGAGGGCAGGGGCTTTCATCATAAGGAATCCTCACCTTTGAGGACTGCATGTGTTCAACGCATCATCCTTGTGGACATTTCGCTCCAGTTCACTCGCAAGTTACTGATCACGTGTATGATTTGGGCCTTTCTGTGCTGGCCATACAAATGATTCATAATTATAATGACGATGATGATTCGATTTTTTAAAATAGTGTGTACCTGTCACCCTGTTGAGTGCCTGACATGACCATCACCTATTCTTTACAGTGGGCCTGTGAGGTCAGTGGAGATGGGTCCATTTCACAGAAAAGGAAGCCTGGATTCCAACTTAGGTTTGCTGGAACCACACTGTTCTCAAAGATGTCATTGTTTTGCGAAACACATTGCCCCTACCGGGGACCTGATCCTCATGGCCACTCAAGCATTTCATTTCTGTCCACCTTTTGGCCTCAGTTTCTCGCCTTATAAACTGAGGAACTATCCTGCCTAAGTCCCTTGTTTACGAAGATGAACACGAATGTGCTACTTAATGGCCAGAGAGTGGTGGTAGTATTACCATGCTTTTCTTTCCTACTCTTTGTGCCTGCTACTGTGTACCAGGTGTGAAGGACTTGCTGTTTTGTGTTGAGCTCATATCCTTTGGTTTCTCGTGGGTCCCCATAGTTACTGATTGATGGCCTGCAGGTGTGGTTTGGATGGGGTAAATATTAATAGCAATGTAGATGAGGGTGGAGGTAAAGAGCTGAGTTTCAGATGTGGCTTTGATGCAAATGTGGCCCTGGTGTTGGAGATGTTGGGGAGGGTGGGGGAAGTGCTAGGTTGCCTTTTTGGGGAGTCTTGCATCCCTTAAGTCAGTTCTGCTCCTCCCTCAGCCCTCTTCAGAAGGCTAGTGGCATTTTGGCTGCAATCGGGGATCCTCCCTTGGCCCCCCCCTCGTTTTTTTTTTTTTTTTTAACTTCTCACACAGGCATTATGTGACACCTCACTTAGAGGAGATCCAAATTAATCAGTCCCTATTTCTGTGGTGTGGGGCGGGGTGGGGGCAACCAGGGTGTCCACTTACGCAGAGCCAAGTGACGCTGCTTTTCTCAGCTATTGTAGACTCTGCAGTGGTGGTCCTCTCCTGCATCCTGATGTTTGAGGGTGGTCTTGCCATGAGGGTTAGCTCAGAGCTTCCCACCCCTTTCCCTACTGGTGTGTTCAGCTTCCTAGGGCTGCCCTAACACCTCACAGACCAGATGACTTAAATCTAGGGAAATTTATTTTCTTGGAGGCTAGAAATCCTCCTTTTGGGGGGGGGAGGAGGGCATACCTAGAACCCTCTAGGGGAGGATCCTTCTTTGCTTCCTCCAGCTTCTCGGAGCCTCAGGCATTCCTGTGCTTAAGCCCCTAGCTCCACTCTGCCTCTTTTTTCCCAGTCCTTTCTCCTGTAAGGACACCAGCCATCTCGGATCAGGACGCGCCCTACTTCAGTGTGCCCTTAACTTAATTATAACTGCAAAGACCCTATCTCCAGATATTACCCTAAGCCCAGGTTCAGGGTTTAGGACTGACCTATCTTTTGGGGTGCACAAGTCAACCTGTAACACCGTGCCTATTAGGCCCATCTAGATGCTTTTCTGTACATCCCTGGTTGGTCTGGTACTAGATGTTTGTCTTTTGGGTCCTGGTTCAGGAGGTCCTAGGTGTCTCTTTCTGTTTTCTTGGGAACTTCAAGCCATCAGCCACCTCCCTTTTCTTTTTTTTTTAATGTTTTTATTTTTTATTTTTGAGAGAGAGAGAGTGCAAGCAGGGGAGGGGCAGAGAGAGGGAGACAGAATCTGAAGAAGGCTCCGGACTCCGAGCTGTCAGCACAGAGCCCTATGTGGGGCGCGAACTCAGGGACTGTGAGATCATGACCTGAGCCGAAGTCGGTTGCCCAACCGACTGAGTCACCCAGGTGCCCGCTCCCTTTTCTCATCTTATCTTCAACCATTTCCTTCAGTGATTTTTTTCTGGTGTGGTTAAAACATGCACAAACCCCCCCCACCCCCCACCCCCGTCTTCTATCTGCTACTTCATGGCTCCATTTTCCCATTTCTCTCTGCTTTCTTTGAGCTTTCCCAAAAGCATCTTGTGTGCTGTCTCCTTCACCGCACATTTCTTCCTCTGTTCTTTCCAGGCTGGCTTCTTTTGTCTCCATCGTTGCACCGACACCCTTCACTGAGGTCACAGGTGACAGCACATTCCCAGTAGCACTCACTCCTCCTTGATCTCTGCTGGTGAAGCGACGTCTTCTCTCAGCTTCCGTTTCTCTTCTCTGGTACCTTCTCCGTCTCCTTGATGGCTTTTCCTCTCCTACCTGGCCATTAAATTATCAACACTGGATTTTCTGTGGGGTCCGTCTTAGATTCCGGTCTTTTCTCACTTTACCCTCTCCATGGGTTATCTCAGCCATCGCAGGCCTCAGGGACTACCTATATGCAGACAACTCACAACTTTACAACGCCAGCCTAGACTGCTCTTCGCTCTAGACTTGTATATTTAAGTGCCTATAAAAACATTTTGTCTTGTTTGCTACCTCAAACTTATGTCTAAAACAACTTGTGGAACCGCCTGCGTGGCTCAGTCAGGTTAAGCGTCTGACTCTTGATTTTGGCTCAGGTCAAGATCTCACGGTTGGTGGGTTTGAGTCCCTCGTTGGGCTTTGCGCTGACAGAGCCTGCTTGGGATTCTTTCGCTCCTTCTCTCTGTCCCCCTCCCCTGCTCGCTCTCTCTCTGTCTCTCTCTGTCTCTCTCTGTCTCTCTCTGTCTCTCTCTCTCTCTCTGTCTCTCTCTCTCTCTCAGTATAAAACAAAAATAAAAAAAAAACCCTCCAAAAACTGAACTTGTGGTCTGCTCCTCTTCCTTCCAACCCTACTCCCCCAATACTGCTTATCTTAAGAGATATTACCATCCCGGAAATCTGGGTGATACTCTTTCTTGACCGCCTCACTCTGTCATTCAATCCAATACTTCAATAAAAGCCCTGCTGAATCGCCCTCCTAAATAGCTCTTTATGTTTCCCCTCTCTCTATCTCTAATCACCACCATCTTGGTCCTAGCTATCATCATCTGATGTCCCAACTCCTTTTGTTTTAAACAAATTTTCTTTCTTTTTAAAAAAAATTTTTGAGTTTTACTCATTTTTGAGAGAGAGACAGAGTGAGAGTAGGGGAGGGGCAGAGAGAGAGAGAGGGAGAGCCTGAAGCAGGCTCCAGACTCTGAGCTGTCAGTACAGAGCCCCACGCAGGGTTTGAACCCAGAAGCTCATGACCCCTGCTGAAGTCGGACACTTAACTGACGAGTCACCCATGTGCTCCTGATGTCCCAACTTTTACAGAGCCTACTGACTAGTTCCCATCCCCTTGCTGCAGCCTCCCAGTTAATCTCTCCCAACTCTAATCACTTGACCACACAGCAGATTTATTCAAGTTAGAAGACTTTATCTCTCCGCACAAAACCCTGGACTATTCTTATGATAAAGATAGAAGTTCTTCACTTGGTTCATAATACCCTGTGTAATCTGTCCCCACCCATTGCTTAGCCTCAGGTCACACCTGAGTCCCTTCTGCTCCTGCTATGATAGCCTTCTTTTCTTTGATTTTCCCAACCCTGCAGTCTATTTATATGTGCTCTTCCTGTCCCTCTTTTTAGGTACACATATGCTTATGATTGCTTTGCCTTCCTGATAAATTGACCCTTTTATCATTATGAATTGCTGTCCTTTATCTTTGATAATGCTCTTTATCTTGAAGTCTTTTTTTTTTTTTAATGTTTATTTTGAAAAAGACCCCACTCTCATGAGCGAGCCAGAGAGTGAGCAGAGAATCCCAAGCCTGCTTGGCCCTGTCAGTGCCCAGCCTTACGTGGGGCTTGATCTCACAAACCTTGAGATCATGACCTGAGCCAAAATCAAGAGTTGGACGCTCAACCCCCTGAACCACCCAGGCACACTGAAGTCTACTTTGTCCAATATTACTATAACTACTCCAGCACTCTGAGGCCTGTTTGCATGGTCGATTCCTTTTTCCATCCATTTACTGTCAACTTACCTTTTACAATTATTTATTTAAAAATGATGATGATGATGATGATGTAAAGTCTTTGCCCAATGTGAAGCCTGAACTCACAACCCCCAACTCAGAGTGATTCAACACTTCCATACAAATGGACTCCTTAATCCCCATCACCTATTTAAACACTTTCCGCACCCACCTCCCTTCTGGTAACTATCAGTTTGCTCTCTACAGTTAAGAGTCTGTTTCTTGGTTTGCTCTCTTCACCGCCCCCCCTTTGCTCATTTGTTTTTTTAAATCCACATGAGTGAAATCATGTGGTATTTGTTTTTCTCTCACTTATTTTTCTTAGCATAATACTCTCTAGCTCCATCCATGTTGTTGCAAATGGAAGATTTCATTCTTTTTTATGGCTGAGTAGTATTCCAGTATATACACATGTGCACACACATATCTATATATTTTTATCTATATATATATATCGACCAACCCATTTATCAGTTGATGGATACTTGGCTGTTTTCATAGTGTTTTGCTATTTTATCCATTCTGACAAGATCTCTCCTTTAATTGGAATCTTAGTCTATTAACATTTAATTATCATTTAATAAAATTTGATATGGTTGGATTTAGATAGTACATTTTACTATTTGTTTTTTTCTGTGTCTCCTGCTGTCTTTTGGATTATCAAACAATGTCTTCTAATTTACCTATTGATATTTTAGTTATACCACTTTACATTGTGTTGTTTTTGTGTTTGGTGTGTGTGATTCCTCTAGGAAGTACAATATACGTCCCTAACTTTTCACAGTCTTAGAGTTAATATTGTATCATTTTATGCAAAATGTCAACTTTACCATTATAAGATCCTCCCCTCAGTTAACTCCTACCTCTCAGTCAGAACTCAGCTCAAAGGCCACTTCTTCAGGGAATTCTTGGCCGACTTCTCAGACTTGGAAGCCGCTGTAATGTGCGTCTTGAGCAGGTGGTGCTTCTCCTTGGGGCATTTATCACTTGTAATTTGCTCACTGTGGGATCCTCAGACTTAGCTCAGTGCTGTATACTTATTTATTTGTTGATTGAATGAAGGGGAGCCCTGAGTTGTGGTTTGAAGAAGGCAAAAGATTTCATGATAATGTACTCCAGGGGATGGGAATGGCATTATGTAAGGCTTAGAGGCTGAAAAGATGATGTATGTGGGAAGGAATATAATAGTCAAGTAGATTAAATGACTTAAAATATAAAAATAAAATATAGCTCTAAGTTTTTCTAACAGTAGCCACCATTTATAGAGCACTTAATATGGGCCAGGCACTGTGCTAACCTCTTTGTACATTTTATCTTATGTAACCTCAACCCTGTGAGTTATTCTTGCCACATTTCAAACAAAGCAACTGAGGTACAGAGAGGTCACTTACCTTGTTCCCAATCACAGGTAAGGGCTCTGCATTCAAACTCAAATCCGTGTGATTTTTGACACGCAGGATGGAAGGGAGACTGAGAAGTGGAGCTTGATTGTTGAAGGCATTTAATGCCCGGGTGAGGTAACTGTGTTTTGATTTGGGGCCAGAGTTCGGTGGAGAGAAGCCCCACGGATGCTACTGTGGGTTTGTAGCATCTCGTGTTACATGCTTCTGTTCTTTAGCCCCTTCTGGGGCATAGAAGGAAAAAAAAAAAAAAAGCAGAGAGCCTTCTGAGGCTTTTGACTGGGGAGGGCAGAAAAGTAAACTTGTTTCGGGAAGATTCATCGGGAGGCCGGTGGCAGGATGGATTCAGGTAAGAGTTTAGACGGGAAGGGAAATAACGTGAGAAGAGTGGCCAGGACCCACTGTGACAGCAGCCACAGTTTAGAGAGGGAACTGTAGTATTTTAAAGGAAGGAATGAACGTGAGACATGTTTTGAGAGAAGTATGGGTAGAGTTGGTTAGGGATGAGGCATGAGGATAGAAAGATGAATCTCCTTTCTTTTGGGCCATTTGGATCTGCTAACTCTAGGTGTTCCCTGAAGACTGTTACGTACAGCCATGCTGGGGATTATCACAGCCTCGTTTCTCATATTGGGATCTGCAGACATCGTCAGGGAGCTGAGAGAATGCTCTTTTCAGGAGAGTTGTACCAGGCTAGGAAGAATAGTGATAAAGCTGTTCTGTAAATTTTTGTTTGTTTCGGTAAGACCGCAGCGAACACAGGCTGCATGACTAGCGCATGGAGGGACGTTTTTCTACTTCTGTGGCATTATCATTCCTGGTGGACATTTCTGCCCAGTTCATTGAACAGTCACTGAGTTAGTGTGTTGGACACAAGTAGGTGACTAAACAGGGCATGTCTGCACATGTTCTGTGGGTTAGAGGAGAAGTCTGGAGGAGCTTAAGTCTGTGTGTGCTTGTGTGTGGATGTGTTTGCCTGCATTTATTTTCTGCTTTTGAAGTAGTCATTGAAAACTGTCCCAACTGACCTTTTTTTTTTTCTTGATAAAGAGCTTAACCAGTTTATAAACTAGCATCAAAATATTTTCACTTTCCCAATGAAGCATGTGTTTGAAATTGAAAGATTGCTTTGAAAGTGATCCAAAAAATGAGATTATTCTATGAAGTTCAAGGTAAGTGTGTGAGATTTATGGATGCGTTTGGAGTTCACTCAAGGCCTTGAAGATACGTTTTTTGTCAGTATAGAATACAAAAATACAGAACGAATCCTGGTCTTCCATATGAATGTGGGACCGTTTCTAGGATTTTGTTTCTGTTTCTGGGTGTCTCCCTGAAATTGCTTTAAGGCTTATTATTTTAGTAGAAACCAATGACAAGAGGTTTAGAGTCTGCCTTTCTCTGTGTTGAGGCTACTTTCGGACCGGTTCTGTGTTGAACCTGTTGAAATTCATGTATACCTTGGTCTGATGCACTGCTGCCCTAGGCCACCAGGCTAGGACTGGGGATTTATATTCTCAGCCAGCACCGACACTTGGTTGAGTAAAGATGAGGTCTCACACACGCATATACAATATTTTGCCCTTGATGCTGTTGATGATAAATAAATACATTTAAAGCTTTCTGAATTCACGGTTGCCCCCTTCTCCCCAACAGTTAACCACAAGTACTTTTTTTTTTCTTTTATTCCCTATGTTGGACAATGTGAAATTTTTCAACCTTTTAATAGAGTCCTTTTACCGGCAGAGAGGAGCACTGCTGATCCAGTGCCCAGAATGTAGGCGTAAGAATGAGACCCTGATTAACGGTTGGGTGTACCCCAAGGTTTCGGGGTTTTAGTTGTCTCACCTCTGCAAATGGGCAAAGTAGTGGCTGATGGTTCTATTATAAATCATTGACAGGTGTGCAGAACAAGTTTAAATCCCAGTGAGAACCATTGTTAGAATTTTGGTGGTTACCTTCTTCTTGAGAAAAATCTTTGAAGAGGTTCAAGGCTAGTGCAAGAGAAAGCTATTTATGTCCCGTACAGATTCTGGCTTGGGGATTATAAAGGCATACTTTTCCAAAATCTGGACTCTCTCCCTTCTATTTTTTTCGGATTAGATTTGGCAAAAGCCTTCAGAGCAAAGCGTCATGAAAGTTTGTTTGACTTCACGTAACATACATGACTTCTTGTTCTTCCTCTCTTCTTGCTGCCTAGTGCCATTAAGTGTCCACGCCCTAGCCCATTTCCCCCAGTTGGGGTCTGCAGACATTCTCAGATCAGAGAGAATATTTTTGTTTAAAAGGGGTGTGTTGGTGCATGAGCAGAGTTTGAGAAATACTGGCTAAATGATAATAAACACTCTGGAATTTGAAACTGCCTTTTAACTCATTGTTAAAACTCTCGCCTTTGGCTCTCACACTTTTCAGAAACGTTAGGAAATGAACTACCAGGGCACATATTTTGGTTGTCATGCTTTGGGCTTTTACTCCCTTTCCCTTAGTTTCTCTATTAAGGACCTAAGGTTTTCTGTCAGGAAAGCTTAAACACAAGTGACTCCCAAAGCTTCTTGTTTTGGCTGTTTGCATCCTGATGTAATTGAGTGTACTGTGGCTTTGGTGTTTTCATTTGTTTTGTGTCTGTGAGAAGCTAGAGAGTAAAATAGAAAACTTTATGCGTTGGTTTGCTTCCAGCGTGTGTGTGTGTGTGTGTGTGTGTGTTTTATAGCTTTGTATTTTCACTTTTGTAGTCGGGCAAGGGAGATGTGGTAGAAAATTCTGACCAGTCTTGTTTGGACATACAGAGTCCTCCTGATTGTGAGTGCAGCTTCGACGCTGGGTGTGGGAGCTCTGGTTTTCTAGAAGGCCACAAACTCCAAATCTGTATGTGCGTGGTTCTCTGTGTGTGGTCCCTAGCTCTGCATACTCCATAAGTTGTTAGGAATTCAGATTTTCAGGCCTCGCCCCAGGCCTACTGAATTGGAAGTTCTAGGGATGGGGCCCAGGAAACTATAAAAACCTGTGGGATTCTGATGTATGCAAATATTTCAGAACCACCTCTTAAGGCCAGGGTCTTTTTCGCTTCCGAAATAGACATTTTATACACCTGAGTGCTTACTGGAGCTTCAGGGAACCACTTTTCTGAACCAGAAATAACAAAAACAGCAGTAATACTAATTACCGACCATTTCATATAGTACGGTTGTCAGAACCATGGATTCTTTGGAGTTCTTTACCACTGTATGATCTTGGGCTAGTTCACCTCTCTGCTTTATTTCCTGCTATTGGGATGTGGAGATAATAGTGGAAACTATTGTTACCTCTGTCTTATAGTTGAGGAAACTGAGGGACAGGAACAGTTCCAAAGGTCGCTTAGAACCAGTCTTACGTGGAGCTGGAGATTCAAACTGGGACAGTCCGATTGCAGACTCGGGGCTCTCGCCCACTGCTCTCTTGTGTGCATTTCCACTTAGGCCTCCTCCTCCAGCTTTGCCTCCACCTGTAGCCGCATCTCCCAGCGCTAGGAAGGTGGGTAGAGAGCTGCAACAGGACATCCCTTTGTGGTGTTGCAGCAGGGGCTGGGCTCTTGCTGACATTTCACAATGTGAACAGAGCTTCCGAGTCCCCTTTTCAGAAGCAGCCCTCCAAAGGGTAAAGGCAACCCTTGCCTATCTTTGGTCCCCGATGGGAGTGTTGTGGAACCCAGTGGGGGCCGTGTTGGTTGTTGCTACAGCTGGAGATCTATGACCATTTAGTGGGCGGGACCAGGTGTGCTACATTGCCTTCGTGTGTACAGTCGGGCACAAGGGGCACTCGCATCCCTCTGGGCTGTCAGATTGGCCACTGGACCATCTAAATCTAGTTTTTTTGCCCCCTCTTTGTTGTAGGTGGGACTCTGTTTACATACAATCTCAAAGTATTTTTTTTTTTGCATGATTTTAATATATATTTAATATACCCTGAGTTCCTGAGGAATATAACATTGCATTTTAATAAATTTGGAGATTTTATTTCATTAGTTTGAAACTTTACCAAGAGTTTTCCCTGTTTCAGAAAAGTGGTACCACGCTGTTCCAGACCATTTGAAATGGCAATAGAACACGTGTGATGTCTGCATTCGTACTAACTGCATCGCAGGGGTTCTAGGTATAGGAGCAAGTGCAACAGTTTAGTCATGACGCCTGGGGTCTCATTTCTCAAAGGTTAAAGTGCCCATGAATCACCTGGGAATTTGTTGCCATGCAGATTGTATGGGGGATTTGCATTTGCATTGTGATTGAGATTTCGCATTTCTTTATATATAGATATACACACACATATATATTTTTTTGTCGTTGTTTTGTTTTATTTTGCGAGAGAGTGCATGTATGCAAGCGGGGAGGGGCAGAGAGGCGGGAGAGAGAGAGTCCCAAGCAGGCTCTGAGTTGTCAGAGCAGAGCCGATGTGGGGTCAAAACCACAAACAGATCATGACGTGAGTCCAAACCAAGAGTCAGATGCTTGACCAACTGAGCCACCCAGGTCCCCCGACATTTTGCATTTCTAACAAGCCCTAGATGCTGGTACTGCTGCTGGCCAACTGACCGTGCTTCGAGTAGTGAAAGTCTCGTGTTGTATACCTGAGCATATTCAAATACCTATGTTATCATAACTTAAAAAATTTTTTAGAATGATGGCATTATATTGATGTAAAAAAATATTGGTACCAGATAGTTGATGAATTTCATTTCAGATTCGGAAAAAAAAGGTGTTAGAAAATTTTCCAGAACGGTGCATTGGGTTTGATGGGTGAGAGCCACTGCTCTGGGTGATTAGGTAGATCTATCATGAATACAAATAGAGTTATGGACCCCAAAGTCAAAGGATAGTGATTCAGAATATACTTATTATGTTAATTGTTCAAATCAGGTTATCATTCATTTATTCTTTCCTTTTTTTTTTTTTTTAGAGAGACATGTGCTGTACAGCATTGATTTTTTTTTTTTTAAGTTTTTATTTATTTTGAGAGAGAGAGAGAGCACGTGTAGGAGGGGCAGAGAGAGGGAGAGAGAGAATTCCACACAGATCCCCACTGTCAGCATGAAGAGCCTGATGCAGGGCTCGAATCCACAAACCCATGAGATCATGATCTGAGTCAAATTCAAAAGTCGCTCAACCAACTGAGCTACCCAGAGGCCCCTTTCCTTTTCCTTTTCTTTTTTAAAGTAGGCTCCATGCTCCGAATGGGGCTTGAACTCATGATCCTGAGATCAAGAGTCTGTCTACCGGCTGAGCCAGCCAAGTGCCCCTCACTTACTTATTCTTGCAACAAATATTTATTGAATGCATATGTGCGCTCTCTGTGCCGGGCACTGCTATCTCTGCTTGGCATGCATCTGTGAACAAAATACAGACCCTTGGTCTCATGGTTGTTTTTTGATGGTGGGGGACAGTACAGATTGTAAGTAAATTGTGGGACATTTTAAGTGGTAAGTGCCGTGGATTGTTGGAAGATAAGGAATGCTGGGCATGAAGAGGACAGGGTGGGCAGCACCACTTTTAAATAGGGGCATCCGATTTCTCACTGAGAACATGAAGTTTGAGCAAAGCCTTAGGTGGTTATAGAGTTGACCATGTGGATACCAGAGAAAGCAATCCAGGCTGAGGGAGCAGACAGTTCAATGGCCCTAAGGCTTCAGGCCATCCAGCAGGCTGCTTGAGAAACGTAAGAAGACCAGTGTGGTTGGAGTCGTCAGCTAAGGCAAGTGTGGTGAGGAAGGAGGTCGGAAAGGTAAAAGCGACAGGGACTTGTGGGACATCATAGGGCCTTTGCTTATCTCAGAGTTGGGGAGTTAATGTAGCTTATGAGCAGGAGTGACCTAGTCTTCCTTAAGTTCCCTAGTCTTCCTTAAAAAGCTCCCTGCGGCTGCTGTGTTGAAAGAGGCTTCCAGGGGGCAATGGTAGAAGCAAGGAGACCAGTTAGGAACCGCTGGTATGTCCAAGCATGAGATAATGGGGGCCCTGACTCGGAGAGGGCACTGGTGGTGATGTGAAGGGGTCGGATTCCGGATGCATTTTCGCGTGACTTAAAATACAAGATAAAATGTTCTCAGAATTCAAGGCTTTAGCAGTACCTGTGTGGATCCTAGTGTGAGGAAAATCTGATGTGGCTGACCAACAAGTAACCATGGTTCCTTGTTCTTTGCCTTCTGAGGAGTGTGTGTGTGCATGCACGCATGCATATGTTTGCAGGACCTGTCTCTCTAGGCTAGCAGTTAGCAGTCACTCTGGTGCTGGGTCCGTGTACCTTTAGAATAGAACGTGAAGCAGCCCTAAATGGAACTAACTGGTCCCGAAAGCCTCACACATTTTGTCTTGATTAAGCCAGACGTATTTCTAGTAAAAACATGCTGTTACTCAGTTAAGGTTTCTTGTAATACTCTGATGGCAAATCAAAGATAAAAATTCAATTTTCTCATTGGATTTCTTTTCTGATCTGATTTGTCCCCCTTCTTTCTTAGACGCTGAGACTCTAAGAGTTTTGTTAAGTGCACTCACTTTAAGTTGACTGACGCCATACTGACTTAAAATAAGCAGTATGTAGTTTTGCCCTAGATTTTCAAATAATTAATTTGAAAAAGTGGGAGCAGTTTGAGACTCAGTGTTGATATGTGTATGGAACTCATTTTCTGTGCAGGTCACGATTTCAGTGACCTTCATGCGAGGAGAAGACTTGATTATCATAGAGCTAAACTTCCTGTAGCGGGGTCTTTTGAAAGCTTGCCAAAACAGTGGCTTGCCAAGATGTTAGGTAGAGTACACACACAATTAAGTAAAGTTACATGGCATGTCTCCAGGAGACCTCGTCTCTCAGCCAGGCTGACCTTTCAGGTGCTTATATGTCATAAACTATTTTGTCCTAAGGCTTCCTGCTTAATTATAGCAGTGACTTTGATCAGTTGGTTTTTTTTTTTTTTTCTTTTCATTTTACACTTGCAGCAATGACTTACGGAGTATATGTTAAGTAAATGTTCTCATTTGTGCTATGGCCAGCATTACCCCAACAGTTACTACGAACTTTTCTTGGCTTAGAGCGAGGGAAAGAGAAGGTAGCTTTGTTTATCCAAACTTTCCCCCTTTACTCTTGCAAGTCTGTGTTTTAGGAACTCTGATTTAGTTCCATAGCTCAGTGATTTGGGCTGGATAAGGTGGTGGTTGTATTCTTCTCTTCCTTCTCTCTCTCTCTCTCTCTCTCTCTCTTTTTTTTTTTTTTTAAAGCCTTGGGCTATTTCTGATGTGACCTTGGGAAGAATAGTTTTCCTATATCTATCCAGTAGATGTCTTTAAGGAGAGTATGAGTTGTAACTACGTATTTATAGACCACATTTTCATATGGTGTTTATACTTTGGTGGCAGGGAGTCATGGAAATTTGTCTTCCTAGTCTTGGGTTGAGAAGACAGTATTTCAGTGCTGGCTCTGTCCAGTTACTGTGCTAGCTTAGGGAGCCTCATTCTTCTCATTTATAAATGGGCATGCAGATACATGCCTACCATTTATCTTAAATTGGTAAATATCATCAAATGAACCAAAATGTACCCAAGAATTTTGCAAGCCCTAAACTTCCCTTCAGATGTCGCTGCTCATGGTGTTGTGTTTATTACAAAGCTTGTGCCTAGGAACCCTACATTTCTGTCTCTAACTTGCTATGGGGTCTTAGGTAAGTGGAGTGAGCCATTTCTCTTGAACATAAAATAGGGATGTGCATAGGGGCAGGCAGGGAAGGGGGAGCCCAACTAGAGGGTCTCCAGAAACAATTCCAGTGTACAAGTTCTATGATTTTATGTTTCTGTATGTGGGGAGGGTTTTTGCTCATTTCCCCCCCCCCCCAACTTGTTAGTTAAAAAATTTTAAACTTACAGAGTAATTAAGAGAATAGTATCATAAACACCCATGTACCCTCTACCTTAAGTTAACAATTGTTAATATTTTGCCACATTTACTTTATCATTCTCTGTATATTTATGTATTGGTTTTAAACTTTGAATTTCTGATGTCTCTTTGATGTGCGTTCAACAATTCTGTTTTCCAGAGTATAGCATGGTCTGTCATTAGGCTGCAGTATATCGGGTTAAGTTGGAGTTTTTATGTCCTTCTGATTAATTGATACTTTTTCTTGACCAGGATGAACTTACTGCTGTGAATGTAAAACAAGGCTTCAACAATCAGCCAGCCTTTACTGGAGACGAACATGGCTCAGCCAGAAATATTGTAATTAACCCATCAAAGGTAATGCAAATGGTCTGTTTCCTAAAACTTCCGAAAAAGCGTGTGTGACACCCTTGATAGTTCATGTTGATACATTAGTGTTACTTAAACCACAATCCGTATTCAGGATTCCCCAGGATATCTTGTATACTGTCCTGCCCTAGGACCCGGTCAGGAACCCTGCATTGCATTTGGGTGTCCTGTCTCTTCAGTCTATTGTAACCTAGTACAGGATTGCTTTCCACCTTTTCTCATGGTGGTGTGTTTTTTGGGTGGGGAGTGCTTTCAGACCTGCACTTCTTAGAAGAGTGCAGTTCATGGGCATCTGGGTGGCTTATTCGATTGAGCGTCTGACTTTGGCTCGGGTCATGATCTCACAGTTGGTGAACTAAGAGCCCCACATTGGGCTTGCCGCTCTCAGCACAGAGGTCCTCTCCCCCTCTCTCTGCCCCTCCCCTACTTGCGCCCTCTCAAAAATAAAAAAAAAACATTAAAAAAAACCATAAAAAAAGAATACAGTCCAGTTATTTGTCTTATATTCTAGTCCTCTATTCTAGATTTGTCTGTTTTTCATGATAAGATTCAGATTAAATATTTTTGTAAGACGACTGTGTTGTCTATCAGAAGACATGCAATGCCGTTTTGCCCTATTATTGGTTATATTAAGTTTGAGCCCCAAAGGTGGTGTTTTCTCTTTATATTGTAAAAGTAGTGATTCCTTCCTTGTAGAACTTTCTATAGGGTGGTACTTTGAGACCAAATGAATATGCTGTTCTTCAATGAAATTTCATCATATGATTTTATCATCAGTTGATGATGCTTGCCGAATGATTTATTCCAATTTCATTTCCAGTTGTCATTTCTTATACATTGATTTCCATTCTTGTGTAAAAGGACATCTCATTTTAAAATTTATTTTTATTTATTATTATTTTTAATGTTTATGCATTTTTGAGGGAGAGAGAGCAGGGGTGGGCAGAAAGAGAGCGGGGGATGGAGAATCCGAAGCGGGCTCTGTGTTGACAGAGCTGTGGGGAACTTGAACTCACGAACCGAACCGTGAGATCACGACCTGAACCAAAGTCGGATGCTCAACCAACTGAACCACCCGGGCACCCTGCCCCCTATTTTTTATTTTATTTTTTTAAGTAGGCTCCACACCCAAAGTGGAGCTTCAACTCACCACCCCGAGATTAAAAGTGGCAGGCACTACTGATGGAGTCAGCCAAAAGCCCCAAACACTTCCATTTTTTTTTTTCTTTTCTTTTCTTTTTTTTCTTTTCTTTCTTTTTTTTTTTAAGTTATCTCCATACCCAATGTGGGCTCTAACTCACCAAGGTCAAGAGTTGCGTTCTCCATCCACCGAGCCAGCCAGGTGCCCTGACACCCCGTATTTTAGTATCCTTTGAACCTTGGACTCTCTTAAAATTTGATATGTCCTCTTTTCTCATTTTGATGTTTAAATTGTCTCTCACTTGTTGTGGGAGGGGCACCTTTAACCTGTTTCATGGGTGCTTTTGACACTCCCATCATTCTGTGACTGCTTCTGCACTTTCGATACAATAACATAATTCAGGTTCCAGTTCTCTGTGCCCCAGACCAGATCTGGATGCTTGGCGTGCTGATGGCCACAAGAGTATCATAAGGTGTAGGTCATTTCAGCGGACAGAGATGGGGAACAACATACAGATTCGTTTCTTCTCTTCTCTCCTTTTTCTTTCCTTCCCTGCATCCATCCACCAGCTCTTATGCAATACCACAGGGTTTTTCCTCTTTTCTGTGCCGTCTTTGTATCTCCCTTCTCCCAAAGTGAGAATCCTGGCTTTCAGTAAATTCAATATATTTATTTACTGTGTCTTAAAATACACATAAAAAAGTTCTAGAAGAGACTATATTAATGCTATTTCTACAACAAAGTTACTATGTAAAATTTATAATTTTCCTACAATACTTCTTGTCCTCAGACTAATTTTCATTAAGAGTATATAGTCAACGTTGTAAAAAAAAAATTTGTTTTAAACTTTTAAAAAATGTTTTTATTTATTTTTGAGAGATAGAGCATGAGCAGGGGAGGGGCAGAGAGAGAGGGAGACAGAAAATCTGAAGCAGGCTCCAGGCTCTGAGCTGTCAGTACAGAGCCTGATGCTGGTCTTGAACTTGTAAACCGTGAGATCATGACCTGAGCTGAAGTCGGACACTCAACCGACTGAGCCACCCAGGGACCCCCAAAATTTCTTGAATTAAAATTTTTTTTCTGTGTGGTTATATTAATAATCACATACATGGGTAGAATTATTTGTTTCTATTTGTGTTCTTTTAAAGTTAGTTTTTTTCATCCTTTTTGAGTTATTTTTATTTTCTGAATCTCGAAATACTTTTATTAAATTGAAAGCATCATACATACAAATGAAAAGAAATCAAACATACAAATACATTTCCTTCTTCCTCAGAGATAACCATTGTTAGAGGTTTGTGTATCATTTAGGATCTCTTTATGTTTGCACATGTACACACATACACATGTAATTGACAGTTTGCTAATATACTGAAATATTTAAACAGTGTGGGAAAAAAAACAGAAACATTTTCTACAGATGGTCCCATCAACCAAACCCAGTGTTTTTACTTCTGTTTTTTTTTTTCCAATCATCATATACTTTTTAAAAAAATTTTTTTTTACATCTATTTATTTCTGAGAGACAGGGTGAGACAGAGCATGAGCAAAGGAGGGGCAGAGAGAGAAGGAGACACAGAATCTGAATCAGGCTCCAGGCTCCAGGCTCCGAGCAAGCATTCAGCATAGAGCCTGATGTGGGGCTCAAACCCACGAACTGTGAGATCATGACCTGAGCTGAAGTCGGACACTTAACCAACTGAGCCACCCAGGCGCCCCTCATCATACACTTTTAACATCATATCCACAATTAAGTATATATTGTAATCGATGTTTTAAAAAAAATTGTGGTAAAATAAACATAAAATTTACCATTTTAACATTTTAAGATGTACAGTTCTTTGGCAGTAAGTGCATTCACATTGTTGTAGAACTGTTATCACCATCCACCTCCAGAATTTTTCTGTCTCATGTTTTTTAAAAATGTAACATTATTTGGTATGTACTTTTTCTAGAGACTGAAGTATTATATTAATTATTATTGATGGACAGATAACGAACATTGCATCATTTATGTTCTATAATGACCTGAAACTGTTAGGTCATTAGCCTGCAATTAGCCTGTTGCCAATTTCTTTTTTGTTTTAATTTGTTTTCTTAACAGTTTTTTTTTAAATATATTTATTTAGAGAGCACGGGGAGGGGCAGAGAGAAGGAGAGACAGAATCCCAAGCAGGCTCCCTGCCATCAGAGCAGAGCCCAGTGCGGGGCTCGAACTCACAAACTGTGAGAGCGTGACCTGAGCCGAGATCCAGAGGCGGGTGCTTACCTGACTGCGCCACCCAGGCGCCTCAGCCTCTTGCCAATTTCTTATGGTTCTTTATGAAGACGTTGTAGTCATATTTGAACATCTAGCTTCTGTTGTTTAGGGTGAATTCCCAGAAGCGTATTACTTGGGTAGAAGTTGTCTTAGTCTCTTAGGGCTGTTATGACAAAGTACCATAAACTGGGTGGCTTAGAGAACAGAAATGTGCTTTTCTGAGAATATTTATTTTTCTTACAGTTGACGGGTCTGGTAGTCCAAGGTCAGGGTGTCAGTAGGTCTGGGTTCTTCTGAGGCCTCTCTCCTTGGCTTGTGCAAGCCTGGCCTCTCATTGGTCCTCACATGGTCTTTACTCTGTGTGTGTGTGTATTTCTGGTGTTTCTTCTCCTTCTTACAAAGTCACCAATCCACTGGATCAGGCCCCACCACTAAGACTTCATTTGACCTTAACCTCTTTAAAGGCCCCGTCTCCAAATCATACTGGGGATTAGGGTTTCAACATCTGAATTTTGGGGTAACACAATTCAGTCTGTAACAGAAAGTGTGAATGCTGTGTGTCTCTTGATGTGAACTACCAAATTGTTCTGTCATACCAAGTTGTAAGTCAATCGAAATAACTAAATAAATGGAAATAACATCCCTTACAACTTCTGCTATCAACCCTTCCTGTGAGATTTACTCAAGGATTCAAACCTTCTGAAGGGAATTTGATCTTATAAATATGGAATACATGAACTATACTGTAGTCCCTAAACTTTTTTCCATTTTCTTATAAAATGAATTACTTTCAAAATAGCTTTGGGTGGATGGAAACAAGTTTTAAATTAAACTTTATCTCTCCTACCTTGTCTGATGGAGTGAAAATTGGTATAAAGCTTATGGAGGGCAATTTAACAATCCTGATTAAAATTGCAGAATCATACAATCTGAGTTCTGGAAATTTATCTGAAATCTGTAGCTGTACATGTGCGAAATGACAAATAGGAAAGGCTATTCATTTTAATGTGATGTGTAATAGCAGAAGTTTGGGAAAAGCACTCTAAATGTCCATTAACAGGGACTTGATTAAATAAAATGTGGTACCTCCACACAGCACGTTATTTGTAAAAATGAATGAGAAATTCTCCATATTCAGATAAGGAAGGCTCTTAGACATGTACTAAAGCACATAAAGAGGTACATACATAAAAAAGAGAAAATAATGTATTCGTGTTGACTCATGGGTATTCACCTGAAGAAACACTGGAAAGACCCAGGAAACTAAGCAAAGTGATTATTTGGAGGTAGGCATCAGGACTTGGGAATGAAGCTCTTTGCATTTTTTAGGTTTGGAAAAATGTGAATATAAAATTAAGTGCATATTCATTTTGATTTTCTTTTTTTCCCTATTTTTAGGGAATTTAGTTTACAATATGCAGCTCACAGGGTTTGTTAGGATGTAAGACGTAAGACATACATACAGTCATGTGTTCCGTCGTTATTAAATATAGTTCTAAGACAGATTGCTGACTAGTTTTTAAAATTATTTTTATACCTTTATCATGATTAAATACTCATACATAATTGCAAGTAAGAGACCTTTTAAATATGAAACAGTCTGTGTAAGTACATGTTTTAAGTTCCTGGTGTAAAGACCAGATATTGATTGAGAAACTTAAAATTAAACAATTTGCTACTATTGGTCGCTTGTATCTAAACAACTATCATTGCTACATGTTTGCATTTAATTTATTTTCTGTTTGAATATTCTGCAAACATTTGCTTAAAACATACCATGAAGTTTGTTAAAATAAAAAAAGGAAAGCTCAGATTTTTTCTAATTATTTATTACCATTTTATGTCATCACAAAATAATAATTTTTTTTCTTATTGTCCATAAGTCACAAGGATCAAGGAATGGCAACTCACATTAGGAAAAAGCATACTAGCTGGGTGCCCGGGTGGCACAGTGGTGAAGTGTCAGATTCTATGTCAGCTTAGGTCCTGATCTCATGGTTGAGAGATCACGCCTCAAGTGGAGCCCTCTTAAGATTTTCTCTCTCTTTTCTCTCCCTCTCTCCCCCACCCTTTCCTCCTTCCATGCCTCCCTCTACCCGTCCCCCTGCTCACGCACTCTTTCTCTAAAAAAATAAAACTTAAAAAATTAAAAAATAAAGTGTAGATAAACTTGACTAATTTTTACAGCTGTGTTCCCACCTGTAGACTAATTATCGGCTCGTGAGCATTAACCAGGGCAGTGACTCTTATTTTGCTTCACCAGGGTAGGTATTTTGTTGTAATCATGGTTGCCACTGTCTGCTCACCTTAACTAGAGATATTTACTAGAAATTGTTGCTTGTATCTTATTATTAAAGAACTCCCAGGGAATGAAATAAGACTCCTGGAAATTCTAACAAGTCTTCTGGGGATTCAGTTGATCTTTAGGTATTCATCCCTTTCCTCCTCCTTCTCACGTCCTCTTTTTAGTTTGGTTCATACGGAATGCCACAGTCGTTCACAGATGCTCCCGTGCTACTTTATTCCATTCAGAGGAGGTAGCAGTAGCTTTCTCTTGGAATACTTGTACTCCCGAAATTGGCGGCCTAGTCAAAAATGTTGAATACTTAATTTAATTGAACCTTTTGTAATTTTCCATTTAAACAATTTTTTTCTTGTCTCGTTTTTAGAAAGCACTGAGTGTAAATACAGAGTTTCCTTTCCAAAAATATATGCTATTAAGTTTAAACAAGAAAAAGAATGATTACTCTGTGATTACTGGGCTTACTGCTCTTGTGTGCAACACCTCTCAGGAAAAGTATTCTCTTCCAAATTTGTCAGTAGTATGAAAAAGAAGTACAGCTGAAGATTACAGCAGAACCCATTGTCTTGAAATTTATTCAGGATGTAATTAATTTCATCTTATCACAGACTTTCAAAGGCTCTTCTCTTTTCCTTGAACCACTCTGTAATAGTGGAACAAAGGTTCCGTGGGAGTTACTGCATTATGTTAGTAGAAGGCAATCGCATTTTAAATTGCCATTTTATTTTCTGACGGGCAGAAAGATATTCTCGTAAAACAAAAATACGAATATACGTTGCTAACATAGTTGTTTATTGTCCTCAAACTCTTTTCTTTTTTTCTCTTGTTTCCACAGATTGCAGCTTATTTCAGCAGCATATTAGCTGAGAAACTAAAGCTTAACACTTTCCAGGACACCGGAAAGAAGAAACCACAAGTTAATGCTAAAGATAATTACTGGCTGGTTACTGCTCGATCCCAGAGTGCAATTCATAGTTGGTTCTCTGACTTAGCAGGAAATAAACCACTTGCTATTTTGGCAAAAAAGGTATTAAGTATTTCTTACGTTGCTTCAGGTGTGGTGTTCTAGAAATAACGATGTTCGAGCCATTGTTCAAGTATATATTTGTTTCCCCCAGTTCTTTCCAAAACTCAAAGCCTCACTGGCAGGTGTACTGGACCCAGTGCTGCACGTACGCTGTTTGTCCCTTTGTTGTGATGGCTCGTGGTGCCTAGGATGCCTCGACCTAAACGTTCCACTCAGGCTGCAATTTATGTGGACTTTAGGTAGACACGTTTTAAAATTGAGAACAGACCATAAGAATTCATTAATTTCCAGTATTTTTTCTATTTTCTTAGGCCAGGATGTCTAACATCCATTATCCAGAAATTCTTGCTTTGATATTACTTCCTTGTCTTGAAAAGTACCAATCCAAACTCTTTACGCTGTCTCCTTTCTAACAAGTACGGTAGTGATTCTGTGTGTGCTTGAAAAACTTCTTCGAAAAAGTTTTAGAGCCGAATGAGCAGGTTTATTTGTAGCTTCTACCTTTTTGGGGGACAGGATGTGGAAAGCGAGGGTTCTTTTAAAATCTTTGCCTTTGATCGTTTCTCCTCAAGTGGGGAGTAATGCAGATTCAACAATCTCATAGTCCGAATCCTATAAAATGTCGTTTGAAATTTAGAGGAGAGCTCTACCCTACCTCTAAGTCTTGGTCTCTGGCTTCTGGCACACCTTCCAAATAATCCCATGTGTCTTCCTCAACTTGCCTGAAACCCTTTAGTCTTAGGGGTGTCTATTTTCTGTTCTTGATAGTAAGTTTTCATGACCCGGTGTGGTGCAGGTAAGGGGAGCTCCTTTTTGCATTGGCTTGCTTGTTTTCTAAACCGACTCTTTGAAAATAGTGCCTGTCGCTCCCCTTGGTTTTCTTTTGCCCTAGTGCAGCCGGTGCACTGTGTTGCCTTTCACGTATCTTTGTGATTCAGAGCAACTGGAATCCTCAGAGCACAACAGGCTGCATAATCACCCCTCGCTACTCAGGTTGTGCCTGTCTCCTCACCGGCTGAACCATGGAGCCTTTCTTTTCCAATAGTGAACTTTTACCCTGTGGGCCCACCGTGACCTGTAAATTGTATCTGAAGGCCCCAGAAGTCAAAAGACAGCCTTTGATATTGGATGCCTTTCTACCAATAGTTCATACCCTCTGTTGGGTAGTACTTTCAGTTCCCATGTAGCCAGCGTGGCATCTTTCTTTTTCGGTTTTCCTTTTTAAATAAGTTTTTAGAATCCCTTTTTTTTGGACATTTCCTGAGAGCAGATACTGGCGAGGAATTGATACCCTTGCTTGAGGGGAGTAGGTAGTGGTTTCTCATCTTTTAGGAGTGAGATGAATTACAGTGCAGTATATTAGCCATTGTTCTTCTCTCTTTATTAGGAGCTGCCTCTGGCCAAGTCAGGTGTTCCTCAGGTAAGCCCTGACATTAATTCTTTGTGAAGATAAACGTGTTGTTTTTATAAAACCATTAACTATGCCTTGAAGTAGTCATTTCTTGGGCATTTGAGGAGCCCCTCCCTACTCCTCCCTTCCTCAGTATACCATCCTCTTAAGAATGCAAAAGCTCTTTCAGAATTGGGTAAAAGATTGCATTCTTTGCATGTTCTTCATACTAGAAAGTTCAGATACTTCTTTAATTTCTGGTAATTTGTCTGTGAGATAGTTTAATGCAGAAGACCTTAATTTCCTGCTAAGATCTTGAGTCCTCTTCCTGTTCTGTTCTAGAGTTCAAAATAGTTTCCTTGATGGGATCGATCAAGTTTCTGAACTTAGTTTTTTGTTAAGGTGCCACCCCACAGGTCTCTCATGTATTTAGCCAAAGAGGTAAAAAACGGCGTTTAACTCAGTCACTGGCACAGCTAGATTGGGGAGAAGAGACTTGTGGCCTCTAGGGATGCCCTTCCGGCTCTTGAGCAGTTCGCTAGGTATGGCTTGTTCACCCCCGGTGACGTTGTTCACTGTGGTCTCTGGAGTTCCTTTTGCCTCCACATCTGCTTGGTGAACAGAAGGTGTTGACAGTGACCCTTTTCCGAGGGGATACAAGGCAGTACAGCCCTTCTGTGGATGAAAAGCCATCACATGCTAGGTGTCGTAGTTTCCTGTTAGTACTTAAATGCAGCTCTGGCTTGATTTAGAAATGAAGCAGCTGCCCAGTATTTCCCTAGGTTCAGCTACCGGCTGAAGTCAGATGGTTGCTTTGCTGAAAATGGAATCCATGCCTGTAAGGGAGTCATACTTCAATCACTGTAAACATCATTTCCTTCCTGAGTTGGCCCAAACTATGAATTTGCCAAAACCGTCAATACGTGTCTTCTTCCTTAATTAAATAACCTTCTTCACATATGTTCTTCTGAATTTTAATTCCTTTGATTTGAGCCAATCATTTCTTACAGAGTTCTGCCAGTAGGGGCGCTCAGCTGGAGGTATGCCCTGGCGTGTTCATGTGGAGACCCGTGCCTCAGCTTTGTTTGCTGTTTCATCTGAACATTTAACGTGTTCAAATTTTTATTTTCTTCCTGTCAGTTATTCGAAAGAAATCCTTTAGGCATCTGTAAAAGATGCTATTAGTAATGTTTCTTTGGAGATGGTACATTTACTTGTTTGCCTTTGCCTCTTTTTTAGACCTTGATCTTGTAATCTTTTGGTACATCTGAATGAGAGGCAACTTGGCCTTGACAACTAAAATTTAACTCTCTCACACTATATGTTCCAGTGAAAGGCAGCACTCAGGTCTTACACGGAACACACGAGCCTGTGCTTTCCTTGTCCTTGGCTTAAACGATAGTATGTAAACCCAATCTTGTGCTCCATGATCGCAGTGCCTTGTAAGTGAAATTATCAGGAAACTTTCTTGTTAAAGTGTATCACTGTGGTCCGTGGAGAAGGAAGCCTTCCAGCGTTGGCTTCTAAGACTTTCATCTCCCTTTTAGGGATGTTTGTGCAGTGTAGCTGCCTCTGGCACAGGGATTATGTTTAAAGTCAGCACCCAGGGCAGGAACTGTCCATGACCAAAAGTCTATTAAATTGCCCATGACCTGCAATATACAGGCAGCTGCGTCTCAGTGTCCAACCAGGCAGCTTTTCCTTCTATTGGAGCAGCTGGAATGTTTCTTTGGTAAGAATCAGGTGTGATAGCTTGTTTTAAAGGGCCTCGTACAAAAAATACTTCTCTTTTAATCCTAGGATCACACTTTGTACCAAGTGTGTGAACGGTCAAATTTGTAACATATGAGCGATAGAAAATATCCAGTGTCCTAAGGTGGATTTGCCTAAGAGAAAAATGCCCTGCTGTCAGAATCAGCTGGTTTGAAGTCTTGGTTTCCAACACGTGCTCAAGCGAGAGTTTGGGGCATAGAAACTGGGGCTCTTAATATCCATGGTTGTAGTGTCCGGGGGGCCCTCTTAGGAGAGGGTCAGGTCCATGGCTTGAAAATACTTGGGCTGACTTGGAGAAATCTTTGGAACTGGCAACAAAATAAAAACCATTCCAGTTTCAATACATGTAATTCTATTTCCTTACCCCTCTTTGAAAAAAAAATGTTTATTATTTAGAGAGAGAGAGAGCAAGAGCACTCATGAGGGAATGAGGGAGAGGCAGAGAGATAAGGAGAGAGAGAATCCCAAGCAGGCTCTGTGCTGTCAGCATAGAGCCCAACTGGAGGCTTGCACTCACAAACTGTGAGATTATGACCTAGCTGAAATTATGAGTCAGACACTTAACTGACTGAACCACCCAGATGCCTCTTTTTTTTTTTTTTTCTTTTTTAACTTTACCCTTCTAACCACCCTGTAAGGTGGGCAGGGTTAGGTTGGTGTCAATCACATTCATAAATGAAGAGCCCAGGAGTGATGAGTTTAGCCATACAGGCCGGGGGCCAGGAATGGAGCACAGTGTTATATGTCCACCGTTTTACTCTATATTCATAAGTTGAATAGATTATATGTAGATGACTGGGCTAATCCTAGAATCTTCAGGAGGAATTCTAGAAGAGTGGGTTAACTTCTCAAACATTCAGGTGGTACACTGGGATAGTAATTTGCTAAATAATATACCTTCCTGGTCTGGAGGAAGTAAGTAGTAACTTGCCTCCCGGGCCTGCTTTCAGCCCCTGAATTAATTACCCCGCTATTTCCAGCTCCGTGTTCGTAGGGCAGATTCACTGGCCCGTCATTTTAGCCTCTACTTTAAATTTGGGGCTAAAGGCACTTGAGAAGCTTTCAGGAAACTGTTGTTATGAAATGATACAACCAGAAAGCTTTATAAAAAAAAATTGTTCTTTGATGAAGTGTAGAGTGGGGACAGGTTTTCACTTGATCCGTCCCTTCCAATTTTAAGATAAACTCCTTAGAGGACTGCCATGAAATTATTTTTCCTATTTTGTTGATATGATGAGTGGTTCTCAGCATCTGAGAATCTGAAAGTAATTTTTTTGAATAAATAAGAAAGCACAGGGGAGCCTGGGTGGCTCAGTCGGTTAAATGTCTGAGTTCGGCTCAGGTCATGATCTCACGGTCTGTGGGTTCGAGCCCCGCGTCGGGCTCTGTGCTGACAGCTCAGAGCCTGGAGCCTGCTTAGGATTCTGTGTCTCCTCTCTCTCTGCCCCTTCCACTGCTCATGCCTGTCTCTCTCTGTCTGTCACTCAATAATAAATAAACGTTAAAAAAAAAATTAAAAAAAAAAAAACTACAACTGATGAAACTGTTGCCAATGTGCTGAACGGAGGTTTGATTCTTTTTTCTTAATGAAAATTGGCTTCAATTTTTTGGTTTTTAAACAGAACATACTGTTTGAAAACCCATCAAGGATACACTTTCCTAAAGGCAGGAGGAATAGTGGCTTCTTCTTGCTTTCCCTTTCTTTAGGTTGACCTCATGAGGAAAACAGGAGAGTTTTATAAATATGTTATTTCTTTTTAGGTTCCGATCCTTAGTAAAAAAGAAGATGTTTTTGCGTATTTAGCTAAATATTCAGTGCCAATGGTTCGAGCCACGTGGCTGATCAAGATGACGTGTGCCTATTATTCTGCTATTTCTGAAGCTAAAATCAAGAAACGTCAGGCTACTGATCCTAATCTGGGTAAGTGAGAGGTTTGCTATGTTTTACATTTTGTCATTGATTCTACAAGTAGTTGGTGTGCGCACGCTCTGTCCGTGGCCCAGCGAGGTGAGTACCGAGAAGGTCCACGGGGAGGCTCAAGATCGCTCCCGGCACACGGACGGATCCTTGTTCACCCAGGCCCGGAATCCTCGTTCCGTCAGCAAGTCGTGTCGCTGTTACCTCCAAAATGTGTCCTGCATCCAAACACTTTCCTCCAGCACAGCTTCTGGAATGCTGGTGCATGCCGCTGTCATCCCTTGGCTGGACACAGGGGCAGCCTCCTAACCGGGCTCCCCGCTTTTCCTTTCGCTCCTTACAGTGTAGTCTCCAGACTGCCACACTGATGTCTAAGCCTGAATCGCATCATATTGTGTCCCTGTTTCTAACTTTGCGACAGTGTCTCACTACAATTAGGATCAAGGTCCAGGTTCTTTCCTGTGGCACCGAGGTCATCTATACCTTGCTCCCTCTTATTACGATGTTCTGGTTGCATGGCCTTCTTCCTGCCCCTCTGAGCTGCCGTGCCCCTTCCTTTCTCAGGGCGGATGCAGCTCCTCTTGCCTGTGCTTGGGTAGCTCCTCACTGCGGGGCTCCCGCCTCTCTTCCTCTCGGAGCCGTTGGTTCAAATGCCGTTTCCTCAGGAGATTTTCTCTGGCCATGTAGCTAAATAGCATCTCCCTCTCTCCCCTTCCACCCAGTTATGTTCTCAATTATTTTATTCACAGCATGTTTCACTATCTGAAATTATCTTTAAAAAGTCTTTCTCTCTCATAAACTGCCACCCCCCCACCCCTCAACATGCACTGGTCCGTGAATATGGTAGGTATTGTTGAAAGAACTGAAGGTAAACTGTTGTCAGTCTTCACTCTTGATGACTAGACAGTGACTCCTGACGTGGTGTTAAAACATGCTTAATCAAAGACTTGATTCTACATTAGAAGTGTGCGTGGAGAATTACATGTAAAGATGTCCACTTAAAGATCAGGTTTACAAATAATTCCTTATGAAATGGAAGCATTGTATTTTATAAGGGAGACCCCAGCTACAAAGTTCTGAGGAGCAGGGTCACAGAGCGCAAATGTCCTCAGGTGCCAGGCAGTACCCTAAATAAATGGGTCAGGACGTGAGGTGGTTGGGACTGGGAGCGGGCCCTGGTTAACTAGACAGTGGAGCCCACTCTAAAAGCATGAAAAGGTAATCAAAACAAGACAGAAAACATGGCTAGATTCCATGGCTGCCACCTCTGAGTTTAGGCGTGCTAAAGAAAACAGGCACAAGTCAACTGTACTCAAAGCAACACCGTATTGTGCATGTATTTAAATACACAGGGAAAAGAGAACGGGCGGAAACAATTCCCAAAGTTACCAGTGATTATCTCTGAGGGGTGTTCTGGTAACAGTCTTAACTCTATACGGCTAATCGTTTTCATCAATTGACTTATTGTTTTATAGGGGGAAACAAAAGAAATGTCCCTTTTAAAAAGTACTGAAGCTATCCATACATTCTCATTATAATATTTGCAAATGGTGCCAAAGTAGGATCAATAAATATTTAAGTTTCTCTTCTAACTTTTTCATATTTTCCTGCCTTTTTTTTTTTTTTTTTTTTTTTTGAGAGAGAGAGACAGACACAATGTGTGAGTGGGGGGAGGGGCAGGGAAAGGAGACAGAATCTGAAGCAGGCTCCAGGCTCTCAGCTGTCAGTGCAGAGCCTGATGTGGGGCTCATACCCCTGAACCATGAGATCAGGGCCTGAGCCGAAGTTGGACACTTAACCGACTCAGCCACCCGGGTGCCCTTAAGTGAATTTATTGTTACTTACATCCACTCATTCAACTATAACGTTTCTCCACGAGAAACTTTGTCTGATTTGTTCAGTACTGAGTCTCCTACGTGAGTACCTGGCATACAGGAGGTGCTCAGTAATTACGTTACATAAATGAATAATCAGGCTTGAAGCATGTGTGTGTGTGTGTGTGTATTTGTCCCAATTCATAATCCTTGAGACTTAGAGCATCACCAACTATAATGGAGAGACCATTCCTCCTTTCCTTAGATTCTTTTCATAGTTTTTTTGTAACTTGTTCTGTCACTGGTTTCCTTGATGTTCAGTTTAACCGGATTTTAACTGTCATAAGAAAGGATAAAGGAATGACGCAGGAATGCATCTGCCCAATGAAATATAGAACAACTTGAGGACAAATAAAATCTGATAGATCGTCATCATTTGCAAAGAATGTGTAGTTGGAGTTTTTAGCAATCTCAGATAGGAATGTATCACCAGAACCATGTGAAGCCATGGAACGAAGCCTAGCTCCATCTTCTCGCTAAGAATCCCAGACTTCGTGCGTTCATTACTTTAACCATTAATTTCCTTATTAGCGTAACCAGTTGGTTTTTTTGGAGAGGGGGGAATTATTTTTTACTCTGCCCCTGGAGCTAAAATTTGTTATTTCCATGACAGATGGTTGATTAGGTTCACTCACTAGCTGTGTCTTGTCTTCTTTCATAAGCCACACAACACACAATTCTGTTTTTTATTAAGTGTTAGAGTTCATGTGTTTTTATGATCATTCATGTGTTTTTATGAGTGTGAATGTCAAATCCATGAGGATCAAGTGCCTACTCAACCATTTTTCATGGTAGGGTGTATAAAAACTCTGACCTAAAACATGCTTAAAGCTACAAGTAAGAATATTTTAAAAAATGCATGAATTGTCAGCGTTGATCCCTAAACTCTGAGGTCTGGTGTCTCAGAGGGAGCTTTGGGCTTTACTCATCCCAGCTCTGCCACTGAGTGACTGCTTGCTTCCAGCAAAATCCTTAGGCTCTCCAGACAACAGTCTTTTCAGCTTGGAGCCAGTCTCATCCATCTTGCCTCTAATTTTATGTCTTTCTCATTTTCTTTCAATCCAGAACACGTCTTCAGTCTTTCTTTTTCTTGATATTTTTAAAGAGGATAGACCAGCTATCTTGTAAAATGTGCCTTGACTGGCATTTGTCCAGTTCATTGTGATTAGATTCAGGTTATGTACTTCTGGTAGGAATACCACAGAAGCGATGCTGTGAGCCTCTCCATGTATCGTATTACATTGGCCCAATACTGGTGGTGATCACTTTGGTCTTCCGGGTAGGCAGTGCCTCCCAGGTTTCTTCACTACGTAGTTGCTGTCTTACTCTTTGTAGTTAATAGGTTATTTATTTATTTATGTTTATTTTTGAGAGAGAGAGAGAGAGTGCGGGAGCGCGTGTGTGCAAGAGCTCTCGGGAGCAGGAGAGGGGGAGGGACAGAGAGAGAGACACAGAATCTGAAGGAAGCTCCAGGCTCTGAGCTGTCAGCACAGAGCCCAAGGAGAGGCTCAAACTCATGAAATGGGAGATCATCACCTGAGCTGAAGTCAGACACTTAACCAGCCGAGCTTCCCAGGTGCCCCAACAGGTATTTAACTATGGAGATACCTAATTCATTTTTCTGTACTCTTATAAGTGTTCTGAAATGCAAATGCTCCGTGCCGTTTTTACTATCTGCAGAGAACAGATTTCAGTGGTTTCGATGATCTTATCTTAGTTTACTATCACCCTGTTACACCTGATACTTCTCACTCTCTGCTTTGTCTTCAGCACTTTCTTCAGCTTCTTTAAGAAAATTATAGAGTGCATTTGGAAGCATTTGGCTGTGTAGACCTAGCCATAATGTTGCAAGTTTCACACTCCAAGCAAGCTATACAGCCAAGCAACTACACACATATATATGTGTTGAATTGGATTAAATTGCATACACTTCAGAAGATTAACTTGCAGTAATACGTTCTGTGTTCTGGCTTTGATAGTGAAAAGAATCATTCAGCACATTTGGGGCAAGATTGACTATCAAGTGTCACCTTTCCCTGGCATTGGTTTTATGACTTTTGTTGTCTTGATGATTGTTCTTAGAATTTGTAAAGTGTTTTCAGTAGAAATGGCCTTTATTCCATTGTAATAGAAACATATGTTTTATTTTCAGTTCCCACATTCAGTGTTGGAACAGAGCTATAAAGCACTGCTGTTTGATTTTATTGAAGAGAGTTTTTCCTAAAGTTAAGTGGGCTAACAGCAACAAGGGAGCAGGCCCCATTGTGTAAATTCTTTAAATGTAGCAACACAGAGATTGTCACTATCATTATGCAAAGAGTTACAGACCTAAAATGTGTATTAAATGAGTTGCTGCCCCGGAGAGCTTGCAGCAGGCAAAGGCATACCCAGTATGGTGTGTACCTAAAACTGAGGAAAGTGAGCAGAGCCTAGGGTTTCTAGGTGAGGCTTCACGTGTAGTTTTCTTTTTCTTTTCTTTTCTTTTTTTTTTTGTATTTAAAAATTTTTGTTTAATGTTTATTCCTTTTTGAGAGACAGGGTGAGTGGGGGAGGGGCAGAGAGAGAGAGGGAGACACAGAATCCGAAGCAGGCTCCAGGCTCTGAACTGTCAGCACAGAGCCCGATATGGGGCTCGAACCCATGAATTGTGAAATCATGACCTGAGCTGAGGTCGGAGGCTTAAGACTGAGCCACCCAGGCGCCCCGCATGTGTAATTTCAAGGCAGGTAAAGAACTATTTGGCTTCGATAAATCTTAACATCAAGGCAGAGATTTTAAAATAGAGGTGAAATTAGGGAAGCTTAGAGGAAGAGATTATAATTTTTAGTCCTTATGGGAGCGAAAAAATAAGATGTTACAGGTGGACAGGATATTTAGAAAATGCTATCAAAATAGGTGAGTGTTAGGGTTTCAAGGGAACAAACACTAGACATAATGCATTGGTGGTTTCAGGACTTTTTTTAGAATTGAATGAAATTTTATTTTTAAAATGAGAATGTTGTCATAAATGTTTTGAGCCCACTGGAGGGAAGCATTTAAAATAGGCTAGCTAATATTTAAAAATGAGAAAGTAAAACGTCTAGTTATATAACTAAGGAGAAGTCTTTGAATGGATTAGGAAATACTACTCTATAGTCAATAACACAAACTTTGTACATTTATTTGTAGGAGTTTTCCCTTTGAGGAGTCCTGTTGTTGCTGAGCCAACTCGTTCTAACCGTTGAGTTTACTACCATGTTTGCCATCACTGTAGCAGTTAGCATTTCTTGAGCAATTATGGAACGCGGTAAGCAGGAGCATGGTGCCTCTTGCAATCTTAGATTGAGTCAGCTCCTGTTGTGTGCTGTGAAAATGATAGCAGTTATTTGAGGGAGCTTTTCAGCCTTGGGCATACCTCATTCCTTTGCCGTTGGAACCTATCGCCTTGTGTCCTGTTGGCTCACGTGAGACTAATCCATCTCTCATCACGTCGACCAAGGTCACTGGTGTGCTGTGATACCTCATTACCTATTTCCTAGTAACCGTTTGCTAGGTTGTGTTCTGTGTGTCTTCCGATTTATTCAGATGATCTGTGAGAGAGATAGTTTTTTCCTATTTCACAGATGAGGCCACGGATGTGCAGATGTGCACAAAGCCCCTCAACGTGCCATGTCCACTCTAGGTTCTGAAGCTTGTGCTGGACTCTGCGGCTCAGTGAGGACAGGGAGAATGTGACCACTGCTCTGTAGGTGTTTACACTTGGGGGTAGGGCATATATCCAAACAATCCAAGTATTAGAAAAGGAAGGAAGAGCTAATAATGTAATGAATAAAATGGAGGGAGTCCCAAGGAATTTGGAGAGCTCAGGGAGATCACGGAAGAAGTGAATTCTGAAAGAGGAGATATTTCGACAGAATTGGGGGGTGTTGTGCAGGGCAGGCCACTTCTGGCAGAAAGATGCTGTCTGCAGAGAAACAGGCTCATCACAGAGTTGGACCTGTGGAACTGTCAGGAGTTTTTTCATCTCGTGCATTAGTTACCAGTGGGTGGTGTGTGAGGAGCTGCCGGTGCTAAGGGTCCTTGAGTACTCTGGGGGATGGTGGGCAGCCAGGGAAGGGCGGCTTAGTACTATTATTGTTAGAACACTCACCCTAAGTTTCTTGTCTGTAACATGGGGATAGTTAAAATTGGCAGTACCTTTTAGGGATGAAATGAGTCAGTGCTTCTAAAGAGTGCTTTACAACAGTTGCTGGCACCTAGTGAATGGCCAAGTAGGTGTCCACTGTTACTAGTTGCTACAATTGCTAACCAGCATTTATTATCTTGTGCATTGTGCTGAGAAGTTCACAGACACTATTGCAATCATAACCAGCTTGCAACCAGCTTTTGCATGGGAGGGACCTGAGCATCAGAAGTTAAGTAACTTGCTGGCACAGATGGAGCTGGACTCACTAGGGGTTTGCTCTTTCCTCCCAGCCCTGACGTGGTGGTTGCCAGGGGGAAGTCCACGTTGTGGGCCCTTTTCAGACAAGATGCATCTCTGGGAAGAAAGGTGCTGGCAGGGAACGGGCTGCACAGTTTCAGGGCTGTGAGCAGCACAAGAGGGGTCAGAACCTTATTCAGGCGCATGGGGTACAGGCAGAGCATAGCAAAGTTTGGGGTGCTGTGGAAACTCAAGAAAGATGCAATTGCTTGCAAGATGAACAGCTCGAATTCTGGCTAAGAATTGTTGGGTGTTCAGTATCGTGAAAAGTGACAGGATGTGTCATGGACATGAAGTCTTTTTGGGAGAGAACAGAGAGATGAAGCTTAAAATGCTTCATGGTTAAACTCCCCAGGGAGCTGCTCTCTTTTCCCCCGTTGTTTCCTCCGTACCCCTGAGGTTTTGCTGGGTTGGGCATCTGTATTGGATGAGAGACTTTTCCTGGTTGACTGTACTCTTGGAACCACTATTCTTATCACCCCAAAATACAAGGAAGGAATAGCTACCCTTCTTGCACAGTGGGTAATTAATTTGTGACATATTCACTGAGCCATTTGGACTGCAAAAATAAACCCTGCTAAACACATAATTGACAGTCTGGTTTCTTATCTAAGCCAACCAGCTTACTTTCAGTTCGGGTCTTTGAAGACATTGCAATACTAACTTTTGTGATTCTAGGGGCAAGCTTTTAGTTTCAAGTCAAGATTGCCTCCACGTTTTCAGTGTCCTCATATCTCAATGTCATAAAAGTGATCTCTGCTTTGCTTACCTTGACAATAACGCTGAAGATTGGACAGAAGTGCTTGCATAAGTGTATTTAAATTCATGCCGCGCTTAGGCCTGAAAAATAGGTTTTAATTGGTGGCGTGGCTCTTGGCTACCTGGATAAAAGAATTCTGCAATAGAGGCATTGGGGTAAGACTTTGGCACTTGCAACTCTGCTGTTCCCCAACAATCATTTATCTAAAAGTTTTAACACCTATTGGTGAACCAAGCCCCAAGTCAGTATTTTATTAGCAATGACTAGATGTTGGCATTCTTCTGTAAAAACAAGCTTTCTCTTATCAACTGTGATAAATCGTTAATTCTTTATTAAAAAGACAGAGTAAATACTAAATTCCTTTCTTTTCATTATCAATTGCTCTAATGACATGTTTAGTGGTGGTAAACGTGATTCTTTTTCTCATTTCAAAAAAATTATCTTTGGTCATCGCGATGGGCTCATGGATTTCTATTCATCCAGTATGTTACAACCAGTTACACCCCTTCTTCATTTTAGTGTTCAGATTGTCCAAAAGGTGGCCAGTGGAAGATGTGTCAAGCTTTTTTGTATCCTTTCTGACACGACACCTTTTTGTCTTAGAGTATTTCTTTGCTTTTTGGCACAGAAAGTATCCCAGGCTCATCTTGTACTTTTCCTGCCTCAGATCTGTAGTCAGTCATTTCTCTAAGGAGTCATACTTGTTTCTGGTGGGGAGCAGTATGTAGAAAGCAAGACACCAATGCTGAAGATGCTCAATGCTACTAGGATGTATGGCATCTAGACTCAGTCAGTGGGTGGATGGAGACCTGCCTCTTTGCATGTGTTGCGCGTATTTATTAGAGTTTATATCCTTATTTCCAATTTATCTTTAACATTTTCACTTCAGTGTTTTTCTTAATTTTTGATTTTGTGTTCCCTTCAAAAAGTTTTAAGCGAATTTAATATATGCTGCAGCGTAAGTCGGCGTTACTCATCATCGTTCTATGGAAACATTTTCCAAAGTAAAATGTTACAGTCTTGTTCGAGGTAAAATGCTAGTGGGTGATAGTGGTGGGTGTGTGTGTGTGTGCATGCGCGTGAGCACGTGTGATCGTTAAATTTTTGATGAAATCAAAGGTAATATCTGCCCATGATTCCTTTTGAATTTCTTATAAAATGCACTCAAATGACTTGTATTTCACTCGAATAAGGTGTGGGTTAAAAGAAAGGTTTATTAAGCTTTTATGTACTGGGGTAGATGCTGTGGAGAATTTTAACCAAGTGGGGCTGTGCCGGCAGCCCGTAAGGGGCCATCCTTTTTGGTGGATAGTCCGTCCTCTCTGACACAGAGCAATCAGCAGTCCGTAATCACCTCTGGTCATAGAGGAAATGATGGGAGATGAAAAATTAGGGAAGCTTTTCTGAAGGAGCAAAATACGAGCAGGGCCTTAAGGAAGTCTAGTCTTTAAGTAAAAACGAGGAAAGTTTTGTTGTGTTTTTGTGTTGTATTGTATCTTGAAAAGTATTTCTTCGTGTTAGATAATTGTCTTCCTTCCTAGCACGCTGGGCGCAGTGAGTTAGGTTTATGGTTCTGTGCACTGTATTGGCGCCATCTTTACTGCTGTCATTTCTTCTGGTTTTGCTCTTTGGGGGAATTACCTAGTCTTCGATTTACTGTTAAGAACTCATTGCCACCCAAAAGTTTCTGTTTTCTAGTCAGTTTTAATGTTGACTCCTGCTCGAAATAACTAATCATCTTCTGTGATGAAATGCTAATCAGAATCCCAATTTAATTAATATTGTAGTTCTTTGCTCTCCATGGCTGTTGGTACATGCATGTGCATTGACACTTGGAATGTATTGGACAACAAAAATACTCATTAGAAGTTTTTGTAGTTTACAGGCTGATACCCCGTTTTTTCATTTGGGGCACTCTTCACAAAATCCTTCTCAGGTAGCTGGGTATCTCCAATTTACAAATTAGGGTAAGAAAATCCAGGGAAAGTGGGAAAACCAGGAATTCCATTCTGGACTTCTGTTTCTGGGTCTTATTTGCTTTACAGAATTTCAAAGTTGGTCATAGCAACTGAGGGATGACTATGCAGCTGGAGTGGGGGTGGTGGTGGGGGGTGAACGGTGAGGGGAGCCTTCTGAAGAAGGCTCAGTGTTGAGTTTTTATTTGTTGTGCATCTTGAAGATCTATTGGCTTAAAGCAATAGCAAAAACAAAAGCCGCCAAAACAGCTTCTGTGTGAGATGAAAAAAAAAAATGTAAGTAGCTAATACATATTCGTGGTATAAAACACAGTATTCAAAGAGTGTAGTGAAGTCTCACCGCACTGTTGTGCCATTCATGGTCTCTCAGACCTCTCTTCATGCGCTTCCAAAGGAGTTGTTACTGGTTGCTTGTGTATCTTCCAAAATGTATTTGTGTGTATGTCTCTAATGTATGTCCTAATGTTCCTTTAAGAACACCGGTGCTTGTTCCTTACTGGGCTTATAGTGACCCTATTCTTTTAAAGGGTCCTAGGCCACTAACTTTTTAATGACTTAGGAAAGCTGGATCTTGGTGTGTTTTGCAATCTGCACTGGAATGTTAATTCCATGATGAATAGGAAGCTTTTTTTTTTTTTTTAAAGAGAGACATACTTTAAGTTTCAGAGTCCTTTTCAGATGAAGTATGTATAATCTTTCAAATGAAATTCCTGGAATCAAGTGGCTCTAAAGTTCACTTCTACTCGCCATTATTTTGGAATCAGAGGGTACCTATATTGACAGGATAGAAAACACAATAAGGGTCAATAAATTACCAGTTGGAGTGTCTTTGTGAGAGTAACACAACTAAAGTGAATAGGTGTACTATTTCTTTCTTTCTTATATAATTTATTGTCACGTTAGCAATCATACAGTGTATACAGTGTGCTCTTGGCCTCAGGAGTAGATTCCTGTGATTTATCACTTACATACAGCACCCACTGCTCATCCCAACAAGTGCTCTCCTCAGTGCCCATCACCCATTTCCCCTCTGCCCCCCTTCCCACCCCATCAACCCTCACTTTGTTCTCTGTTCTTAAGAGTCTCTTATGGTTTGTCTCTCTCCCTCTCTGTAACTATTTTTTTTTCTATCCCTTCCTTCATGGTCGTCTGTTAAGTTTCTCAACTTCCACATATGAGTGAGAACATATGATATCTTTGTTTCTCTTCTGATTTATTTCATTTAGCATAATACCCTTCAGTTCCAACCATGTCATTGCAAATGGCAAGATTTCATTTTTTTTCACTGCTGAGTAATATTTCATTCTATCTATAAACCACATCTTCTTTATCCTTTCATCAATTGATGGACATTTGGGCTCTTTCCATAATTTGGGTATTGTTGAAAGTGCTGCTGTAAACATTGGGGTACATGTGCCCCTATGAATCAGCACTCCTATATCCTTTGGGTAAATTTCTCGTAGTGCTATTGCTGGGTCATAGGGTAATTACATTTTTAATTTCTTGAGGAACCTCCATACTGTTCTCCAAGCTGCATCAGTTTTCAGTCCCACCAACAGTGCAAGAGGTTTCCCCTTTCTCCACATTCTTGCCAACATTTGTTGTTTCTTGAGTTGTTAATTTTGGGACTAAAGTAAATAGATTTAATTAAAAGAATATGTCATGCATCATTCTTGGGCTCCAGGTTAAAAAAAAAAAGCCAGGTGAGCTCTGGAGGAGAGGATAATGGGGATGGGTCTGCTTCTGCTTGGTCTGCACAGTGTGTAAGCAATTTTGTGTTTTAGAACTTTTTGGTCTAGAGTTCTTTTACATAGGCATTTGACAATGTGATGTCTATAGTATTTTCTTTTAATGTTTCTTTAAAATTTTTTTTTAAGGTTTATTAATCTTGACAGAGCACAAGCAGGGGAAGAGAAAGGGAGAGAGAATTTCAAGCAGGCTCCATGCTGTCACCACCAAGCCCGATGCGGGGCTTGAACTCACGAACCACGAGATCATGACCTGAGCCGAAGTTGGACGCTTAACCGACTGAGCCACCTAGGCACCCCAATGTTTGTTTATTTTTGAGAGAGAAAGAGCACAAGTTGGGGAGGGGCAGACAGAGAGGGAGACGCAGAATCTGAAGCAGGCTCCAGGGTCTGAGCTGTCAGCACAGAGCCTCATGTTGGTCTTGAGCCTGTGAACCGTGAGATCATGAGATCATGACTTGACTTTGGACACTTAACCGACTAAGCCACCCAGGTGCCCCGAAGTCTGTAGTATTTGTATCCATGTTCTAATGAGAGACTCTTACCTATTTAAGCCTTGTTCAGAAGTATAAACTTCACAGCGATTGCATTTAAGACTTAAGTAGTAACTTAAGTAGTAAACACAGTGCTTTTACTGTTGAGACTTGACTCAAACCAAGCTCAAAATGAAATTAAATTCCAATACGAAGTGAAAATGTACTTCATCTGGCTCTGTAAATGATCTGGGCTTTCTGCCACTTCTTTGGTGGCAGGCACTGGGAGAGGAGTGAGGGTAATGGGATGTCCAGTGTAATAATTGAAGTAGTTCAGATGTCTCCATGGACAGCTGCCTTCCTCCAGGGCCCGCTTCTCCCGTTCTTCCACCCACGTCCTCAGGGGAGGCTTCCTTTTATATCTGAGGCTTCAGTGGCGCACAGAGGTATGTCCTCCACACAGGGAAGCACAGCCGTGGTTTCCTCGCCAGGTCTGCTGTCTTGCCCTAGCTTTCCTCTCCTGGGGCAGTAAAACTTGAGGCTTGGTCTCACATGTGGAGGACTGTGGGGACCTGTCCTCAGGGGGTTAGTTACAGGCACCAGTTTAATATTTGTGAAAATTGTGTGCCTGTTACTCCGTGACGGGAATGTCTCTGCGTGGCTGAGGTCGCTGCTCCCTCAGGTATATACAGGAATCTGAAAAGCTTTGTGAAACTTACCATATGATAATTGGAACGTTAATTTCAGAAAGCCATCTCACGGCCTGGAGAAGGAGCGGAGCCTGTCGTGGCAGATGTTGAGTGTGCTGCCGTCTGTTAGGAGGAAACCCCTGAAGCTGTACTTCTGCCGAGAAGTTGGGGGTGTGATTGATGTGTCGAATAAGAAAGTCTTGTGCTGGGGGCTAAAATTGGGTTCTGTGGTTGCCAAGAGCCTTGGCTTCAGTTGCTTGTATGGGGTTGATAGGGAAAAAGGACTATTGGAAAAAAATTCCCAAATGCAACAGTTAGCATTGCATACATTTCAATGGAAAGAAAATTTGGAGACCCGACAGCCAGAGTGCCAGACCTAGAGAAGTGTCAAATACTCTTCTCCTCAGGTGTGGGATAGTCCCCAGCACCTGGGATGAAGAAAGGCACGGTTAGGAGTTAACTTGCTTCCTAGGGATGCAGCTCTTTTGCTCCTACCAGCCCTCCCCGTCAGCCCCGCTTCCTCCTTTCCCTGCCCACGACCTTGCCACCCATTTCCTTCGTTGGCCAGTCTGGTCTCTTTTTACCCTGAAATCCTTAAGCATTAACGGTCTGTCACACAACTGTGCAGTTATTTATATTTTGCCTTGTAATGGTCCTTATCTTTTTTAGAGTGCTGTCCCTCCTTTGTACACATACATCATTCACTCCTTGGGTAGGGCGCCCTTTGCTCACAGCATTGGTCAAACCTTCTCCTCTCCCTCACGGCTTCCGTCCCTTGAACTTCAGAGAGTAGGGAACTTCTTTCCATTTCCCTTAGCTCACTCCCACCCTGACAGACACCCACACAGACTTTTCCACAGTAGCCAGGCCTCCTTACCTGTCTTCTTTGCCTCGTCCAGTGAGATCTACTTTCACCGGAGGTGACTTTTTCCTGTGTGTACACTCCTGCCTGCCAGGCCTGTAAATCATGGATGTTTTTTTCTCCTGGGCATGCTCCACAGTTGTAAGCAGGTTTTTTTCCCCCTCTTAATTCTCAAAATAACCCTGTGGGCCAAGTACATTTATCAGCCCTGTGTTCTAGACAAGTAACAAGGTACTTGGAGGCTGAGTGACTTGCCCAAGGTCCAAAGCTGGCAGGGGATTGGAGCTGGGACAGGAGCCTGTGCTCTTCACCACCAGTGAGTTAACATAGGCTGGGGGCTTCGATGGGGGCTGGATGCGAACTAACATTCTGACTGTGCAGAATAAATCTATCTACCCCTGGACTGTGTCTGCTGGGTACTTACGTTGTCATGGTCACTTTCTTTAAGCCATTGAAAACACATATGATAATGTTCCCCACATCTTTTTGCACTGACCCTTTTTCTGAGTGTCAGACCTGTGTGTCCACCTGCCCCTGCACATGTTTTCCCAACACAAATTCAAGTGTTGAACGCAAGACTGAGAACCCTCAGTGAGATCAGTGGATTGTGTCCATGCCAATATCCTGGGTGAGATACTTTAATTTTGCAAGATGTTAGCTTTTGGGGAAGGTAGGTAAAAGGTACATCAGATCTCTGTGCCATATTTGTTACAACTGCACAAAGTTTAAAACGAAAAGTTAATAAAAATAAACAGAATGAACTCAGCCCCTTGACCCCGCCCCCTGCTCCCTCTCTCCACTCCACATCTCAGTCAATGGCCCCAGGATCTGCCCAGCCACCCCACTGAGAAATCTGGGAGATGCCCTGCCCTTCTCTGTCCTTCTCTCCGGGATCAGGTTGGTTTCCATTTCACCTGCTGCTTTTTCGTTCCCTCCTTGGTCACCTCACCACTGGACTTTCTAGTCTCCTTTCAATTTCTCTCCCCTACAAATTTCTGAGAGTCTTAATTTACATATCTTATCATTCTGTTGCTTAAAATCCTTCAGGGGCTTTGAACATTTGTGATGAAAGGCCAAATTCCTTAGGTCATCGCGACCAGAGTCAGAATCATCAGGGCTGCTGGTTATTAATGCAGAGTTCTGGACCCCACTCCAGACTTTCTGGGGTTGAAATTTCTGGTGTCGGAGCTAAATCTGTGTGTTTAACCAGCGCCCTCTGGTGACCATTTCATGCACTAGCGTTTGAAGACCTCTGGCCTGCGCCACCTATCCAGCCTCAAAGGCCCTTTCTGTCCCTCTCTGCCTTTCTGCTTTCTGCATTGCCTGGGACATTGCACACTGCAGTTTGTGTCTGTGGAACTCCTTTGTACCATCCCTCAAGACTTGGCTACAGTGTCCACTTGCTTCCTCTCCCGGATCCCGTGGCGTGTCAGAGCACTCAACCTCACTGCTGTCAAGATCTGTGTCCCTGTGTGTTTCCCTACTTTGAGGTTGAATTGCCCCAAGTAGGGACTGCTTTCCCTTCAACCCCGTGTAGCCTCGAGCCTAGGGCAGCTTCTGGCCATAGTAGGCACTTAATGATTGCTGCTTATAACACCCATAATTTTTATTTTGAGTAGTCACCTCGATCTTTAATTAACAGTACTTTGTATTGTTGCTCAGTAAATAAAACCAGAGAGAAATAGCCAGTTAAAAATAACATAGGAAAATTACTCATCCAGACAAAAACAGTTATTGGCAATTTTCCCTTCAACACCAGCGTTCTACAGGTAATTCTGTATGAGTGGAAAACTTTTTTAAAGCATGAAAAAAATGTCATACTCTATTATCACAGTGTTCCTACTGTCTCCCTCCACTGCCATCCCCCCCAGTATTTCAGCTCTCCAGCCAGAGGGCCTGATTTCACTGACTGACCATTCAGCAAAACGCAGCATTCCAGCCATTGGGCTGACTCTGTCGGTCTCCGGGCACACTGAGACAGCACTTTTCATCTGCTCTATTCTTTATCCAGCCCGCCAATCAGCATGCTGATTTCCCCCCTTCATTTCCCAAGTGAATAGTGGCTGAATAGGGAATTTCAGGTTTTTCTGTGAATCCTTTTGTAAGGTACAACTGATTAACTTTTTAAGCCTTTTATTATGGAAATTTCACACGGGTACAGATACAGAAGAATAAAGTCCCTATTGCTGTTTACCCAGGTTTAACCATTGACCCACAGATACTCTTGATTTTGCCCCTTATCCTCGCACTACCCACCCCCTCAAAGTCCTGTGTCATCTTGCAGTAGATTACTTTTTACCAGTACAGGCTCGTCTTTTACTTCATGCAGTGCAGATGATTTCATACTCAGAGTAAAGTATTTCAAGAAAACATTAATAAAATTATATAACAGCTATATTGAGCTATTAACAAACTTTGCAATTCAAAGTGTATACTTTAGTGGTTTCAAACCCCATGGGTGTAGAGATTACTTAAATATCTTAAAGAATTTTTTGAGCATATTTGATATTGGCGTTACATTAGTTTCCAATATACAACCTAGAGATTCAACATCTCTGTGTTATGCTGTGCTCACAAGTGTAGCTACCATCTGTCACCATAAAATGCCATGATAATACTACTGACTATAATACCTATGCTATACCTTTTGTTCCCATGACTCATTCATTCCGTGATTGGAAGCCTGTGTCTCCTACTGCCTTTCTCCCATTTTGCCCTTCCCCCCACCTCTCTCCCCTCTGGCAACCATCAGTGTGTTCTCTGTATCTATAGATCTGATTCTGCTTTTCGTTCGTTCATTTGTTTTTTTAGATTCCACAAATATGTGAAATCCTAGGGTGTTTGTCTTTCTCAGTCGTACTTCACTTGGCATAATGCCTTCTAAGTCCGTCCATGTTGCAGATGGCAAGATCTCATCCTTTCTTACAGCTGCGTAGTATCCCGTTGTGTGTGTGTACACGCGCACACAGCACATCTTTATCCGTTCGTCTGTTGATGGACACGTGGGTTGCTTCCATAATTCGTCGGTTATGAATAGTGTTGCAGTAAGCATAGAGGTGCATATATCCTTTCTAGTTACTTTTTTTGTATTCTTTGGGTAAATACCCAGTAGTAGAATTACTGGATCATAGGGTAATTCTATTTTTAGTTTTTTGAGGAACGTCCATTCTGTTTTCTACAGTGGCTGCATCAATTTACATTCCACCAACAGGGCACATCTTTGCCAATACTTCTTTCTTGGGTTTTTGATTCTTGTCTTTCTGACAGATGTGAGGTGGTATCTCATGATGGTTTCGATTTGCATTTCCCTGATGATGAGTGATGTTGAGCATCTTTTCATGTGTCTGTTGGCCCTCTGTATGTCTTCTTTGGAAAAATGTCTGTTTAGGTTCCCTCCCCGTTTTAAAATCGGATTGTTACTTGGTGTTGTTTAAGTTCTCTATATCTTTTGGATATTAGCCCCTTTATCAGATATGCCACTTGTAGGTATCTTCTCCTATTCAGTGGGTTGTCTTCTTGTTTTGTTGATGGTTTTCTTGTTGCATAAAAGTTTTTGATGAAGTCCAAATAGTTTGTTTTTTTTGCTTTCGTTTCCCTTGCCTGAAGAGACATATCTAGAAAAATGTTGTTACAGCTGATGTCGAAGAGATTACTGCCTATGTTGAGTTGGTTTCTGTGTGGAGTATTAGAAAGTGGTCCAGTTTTTTTCTTTAACTTGTAGCTGTCCAGTTTTACCAGAACCATTTATTGAAGCGACTGTCTTTCCCCATTGCATATTCTTGCCATGGCCACATTTTAGAACATTTTTATTGCCCTTGAAAGAAATTGTACACATTAGCCATCACTTCTCGTTTGCCTTCCCTCCCCAGCTACACCAGGCGAACTAATCAGCCCTCTAGATTTGCCTCTTCTTAGCATTGCCTATAAATGGAATCATACAGTATGTGGTCCTTTGAAACTGTCTTCTTCCAGTCAGCATGTTTTCAAGGTCCATTCATGTTGTAGTGTGTGTCAGTAGTTCATTTCGTTCCTTCTCATGGCTGAATGGTATTTGTATGTGTGGAATACGTTGTGTTTATCCGTTCACCAGTTAATGGACATTTGGGTTGCTTTCCCTTTTTGGCTGTTGTGAATCCTGCTACTACAAACATTTCTTGATAAGTCTCTGTGTTGACGTGTGCTTTCATTTTTTTGGAGAATATAACTAGTTGTGGAATTGATGGGTTTTACGGTACCTCCATGTTTCGCGTTTTGAGGAAATGCCAAACTGTTTTACATTTTACACGCCCACCAGGAAGGCACGAGGATTCTAAATTGTACACATCCTCACCGCCACTTGTCGGTCTGCGTCTTCTTGTCACTGCCCAGGGGTATGTCACTGTGGTTTAGAGGAGCGTTTTCCTGGTAGCTAATGTCGAAGAGCGTCTTGTCATCTGCTTATGGGCCATTTGTTTATCTTCTTGGAGAAATGTCTATTCAGATCATTTGCCAGTTTAAAAAAATGGGTTATTTGTCTTTTTTTTTTATTTTATAATAGTTTATTTTCAAATTGGTTTACACATAACACCCAGTGTTCATCCCAACATGTGCCCTTTTTAATGCCCGTCACCCCCTCTCCCCCCTCCCTCATCCCCCTTACCCTCGGTTTTTTTCTTAGTCTTTGAGAGTCTCTTATGTTTTATCTCCCTCCCTCTCTGTGTCTTTTTTTTTCCTTTCCCCTCTTCCCCTCCCCCTGGTTTTTGCTTAGTCTCACAAAGTCCACCTAAAATGAACAACTCAGGAAACTATAAATGCTGGGTTATTTGTCTTTTAATTATCAAGTTGTTACAGTTCATGATAGACTCTGGATCCAGATCTCCTATCAGGTAGGTAATTCGCAAATAATCTTCTCTCAATTTTTAGGTTGTCTTTCACTTGATCGATGGTATCTTTTGATCAAAAAAGCCTTTTAACAACAGACATTGTGAGAAAAATGGTGGAAAATCTTTCAGTCATTCTTACTGAGTATTTAGAAGTGGAATGTGTTGTTTCTTACATGTGTTGAAGTTTTTTTTAACCCCATTCAATCTGCACCAAAGTCAGGCTGATTAAATCCTGAGCCTCCTACAGTTTTGAGAAGCAGGTCATTCCCTTTGTGGAGGGGCAAGAACTTTTTTTTTATAGTGGTGTAGCCATAGGAAGAATTTTCTAGGATATGGGGCTTCTCCTTCAAGGAGACTCTCATCTTTGACTTAAGTTTTATATCAAGGGGATCACCTTAAAAATGTGCACCTTAGTCTCTGGGACTGGTTGAAGTTTAAAAAAAAAAACCAATCTCTGTTGGATTTATTTTACAGAGTGAGTTCCCACTGGCTTTGGTAACAGAGGAAAGAATTTGGCCAGGAAAATGAGCTTCACAAAATTAAAGGACACACATGTATATTTACTGGAAGTTTATTAAAGAGAAATGAAACTTCGGTATTTGCTTGAGCCTTTTGCAGTGCATTGACTAGCAGGTGCTTCTAGATGCATTGGTTATAATAAAGACAGAACATGCTAAGAGAGGGAATTTGGCATTTCCTGTATGCTGTTTGAAAGGTAGGTATGCAGTGATGAGATTAAAAAGCAAAGAGGTGCCTGGGTGACTCATTCGGTTGAGCATCCGACTTTTGATTTCAGCTCAGGTCATGATCCCCGGGTCATGGGATTGAGCCCCTCATTGGCCTCTGCACTTAGCATAGAGTTTGCTTAAGATTCTCTCTTTCTCTCTGTCCCTCTTCCCTTTCTTGCATCCCTCTCTCTAAAGAGAAAAAAAAAAACCCAACTCAAACATTCCCCGCCCCCCCCAAGAAAAAATCCCACCACACCCTTAAAAGCAAAGATGTTTGTAGGAAGATTTGGGAGCCAGAATAATTGGGGAATGACTTAACTTAGTAGTTATTTTGGGAGTATCTTATAGAGTATTAAGTCAGCACTCAGATGCTGACTATATAAGACATAGTTTTATGGAGATGAAAGAGATAGAGGGTTTAAGAGCAGAAATTCTCTGCTATCAGAGGACAGAGAGAGCCCCATTAGATGGTGGGTTGGTGTCCAGAGTCTAGAGAAGGCTACATATTCAATTTGACGTTTGAATTGGGTCCAGAAAAATTAATCACAAGTGAACACAGGTGAGTAGAAGAGGTATTGTAGATAAGGAGCATTATGGGCATGAGAGTTAGAAAGCACCTTCAGGTACTTACTGGTAGATAGTAATGGAAATGATCTTAAGTTCCAGATAATGAGTTTGGCCTTAATTCGTTAAGGATTGCAGATCCATTGAAGGTTTTAGAACCAGGAAACTGACATTGATTGATTTTATGAATCCTTATCCAGAGCATTATGTTAGGCTTTGGCAGCTCAGCTGTGGCAGAGGCAGGGTCTAATATCAGCGACAACAGGTCAAGTTCTAACCCTTAGCCTCCCTTCAGGAAACCTTTCATCCCAGTAATAGTGATGGTAGCTACCACATATTGATCTGTTTCTACACTGCACACGCCATGCTAAGTAGTTCATCCTTGCAGTAATTCTCGTGTGTGTGTGTGTATTCTTGATTCCTATGCAGAGGAGGAAATCAAGACTTAGCAGAGGTTAGATACCTTTAACCTCACACAGCCACATAGCAGCATTAGAATTTGGACCCAGGGCCATCCTATTCCAAAGTTCATTCTAGCAAAGCCACTAAATGCAGCCCTGTTTTGCTTCTCTTAAGGTCTTGCTTCCAGGTTACCGTCTCCTTGAGCCTTGCTGCCCTGGGCATGCTTTGTGTTTGCCCCCAGGGTAGGTGCCTCCTCTGTGGCCTCCCAGTTTTCTTATTAATACTACAGGTATTCCAGGCCGAGGAAGATCATCTTTAACGGAGCATGGGGCATGTCTGGTCTCACCTTTATGTGTTTGTCGATTTACGTGTTTTCATGGACTACAGTGGGGCGTCTCACCCCTGTTGGTGTACTTTTGGCTCAGCTGTGTGACCTTGCGTCAGCCTGCTGTGCCTGGATATAAAATGCTAGGGTGAGCCACGTGACCTCTGAAACCCCTTCTGTCTTGGGGATTAGGCATTAACAAAGAAGCAATAAGTGGCTGTGGGATTCTGGAGGCTAGGGGGAGTATTGTCAAAGGGACCAGTCATTCTTTTCCGTCCTGACCCCCGATGCCACTCTCAGTGTGAAGTACGTGCATACTCTTTCTAATAATCTGGCTTCTCGGACCTGAAGTTCTGCTTGACATCAGCAAACTACAAATGTAGCCGTATCCTCAGAGCTGCTTGAATTTAGAGCCACCTGCTCCACGTTCAGAGTGGCCTCCTTGGTCACTTTCTGCATCTTTTCCACCTTTGAACACCACACCCCCCTCCCCCCCTTCCCCCATCTTCCCTGTGACTTTGATCCATTCCTGTTTTCTTTTCATAACCTGATAAAAACCAACCCCTTACTCCAATCAGTTAAGTCTGGATCTGGCGGGAGGGGCTAAAGGCAATGGCATTTGGTAGAAGTTCCCCCCCACCCGGGACTGAATCCACACCCAGGGCTGAGAACCACTGCCTGCCTTGGCACTGCTGCCCCTGGTGCTTGGATTCCATTGTTCGTCCTAAGCATGAGGGTGTCAGTGGATCCTAGTAATTTTCCTGTGTTAGAGGACTGGTGGCCATTTGTTGTTTTCCGTTTTCAGTTTTTCATAAACATTTTGTGTGCATCCTAATTTTTATACTAGTCCTCTGTAGACTGTCTTATATCCCAGACCTCTGAATCTGTCTGATTGATAACCTACTGCCAGTTAAATATAGTTAGTGTTAAAATACATGACATAAGAGGCCTACATCTGCATACCATTTGAATCCCACAAGAAGTTCAGATTGTGGGATTTCCTATTCAGCATAATTTTTAAAAGAGGCATGTTTATATAAACATTCCAGCACAGGGGTGCCTTGGTGGCCCAGTTGGCTAAGCTTCTGACTACAGCTCAGGTCGTGATCTTATGGTTCATGAGTTCGAGCCCCGTGTCAGCTGTGCTGACAGCTCAGACCCTGGAGCCTGCTTTGAATCCTGTGTCTCCCTCTGTCTCCGCCCCTCCCCCGCTCATACTCTGTCTCTTCTTCAAAAATAAATATAAAAAATTTTTTTGTAAATAAAAAATAAAAAAATTTCAGCACATATAAAGGAAGAATGACTGAAAAGACATATATTAAACTATTTAATTATGAGTGATGGGATTACAGATGTTCTTTTGGCATTACACATTTTCTTTAGTGAACACATTTCTTATGTATTTTAAAAAACACTCTCGAAAAGAAAATATACTCTGGACAAAGTAGGTGGTGGTGTGTGAATGTGTGTGTTATTTTTAGCTCTTGAGGCTAAAATATTCTGTGGGGGTATTGAGGATGGTACCATGCTGAGAGAGTTAATAGCAAGGCTTGGCACACAAAAGCTAGGATTTGGATCCTTGTTATTTTTGTTTTTGCTTATTATAGCCAAGCTAAACTTGTCTCTTCTGATGGTGGGCATTTTGTTTTGTCAAACAAGCATCATGAGAGCATTAGGCCGTCATGGGGGCCCCAGATGATGACCCCGTAATGTATTGTTATGTCTTTAATGCTGATAGATTAATATTAATATCTGTTATTGGGGGTGCTTTCTAAAAAAACTGTTAAACTAGGAACAGAACATTGACCTAGTATCTGTTCATCTTTTTGCATTGGCCTAAGTACTAGAGTTTAACATGTGCGTCTGAAAATTTTAAATAAGACACCATGAGAATCAGTGGTATAGACCGAAACTCAACGGTACTTCTCTCTGGGCACTTTCGTCAAGTACTTTTAACAGTACTTACAGAATGAAAACGAAGCCGTCAATCCCCAACAGATGTTTAGTTTCTGCTCCTACTTTTGTCAAGATACGTTCCTTTAAAAATAAAGCAGGAGAGCCAAATGCCTGGAGAACGGGAAAAGAGCGTCGTGTGGTAACGTTTTAGTAGGGTGGTTTCCTCTGAAATGCCGTTTTGCTAATCCTTGGGGAAATTTTGGCTGCGAGCATGCAATTATTACATTTTTATCCACAGAATGGGCTAAAGTTGGCATCACATCCCTCACGGTTGCCAGAGGCAACACAGTGATTTAATTTGTGCCCCTCTGGCAGACATTTTTGAATAATTTTAGTGTTTTTTGTAATGGTACTTTTCCCGTTTCCTTTCTGGGCTCCTGCCTTTTGTTGCTCACTACTCTTTCTGATTGAGTTCCGAGGCATCCTGTGTTTGTTGTGGAGCGTAGACTAATTGAAGGTCCAGATGGAGGTCCAGGAGGCCACCGCGCATGTGTTTCTGGCAGGTGCGGGGAGGGGGAGGGTGCAGGTCAGAATGCTGGGAAGGGCCAGCCCACGGCGAATGCCAGTCCTCTTACAGACGATGAAAACAAAACAGATCTTAATTAGGCATGTTCGAAATCTGACGTGAAGCCTGAAAACTTCACCTTAACACTTGCATTTGGAGGATTTTGGATTCTTCTGGAGTAGAATTGAAATTTCTTGAAGTACTCAACTCCACTGTTCTGTTTCCTGCTTGTGGCTTTTTTTTAGGCAAAAAATCTTTTATGCTCACGGAACATCACCAAATGCACACAATTCTCTTCTCCTAGCTTAGGGGTCATAGATGAGCAAAGGGAGAGAGCTGCCTTGTTCACCCAAGAGCTTGCCAACATTCCTGCTGGGTGCGTAGGTCTGGCCACGTTGCATTACTTAAAGGCTTTGGGGTGGTTGTGCTTCTTTGCACAGTGCTTGGTATCTCAAAACCACTTTTATGTAATAGATGTTTGTTTTATACGTACATCCTTAAGATCATCAGAAGAGGGGACATTAATTACTCTACCCATCTTGTCTGGAAATTTAGATTTTTTTTTTTTTTTTTTTAATGCAGAGTGGACACAAATATCTACCAGATATCTTCGAGAGCAGCTGGGCAAGATTTCCGACTTTTACCACATGGCCTCCAGCGCAGGCGATGGTCCTGTCCCTGTGCCTCCAGACGTGGAGCAAGCCATGAAGCAGTGGGAATACAACGAAAAGTTGGCGTTTCATATGTTCCAGGTAACCCTCCCAAGTCCCTCAAGGCTGTATCGCGTACTTTTAAGAAGAGAGCAAATCCCTTATGGTTGAATTTTTGGGGGGTCAAGGAACATCTTTATATGAACCAATACGTTCAAAGAAAGCAGTCTGACATTTTTCACTTTGAGTTATATTCAAGATAACACGTTTGTCCTGAGATGACAGCTTCCATTGTATATATCGATCTCCAGCTTTCAATGATTTTAGCTTTTTTAATGCTGTTGATTCCTTTGCCATCGCTCTATTAAATATAGTCCCTGTAAACCTTTTCATTTGCAAATATTGGATATATTTATTCAGAAAATATTTGTGTGGATGCTTACTGTCTCCTAGATCTTCATGAGGGCTTAGTTTTTCCTTAGGAGAGTCCTGTTAATTTAGCTGAGCAGCAGTTTGAAATGTAGTTGGGAGGAAGAATAAGGGCGTTTTGGAATGATTGAATCCTTCTCTCCTGAGAAGCTGATGTAAATCATATTGACCAGCAGAGGGCACTTGCGCCATTATTTGCTTCGTCTTTATTCCTAGTGAGGAAGAGGGAGAAGTGTATTGACCTGAAGTTTTATGACTAGCAGAGACTTTGACTACCTGTTATCTTGACCAAAGAGGAAAGGGGTAAAAAGGATGTGTAATTTCTAAATTTTCCTTTTAGGACTTGATAGTTTCCAGTTTGTAAGAGACTTTTTCTAAGAGCTCAAAAGTAGGAAAAAGCCTGGTCCTTTTGGGAAGTAGCATTCTTTGTTTTGAGGCAGTTGAAACAACTCTTACAGATGCTAGTTCCAATCAGCAGAGGACTACCTCGGTGCCTGCTCTGAGCTTTTCTGACTTTCACTGGGTTGAGGATTTAGGCTGGATCTTTGAAAAAGTGTCTCTCAACATGTTTAATATTTTTGGAAGGATTACTTTATGTGTTGGGAACGTTGAAATCAGTATCTCCTTTATAGGAAGCAGGTAGGTCCTAAACGGATGAATTTAATTGGGACATTTATGTTTAAATTTAAAAGCTTGTCATGTTTTAATTTGCCGTATTCTGAAATGTGAAACTGACTTAGTATATACACCTGTAGATACGTATGCAGAAATACGGGCATAGATAAGTACACAGAGCCATCTCGAGGATGGGCGTTATGCAGCCATTGAAAGTCATGTTTATGAAGACTTCTTTTTTGTTTTGAACCTTGGATTTGCCATCTATGTTAAACACAAAATTCCATTTTATTCATTTCTTTATTAACTTAAAGTTCACTGGTCTTAAAATCTTAAATCGTACTTTTTTGTGACTAACCATTTAACTCTTCAATTTAAAGCATTTTAAAAATTAGAAATTACCAACCAGGAGATCTCTTGATGTCACACCGGTGTCACTGTTATCTTTTAAATACTGAAGCTATAATTGGTCAGTGTATTTTCACACAAATTGCTGATGACCGTGATAGTGGACTGCTGGTGATTAACAGATGAGAAAAAGTTACTAGGAGTCAAGTAGGCGTTCATACTGACTACCAAGGTTGGTATGAGTGACCGTAAAGATAGAAGTGTCTTTCCCAGAAAATGTATCTTTTTGTTTCTATTTTGAAGATTCTTTCATGATGTGAATCATAATACAAAACTGTAATATGATATTAAATACATACACACATAGAATGTCCTAGAATAGTTTATATGTACGTATGTGTGTTTATATGAAGATAGATGAAAATGTTAATGGCGCTAGACCACCTCCGAAGCATTTTAGAAATTTGAGGTGTGTTATTTTGTTGGAATATTTATGCACTATTTTATTATAAAATTTTCTCGTTTATTTGTTCACAGTTAATTAGACCATTATGCTGATTTTTAAGGTTATATTTTATACATAAGTTATAGTATCTGAAATTCATTTTAGGCAGGGGTTATTAGGAGGCCATTAGACCTGACCTGGGATTGTCAGATGCTTGCTGAGATGATGGTGCGATGGGGGCTTCTGTTCTTTATAATTATCACTGCTGGGCAAGTTTCCTCCTGTGACCTCAGTAGGTGCTTGACGTGTCCTCAGAATCTGAAAGCTTCTGAATTTCCTTTCTCATAGGAATTAATTTTCTTCAATTTAGAATGAAGAAGATTACCCAAAAACGAAAACAAAAAACAAAAACAAAAAAATAACCCAGCCCCAAACCATTGATACAGAATCACACTGGTTCTTTGTTTTGTTTAAAACTTGAGCTGTGATCAAGGAGACCGTGTTTTACCAGAAGAGCAAAAATAACAGGAGTAAAATTACAGTTAAGCAAAAGGGTAGCAGTGCTCTTCTTTGAATGTGAATTGGTCTTGCTTTAACGTTATCGGTGTAACTTTTCTCTGTTCCTTCAAGGAGGGAATGCTAGAAAAACATGAATATTTGACATGGATCTTGGATGTTTTAGAGAAGATCAGACCGATGGATGACGACCTTCTTAAACTCCTATTACCACTCATGCTGCAGGTATAGTATGTGTGACTACGAGCCAGCTGATTTTATGGGCAAGAAAGGAGTCTGATGAGGATGGTTAAGTATGTAGAGGTGGAAGAGGAAAAACATTCTCTTTGGAATGGGAGGGAAAAATGGCTCGATGCTACTACACATGTATCGGCCATGTTAATAGTTTTCAACCACGTGTCTTTGTAAAGTATTCTCACCCACGATGATGCCTCCTGTCGGTGAGCTAAGCTTTATATTCTGCGTCCCAGTTCATACGGATGTCAGTGAAAACAAAATAAAGTCCTCTCTTTTTAAGAATTAGAGAGTCTTTTATATTCGTTCGACATTCTTTGAGCCACTGGGCGATGGGAACTTCCTGTTTTCATGATTGCTCTAAGATCTGTTAAAATTTAGGTTATTTGGTTACAATCGATTTAGAAAAAATAAAGTTTTCCTGGAAAGTTAATACATGCATTTGGTTATTTAAGCAATATGAAAGAGTATCTAGTGAAAAGTAATTCTCTTCCTCTCCCTCGTGCCCTCCTGGGGACTACACTGTGCTGGTGTCCTGTGATCCTCCCTGTGATGGTCTGTGCCCATGCTGTCCATTCGAGTAGCCACTAACCACATGTGGCATTCGAGCCCTCGACCTATGACAAGTGCAGTTGGAGGTGTGCTCTTAGTGTAAATGCACGCCAAATTTCACATGTAGTTCAGAAAGAGTGTATAATGTCTCATTAAATCTTTCTGTGTTGATTCCCTGTTGAAATGATAGTGTTTTGGATATCATAGGCTAAATAAAATGCTTTACTTGTTTAATTTTGCCTCTTATTTTTTTTTTTTTTTTTGAGGTAAAACTTAAAATTATGTATATGGCTTGTGTTGTTTCTTTGGACAGCACTGGTCTCTACGGTACTTGTGAAAGTCTCCCCCACGCCCCTAATGAAAAAAGTCTGTGTTAAAATAGTTGTTTCACTGAGTAGCATCAGACGTGACTGAAGCCTGGTGTCCTTGTGCTTCTCAGTATTCGGACGAGTTTGTTCAGTCGGCTTACCTGTCTCGTCGTCTTGCCTACTTTTGTGCCCGGCGTCTTGCCTTGCTGCTGAGCGATAGCCCCAGCCTCCTTGCTGCCCATTCGCCCCACATGATGATAGGACCAAACAGCTCAAGCATCGGGGCCCCCAGCCCTGGCCCCCCTGGCCCCGTCATGAGCCCCGTGCAGCTGGCCTTCTCAGACTTCCTCTCCTGTGCACAGCACGGCCCCCTGGTTTATGGACTTAGTTGTATGTTGCAGGTAAGTCCCTGGCCCTTGCTGTTTTATGTTAAAATTCAGTGTGGGAGACCATTGAGTTGAGAATTGCCCCTTCGGCTTTCACATCACTCTCCAGTTTTTTCCTTACCCAAGTAATTTACAGATTGAAGTTTCATGTTTTTCTTTCTCTACGTCAGATCAATCTGAGTGAAGATTTGTTGCTTCTGTGTAGAAGAAAGTTCTTGTAGTTCTCCTTTATTACACCATGCAGCCCTGTCAATGACAAAATCCTTGAGGGAACCCACAGAATAAGTCTGCTCTATTACTTCGCTTCTGGAAAGACCGTTTCTCCATGCAGCGTTTTCTAGCTTCCTCAGTCCACATGTTCAGTTGGTTGCCATCCCTCTCTGTTTCTTTAAAACCCCAGTAATTTCTCAGACTCCGTCCATCTGCCAAGCATCACTGCTTGTGCAGTCCTTGAACATCCCGACTGTGTGCAGGCCCCTGGGCCGACGCCGTCAGGAGTGAGATACAGCCCTGTCCTAGAGGAGCTCACAGGTTAGTGTCCAGGTCACATTGCTTGGGCGCTTAATGCATCCTACTCTTTACTAAGAGGCTTTGGGCTGCCCAGAAAGACATGTTCTCCCGTCAAGTAGAGTTTACGGTCTTGTGGGGAAGACAGGCTTGTCAGTGGACAGCTTCCATATACTGTGGCAAAGGCCGATGGAAGAATGCACGGGGGACTAAGGGAGTTGAGAAGTGGAACTTGTCGTTCAGCCTAGAACGCAGAGAGGCTTTCTGAAGGAGGCAGTTCCGAGTAGTACATATTTTAAGAGCTTAAAAAAAAAAAAAGGTGCTAAGAGTACTTGTGGCAGAGGGAACAGCATGAGAAAAGGGCCAGAGGGTTGATCAGTCATCTTGTGTGCATGTTGGTATTAATGGAACATCAAGTGTAAAGCCCGTTGGGAGCGAGGGCATACAAGACTCCCTCTGTGCCTTAGACCGGGATGCGGCTGGAGGGTTTTAGGCAGGGAGGTAGCATGGTTAGTTGTGCGGTTTGGTTAGATTATTGTGGCCATAGTAGAGGGAAGGTTTGTGAGAGTGTTGAGGGAGGGGAAAGAGAGAGAGACAAGGCCAAAAAGTCAGTTTAAAAGAGTCTAGGTAAGTTCACTTTTGGATTGTTCTGGATTATTTTATCCCTTAGCATCTCTAAATGGATATGTTCAGGAGGTTGTCACATGTCTTGTTCTGCAGTTGAGGGCAGACCTCCGGCCAGAAATGTGGATTTGAATCCCTCAGGGCCGCTTGCCTGACCCAAAACCCAAAAGGGGGTGAGATTATCTTAAGAGTTAGCAGCGAGTGGTGACCTGTGGCCTGAGTGGTTTACCTGTGGCCCAAGTGGTTAAGAGGTGGCTAAACGGCAGTCCGGGGAGGTGACCATGAAAGTGTGGCGAGAAGAGGAAGGGGAGAGACTATCGTTACAGAGAGACAAGGGCAGCGACAATAGGAATACTATTGTTTTGATTCTGTTATAATCTTACTAGCGTTTATTGTGTTCTAAGCACCATTCTAAATTGTAACATATATTAAGTCCCTTAGTTCTCAGAACCATCCTATGAGATTGGAACCAATATTACGGCTGTAACACGAATGATGCAATGGGAGTATAGGTCATGCAGCAAGTAAGTGGTGAAGCTGGAGTTCACACCCAGGCGGGCTGGATCCAGGGTCCACAGTCTTAACCACTGTGCCAAGCTGCTTCTCTAGGTAGTGCAGAAAGTTTCCAAAAGGAGATAGTAGTGGGCGGTGCCCAGCAGATTGGGGAAATCTGGTAAGAGGATAGGTGGATTATCTTTGACAAGACTGTGGTCATTGATGGTCAGTGGAGAAGCCATTCTAAGGTGGGTTGAGGAGTGAGGAAGAATGAGGAGAATTGATGTTACCTGTTCTTTTGAGAGACAGGTCTGAAAGGAAGAGAGAGAGATTGGTCCTAGGTGAGTGAAGATTTGTAGGTTTTGTTTTTTGATGGTCATATTTGAACAAATTTCTCAGCTGAGGCTAAACTGGTAGAGAGTGCAAACAGAAGAGGGGGTAGTGTGATAGATCAGTGTCCTGGATATTGGTGACGTTAAGAACACTGAGAGGAACTCTGTCATGGATAGGAGATGAGAACCCCCACCTCCTCACACACAGGAGGAAGGAGATGAGTATGTGGGCTAGTGGAGACAGGTGCAGTGGTGGGGCTCGGAGACTTGACATTTGTCATATTTGCCATCTGGTTTCCACAAAGATGTCTCCTAGACCTCAGAATCTAGTTTTTGTGATATTCAGTTCCACATTTTAGAAAGAAGAAATTTTAGATCCCTTCTCTAATAAGCTCGCAGAGTTTGTGGTTGAGTGGCACAACAGCATGATACTTAAGACTTATTTTTTTCTTTAATGTTCATTTTTATTTTTGAGAGAGAGAGACAGAGTATAATTGGGAGAGGGACAGAGAGAGATGGAGACACAGAATCTGAAGCAGGCTCTAGGCCCACGCTGTCAGCACAGAGCCTGATGCTGGGCTGGAACTCACGAGTCATGAGATTATGACCTGAGCCAAAGTCAGAAGCTCAACCGATTGAGCCACCCAGGCGCCCAAGACCTATTTTTTAGAATCATGGCAGACCTGATTTTAGCTTCTGCTCTGCCAGTTACTAACTTAATCTTGACGCTCTGTTTCCTGTGTGTGAGGGGGATGGTGACGGTTCCTACTTCATTACCACATGTGGTTAGGGGTGTGATGACTGCAAGCTTTCAGAGCAATGTTCAGTATGGAGTAAGGACTTTATTAAACTGGAGCCATAATATCGAATCCATGTTTAGAAGGCAGAAGGATAGCATAGGGGTTCGAGACACGTGTGGTAAAATCAACTTGGCTGGTTACTACTCTCCACTGCGGGTCATATTCCTGTTTGGTACAGTGTGGGGAATAGCATTACCTACCTCATGGGGTCGTTGTGATGTGTGAGTGAGGTGGTCGTAGAACGTGCTTCATGAAAGCTGGTTGAGGAAAAAATGTCCTCAAGGGTCTAACGTAGGCATCTGTAGGCCAGTGCCAGCCCATGAGCTAAGAATATATTTTATATTTCCAGTGAGTTTTTAAAACAAAACAAAAGAAAAAGAATATGTGACAGAAATTATAGGTGACCCGCAAAGCTTAAAGCATTTACTGTCTGCCTTTTTATAGAAAATGTGCCACCCACAGGTCCAGGCTTACTGCTTGTCCAGCATTTATGAAGCTGCTTACTGCATTATCTCAGTGATTATTTCATAGATTAAAAAAAATTCCTTTTTAGATTTTATGACTTTAGAAATTACATAATCTAATTCCATCTCTCACTTTTCTAACTATGAAAAAAAATGTTTTAAGTGACAATTTTTAAGTGATAATTACTGTGCTTTTACGAAGTTTCATAGGTTTTCTGTGCTGGGATGTTAGCTTATGAATTAGAGTATTCCCTAATTTCTCAGTAGCTGTACCACCTCCATTTCAAATTAATAATTTTAGTTTTGTCTTATGACTTGAGAAGTTGAGAATGGGTACTTACTGGTAGAAAACTATAATATAGTTAGGACGAGGCGTTGTTTTTGCTTGTTAAGCTGTTATACTTACTCCTCTTAAATATCTGGATTTTCCTGCTTCATTTCCAGACTGTCACTCTCTGTTGCCCAAGTGCCTTGGTGTGGAATTATTCCACAAACGACAATAAGAGCGCGAACCCAGGCTCACCCCTGGATCTGCTGCAGGTGGCCCCCTCCAGTCTCCCCATGCCGGGCGGGAACACAGCTTTCAATCAGCAGGTAGACTCTCCGTTATGGCGGTTTGATGGGTGTTTTCGTTCTTGAGAGGCATCACGGCATAGCGGGCCAAGTGGGTTTTAGCCTCTCAGATGCTTGGATGCGGTTCCCAGCCCTGCTCCCCATCTCTCCGAGGGACCCGGCGGAAAGTATTTAGCCTCTCTGGACCACAGAAGTTCATCACAATGCTCCCTGTCTTCTTTTGCTCTTGCTGGGGAGTTCTTGCAGAGAGTCCTGCCACCCAGACGGTTATTATGATGGTGGCTCTAGTACATGGCACAACTCTTAGTTGGTAGTCTGTGATATTTAGTAACTTTTATTAGTGCCGGGTTATTTGGTTCAGAGACTTAAGGAACTTAAACCACAGGACTGTGACTAATGTTGAGAGTAAGATCCCTGTTTTTCACCAAGCAATTTTCTTAAATTAATAAAACATGCATAGCTAGAAGAACGGTTCAAAAATGAGACCTGAGAGCTTTACCTTCCCATAGGATATCCTAAAAATTTTTCAGTGTTAAAGCAAGCATTTATTTTTCGTGAGCATTTGTTACTGACAACTGGCATGGAATCGCACCTTGTAAATTTTCAAATACACTTCTTGGCATCAGGCTAAATTTGCTACGATGCAGTCAAGATTGTAGTTCCCTGTGGGATGCTGTGCTCGTGTGGAAAAACCTGACATGATTTAGACAGCCACTGTGGCTTTCCAGGCACAAGTTAATTAGAAGCGATTATCTTTCAGGTTCGGGCAAGGATTTATGAGGTAGAACAGCAGATAAAACAAAGAGGCCGTGCAGTGGAAGTTCGGTGGTCTTTTGACAAGTGCCAAGAGTCGACAGCAGGTACAGAACACAAGAGAAGAAGGAGTACTTTTGAATGTTGGACTTAATGCCGTGTTTCTGATTCTTATAAATCAGTGAACGTATTGAATAAGGATGCTTTGTGACAGAGCCACCTAGTGACTGTTGAGAGCATTCCTCATTCTGTGCCCTTTAGTTCCTGGCTGCCCATATGTCAGGTTTGGTTTCATTGGCAATTCTTACATGCTGAGAAGGACACGTTCATGAAATCCCTTTTGCCCTACATAATGATGACTTTGTACTATGCTGTTCTGGCTTTGTTTGACCTCTTTAACTGCTTGCTTAATCTCCACATCTAGGGGTGACCATTAGTCGGGTTTTGCACACGTTGGAAGTGTTGGATCGACATTGTTTCGACCGAACCGATTCCAGCAACTCAATGGAGACGCTTTATCATAAGATATTCTGGGCAAACCAAAACAAAGATAACCAAGAGGTAGTTAATATTTTTCTTCTTTTCGTTTAAATTTTCTCAGCATATTTTCTTTTTACTTTTTCGTTCAGTAAATTCAGGCGAAGCCTTTTCTATGAAGTGTAATAGCTTATGAAAGTGTCTACATCCTGAAGTCATTTTATTGTTGGACTAAAATGCCCCCAAATTATTAAAATGGAATGTCCGTTGGGCTGATTTACCTAGGTATATTCATTGGAAAGCCTTTTCTTGGCCCCTTTATTATCACTCCCCATCATTTTAATTTTAGCTGAATATCCCTCATCTGGTGATTGAACTTTATATAATGGTTTGACTTTAACATTTGGGCGATATATTTTAATATTTGGAACAGTGAATGAATACTGTGGTCATGGTTTATAAAAAACCTGAATTAGGATTCTCCAAACAAACAGAATACGGAGAAAAATTGTGTGTGTGTGTGTGTGTGTGTGTGTACACGTGTACATATATTTACATACATATGTATAAAAGTGAGAAAGAAATATTTATTTTAAGGAATTGGCTCACATGATTATGGCAGCAGACAGGTCTGGAATGTGCAGGTCAGGCCAACAGGCTGGGGACCCTGGGAAGAATCGATGTTGCAGTCTTGAGTCTGAAGTCAGTCTGGAAGCAGAATTCTTCTTCCTCAGGGACCCGTCTTTTCTTTTAAGGCCTTCAACTAATTGGATGAGGTCCACCCACGTTATGGAGAATAATCTGCTTTACTCAAGGTTTACTGATTTAAATGTTATCCACATTTAGAAAAATAACTTCACAGCAACATCTAGACTGAATTTTGACCCAAAAAACTGGGTACCATGGACTAGCCAGATTTGCACATAAAATTAATCATCACAGACAGTTATTATCTTAGGCTTTCTTGGAGTAGATTGTTTCATTATTGAATTGTCTATAAACAAAGGTTTTCCAGGTTTTTTTTCTTCCCCCTCAACCTTATTTTGGGAGAATGAACAAGTTTGTCTTCTTATTACAATGGAGATCTCTCCCCCCCCCCCCCCCCCCCCCCCCCATATATCCAGGTTGTGCTAGGCACCAGAAACAGAGAGGTAAGCTTTAAGACATGGTACCTGCCTTCAAGGAACACTTTAGTCAACCCATTACTGTTATCTTTGATTTCTGTACTAGCTTTTGGGGATGTATATGTGGAAAGGAGAGATTAAGCAATAGAAACAAAGCTTTCCTTATACACCTTTATGTGAACCTGATGTGAACCTGTTCTAGGTTATTCCTCTTTCTGGAATAATTTAGGTCATCACCTGGCTTCTCAAAGATAAGGTTCAAGTTCACTGCTTCCAAGTAGATAGCAGAATGTTGAGTGAGGTACAGACTGAGTGTATTTTCTAATTCATTGTGAAGTCTCAGTAGCAGTCTTCATTCAGTACTTCTGTGGAGTGCGCTGATCATAAGTCGGCATAATTCTCTGCTTACTGACACAGGTTAGAGTGTTACTGTGTTCTTTTGGGGTGGAAGCCTTAAAGGCTATTTGTAATAAAGACTTTCTCAGGTAAAAGGTTGTAAGAGTACTAAGGTTTTTGATACAGAGAAGTGAGATACTTGGCAGGAAAATAGGGATTCCTGAAATTAAAGCCGTCCTTCTGGACTGCTAAGCTTCTTGCCCTAAGTGTTGAGTAAAGACTGTGGTGTTCCTTGTGAGCATTCTAGCAAGAGTACCAAAATCCCTCGAGTTTTGTGGTTAGCTTGACTCTAGAACTTTCTAGTGAGTGAACTGATCAGCTTCAGAATTATATGCCTCATTCATTCACAGAGACTAAAGTTTTTCACTGGCACTCTTAAGAGGTCATGGTAAGTGCCTTCCCAAGGGCAGAAATCATGTTTTGTATTTTTGAATAAAATCACTCTATAAGCTTTCTAAAACATGGTCGTCTCCACCCAGGATGCCGGGAGGTGCATGCCACTAGATGGCGACACGTGCTCAGGGTCTAGGGTCTTGGGTGTTCCAGTGACATACTTCTTTGGAAGGAATGTCACAGTGTTGCCCATTTAGGAGTAATTACATTGAATGCTGAATAAACTATGGAAAGATGTGTCGTGAGTGAGTGGTTACTTTGTGGTTATATGCTCTTTTAAGAGTAATACAAAAATTACATTTTAAACCTATAATTCAGACTGGTCACCTTTTCTTAATATTCTGTCAGAATAACTAGGTAGATTCTGTTAATTTAACATTAGAATGATTTTTAAACATTAAAATATTTGCATTTAAATATTTAACATTAATCTTCATTTAACATTAAATTTGAATTAATTTTTATTTTGGCATCTGTGTGTATCAAGGTGTGTGTGTGTGTGTATGTATATATATAGTCCACCTATATATATATATATGACAGTGAACATCTCTTCACTCTTCACCAGGGTCTACTATTTTCTTGACTGTGGAGTCACTGAAATTCATGTGTGAACTGTGGAGTTGTGTTAACGGTGATCAGCTGTGTGGCTTTGAACAAGTTACTTGCAGGCTCTGTGCCTTAGTGCCCTTCCATGTTAAGTTGGCATAGAGCACTCGCCCTATCTCTAAGGGGACATGAGCACTTTGAGATTCATGAAATATTTTATACATATGTTAAAAATGTCGCTGTTAATGATAATGTAGCAATAGTTACTAGTCGTATTAGTATTGTATTGGAAGAACCTGTATGATGAAACTCTGATTTTCTGATTAGAAGGAGTTGTATAAAGTGGCGTGGTTAGGATTCAGAAATAGGTCTCACTTCTTGAAAATGTGCTTCCCCTTTTTTTGTTTTCATAATTTGTGTTAGGACTTGGCATGAAAGATAATACAAAAAGTGACTAATCTCTGCAGTTGCAGTGAGCTTGAGGTTTGTTTTTGCTGAAGTTGTGTTTAGGCAGGCCTGGCCCCTGGACTGCACAGCGTGCTCTCCGACATCTGCCTGGGAAACTTGACTTCATCCTCCTTGATTCCTTTTTCTCTGGAACTGCTAAAAGGAAATCTAGTTCTTTCCACTTTCTTATAGGGAGGGGAGGAGCAGCTGTCCAGATGGGGCACAGAGTCCAAAGTTCAGATTTGCCTGTCTGAGTAGTCTCAGTATTTGGCCAAAGCCCATTGAAAACCATAGCGCATGGGATGGAGGCATTTGAGGGCTTCATCCTGCCTTGCGGTTGGACCGCACTCACGAGAGTGAGAGTGTGCTCCGGGATGGGCTGCTCCAGGCCTGTGGCATGCTTCCGCTCATTCCACAGGCATTGCATTATTCCTGTACCCTCCCTTCTGCCCCCATCCTGTCAGCTGTTGTTTTTGTGTTAGGGCTTGGCTACGGTTGTAAGAGAAGTGAAAATACAAACCTCAACCCTCTTAATGTTTGCTTATTCTAGATTTATGCTACTTGGTTTTCCATTCAGTGTAGTGTGAGTTAGAAAACTTGTAATGCTGGAGCGCCTGGGGGGCTTAGTCAGTTAAGCACCTGACTTCAGCTCAGGTCATGATCTCACGGTTTGTGGGTTCGAGCCCTGCGTCGGGCCCTGTGCTGACAGCTCAGAGCCTGGAGCCTGCTTCGGATTCAGTGTCTCCCTCTCTCTCTGCCCTTCCCTTACTCACAGTCTGTCTCTCTCAAAAATAAACAAACATTAAAAAAAAAAAAAAAGAAAACTTGTAATGCTTACGACAGGGCTCAGAGACTCATGTTGCACAGTGGCCAGGCAGGTGGCGCAAATTAATGGCAGGCTGTTGCGCCCAGGGCCATTGAGAGGTGACTGGGGGGAGGGGTTATGCCTTTTCATAGTAGAGTGGTCTGTCTCGGATTCTCCTTGGGAGCGCAGACTGTTGTCTGATCCTTCAACATTTTTGGAGAACTTGTATGTCAAGATTTACGAACTCTCCCAATTTTAAAACACTTTGCAGGCCAGGCAGTGCATCTGTCGTCCGTGTTTGCCCAGATGCCTGTCTCTTTGCAATTCCTGCTGACTGTTTTATACACCATTTGCTTACTGATTTGACTGTTTAATGTTTCAGAATCATTTCTACTCTGAGTGATGGAGGCAGAGAGGCCGGTGTCCACACAAGGGACTGTGTTGGGGACGGGTTGGGGGAGACCTCCTGATTTCCAAGTCCTGACTGGGTTTGTCACTTGGCAGCCTCCAGGCAAGCTCCATATTGCCGACCTCACGAAGGAAGGTGAGGTGCCCCTCAGCCTCACAGAGCGCCCTGACCGCTTCCTTCATCTCAGCTTCTTTCCTCGTTTGTAGGAGGTGTGAAGGGAGAAGCAGCTGCCTTGTTGGGTCCCCAGGAACGTGGATAGAAGGGAGGGTCTGAAGATGGCAGGAAGAGCTGCCTTTTCACTTCTGTCTTTGGTGCCCGAGGAAGCAAGCTTTCTCCTGAGTAATGAAAAGGCCCAGTGGCAGCGGTGGCATGCGCATTTCCTCTCGCCCTGCTGTGAAAACAAACCATTATACATCTACATACATGTTTGCCGGTTCTTTCCTGCTTAGAGTATTCACGAAGCACTCTCCGAATAACTACTGGTTTATCATCCTCCTGATTTCTTTGAATGGCGTGAGCCCCGAGTCCAGAGCAGCTGTCCTACTCACCTGTGGCACAGGCCTTCAGGGCCATACCGGCTCTTGTATCCATGTGGCTGAAGAACTCTGACCATGATGCAAAAGAAGATCTCGGTTTCTGTCCTTGCTGGGCACATTCCGTGACGTTCTTCCTGCAAGCCTCTAGCTCCATAGGTCAGGGTCTGTGTTCCGCTTGCTCGCCAGCACATCACCAGTCCCTAACACCATGCCTGGGGCCCAACAGGTCCTCGGGAAAGATTTACTGGATTTGTTTTTCAGGGGTTCACTTAAAAGCTGCTGGGACAGTGAACTGGAAAGGGAAGCCCTCCGTAAGGTTGGGTGTGGGAGGGTAGGGGTGAGTGCAGTCCTCTGTTGGCTCGAACAATGGTACAGGTTCAGAGGTGCAAGAAAATATGTGCAGGTGGAGAGAGGAGTGTGGCTGACGGGAGAGTTCTCAGCTGTAAAGTCGGCAAGTCAGTGCATTTCTTTGGTGGTATTCAGAAAATTCACTTATTCTTGATGACAAAGAGTAAATTCCTCCATTTGTAAAATGGGCATTCTCTCTCTCGATGATGTGAGAATGATCTGAGACCTGATCGATAAAATACTTAAATGGTCATGGTGCCCAGCATGTGGATGGGTACTCCGTGAGCACTAGCCGTTGCTCTGAGTGTGCAGGGAAGCAGTTAGACCCTGGAGACGTGGAAGGAATATGGTTCCTTGGGATCGCTGTGGACACACACACACACACACACACAAACAAACTATCCATCACACAGTCCATTCACCCATAAACCACAGCCAGGATCTGTCAGGCTTTGATTTTTACCGAGACTTTACCCTCAGGAGGGAAGCAGTCAGATGGGACTGGCCAACCCGAGGCGAGGTGGCTGCAGTACTACCACGCAGTAAAGGAGAGCATGCTAATTTCAGTGCTTAGGGATTTTTGTTTTTTGTGTGTTTTTTTGTTTTTTGTTCTTTTTGTTAGTGTTTTCTTTTTAATTTTTTAATGTCAAATGTAAAAAAAAAAAGTCAGTTTTAAAAATTAAGGCTCAAGATAACAAAGTCAAATGAGACAAAAGTCGAGCAAACAAGGAAAACACACCTGGCTGGCTCCCCACTGAGATGTGTGTGCCGAATTTTAGATTTGATGATGCCGATCACAGCCCTGCCTGAGCACGCGGTACTGTGGAGGCACACAGTTTCCTACCGGACACCCACAGGGGGCGTTGCCAGTCTCTTAGAGCTGCCACTTCTTTCTTACAGTAAAGCCATTACTCAGAGGACAATTATATTAACGTAGTTGGGGGGGAAATGGGATGTCCAGACATTTAGACTTTACTGTCACTGATAAGGATCAGTAATGGATCCATTTAGGTTGTGGGGGCCCCTCGGATTGGATTGTTTTGCGCATGTGTACCAGTCTTTTTTCTTCAGACTTTTTCTGAGTACATCTTAAGCACGAGACCCTCTTTTAAGTATGTGGTGTCATCTCATTTATTTTTTTCCCTGGCTAGTGAGACACATGTTAAACAGAAAATTTTTTTAACTCCTGCATTATAGATGAGGAAACCAAAGTGTAGAGCCGGTGAGTGAATTGACCAAGCTAGTGCCCAGCTCACTGGTGGGGGAAATGGGGATTGGAATCCCAAATGGTTCCAGAACCCGACTCTTAACTAGTACATTCTTTTTTTTTTTTTTTTTTTTTTGAGAGAGTGTGTGTACACTTTTGGGAGGGGCAAAGGGAGAGGGAGAATCTTAAGCAGTCTCTGTGCCCAGCACAGGACCTGACATGGGGCCCGACATGGGGCTGGATCTCACAACTGGGATTGTGACCTGAGCCTAAGTCAGGAGTCGAATGCTTAACTGACTGAGCCATGCAGCTGCCCTTTAAATTTAACTAGCATGTTCTGTTCCTTGGACCTCTTTAAAAAGCTCATTTAATTCAGGTAATTCTAGCTGAACAAATAAGTGTCAGGTGTAATTTTGGAAAAAGGAGAAAAAAACCTTTATAATTGCCACAGTTTCCATGTTAATATCGGCGTATTTGTTGGCAGTAATGATCTCTGATTGTTAAAAGTGTGACAGTTTCAACACAGTAAACAATACTCAGAAAATCTAAATCTTCTGGTCGAGCAAGCTGACCCTTACTGTATATCACACAAACTCGAGGTCGATTCAGATCTGGATTTGAGTCCTGGCTTTGCTGTCCAGGAGCTGGGTGGTCTCGGCCTAGTTGCTTGTTTCCTCATCTGTGTCTTCATTTTTCGTAAGAGGCAAGTTATGACTGTCATACAGTTAAAACTTTTGGATATTAATTCACTATGAGAGACCTGACCCTTTTCAAAGACTCTTGGAGGGATTTGCTTTACAATTTACCTCATGTGTGACCTGTTATCATGCAATTACATAGTTCTCAAAACTCTCTTTTTTTCCATTTGTATATAAATGTTGATGATTTAACTGAAGAAGAGCAAATTCATTTCTTGGCACAGTGCACATTAATGACAGGTGATTTATATACTCAGAGGAGTTGTTTTAATGTTGTTTTCTTATCTACTACCTTCTCAGAACTCAGAGCTGTGTTACTTTTAACTCCGTTTTTTTTTTTTTTTTTATAAGTCCTTTTTGCTGTCATGGTAAATGCTTTGTTTCTTAGATGTCTTAAACCCTAATGGCTATCAACTTTGATTCTAAGGATGAGAGCCTGGGAAAACTGGCCCTTTTCCTCATTAAAAATCAGCCATCTCAAAAATCTTTTGGAAATGTACATAGGGAATCTTTCATATTTAGGAAGATAATTCACAAGCGAATACTATTTATATTTAAGCCTTCTGGGTTTGGGGTTAATAGTTTCGGTCTTACTGCTTTTTATGTGATTCTGAGTGATCATACACAACAGGCTTATGTTTTCTTAGTGGGTTAGACCACTTTCTCACTTCATGCAACGCTTGAAATTCATCCGGATCTCCCTAATGCGCCTGAGGTTGCGAGCCATATGACTTGCTCATATCACTGTGTATTATCCCTTGTTATTTATTGGTGCTGTAATATGACCATTTGTAATCTAGATACGGCCATTTTGTTTAATGTTGAGTAAGAGCGATTAATCGCATTTATAAACCTATCCTTTTAGTCTCAGATTAAAAAGCTATTGAAGAGCTTTATTCGGTATATGATCTCAAGGTCTTTTCGTTTGCTGTTGCTTACAGTAATGAGTCATTGGTTTTTCCCATTCCCTTTTGTGGTATTGATTTATAATGAAGGTGGTATATTAAGAAATTTCTTAAAATAGCATACCATCTCGTCTAGCATCTTCTAATTTCTAGAGGACACACGGCTCTCAGATGTAGCTGTCAGTTATTTTCCCTTGTTTGTTAAAGAAGACCTGTGGTTAGTTTTTATAGACCATTAGGTTACTGAGTGATTGAATTAGACTTCATCTATCAGGTTTTATGCCCATCCTTTCGAGAAAAGAAAAATAGGATGGGGACGACCTCCTCACATTTCAGATATCTTTATTGTAGGTGTGGTTACAACCATTAACGATGATTATTTTTTGCAGAGTTTCTATCAGTATTTTACCAGTGTGGGTGTGTCCAAAGTTCATGAGGCCAGATGAACAGTGCTGTTATTTGAAGGACATTACTGATTTTTGAATTTTGTGTCCATTCATTGTCTTCTCATTAGAGAAATCATTCTTGTGATTTGCTTTTCTTTTTTCTTTTTTTAAATATTTTTATGTTTTGTTGAAGTACGATGTTAGTACAGTCAGTATGTTACATTGTTATTAGTTTCAGGTGTCTTGTGATTTCTGTACACATAGGATGAGATACATTCGAGATACCATGAAGTTCCCTTTAGACCACAACCTAGACCCTTGTCCCATTCTTCTCAGAAGAAGAACTCCTTCTGCGGAGCAGATAACTTGGGTTTGTTGACTCTTAGGTCTGTGACCTAGTAGCATTGAGACATTTAACAAGTTGTTTAACCTTCAGGCCTTAGTTTGCTCAGTCATGGCATGGTAGTGAAAACATTAGAACAGGGCTTACTGTATAGGAAGCACTCATTGTATATATGAGCAGTAGCCACTGTTCATTTTGGAAAGTATCCTTTGGATATTTCCCTGGGCACTCGTGATATTTCCCTGGGTACTTGTGTACATAGTTACGAACACTTAGTAACAAGTTGGAGGACGTAAATGGATTACATTCTGCAAAATAACCTGCAGGATTTTTTTTCCCTCACTGCTTAATATTGTCCATTGCTTTTTGCTTGTTTTTGTTCTAGTCATGATACTCTGTTCTTTTAATCTGGGCTGGTGGGGGAAGGTAATCATTTTATGCAAACTCTAGTAATGTTGCTCTGTCCTTTCAAATGTTTATTCCTTCTTCCCATTGGCTAAGTTTCAGAATGATGCTAAATAATAGTGTTGGGGCCAGCATCCTTGACTCCATTAACTTAGGAGTGGAAATATTTCTGGTACTTCACGTTTAATCAGCTGGTAGCTTGTCAGATATTTTTTCCGTAGTAAGTATGCGTGTATGTTGGGGGAGGGGAACAAAATGTAAACTCCTCCCACCATTGTCTGGCCCCACCTTACTTTGTTTTTGCAGTCTGTTTCATGTAATACAGAGTTGCTTTTCCTCTGTGATTACAGAGTTGACTCTACTATGTGCCAGACACTGTGGTAGATGCTGAAAATAAAACCATGAAAAAGACGATCTTAGACTTAAACCAGCATCTGGTCTAGCAAGTATTAGAGGAGGAACAAAGTCTTTGGCAATTCATTCCTGTGATTTCTTTTTCTGCATGTCCATTCAATGACAAATCTGGCTTGTCCCTAGAGAGGTAGAAGTCTGGCTGGAACAGTGGGTGACAGTGGCTGGTTGGAGTGGGGTGGGGCAGCAGGCTTCCTGGTGTGTGTGTGAGAGAGCGAGCGCGTGTGAGCCACTTGAGAGGTTTCCAGGTAACCATGGTGCTGCCCGTGCTTCCAGGGATCTTGATTCAGTGATGTTGGGAGCAGCAGAGAGAGTGGACTCTGGAATTAGGTTTCCTAGTTCTGCCACCTTAGATCTCTGTTGGCCATCTTTCACCTCAGTTTTTTTATCCGTCAGATGGGAGTAGTACACCTACTTCAGAGTTCGTAATTGAGATTAGAGATGACGTGTGTGAAACACCCACTGCCTGCCAATAAATATATTCAGTTATTCTGCTACTACCCGTGGCTGGAAATTTACAACTTTTAACATCACTCGTGCCATGATTAACATGTTTTAATTTATGCCATGGCTAGAATTCAGATTCTTGATGCCCTGGTTTGGTGCTTTTTTTTGGCCTTAATTTTATGTGCCATGGCTCAATTTCTCTCTCTCTCTCTCTCTCTTTCTCTCTCTCTCTCTCATCATTCTGTTTGCCTCTGTGTGGTTGTAGACTGGTGGTGCATGCTGTGCACTGTTAAAGTCCTGTTATCTATTATGAAGTACCAATGTGAAAAGCTGTTTGTTACTGTCCCTTAAGACTAGAACTCTCCTTTAGAGTGTTGGAGGTGGTAAAGGACTTTGCTGTAGTACCTCTCAGAGCTCTGTCTCCTCTTCCTAAGGGATATTTGAAACCAGTAGCTGGAGATCTAATAACCACGAAGCCATGTTGTGAAAGATGCGTGTTACATGGAAGCGATCTTCTAGCACAAGAGAGCAGAATACTGTGATTTCATAAGCATCAGGAGTGGAGGCAGAAGAGCCCGGAGAAGCTTGGAGCTCACACGAAAGTCCATTGTGTACTGTGGGAGCAAGGTCAAGATTCCCTTCCCGGGTTCCTTTGACATACGTTGTCACCACACTTAACTTAGTTCATTTCCCAAGATTTATGTTGTGGCAAGAGTTTTATCAGTTAGCTGAGTGATCCTGGACAAGCTATTTAGCATCTCTTTGCTTGAGGTTTCTTATTTGTAAAATGGCGATGATAATAGTAACTAGGAAAGATTAAAAGAAATAATTCCTGAAACACATTTATTGCACTGTCTGAATGTAAGATGAGTAAGCACTCAATAAATGTTAATTATTTTTATTATCACCTGAAAATTTGCCAAGATACCTTTATTAGTAATTTTCAGAGTGATTAAGTCCATACTATGTTATTTTATGTTTTAAGTTTTCACTAGAAGTGTCTGAAAAGATTTATATTTATGGTCAAGAACTTTCAACTTTTAATTTTTGTTATGTCTGCTTTGGTCAGTTAAAAGTGCTAAGACTTTAATAAGGACTAGAATAATCAATATGTACTACAAAAAACTTACTCTGAAAAATAGATTTTTGATCAGAATAGAAACAGTTTCATCTGGTCAGGGCTAGTCTCTTAGTATCCAGAATGCTTTATAAGATTGAGCACAGAGTGGTTTTTTTGTTTTTTTTTTTCTTTCTCCTTGTGAGCAAAGAATTGCCTGAAATTTTCATTGCCTACTGAAGACCCCAATCCAGACTGTGCAGTAAAGCTGAGAGGATGGGGTAGCCTTCCTTGAGTCTTCTGGGGCAGGAGGAGGAACAGTCGCCCTAGAAGAAGTAGGGGTGCTTCTCCTGGAAGAAGGGAGGAAGGGTGGGCTGGTGGGGAGCCCACCTTCTCTGCGAAGGGAGACTGCTGCTGGAGGGGACTTGAGCCTTACCAGTAATCATGCATCTTTGACTTCCCTTCCTTTGTTCGGTTGCAGGCCTCTCCGGTATGCCTTCCTTATTTATACATCTTTAATTAGATATTGAAATATCGCTATTAGCAGAAAACTAGAAATACACACAACACAAACACCATCAACATTCCCATGTTTCATTGCTGGAGACAGATGGTCTCGGCTCAGAACCCTCCCTGCGGACCTTTCTCTCCCTGTAAGCATACCCTGTTTTCTCCGATTCGATCCAGTATGCACCTCCCCATTTCAGAGGGAATCTGTTGGTTGCTGGGGCTAGAACGGGGAGACTGTTAGAGTATCCTGCTTTGCTGATAACTAGAGCACTTGAGGATAATTTCCTCGGGCTACGTTCTCAGAATTACTGAAGCAAATAATCTGAACATTTTTTTTTTAATTTTTTTTTTAACGTTTTTATTTATTTTTGAGAGACATAGAGACAGAGTGTGAGCAGGGGAAGGGCAGAGAGAGAGGGAGACACAGAATCTGAAGCAGGCTCCAGGCTCTGAGCCATCAGCACAGAGCCCGACGCGGGGCTCGAACTCACAGACCGCGAGATCATGACCTGAGCTGAAGTTGGCCGCTTAACCAACTGAGCCACCCAGGCGCCCCAAATAATCTGAACATTTTTAAGACTCATGTTAGATAGTAGGAATTACCTCCTAAAGGGAATTGTCAATTTTTATTCCTAAAAAGTAGTACGTGAGACTGTCTAGTGCCTAGGAGAGGGCCTAGCAGTAGTAGGTATTCAAGACCTACTTATCGATTAGTAAAGAAATTGAATGAATGAGGCTGCTACCGGTTTCATGGTACTGTTCTTCAGTGTGACTTTTTTCCTATATTAATTTTTTTTAAATGTTTGCTTATTTTTGAGAGAGAGGAAAGAGAGAGAGCATGATCAGAGGAGAGGGGCAGAGAGAGAGGGAGACCCAGAATCTGAAGCAGGCTCTAGGTGCAGAGCTGTCAGCACAGAGCTCAATGTGGTCTTGAACTCATGAACTGCGAGATGGTGACCTGAGCCGAAGTTGGACACTTCCTCACATAGCCACCCAGGCGCCCCTCCTAGATTTTTAACTGTGTGTAGCCTTCCTGTATTTGCTACCTAATCAGTTGTCCTCTGTTCTGATTCCTTGAACTACACCTGTGTTTTCCACTTTCTATGTGCTCGTTTAAAATTACTTTGAAGTAATTTCTGCTACTGCTGCTGTAGCAAGTTATCAGAAATTTAGTGCCTTAAAACAATACAAATTTATTCTCTTGAGTTCTGGAAGTTATGATCGTACTGGGCTCTAATCACCTGGCCTTCAGGCTGCATTCCTAGGGAGGATCTAGGGGAGAATCCGTGTCCTTATGTTTCCCTGCTTCTAGAAGCCACCTGCATTCCTTGGCTTGTGTTCCTTTGCTGCATCTCCAGAGCCACCAGCAGAGAATCTGCCAGTCTCTCCCGGACTCTGGCTCCTGCTTCTCTTGTCAACTCCTTTTCCCTCGAGAAAGCACTCCTGTGGTTACATTGGTTCCGCCCAATAAAGTGGAAGCCACAAAGTCCCTTTTGTCATTGAAGATAATGTACTCACACGTCTTGGCTTTGGGATGTGGCTGTCTTTGGGGGTGTAGGGCATTATTCTGTCTCCCACATACTTGTTTCTCCTTTTGTTCATCTCTATTTTGAAATTTAACTCCTTCCTCAAGATTCTTCCTGAAAACCACTTTCTTTCTTTTTTTTTTTTTTTGAATAATTATTGTCAGTTTGGTTTCCATACAACACCCAGTGCTCATCCCAACAAGTGCCCTCCTCTGTGCCCATCACCCACTGTCCCCCCCCCCACACCCCCCTCTCCGCTCAGTTTGTTCTTAGTCTTTGAGAGTCTCTTATGTTATGTCTTCCTTCCTCTCTGTGGCTTTTTTTCCCCCCCTTCCTTCCCCTTTTCCCCTCCCCACTGGTTTTCTGTTAGGTCTCCCAAAGCCTACCTATGCGTGGGAACATATGGCATCTGTCTCTCTCTGCGTGACTTATTTCACTCAGCATAATACCCTCCAGTTCCATCCATGTTGCCACACATGGCCAGATTTCATTCTTTCTCATTGCTGCATAGTATTCCATTGTATATATACCACATCTTCTTTATCCATTCCTCAGTTGATGGACATTTGGTCTCTTTCCATGATTTGGCTATTGTCGAAAGTGCTGCTATGAACATTGGGGTACACATGCCCCTATGCATCGGCAATCCTGTGTCTCTTGGGTAGATTCCTAACAGTGCTATTGCTGGGTCATAGGGTAAATCTATTTTTCATTTTTTTGAGGAACCTCCACACAGTACTCCAGAGTGGCTGCACCAGTTTGCATTCCCACCAACAGTGTAGGAGGGCGCCTGCTTCTCCACATCCTCGCCAACATCTATAGTTTCCTGATTTGTTCATTTTAGCCACTCTGACTGGTGTGAGGTGATATCTCAGTGTGGTTTTGATTTGTATTTCCATGATGATAAGTGACATTGAGCATTGTTTCATGTGTCTGTGAAAACCACTTTCTAAAAGGAAGTATTTAATAATTCCCTTCAGTCTTTTCTGTTCCTGCTAAATGTTGACTTTCTGAGATGATTTTCCTTATTCATGCATCCAAATTATTTGTATTCATTTATGTCTGTCCCACTCAATTGCCATCCAGTTGAAGGCAGGGACTGTAGTTCATATCTTGAACTCTAAATTTTCCTAAGTTTTTGTCTTTGAGTTATTATGTGTTAAACTAATATTTATTAAATCGCATGTAGCAAACAATTATTGTTTTAAAGAGATGGAGCTTAAATTTTTAGAGATTGTTTATAGGGTGAGAATGCATTTCAATTTATGTATTTAAAATCACGACGTCCTGCTGACAGTTATTTGAATTAATCTGTAAGACAGCATCTGGCAGACAAATGGGAGCGATCCCCTAATTTTGTAAAAGTGGATTGATGCAGAGCAGTGGGGGTGCGAGGATCTGTGTGTGGGGAGCATGAGCCAAGATGTCTCTTTGTTTGCGCGTTGAGTGCGTCTGACGGGATATACCCAGGAACTGGTGTTTAGAGTTAAATTGATAGAAAAAAATGTTATAAGATGGCTGACAGGACTGGTAGGGAAATTCCTGTCCCACCGGTGTAAAACAAACCTCCTAAACCTCCTGCCTTCCAAGATCTCCGGGTGCCACTTGCTGCTTCTGCTGGGTGATCCAGACCAGTTTCTGTAACAAAATACACAGGGTATCCTCCTCTTCTTTGATAGTGGAATCTAGAAAAGGCCTCTTGGTAAAAACCATGTAAAATGTGAACCAAAGCTTCATAATCATTAGTAGCAGGGTGGAGGGAGAGTTTGGGGGGGAAATTATCTTGAAAAATAATGCTAAAATTATAAAAATGTATCTTATAACTAATAACTTCTTAGTGATAAAGAACTAATGAAGTATATTATACCCCAAATACATAAGTATATAATTATTCATAAAGCGGGGATAGTGTGCTTTCAAATTGGTATAATGTGACCTGATTTTCCAGGACAGTCTTCTGAGAAGTTAGTAATAAAACATCTTTTGTAATATCCTACTGTTGCTTTTAAAATAGGCACAGAATCTACTTATTTCCCCATGCCCACCAGTACTCTAGGAAAGACAGGCATTATTTGGCAGTCTATTTGACCTTCTGAAGGGAGTGGACTTGACGCTATGTGAATCTGGCCAGTATTGGAAAATACTTACAGGTCAAAAATAGATTATAGGTGTAATTGATAGCAGTACAAGACAGTTTCTGTAAGAAAATTTTATATTTCAAAACCTAAGTCCTTGGATTTTCTTAACACACTATTCACTTAATTCCTAAGAATTACAAGCTGAGACTACAGCTGTAGCAGGCAGACTGCAGGCCCTCTGTCTTCAAGTTAGCATCTCAGATGTCTATAAGCTGAGACTGACAGTTGCTTGTTGCCTATGAGATGGTGGGAGGTGCAGACTGCCAGACCTAATTAGTTCCTCCTCTGGGTTGTCAAAACGTCTTAGAGCTTTTTTTAAAAAAATGTTATTTATTTACTTATTTACTTACATAACCTCCACATCCATCGTGGGGCTCGAACTCACAACCTTGAGGTTAAGAGTCACATGCTCTTCTGAATGAGGCCGCCGGGTCCCGCGTTTTATAACTTTGTGATTTAGCTGTCTTTTCTGCTTTTTTTCCTAGAAGGTGAACTTTTTGAGAACAGGAGCCAGATTTTTTAAATTTTTCTTTCCTCACTGCCTCCCACAGGAACTTAGTAAGTGCTTTTGCAAGTGAATTGACTCCTTTCTGGGGCTTATTTTTATTTTATTTTTGCCATATTACCCCAAACCAGTGGTCATATGTGAATGTGTGAAAAAGAAATGTTTTCCTTTATGCGTGCAATTCGATGCATCTCTAGGTCAAGCAGAGCCTGCTCCTTAATTTAGATGAGTCAGCTACTTATTCTTTTGAAGCGTATTTTCATCTTATTTTAACGATGCAGAAAATTTAAAAACTTTATGAATGTGAATATGGTGCCTGTTACTGACTAGATCGATGTATTAAAAACTGATAGCACTTACTTTCGGGTACCTCCTTTGGTTCTCTGACCTAAATGTAAGCATGTGGGGCTTCCCTGAATTGCCTTTGATACTTTTACTTTTCTCCAGGTTAGATGGAATCCAGGCAGGCGTTCCTTCTCGTCTGCTTTCTTGTTTAAATGTTCTGTTCAATCTTGATATGTTTCAATAGAATTATTTCTCTGGTTTTAAATGAAGAGACCCAGCGATCCTATTGAGATCTGTCCTAGATAATATTTCTTTGGTATGAGTCAACATGCGTGAAGCCAAATTTAGAGGAGGATGATTAAGAATCTTGTAATAAACCGATTTTCATGATCTGAATTGTTGGGTAGTATCTACCTTCTGATCAGGGATTCTTCTCCTGGGATTCTTGAGTTTCTTCTCAGAGTCCATGAACTTTCTGAAAAGTTGTGCTATGTTTGTGTGAATGTTTATGTGCATATTTTCCCAGGGAGTGTGTTTATAGCTATTCTAATCTACATTGAGGTTATGGATTCTACAAAGTTAAGAACTTCTTACATAGCATGTAAATACCAATACTGTGATCATTTAGTTCTTCTGGCATAGTGTTTAAACACTTGAAATTGATGTTCCATTGATTGCTTGGATACTCTGAAAGGTTGCAGGAAAGGATGATTCATCTTCCTGATTTATTTCCTCCTCTGGTCCCTAGGTCAGGTCCCCGTGGACCTTTCTCTGACCCCTCTGATCCTCAGTCTGTCGTGCCCATTTCTAGCCATGATGACGACAGCGCTTAGTTCCAGTGGCAGTGCTGAGTCCTACGTAGACCCAGGATATACTGTCCCCTGTTAACTGTGTCTGCTTTAACTTTTGTTCCTTTTTGATGGATGGCTATCATTTTTCATGTTTATCGTTTCTAATGCACTGAGTCTTTGGCCAGCATTCCAGCCTGGGCGGAGTGGGTGACTTGATAAAACCGGCATGTTAGGATTAGGTATTGAGAGAGGCTGTGAGTGTGAGTGTGACAGGATAAACGGTGGAGGGAGTGCTCGGGGTTGGTAACATCTGTTCTGGACCTTCGGTGGTCAGTTTCCTTTTCTCCTGGCTTTTGATGTTCTGGAGGATCCATGGAGCTAGGTTATGATTCTTTGTAAATGAAGGCATATACATGGAGACACTAAATCCTTTGAAATTGTCACAGATTCAACTGTTGTAGTAACTGAGTTCCTTCCTTGTCACTAAAGTGTTACTCTTTACACTTCAATTGAAAAAGATTTAGGGATACTTTCTAAAATGACTGTAATAAAATATAAGAAAGCCTAATTAAAGAAGCCTTTAAAGTCTTAAACGTTCCGTTGCTTGCTTCCCGTCCTTGGGTGATTGCTACATCTGACACGGCTCGTGCCCACTCCCCTCGGCTGTAGGTTGCCCCCAACGACGAAGCCGTGGTGACCTTGCTGTGTGAGTGGGCGGTGAGCTGCAAGCGGTCAGGCAAGCACAGGGCCATGGCTGTGGCGAAACTCTTGGAGAAGAGGCAGGCGGAAATCGAGGCAGAGGTAGGTCCACTTTTCTTTCTGCTGTACATTATTTAAAAATAACTGTTTGGGGGAGGATTTTTTTTTTTGTTAATGCTCCTTATGCTGTTTTTTTTTTTTTTCTCTCTCTCTCTCTTCAAGGAAAAAGGGAGAATGTACAAATTCACCTGAAGGCTACATACAGGCTCCCTCTAAGTGGATGAAATCAATAATTTATATTCTGGATTAATTTAAAACTATATATATATATATATATATAATTATTTTGCCTCTTTTTAAAATACAAATTTTAGAGAGTGCTTGACCAGGGAAGAGGGCTGAGGGAGAGAAAGAGAGAATGAGAATCAGTGTGGAGCCCGATGCAGAGCTCAGTCCCATGACCCTGGGATCATGACCTGAGCAGAAATCAAGAGTCAGAGGCTCAACTGACCGAGCCACCCAGGCATCCCTAAAACCGTATCCTTTAAATAAAACTTTAACATCTCATTTAGAACAAAGACATCTCCCTTTATGAGGTTAAGATACACATGCACATACATTCATTTATATGTATACATACCACACACATGGAAATATATATAATATACACCAACTTTTGTGAAAAAATTTTTTTATATTTATTTTTGAGAGAGAGAGAGAGAGACAGACAGACAGAATGCGAGTAGGGGAGAGGCAAAGAGAGAGGGAGACAGAGAATCCGAAGTAGGCTTCAGGCTCCAGGCTCCGAACTGTCTGTACAAGCCCCCATGTGGGGCTGAAACCCATGAATGGTGAGATCATGACCTGAGCAGAAGTCGATGCTTAACTGACTGAGCCACCCAGGTGCCTCCCGCCAGCCCCCCGCTCCCAATTTTTGTGAATTTTAAAGTCACATAATATTTTGGTCGATCTGAAATATTTCCTTGAGGCAGGTCTGATTTTCAGGTTATAGATACCAATTTGTGTTAGCTCTGAGATTATATTCTGGCCCCAGAGAGAACAATCAAAGTCTCAGAAAGTAGATTATAAAGGGGGAAAAAAAACCCCAAAGCTAACTTGACAAACATTAGCTTTTTGGATGTTCAAGGGAAAAAACGTAAGTTAGCCTCTTCATCTGGCGGGACAGGAGTCCTGTGTGGCCTGACTGGCCCTCCCTCTCTCCCTCATCCCGACCACTGCCTAGGTCTCTCCTCGGGGCTCCCACGCTTGTCCTCGGCCTTGTTCCCCACAGCAGCCAGGGCAGTCTTTGTAAACTGATCACGTCGTCCCCTCGCTTGGGCTCCTGATGGCTCATTACCGTGTCCACAGAGCCCTGCACTGAGGCTCCCCGGCCTGCCTTTCCCACCTCATTTCCTGCATTTCTCCCCTGGGTCACAGCTGCAGCCGCCTTGGCCCTCCTGTGGCTCTAGCACAACAAGCCAGCTTCTGCTGTGGGGCGTTCGTCCTGCTGTTCCTTCTGTGTGGCATGCTCTGCTCCCCAAGCTTTCCTTTCTGTCATTCCTGTTTCAGGAAGTGTCTCTTTCTAGCATTCCTGCCTTAACATATGTCACCTCCTCAGGAAGCTCCTCTGTCACCCACCTTCAGGCACTCTTTCTCACATCACTCTGTTTCCCTTTCCTCGTTGTCCTATTGTTAAAATGCCAGCCGGTCACCCTCTAGAAAAGCTTGACCACAGGGACCTTGCCCACGCTGTTCAGTGTTGTGTCCTTGGCACCCCGAACAGTGTTCAGTGCATAATAGATGCTCCAAAAATGTTCTATGAACAGATGAGAACTTAGCTGACTCGCTCTTACTGATAATACTGCTACTTTTTGTGAAGCTCTTAACAAATGAAATAGGAAGCATATTTCCATAGACATTTCTCTCCTCTTGTTGGGAAAGCATGGTTCAGCAAATAGAAAGGAGCACATTGTTCAAGTTGGGGCTTGAAGATACTGGTATCAGGGTGTGAAACACAGGGCCCGTTTTACAACGTGCAGATCAGGGAAGGTGTTTCATTGCCTTTTTCTACGAATGGATGGACAATTCTACAGGGAATCGCAATGATTAAACTTTAGTAACTAAGGTTGAATTTCTCAAATTTAGTTGCCCCTCCTGGATTGTCGTTGAGTCGCGTGGCCTTCCTTTCTTCCAGCATGGTCGAGAATGAGTGTATATGCGTGTGCACATGCACGCACAGACACTTTCAGAAGAGGCTCACACAGATTACTTTGTCATTTTAAAAGGTGTAAATTTATTCACATCTAAAAAATGTATTCTCTCACAGATGTGTAAGATAATTGATTGCTAGAGGTGCCTGGGTGGCTCAGTCAGTTAAATGTCCGACTTCGGCTCAGGGCATGATCTCACGGTTTGTGAGTTTGGGCCCCTAACTGAGCTCTGTGCTGTCACAGCTCAGGGCCTGGAGCCTGCTTCGGATTCTGTGTCTCCCTCTCTCTGCTCCTCCCCAACTCATACTCTGTCTCTTTCTCTCTCTCTCTCTCAAAAATAAACAAAAACTAAAAAAAAGACAATTGAACATCACCAATTTCAAAATTTGACTTTTGTGAAGAGAATGGATTAGAAAAGTAATATCTTAAATAATATATTAATATTAAGGAATCGATAATGAAAATGAGAAGATCGAAAGGATATTAAAAGAATAGAAAACAAGATTCTGATTCCTTTTGAACTGTTTCTTTTCTGATCTTCAGTTAAGTTCTGTCCTGAATGCAGAAGTTAGGCAGCTTCTTGAGATATGTGTCATGAACTATGGAGATGCCGCAGGGTTCTGAGAGATCTTAATTGTGAAGCGTGATGAGCGAGAGAAATGTATCAGAGGAGTTCTGTTAGCTCTCTCATTTGACACTGCACTTCTCAACACTCCCCGAACACACGCGTAAATACACTGACCTAGCAAAAACAAACACAAAAATATCAAACTCAGTATACATGCCCAAATGTTTCTCAGAGGGAGTATATACAGTTACTCGATGTGCTATTTAAAAATGACAACCTCAAATTATTTTTAGCCATTCTGCACAGGGATAAGGAGTAGCTTATTATACTCTGCAGTGTATTCTGTAGGTATTTATACCACGTGGTGCAGCGTTTATAATTCCTATCAATAATATTTTTCATGGGTGTCTTTTGAAATCATTTTGGTTTTCCTGGGGTAGTTCATTTAAAATTTTTTTGATGTTTATTTTTGGGAGAGAGAGAGACAGCCTGCGAGTGGGGAAGGGGCAGAGAGAGAGGGAGATCTAGAATCTGAAGCAGGCTCCAGGCTCTGAGTTGGCATAGAGACCAATGTGGGGCTCGAACCCACGAACCATGAGGTCATGACCTGAGCCAAAGTCGGACGCTTCACCAACCAAGCCACCCAGAAGCCCCTAGTTTTCCCTCACTTTAAGAAATTATATTACCCGTGATGCATAGCCCTCAAAGTACAGAAATCTTAATTAATTCTGCATGTTTTTTCTGAGAATTTAAATGTTAATAAAAAACTGACAGATTCATGGCCCACTGTGGCTACATTGTCCTCCAAAATTAACTATGCTTGTTCATTTTTAATCTTAGAGATGTGGTGAATCAGAGGTCTTAGATGAGAAGGAGTCCATTTCTTCAGCCTCTCTTGCTGGATCTAGTTTGCCTGTTTTCCAGAATGTTCTACTAAGGTTTTTAGATACACAGGCCCCCTCATTATGTAAGTAAAGTTCTTTGCTTCTAGATATTAAACAAAAGTTTGACTGTTGTTTTGGAACTAATGCTTCTTTTTTTCCCTTACTTGCATCCTAATCAAAAGTTCTTGGTGTTGAACATAATGTATATTTTCCTGAGCAAAATTTTATTGTATGTTTTTAATGGAGACTTCTATGCAATTTTACAATCAAGTAACCTTCAAAGATTTAAAAATTTCCAGAATTTTAAAAATTTAAAAATGAGTCCCCTCATTCTCTAATATTTGGTGGTCTAGTTTTCCCTTTCTAGATCTTTCTTACCAAACAAGAGGAGCTAAGGTCTTGTGATGTTTCACTATCTAATCACTATTGTGATTAGGAATTTTTTGTTTTCGCTTCGTTTTCACAATTACTGAAATTCTAACTTCTAATGAGAAAGGGAATATCAAAAAAAGTACTTTAGAACCTGGTCCTCGATTCAAGGAAATAATTTGTACATATGGTTGTCTGCTTGCCTACACCTGTTGGGTTGTTTTGTCATCTTCCATTCTTCCTCCTCCCCCCCCCACTTCTTTTTCTTCTTCTTCTTAGTTTATGTATTTTGAGAGGTGAGGAGGGGCAGAGAGAAGAGGAAGAGGAGACAGAGAATCCTAAGCAGGCTTCACGCTATCAGTGCAGAGCCTGATATGTGAGGCTCCATCTCACGAACCTTGAGATCATGACCTGAGCCAAAGTCAAGAGTCAGGCACTTCATTGACTGAGCCACCTAGGTGCCCTATCATCTCCTGTTCTTCTATCTTTTATTCTATTGTTCGTGGGGAGTTGAGCATTCGGGAATTATAAACCCAGTGGGTTTATACAGTAAGTGCACACTTAAAAACTCATCGATGCATGCTAAGTAGGCTTGATCTTATTTTGAGGCTTTTCTGTGACAAAGTACAGCTGGGGGTTCTTAGGATGGATACTGATGAAACAAAAATGGCACAAAAAAAGTGGTAGGGGAGAAAAAGCACAGACAGGGTGGGAAGGACAGGTTTGTGGTAAAGAAGGAGGTAAAATAATAAGAAATAGTACTACTTCTGATTCCTCTGAGAAAGCCCTTGGTTTGGGTTGAATGACACTTCGGACTGAAGTTCTTGTGGTTAGTTGGTGGCTGTTCTGGGCTAGCGGGAGAGCAGAGCCAGAGCCACGCTGGTGGTTGGATTGTGGGGGGCAGTAGTGAAACATGGAAAAGGAAGCAGAAGCAGAAAAATGCAGCGGCGGAAGAGCTCCTGGGGAGTAGAAAGTAGATCAGGTAGAAAATAAGGTCAGGAGTGCATGTTAGCCGCTCTGACTTCTCTTGTGTCTGGGGAGAGAGACACACATTTGCCCTTCGTGTCCCTTATCCTGTTCTCACTCCTATTGGTTCTTGGGGAAGACCTTTCTCCTTCTCTGCCTTTGATTTTTCTGGATCCGGTTTCCTGCTGCAGAGGAAGGTGCGCGGTTCTCCTGTCGATGTTGTTCACCACGGGCCTGGGGGGCGGACAGCAGTGAATGCTTCGGCTTCAGTTTTAGGGAACGAGCTCCATTTGCTCAGGTTCACCAGTGTGTCTGTGTCGGCGTTTGAGTCTGATGGTAACCACGGACTGAGCGCTGAAGGATTGTACTTAACATTTTTCAGCCTCTTTCAGAGGTACAAAGTTGTAGAGTGCAGCCGCAATGTGAGAAGTCATCACGTGAGTTAAATAGACTGGCTGCGAATTGAGCAAGACTGCCGAACTCATCTTTATGCACTTTTTATTTCATCTTTCCTTTTTTCCCCCCAGTAGATCCCACTCACTATTATTTTCAAGTACCTTTTGAGTTGTATCGTGAAGTCTTTGAAAAAGTATGCACACACATCACAAATATATACACACCCTCAAGCTATAAAAACAGTCATGAGCTGTTTTAGTCTTAAAGACAGAGGAAGCAGTTTAGCTCTGCTTCTCTCCCCCCGCCAACCTGTTACCTGAAATTTTGTGTGTTTGTATTAATCAAATGGTTATTCATTTGGCAAGGACCACTATCTTTAAACTTGAACTTGAGCTCAGCACACCGTATATTATTTTCTAATTGGAGGAGGAGAATCAAAACCCGTCTGCCAGTTCTGCCTAAATGCTAAATTTTCCAATAAATCTTCTGCTTAATAAAAAAAAAAAAAATAATGAAAATGTTATTAAGCCTTCCTGTTTGGTTGTTTTTTGTTTTTTTTTCCCCTGCCAGGTTAGGGGGACTGAATTTTTGATTTGTTTCTTTATAGCGGATCCCAACAGTGAATGTGAAAAAGTAGAATTTGTGAATCTGGTGCTGCTCTTCTGTGAGTTCATCCGACACGATGTCTTCTCCCATGACGCGTACATGTGCACCCTCATATCTCGGGGGGACTTGTCGGTCACCGCCTCGACTCGGCCGCGGTCGCCAGCGGGAGACAATGTAGACGAGCACTATCCAAAGGACCATGACATGAAAATGGAGGTATGATCCCCGGAGCGGTGCCCCAGCCCCGAAAACCACACTCAGCCAGGCAACTAGTTTCGTGGTGGAAGACTGATCATGTTTTAGTTGTATTCTCCCATTACAGAACTTGTTATCTCTACTCCAACCTCGCCGGAAACAAAAACATTGGATAATAATTTATATATTCCAGAAGTTTCTCTTGGATACTCTAAAACTAGTAATGAAGAGATTGGACGCTCCATAACGTTTTTTACTGGACAGGAATTCTGTGCTTTCAGCCTTATGGGTTTCTAAATTCCAGTTTCCTTGAATGTTGTGACTTAAACAGACTTGTTTTGGCCTAAAGTCCCATTCAAAGGAGCATCTTTACCCCAATTCATTATTTGCTTCTGTCTTTGATACAAAATGGGAAATTCTGTTTTGATCATAGCATGTCATATTTTCATTTAAATTAACTAAAAACTTTCTCAAAAGTTGTGGAATTGTTCTTTTCAACAAATTACCTTATGCTATTGTGAGTACGACTTTATAATTTTCTGCCAGTTTCTGGTGTTTTGGACATCATTCCAGATACTTAAAGAAGTTTTCAAGGCAGAAAACATGAAGGTGGTAGGAGAAAGATTAGAAAATGGTGAGAGATGTTGACAGTTCCTTAAAACCAAGCCTCAAATTGGTTCTGTGAGAATTTAAGCATATACTGTTATATTTTTAAAACAGCGGTTATCTTTGTAACTTTAAGACCTAACATTAGAATTGCACGAGTGAATTTATAATTTGTGCTCTTAAGATTTGGTGATCAAATGGTGTAGGAATTAAAGAAAAAAATACTTTCCTTCATGGAAATACTATTGTTTCCAAATTTGGGCAGAGTAGAAGTTATAAAGGCTAAACTCTAAAGTTACTTTACCTGTTGATGCTTGATCTATGTCTCTTGTTTTTTCTTTTCTATTCTTGGATATCAAGGTATCCTGTATCTTGGGTATACTCTTAGATTTTTCTAAGAACTCTTGGTGGGCCTGTGACTGGGAATAGCCCAAAGGAGGGTTGTTATGGCCAGTTTGTTTTTAATTAGGAAGTTTGTGTGCTTTTTTCTTCAAGTTAAATCTTTTTTTTTTTTTTTTTTTTTTTATATCATGAGGATAAAGAACATGACTTCGCAAAGCAATGAATGTCTTAAAACTTCCTTCTCTTTTTTGGGGAGAAAAGTAGATACTAGGAAGAGAAGACATAGGATGGTTAAAAACATCACTGTCATATTTTAGCTTTAGTTTTCTAATGAACTACAAAATTTACAGTGCAACTTTCTTTCTCTGGCAATTATCAGGAACAGACTATTATGGCGCATATGGGCATTGACTCAGGAACTACTAATATTTTTGATGAAGTAGACAAGAATGACTTTAAAACTGACTTTGGTTCGGAATTTCCAGTAGGTTCAACCTTCAAATTCTTATTGCCTATTAACCTCTCCTCCCCGCCCACACCCCAGCTTGTCTCCATTCTTCTGTTCCTTGACCCACGTCCTGGAATGACTTGTGTACCTGTGAAGTAAATGTGCTCCTTCCATATTCCTTTCTAGTGTACAGTTACTCATCTCGTGTGATTGTCTCATTTCAGTCCGTTCTTAGTTTTGGTTGCATTGCCTCCTTTGTGAATTATAAGACTCCGCCCTCCTGGTTGACTGTCTTTTCTCGTTTGTTCATTTTGAGACCATCCTCTCTCAGGAATACATGAATATAGTAGTTTCATCATGACAGTCCATGTTGCTTTGCTCTGTATGTGTTCGTTTCTAAATAATAGCTTTCCTGGCTCTGGACTTGTTATACTTTTTCTACCTTATCTCAGTATGGTTATAGTAGTTTCTTCCTCATAGATCTAAATGAGGTCCTTTATAAAAAAAAAAAAATACTGTTTGGGGTATGGACTAAAGCTTTATATCTATTATTCATTAGTTTAGTTTTAAAATTTATTTATTTTGAGGGAGAGACAGCGTGCGTGCATGTGCATACACATGTGAGACACTGAGGAAGGGGCAGAGAGAGGGAGAGAGAGAATCCCAAGGAGGCTCAGCTCTGTCCAAGCAAAGCCCAATGTGGGGCTCGAACTCCTCAACTGTGAGATCATGACCTGAGCTGAAATCAAGAGTCAGACACTTAACCATAACCGACTGAGCCACCGAGGCGCCCCACTGTTACTCTTTAGTTTTATTAGTTATGTCTGTGTATATGTTTTTGTGGGAGATGTAGCCCTATGAGGAAACATTTAACCTCGAAGTTATCGATGTTACCTCTGGCCCTCTGGGAGGTGTAGCTTTGCCCAGTCCTTACATGTATGTGGTTGTCATTTCTTATCTTCAAAATGGGGCACGATGTTGATGGTCTCCTACAGATCTGCATATGAATTTTGTGGAAATTAACAAAATGTCTTTATATTTTTTTAGTGTTTAAGGAAAAGATAAGAGTATGAGTGTCTTGTGTGTGTGAAGTTCTGGCATGTAGCGCTGTGGGTGGTGTTGCTCGCTTTCATTTACAATCTCCAACATTTGTTTTACATGACTTAGATTTTTTCTCCCATGCCTGGAGAATCCTGTGAGAATGCCAACCCGTCCTTGGGCAGAAGAATGTCGGTTAATGGTGAGAAGTTGCTTAAGAGAGAAAAACCCAGGGAGTTAATTTTTCCATCTAACTATGACCTCCTGCGACACCTGCAGTATGCAACACATTTTCCCATTCCTCTGGTAAGTCATTGCTTCCGTCAGTTGGCAACCTGACTGTTGCGTTACAGGATCATTAACCATTGGTTATTCCCTGCGTGCCTAATAACACATATGAAAGCAGGTGAGTTTTTGCATTTACTGCTTCTTTCGTTATAATCACGATTGTATAGCATATGTACAGATGTAGTTCAGATTTGTGATGTGATCCTATTGGCCAGCTAGATTCAATGGAATTTTCTAGGATACTATCCTTTTATCAAGAACATTTGAGTCCCTGCAAATGCTGGCTAAATGTGTTTTCCTCCTTTTTTGAAACTTCATTTACTGCGTAGCTCTTGTGTGGACTGTGTTGTGCTTGTGGCATTGTATAGATGAAGGAGAATTCGGGGCATCGGAAAGATGAATAAGATAGGCAGGAGACAGATGTAAAATGATCAACAGTAAAATAAATGCAACAATTGAGTAAAACCCCAAGTGCTCACTGAAGGATAGCCCACTTGACATCCTTCAGTCTTTTCCACTCTCAGAGAAAAAGTATTGAAGGGGAGAGAGAACATCTGATTGAGAAATTGGTTAAGGCTTCCTAGAAGAGACTGTATATGACTTGGACTTGGATTTTGATCTGTTGAATGTACGAATTGTCAGCATATGAGAAATCCTTGCCAGTAAATTTAGTGTTGGACTCACAACGAGTGATAGGCATTTTCCTGAAAGGAAAGAACGGTTTCTTGATATTAATGAAAATTGGACCCAAATTTAAATGTGTTTATATTCTTAGGTTACTGCCTTTTCTGCTGGAATTTTAAGTGAGGTGTTGATGAGTCATTTTTTTCATTGAACACTATTATTATTTTAACAACAGTGTAATTGTATGGCCTGTATACTCTTCTGGATATCCTTGAGGAATTTTAACCTGCAAACTAAACATTTTTTTAAAGTTTACTTATTTTGAGAAAGAGAGAGAGAGAGAGAGACACCACGTGTGCAAGTGGGGGAGGGGCAGAGAGAAAGGGAGAGAATCCCAAGCAGGCTCCTCATTGTCAGCACAGAACCTGATGCAGAGCGTGAGTTCAGGAACTGTGAGATCATGACCTGAGCCGAAGTTGGATGCTTAACCAACTGACCCACCCAGGTGCCTCTAAATTTTTTTTTTAATTTTGATTTTTGTTGTTATTTTGGAATTTACAAAGTCAGTACACCCATATATTTGTTATTGCCGTCCAGAGCTATGTCACAAGTTGCCGCAATTCTTTCTTGTGCATCACTGGCTGAATACATTTTTTAGCTGTTACCTGTACACCTCTCTAATTTTCACCGTAATGAAGTAATCTCACTGTTTATTCAGGACAACAGAAAGTGTGGCCTGATATTTTACAGATGCGTCCTGAAGAATTTATGGAAGAACTGTTACAATGCCTGAGATTTGCTTTAAAAATAGCTGGGAGTCAAGAGTGGGGCTGGGCAGGACGTTGAAGTCTGGAGTTTAGTTAACAGTCAGTGGACCAATGTTAATTTCCTACTTTTGGCCAATGTATCATGGTTACATAAGGCATTAAGATTAGGGCAAACCGGATGACAGGTATATGGGAATTTTCTGTACCATCAACGTACCTTTTCTATAAATGTTAACGTTTTCCAAAATAAAAATTTGGGTAATAGAGAAAATATGGCAAAATGATGAAAATGGTTGAAACTGGTTGAGGATTATGCTTCTCTCTTGGGTAAGCAGAGCTTCGGCGGCCTCCCGCTTCCGTGCAGGGCACTACCCAGACATGGACATCTATCTTTATTCCGTTGCTCATGTAATCATTGGCGGCACAGTCATTCCCACCATGTAACATTCTAAAGACTGTCCACTTACTTAGAGGAGGGAGCATGAATGATTCCTAGTGAGTAAGTCTCTCATGATGGATTATGATATAACTCAACGGTAATGCATTCATAAGAGAACTGCTAGAAAATCGATGTTGTTGGATACAGTTTATTAATAGCCTTCCATCACCAATTGCCCTGGACCTGCGTTTACTGTGTCATTTAGAATAAAACGTTAATAAGGGGAAAATGAACGTATATGCTCATATAACATTGACTTTAGGAATGCTGTCCAGAGTCTATTCTTTCTTAATAAAAAGGGAAAGTTTGACTAACCTATCATGCATGTGAGGAGAATATAAGAACATGCTTGGAAAAAGAAAATTGTGTGCCTCCCTCCTCCAGCCCTTGATGTGGCCCTAGGGAGTGAAGACCAAGGGGAGAAGACTACTGGGGACTTGACTAAAAGATTCAAGAAAGAAACTAGTAGTTGTATGTATGCCTATATGAATGATATCTTGATCTGCCCTTCAGGAAAAACGTGTTGTTAGACCATCGACAAGGACAAGTTCTAGCAGATCAGCATTCTCCCAGCCTGTAACAGAATTGTGTCGTTTACACCTTATGTCAGATACGTGGTGCAGTGCGGGGTTCCTGTCATTACCACTAGCTAACTAGATGTTGTCCAGTACCTACCATGTTAGAAGTGTAATAGGCATTTTCTTTTGTGCATTTTCTCATTTATTCTCTTCAAACTCTGGGAATATTGAAATTGTACCCAGGAATTGTCTTGGGTTCAAGCTTCAGAAAATAATTCTTCTCAATGTAGAACTAAACAATAGCCCTGGAATCAAACTTGTTTTGTTAGCTTCCAGGAACACCATTTCTTTCTTTCTCTCTTTCTCTCTTTCTCTCTTTCTCTCTTTCTCTCTTTCTCTCTTTCTCTCTTTCTCTCTTTCTCTCTTTCTCTCTTTCTCTCTCTCTCTCTCTCTCTCTTTCTCTCTCTCTCTCTCTCTCTCTCTCTCTTTCTTTCTTTCTTTCTTTCTTTCTTTCCCTTTTCTTTTTTAACACAAATGGGAAAGTTTATTAAAGCGAAAAGTACACTCTTGAGATGTGAGAGTGGGCGAGCTCTCTCTCGAGCGCTGCCAGGAATACCATTTATTAATCACCGCAGCTAGTGCAAATGTATCACCAGTTGTAATTATTGTAAAAGTTGGGCTTTTCCTATTGAAACGAGAAAAAAACCCCATGTAGTCTCCAGTCTGGTTATCTAAGCTTTTCAATCTTTTTTTTCCTAAATCTTTTATTTAATAGCATCTTTTGAATTCTTTCTGCATTACTGATGGTCTAGAGAATTTGATCTAAAAGTTGCGACCCTGAGAGCTGGAGTCACCATCTCTGAACTGCTGGTCCCACGGGGGGAGGGTCAGTCTCAGATGTGGCACCAGTCAGCCCATGGTGTGCTGTGTTCTAAGAAGGCCTTGCTATGTGGATCAGGCATGTCTGTTTTAAGCCCATTTGACCAGTGCTCTTTTTACATACCTTTGATGTGAGTTTCTAGTTCTGAAACTGTAGTTTCAGCAGTTAGTATAGTTGAACAACGCACTTGGCAATGTTATAGGGTCTGTTTCCTGTTGCTACAAACTAAAAATAAGAAGTCACTGGACTTGTCATCACGAGAAAATCTTTATAATCTAGTAGAATGTGAGTATATATAATATGAGTATATATAGTACATCAGAAACTATCCATGTATTTCCAAGCCTTTTTCGAAGTAAACAGTTTTAGTTATTGTGTTAGAAAAACAATTAGATATTAAAAATTAGAGTGGTGAGCTAGATGATGGATTAAAATAAATCAGGCACAGGTGGTGTCATGTAAAAATCAGCTGGACTTTATTTGCTATAATCCTAAATGGTTTTAAATCGTGTCGCCAAAGGGCTTTCTGGCACCTTACATGGAGATTATTTTGCATATTTCTATCAAGAAGTCAGTGTCCGGTATTCGAATGAATACTTCCTGAATGACTCTGAGTCTGTGTCATAAAACTTCTTTAGATTTCAAGGATAATGCAAGGTGTTACGTTGGTTCAACAAGACTTTGTAGTTTTTTTTTTTTTGTACAAACATGGGTTCAGGAGCATTAACAACCACAAGAGTACTGCTTGGTTTACATTTAGAAACAGTTTCTGAGTAAACCAGGCCACGTATGGTAGCTGTCTTTTACTGAGGCTCTCTTTTCTTTTTCCCAGTACTGACAGTCACTGAGGCAGGAAGTGATAGCAGGAAAAATCCCGTGTTTTATGCATTGCTTTCACCGCTTGATTTTTCTTTTAGAGTCTTGGTCTCCTTATGTGAGGCAAAAGTCTTGGTGACTTTTAAGCGGAATGCTTTCGAGAGATGGTAGTACAGGATAGGATCAAAACACAGGTTTGACACCGCCAGGAGCAGCGTGGCCTCTTTGGCTTTGAAGAGTGAGATCCTGGTTGGGCAGTCGGATATGACCTCTGTCTGGCTGAGAGTGTATGGGATTCGGACAATGTGATACGGAACAAAGCATATGATGTAGCCCGTGGTCACTAAAAGTATGTTGACGAGGGCCCTTTTCACATACGGATAATTTTCATTATCTTTGTTTCTGTAGAGTTGACGAATTACAAGGCAGTTAGATATTAAAATGATGGCCGAGAAATTTAAAAATATTGCTATACTTATGAAATTTGTCAGCAAATGCCAATTTCTGCCGAACTCCTTTTTGAATTCCATGCATCCCACATTTGGCTTCTCCTCGATGTCTTTAATGGGAATTATCATGTTGGGCACCATTATAAGAAGGACCATTAGCCATACGACGGTCGATATCATTTTGGCAAATCCAGGTTCTTGTATCCGATAAATCTTAGAGCTGTACGTCAGCTGAAGACAGCGATCAATACTGACAAACGCTAAGAAGATAATTGATAAGTACATATTAATGTAGATGAGGCAGGCCGTCACTTGGCAGTGGAATATCTTCAGCTTCCAGGGTGCCACACCCAAGTCAACAACGATCTTCACCGGCAATGCCAGAGTGAGCAGGAAATCGGCTGTAAGCAGGTTAATTAAGTATATGCTCACACACCTGTGATTTGCGTTGTTCTGTATGAAAGCCCAGGTTGCAAAACCACTTCCAATAATTCCAACAAGAAAAACTAAATAGAAAAAGTAGGTGAATGGCTCCAGATCTTTGTGAACTGGGCAGAAGATAGAACTGTTTGTCATCTTGAGGGAAAGTAGGATGACTTTAAGAAAAGTAATAAAAAAAATAGAGATCCGAAGAATCTGTTTAAAAAAAGGGGTGGGGGAGAGACGTTAGTAATTAAAATTGGCAATTATTTTCTGTTAAAACATTTATATTCACGATGCCTGGTCACAATTTTTCTAATTCTTGGAGGGAATTTTACTGGTGAACTTACTAGTTGTGTGAACTGGTGGGAACATCTAAGATTGTGAGGAAGCCTGGGTTTGCCATGGTGTGATTTCATGATTTTGTAAATCCCACGTAGGTTTGGTTCTAGAAGGGATTTTTTTTTTTATTAAAGATTTTATTTTTGCTTATTTTCATTAAGAGACTAATGATTTAGATTTTTATTTATTTTCAGAAAGCAAGTGAGTGTGAGTGTGAGCACAAGCAGGGGAGGGCTAGAGAGAGAGAGGGGGATAGAAAGAGGGATAGCCAAGCAGGCTCCACACTGTCAGTATGGAACCCTGTGGCGGTGGGAGGTGGTGGGCTACCACTCAGGAACTGTGAGATCATGTCCTGAGCTGAAATCCAGAGTCTGACACTTAAGTGGCAGAGCCTCCCAGGCGTCCCTTAAGATTTTATTTTTAAGTAACCTCAACATCCAACTTGGGGCTTGAACTCACGACCCCGAAATCAAGAGTCTCATTTACTTTACCAACCGAGCTGGCCAGGTGCCCGGAGAAGGAATATTTTTAGCATCACACTTTTGTATTCTGGTAGTTCTTTTGTTACCAGTTGGCTTGGAAGTTAGTTTGCGGAGGAGCTAAGTGAACTGAAATTCTGAGAAACACAGAAGGAAATGAGGGTAAAATAGTTGGGTTGTGGCTGAGCCTGGAGAGGTTTCACTGAGGCTTCCTGGCATGCTTTTTTCATAGATTGACAAGAGCTCTTCATGCTGGAGAAAAATAGGTGAGTGGGGAGGTTACGGTGACAGAAAATTGTACTGAAATTTAGAGGGAGTTACTTAGAAAGTTGGCCCTTCATTGTGTCATCTACTAGAACATTTTCACAATCAAAATTGAATTTCTTGTTTCTTTTTAGCAGAAAGAATTGAAGGGTTACTTAGAGTCTGGTCTTGAAATGCTTATTCCTTCCTATTCCTCGCTCCTGTTTCCTAATGACCTAGACGTTGTCATGTCCAGTATGTAGCCACATGTGACTATTGAGCACTTGAAATGTGGCCATTTCAGATTGACATGTGCTGTGAATGCAAAATACGCACTGGGTTTTAAGGGTTTTTTAGGAAATATTATAAGAAATAATACAAGCATTAAAATTTCACTATTTTATACAAATAGTGCAGTTAGTAAAATATCTCATTGATATTTTTATATTCATATATTGAAATGATATTTTTGATCTATGAGGTTAAATCATGATTAAAATTAATTTCTCCTGTTTTTTTTTTTTTTTTTTTTTCTTTTTTTTTGCTTTTTTCAAATGCAGCTACTAGATAATGCTGAAGTATCTTTCCGGTTTGTGTCCTAGTTATGTTAAATTGTGCTTATAGATGTTTCTGTGTCAATGTTTTTTTTTTTTTATTATTTTTAATGTTTATTTTTGAGAGAGAGAGAGAAACAGAGCGTGAGCTGGGGAGGGGCAGACAGAGAAGGAGACACAGAACCTGAAGCAAGACCCAGGCTCTGAGCTGTCCATACAGATCCCAACACGGGACTTGAACTCACAGACCGCAAGATCATGACCTGAGTGGAAGTCGGATGCTTACCCGACTGAGCCACCCAGGTATCCCTGTATCAATGTTTTTGAGGAATTAGAGCGTGAATGTATTTTAAAGACTTCTAGATTAAGAATATATGATCATTGGTTACAGAATTTTCAGGAAGCTCACTTACATTAGCATGAAAACATCTATCATACTTGAGTGTTTTCTTTTTTCTTTGGTGGTAGGTTTTTAAAAGTGCAGGAAGCGTCCTTAGAACCATTGTGACTGATGCTGATAATGCTGAAATCATGCCATGTTCCCTCCACATCTGGACCAGTCGGAGGTTGTTAAGTGCAGGTTAAACCATCTGGGCTTCATTTACTCCCTCCGACCTGGTCCAGATTCATGCTCTTAGGACACAGGTACATCTCTCTGGTGCAGATTCTTGGTATGCACGCTCCTCATGCATAGTAAATACCTTGCTTTTGTTTGAAAGACCAGAAGGTTTTGTGTTTTAGCAGGAAAAAAACTGATATACAACTTCTTAAAAATAGCAAATAATAAGTATAGCGGCTGAAAAGGCCAAATAATCCCAGTCTCTGAAACATCTGTTTAAAAGTAAAACAACAGAGACTCCTAGGTGACTTAGTCAGTTGGGGATCCAACTCTGAGTTTGGCTCAGGTCATGATCTCATGGTTTGTGAGACTGAGCCCCACACTCGACTCTGCACTGACAGCATGGAGCCTGCTTGGAGTTCTCTCCCTCAAAAAAAAAAAAAAATTAAAACAAAAAATTTTTGAAGCCTTTCTGATCCTTAATCATCCGCTGGGTACATCTTGGGATGAAACAATCTACAAGCAGACTGATAAGGCAGATGTACCTAAAAATTTATTAAATGTCATTTAAAAAGGTTACATGTCCTTCCCCTTTCCCTACTTGGGATAGGACTTCAGAGTTCATGCATAATTCATTCTGTACTAAACTCCATGAAAATAATTGAGTACATACTTGGTGTCTGGTACTGTGCTAAGTATTTAACCTTTCATCATTCCTGTCCTGTTGGTGTTATTATCCCTACTTTACAAATGAGAATACTGAGGCAACAAGGTCAGGTAACCCCCAGGGTTATGTAGCTGTTAAATTATAGAACCGGGATTCCAACTCAGAAGTCTGATTTTGGAAGCTATGTTTAAAACCACCCTAGAACTCTGTCTCAATAAGAGTAATAATGATGATAGTGATGATGATGATGACTATTATTATAGCAGCCAGCCTTACTAAGTGCTTACTGTGTGGCAGGAACTCTATTTTAAGCAATTTTCATACAAAAGGGCAGAAATAAAATATCGTTCTTAACTTTTTCCCTAAATACTAATAAAGGGAGTTCAGACTTCAAGCATTTCGATGTTTTTTTTTTTTTTTTTACCGTGTGTGTGTATGTATATATATATATGTATGTATGTATGTATATATTTAAAAAGCCTTCATTCTATCTTTTAAGTCTAAATCTCCCTTACTTTCAAAGTTCCTGTGACCTAGTTGTTTCAAACCATCCCTACGGTCTTTATCCCAGTTCTCTAGATGGGTGGGATCTTTACTATTCTGTGACCTGCTCCTTCTTGCCTTTGTACTTTTGGTTGTGATAAGATTTGGGGGATCGTAGGACTTTAAGGATGGAGGGATTCCCTGTATTGTTAGTGTCTAGTCCAAGTCTCAGATCAGTAGAGGACACTGAGTTCTGACACTTGAGTGTTTTCTCAGGATATCTCAGCTTGTGACAGGAGGCTAGAATCTGTCCATGGTGATTATTTTCTAGGCTTTCTACCCTTATTCTTGCGAAATCCAAATCCTTCCTATCTTAACATTTCTGGAATAAGCTCTTTGTGTCTGAAGTCTACTCCAGGCGTCACTGACCTCTCAGGACTCAGATTTTTGATAGTTAAGAGTTGATTTGAACCTTGGCACTCTGAGCATCCTTTTCTCCTCTGGGCCCAAAGCTAATGTTGGTATAAATTGATCCTTGTCTTGTCTCCCACCTTTACTCATTATTACTTTACCGAGTGTTAGGATTTTGGCTTATGTTCTTGTATTTCAAATGTTATATAATAATAGTTAACATAATATTGTTTTTTTATAGTGCTGTATTGCTAATACAATTTATACAAAAAAGTCTCATTTTGTAGATGAATATATGGTAAAGAGGAGTATGAGAAAATTATTCGTTTTAATCAGTTATTATTTTCTGTAACTAGAACTGGACATACACTCATACCACTTATGGATAATTTATTTTAAAATAATTATAACGTAACTAACGATGCTGGGGAATCACGTAGTGGCTTTGCGTTTGGTTTTCATGAACCTCTGTCTAGATCGCAGTGAAAATCAAATCTCATTTAAAGTTTTTGGTGCATCAATTAGACGTTAAATTTATTCTAATAACATTCTGTGTTATTTATCACAAATTAGAAAAACAAGTGCTTGATAATTATTTTGTAAACCGTTTATTTAGCCTGTGAAATTTGGGGTACGTAGAGGTGCTACAGCAAAATCAAGAAAAGATTTCAGATGTCTCCTTTGTCTGGATAGAGCACCATTGCTTTGAAAATAATACATTCATTATATATATATTTTTTAATGTCACAATACAATGTTCTTGAATTTACCTATCGTAATGTTTATGGAGGAAAGCCCTTTTAGGACCTGTTGTAAAACCTACAACATGGTGTTTGTGCATCCTTTTATAAAATGGAACATTGACCTACTGAATAGTTATGTTCACCTGTAGCTAAGTGTTCAGTTTTGTATAAAATAAGCGATTTTTTTTTTTCCAGAGGTATGGCTGTGGTCATCAGATGGAGGAGAGTTCACAGTGAGGATCTATTTAGAGTTTAACAATGGGTGCCCTCTTACACAGCAGACTTACTACATATAGGCACTCCCAATTTACAGATTTTAAACACTGAAAATCATAGCTTCCCTTTCCACAGAAAGATATTTGAATATATCAAGTGTTTAAAGAGACCTACCTGGGGGGCTACTCTCCAGCCCCTGGCGGCTCCTTGCGGGCTCCCTGCTCGTCTTCACAGAAGCGGGAGCCGTTGACCTGGCCTCAGCGGTAGCAGTAGAAGCTCCATTGCACGAATGTTGGCTGAACTAAAAATTTCCTTTCCTTTTCGTGTGGTTTTAAAGTGTTGTGTATTGACGTAGATGAAACTGTGGTTTGTAAGTAGTTTAACTCTATGAAAGTCTCCCAGAGAGCTTCTTTTCAATTTTGTGTATACTTTCTGAAGCAATTCAGATTTGTATATTCTATTAGAGGAAAGATTTTACTTGTCCATCGTAGCACCTTTTTTTTTTTTAAGCACCCAAGATGTGTTTTTCATCCTAATGATATTAAAGAACATCACTCTTTGAGCCTTGAAAGGGATTATGAGTTAAAATATATTAGGTCTTCAAGCAAAATTTCTGATACTCATCAGCCTTTGGAAGTTATAATTAAAATAAGTGTAGTTGGAATTCTGCTGAGACATCTTTTACTAAACAACAACAAAAAAGATGTGTTATAAGAGAGTCCAGTAAAGTTCATGTTTTATTGATCTTTATGTTTTGGTCATTTTAGAGACATCTGGAAATCGAAACAAGAAGAAAATTACATGCACAGAGATAATAACTGTTAATGTTTTTGCTATATAAGTTGGCACAAATTTTGGCACAGATTTAAAAATTCTATGTGTATGTACACCCATTGAAAGTGTTACTGTGTTGTGCATAGTGTGGTATAGATGTAAGTTTTTCATTCAAGGATGTCTTGGGTCTGTTTTTCTAAGTTATGAGAGTAGGCCTGCCAGGAGCATCTGTCAGTTTGGACCAAACAGGTTAATGAATTGAGACAAATATTTAATAATCAATAGATTATATGTAAAGGGACCCTCCTGTGCATTTAAATTGTTTGGTTAGATGCTTATTCTGCTTGTGGTGCGCACGTGTTCACTGAGTGTGGGGATGGGACTCAGCATACTGAGGGGCCTGAGAAAGCCACTGGTTCTCACCACATCATCGAGTGACTTTGCTGGGTTATCTGCCTTGAATAAAGGTACCTTTTGAGCTCAAGTGTCAACCTTATTCTCTGGAGCTTTAAGTCTGCTGGTCCAAAGTTGATTTGTAAGTGCAAAACCATTTCTTAGTCAATTAGGGTCTGATTTCTAGTGTTGTTTTATTGGTCTGGTAGTTGCGTAGGTTTTATCTCTTTTTCCTAATTATTAGTTTTCCAGATAATAAGGAAGATAAAAAAAAAAGAAACCTCTCCGGAATCCAAAATGAATCCTTTTTGGTATTCACTTTCAAAAAGTAAAGATCTCTCCAGACAACTAAATGAGACGTTGAACTAAAGAGAATTTAGGGAGGGTTTAATGGTTCGAACTTTTGATAAAAACAAAACAAAAACAGCAAAACAAAACACAGCAGTGTCAGAATGCTTATGATGATAGTGGCTATTTGTTTCATAGTTTCTGGTGTTTTTTTAAAATTCATGTAGTGATAGTACTAATATTATTACTATTATCATCATCTTGCAAAAGGAAACTATTTATATATTCATTTATAAATTAGATGAAAAATTCCCTAAGTCTTAAACTTGATACTTGAGTTTTGGTTAAGAACCATTGTTAACTTTCATCATAATAGTGCTGGGAAATGATCCATCTTTTACAATTTATGTTCATTGCTGTTGAATAGGACTCACTGAATCAATACACTTCAGAAAAGGCATCCTTGCTGGGAGTGCAGTAAGTGCACTGTTAGGCTCAGGGAAAGGTTTTTGGTAGTAAAGCTACCAAAAGCTTTTTCCTTTTTTTTTTTTAGGAAGGCTTATCTGTGACTACTTCCTTATTCTCTTTGGGGCTATAGACAGAATTAAGAAGTCTGCTCAACTATTCGTAAAAATCTAAGGCCACAGCTTTTGCTTCTGGATTGTCAGATCTCAGTGAACTGAAGTACCCTTGTTCTCAGCATTCTGTTTCCTTTTTGGAATGGTGCGCAACCAGACTTTTAATAGTGAAACTGAATCATGTTCTTCCTTTTGAGAAGAGGTTGAGACAACCCGATATTTTGTGGAAGTTTATTCAGAGTGGAAATACACTTTTTTGTGGCTACCGTCCCTGTTGTGTTTTTGTTTTTTAACATGCGTTCCATTTGAATTTCCAGAAGTCACTTCTTTATCTGTTTCATTAAGGACAAATGTTTGTCAAAGTGTATTTTGATGGTGTTCTGGGAAATTAGATGTCATCCATCACTAAACCAGTGTTTCGAAACCCAAGTAGGAAGAAGTGAGGTGAAGTTATTTTTTCCTTACCTTGGTCATGGCAAGTACTTTTTAAGAAATGACGTGCTGGTTACTTTAATGGATATTTTGTTGTTTAAAATAAAAATCTAGGGGCACCTGGGTGGCTTAGTTGGTTAAGTGTCTGACTTCGGCTCAGGTCATGATCACATGGTTTGTGGATTCGGGCCCCACGTCGAGCTCTGTGCTGACAGCTCAGAGCCTGGAGCCTGCTTCAGATTCTGTGTCTCCGTCTCCGTCTGCCCCTCCCCTGCTCATGCTCTGTCTCTCTCTGTGTCTCACAAAAATAAATGTTTAAAAAAAATTAAAAAAAAAAAAGTTTTTTTTTTGTCTCCACAAGTTGAGACAAAATTTTTATTCTAGTCAGCTCTTCCATGCCCACAAATCATGCCTTCGATTTTATCAAACACAATACCAAGCAGCGTTTTGGTGAAGGTATCATTTTTAATGCTTACATTCTTAAAATTTGTTTTTTAAACATAGCCCAGGAGCCCTTTGGAGCTAACAAGGAATGGGAAAATGAGTATCAGAGTAGGTAGTCACTCCCACAGCCAGACACGGTCCGAGAACCTACCTGCTCTAAAGAAATCCATGAGCTGTTAGGGGAGTCCTCACCTTACAGGCGGGGAAACCAAGGCCTTGCCCAAAGCTGCACAGTTAGACTCCAGTGTCCTGGTGCTTCCTTGTGCTTCTTAAATGAAAATTTGGGCAGCAGCAGTGGTTACAGAGTAGTCCGGCAGGTCTTTCCAGCCGCCCCCCCCCCCTCCCCCATCCTGTTTGAATTCAGGTGCTACTGAATTTCAGAGTTTGCAACTCAGGATACTCTCAAAGTAGTTGACATCCTGAAGTGTTTTTATGATCTTTGGGCAAGGGACTGCTCCTCGATTAAGGAGTGTTGGTGATCAAGAGGTTTCTCCACCAGCGTGTGTGGCTCCCTGTCTACCTTCTCTCTGGAGCCACCGTGCTTTAGGATCCCATTTTGAAAATTTTTAAAAGCACATAATCCCCCTTTCCAAAAGGGACTTCCCCCCGCCCCCCGAAGTTCAAAGACTTTTTTTGCCCCTCTGGCTCGCACTGAGACTGGCAGCTTCCAATCTGAGAGCAATGGATATGATTAGACAAGAGTACTTTATTTTTAAAATGTGCATTTACTTATTTTGAGAGACAGTGCAAGCATGTGTGCAAGTAGGGGAGGGGCAGAGAGAGAGAGAGAGAGAGAGAGAGAGAGAAGATCCCAAACAGGAATCTTACAAAACCTAACCTGACCTGAGCCGAAATCCAGAGTCAGACACTTAGCTGACTGAGCTCCCCAGGTGCCCTGACAAGAGCAAGAGTGCTTTTAACACCGAGGCATGGACACAGAGCTTCCAAGATGTAGCTGATTCTGCATTGTTTCAACTCTGTCTCAGTTTTCCCTTCTTGATGAAATAGAGAGTAAAATGTTGGAAACGTTTTGAGGGCAACAGTGTTTGGCACATTTGTGGAATGTGAACTCAGTTACAAGAGCGGCTGAGTGTGTATTCATTCCCCTTGCCTGTCCTTTTGGTTTTCTCCCTTTTTATCGACTGTACAGTGTCACTAGGTCAGTTTACAGTCTGTTTCATGTTTCAGTTGTGAGGTATAACTGCCATTTGATTCATGGATATGAAATAGTTAATAGGGGGAAATCCCTAAGAAAGAACTTTTAAAGGTTATCTTGTTTCTTTTTAGTCACCAAAGTTCATTTTTCCTCCCCTTGAGTGGTTATGGTCCATTTCTTAAGAAGTTGTGAGTAATATGTTTTCAAAGCTTTCAGAATACATTTTACAAACTCTGTTGTTAGTTTCCAGGAGAAGGTTCTTTGGAGAAATTCTCCCTATCTCTTGCCATCTGAGTGTGGTTTTTGATCGAGTACTTAAGGCTAATCCCAACAAACATTTTTTTTTTTAAATTTATTTTAATTTTTTCATTAACAAAAAAATTTTTTTTAATGTTTGTTTATTTTTGAGAGACCGAGACAGACAGAGCACTAGTGGGGGAGGGGCGGAAAGGGAGAGAGATACGGAATCTGACCCAGGCTCCAGGCTCCGAGCTGTCGGCACAGAGCCCGACGGGGGATTCGAACTCAAGCTGTAAAATTGTGACCTGAGCTGTAGTCCGATGCTTAACCCACTGAGCCACCCAGGAGCCCCTCCAACAAACATCAGTGACTGCAGGCTTTCCCCTTCGCTCCCATGCCAGAGAATATTTGTTTAGAAGGTTACAGGGTAGAGAGGGTGAGGAGGACTAGGCAGAGAACCTGCTGTGATGCAGTTAGGGCCCATGGAAATCCAGGCAGTACAGTCCTCTTGACTGAGGCGAGGTGAAGAGATGCTTCTGAGGAGGGAGGACGTGGTGTCAGGTGTGGGGGGGGGATGCAGATGAGCGAGACGTAGGCACGTGTTTGCCGACGCTCCGGCGGTCTGGGGGTTTGGAGGACCCGGGCAGGATCCACATCAGGGAAAGGCTGAGACCAAATCTTGGATCACTGTGGTCGATCTTGGGCGGTTTACTAACAGCGGAGAGCTCAGTAGATCTGCTCAGTAAATCGGGGGGTGTCCGATTCCATAGCGTTAGGTGGAAGGCAAGGAACCAAGTAGGGGCTGATCGTGGTTGTTTTGAGTGAGACACGATGAGGAGCTGCAGTTGGGTGGATGGGAAGGGACGGGAGCCTGGAACCATTGCAGAAGTACGGCGTGGGGCTGTGGTGTAGGGTCAGGAGAGGAGCAGACTGTGGTTTCAGTTTGGGCAAGGGAAGTCCGAGGAGAGGATCTGGTTTGATGTAGGTAGAAAGTAGAAAGGCCAGTTTGAGTGTTGACTTACTGTGTTTTTACTGCTACCTCCTTACTTGATGAAACATGGATTGCTTTTTATTTTATTCCTTCTCTTCTGGATATTAGATGTTCCTTAGTGCTGCATCAGTCACAGCCAGGGCGTTCTGCTTTTGCTTTTGTTCATGTGTTCCTTTGTGTTTTTTTCTTGGTTTCAAATATAAGGGAAATCATATGTTATTTATCTTTTTGTCTGACTTCTCTTAGCCTGATACTCACTAAGTCTATACATTTTGTTGCAAATGGCAAAATAACATTCTTCTTTATTGTTGAGTAGTTTTCCATCTCTCTCTCTCTCTCTCACTCACACACACACACACACACACACACACACACACCACACGTCTTCTTATCCATCCATCTATAGATGTACGCTTTGGTTGCTTTCATATATTGGCTATTTTAAATAATGCTGCAATAAATATAGGGTATATACGCCTTTTCAAATTAGTGTTTTCATTTTCTTTCAGTGAGTTCTCTGTAGTGGAATTACTGGATCATATGGCATTTCTGTTTTTAATTTTTTTCTTTTTTTTAATGTTTATTTCTGAGAGAGAGAGAGAGAGAGAGAGGGAAATTGAGGGGCGGGGTGGGGCAGAGAGAGAGGGAGACACAGCATCTGAAGCAGGTTCCAGGCTCTGGGCTGTTGGCATAGAGCCTGACGCGGGGCTCGAACTCGCGAACCATGAAATCATGACCTGAGCCGAAGTCGGATGCTTAACCGACTGAGCCACCCAGGTGCCCCTGTTTTTAATTTTTTTAAGGAAACTTGACTGTTTTTCACAGTGGCTGCACCAGCTGACATCCCCACCAACAGTGCATGAGGATTCCTTTTTCACCACATCTTTGCCAACACTTGTCATTTTCTTCTCTTTTCTTCCTTTAAAAAAAAAAAAGTTTATGTACTTAGAATGCAAGCAGGGAGGGGCAGAGAGAGAGGGAGAGAGAGAATCCTCTGTGCTAACAGCACAGAGCCTGCTGTGGTGGCTCAGTCCCATGACTCTGAGGTCATGACCTGAGCAGAAACCAGGAGTTGGATGCTTAACCGACTCCGCCACCGAGGTGACCCTACGGTGTTCTTGTTTTTTTTTTAAATTTTTAAAAAAATTTTTTTAAAGTTTTATCTTTTGAGAGACAGAAACAGGGTGTGAGTTGGGGAGAGGCAGAGAGAGAGGGGGGGTCACAGAATCCCAAGCAGGCTCCCAGCTTCAAGCTGTCAGCACAGAGCCCGACGTGGGGCTTGAACTCATGAACTGCGAGATCATGACCTGAGCCGAAGTCGGACACTTAACCCACAGCACTTCCCAGGTGTCCCCCTTCATTGTTCTTTCAATTTGCATTTTTTTAATGAGCGGTGATGTTGAGCATCTTTTTCATGTGTCTGTTGGCCATCCGTAAGTCTACTTTGGAAAAATGGCTATTCAATCCATTTTTTAAATCGTGTAGTTTTTCTAGTGTCGGATTTTATAAATTCTTTATGTATTTTGCATACAAATCCCTTTTCGGATATCTTGTTTGCAAATATTGTCTTCCATTCAGTAGATTGCCTGTGGTTTTGTTGGTGATTTCTTGTGCTGTGCAATACCCAGGACATTCTCAGTGTAATTTTTTGAATAGCGTTGGTGGAAGTCCTGGTTTTCCTATCAAGAAACAGCATTTTCTACTTTATTCATCTAATTACTTTTATAGTATCAGCCAAATACATTTGGTCATGGCATTGCAAGTTTTCTGTTTTTTGTTTTTTGTTTTTTTAATATTGGGATTGGTTTTTAAACTAGAAGGTGAATTTAATATGGAGTCGAAATTGGCCTTTATTTCAAAACAAAGTAAAGATTAATTTCTCATTTTAATCAGTAAATGTCAGAGAAAGCTAGTGTTCATTCAGAAAGCTATGGTGTAAAAAGTAGAATATAGGGGCACCTGGATGGCTCAGTCAGTTAAGGACCCAACTTCTGGAGTTCGAATCCCACTTCAGGCTCACTGCTGTCAGCCCAGAGCCTTCTCTGTCTCTGTCTCTCTTTCTGCCCCTCCCCCACTTGTTCTCTCTTTTTCTCTCTGTCTCTGTCTCTCTCAAAAATAAACATTAAAAAGAAAAGTAGAATGTAAATAATTAACAGCTTGAAAAAAGCTACTAGTTACACTTTAGTGTAGAAATTATCAAATTATGTATCAAATTATTTTAAGCAGTGTGGAGTATTGTCTGGAGACGATGAGAGCCACAGTTTGATGTCCTTTTATGTCGGAAGATGGAATATTGGGACAGTACACCCTGAGGACTTTATCATACACTTTGGAAGGAGGTTTAGCAGTTGGTCAGTGACCTGGGATTTGGGAAAGAAGAGGGAAGGAGTATTATTTTGTGCTTCCCCTGATGTGTGGGTTAGAACTGGTGACATCTGGAGGCTGGAAGTAGAACAAGATGGCTCTGGGTCCAGAGTCTTGTATTTCAGGTCCCCGAGCACTGTAGGTAATGTTTGCGAAGTGGGTCATGATGGGTCATGAGGAGATCGTAATTTCGACCATGAGAGAAGTCACACTTACACAAGGAGCACCTTCAAAAAGTAACAAGTAGTCTCATCAAGTTTGTCAGTGAAAATAATTTTCACACATTTCATTGTTGTTGAGACAGGCCTGTTTATAGAACACTGCTTTTCATGCTTGTAGCCCAGTTTCTATTGGAGATGGGAGAGAGAGGAGTGGCACAGCTTCTTCTGTTTCCTGTCAACTCTGAAACTTCCTTGGAGTGCTCTGGGAAATAGGGAATGTTTTCCAGGTCTTTCTGTAGAGCAGGTGCTGAGGAGACCCAGTGCAGCCTGTAAACTCAGGTGCTTGTGGTGGAAAAGAAGGCAATATACCCTCGGTTGTGAGAAAAAGTACAAGCAGGGAAAGCTGCAGATGACAGCGAGCTGAGAGCTGGTGCCTCCCTGGGAAAGGCTTGTAATAGACTTGTAACAATCCAGCGGATTGTTTCCCCATTTTTTCAAGAGATACGAAGTCACAAAATTTTTAATTGTTAGGGCAGGAGTTAAAAGGAAAACACTTCTGTGGATAGAATGTACTATGCCACTAGCTGCTTTGCAACATGTGGACTGCTGAGATCTAACGGAAAGGTGTTCAAGAGTGGCTCTTAAAAATCTCGCATTAAGAGGAATTCTCACATTTTAACCAAACTGCAGTTCCATCATGATGCATTATTGACTTTTCTATGTCCTAAGTATTTTTTTAATACATAAAAGAAACACTTGTGGGGCACCTGGGTGGCTCAGTCGGTTAAGCGTCCGACTTCGGCTCAGGTCATGATCTCATCGTCCATGAGTTCCAGCCCCACATCAGGCTCTGCTGACAGCTCAGAGCCTGGAGTCTGCTTGGGATTCTTTGTCTCCGTCTCTCTCTGCCCCTCCTCCACTCATACTCTGTCTCTCTCAACAATAAATAGACATTTAAAAAAAAAAAAACACTTGTGATAAGAAGAATCGAGAAACAAAGAGATGATAATCACGTAAGATTACATGTGAAAGCTGCCCTCTGAGATGCACAGATCTTGCAGTGGTTGTTTGCAAGTCTGTCTGCCCCCAGCCTAGCTCACCCATTGGTTATCTCCTCAGCCTCCAGACCCTCCTAGCAGTGAAAGTGAGACTTTTCCTGTGAGCAATGCACTTTCTGCAGTTCTTGGCCATATGCTGTCACAGTGCCCACTCCGCCCCGATGTGAGGCTCAGACCGTAACTGTTAATCAGCATGTCTGATCCCACTGGCTCCAGGTTGGGATGGAACATGAGGACTTGTGACCCAATGAGACTAGATTTTTGAAAAAATTATCTGGAGGGCTGGCTCAAGCCCCTTGAACGAAAGTGCTTTCATTTTACTACCATACACACACAAAGTGCCCACAGCTTCCTATAAGTTGAAACTAACACTGTGGAAGCTGGCTGGAAAAATGGTATAAACCCAGTCCTGGTGACATCAGCGGAGGCCCTACATCAGCCCTTAAATAAAACCATACCCACAACTTTGGACATTTAGTCTGTCAGCCACTGAATCTGTTTTTATTACAGAAGTCCGATTTTGGTTGTGTTGATATGTCACCTACAGATGCAAAAATTCTGATGCATCGGCTTCCCTTAGAAGATTAACTCTGAAATTCTAAAAAACACCCTTACACTAATTTTTGTTTCTACCTGAGGATGACAGAAAAGTATGTGCAATTAGTTCTCCATTCTGTCCTTCATCCTATTGCCACTACCTGTATCCTTTGACTCTGGACAAGAAGTGGAAGAAAAAAGTGTTTTTGTTAATACAGAAAATATCTGTGAGATCAAAAGATACTATCATCTGTAGCAGGTCGTCCTCTAGAGCAACATGAGATTTCCTTTTGGGTGAACCACACGGTGAGGTTTGTGTGGGGGGCTGGGAGAGAAGCGGTACATCCTGGTCTTCAGTGGTAACAGTTATTACTGCCTTTTGCTCATCACTTCTCTGCAAGATACTAGTGGCCTGCGAAGTACCATTTCCTGACAGGACATCCCCACAAAAGACCCCCTTGAACAAAATGTGGCTTTCCTTTCCCATAATGCCACTTTTTAAAATACTTTAACCATTTCAGACCACTGCTTCTACAGTAGGATCAAATGTTGTTTTACTTTCTCTCTGGTAAATATGCGTCACAAACCATATTATAAACCTGCTACAGAGAAGAAGCAAACTATTCATAACATAATTTAAAAAAACAGTACTGGTGACCTCAGGAAGTTTCTGTGGGAATCCACTGTTGACCTTGCTCTCCCATGTTTTTTGTTGTAGTTCTGGACCCGATATACAGCAACTGTTGAATCAGTGGTTGCTTTTACTGTATCCTTACCTGGCTTGCATGTTGTTTCCACATCACCCATCTGCTTCAGCCCAGTGGTGGTTACATACAGTTGGTGCTCAGTTGCTTCTTTGCTTTCATTTTCTCCGGTGGCCCAGTAGAGGGCATGGTAAAACCACCAGTGTTTACTCTTGTCTTTGGAGATTGTGAAGAGTAAACCCAGCCAGTTTCTTTTTGCAGATGTAGTCAGCCAAACATAAATAGCAGGTGTAATTTTGCCAAGCATGTTTATCATAGGTCGATGATTTTGTTCTCTTTAGAGGATATTTGACCCTGAGTTGGGGGCAGGGCATTTTTAAGAGGGTGGAAGGTGGACACAGAAAGCGAAAACCTTTCCTGTTCTTCTTCAGTTTAAGATGTATTTTCTCAGTTTTTCCTAAAATCTGACGGGTCCCAGAGCGTATGAAATACTAATTTTGAAAAAGTGGCAAATAAAATTTTTGAATTCACCATGTAACTTTGTTTTGTTTTTAACTTTTTTTAAATGTTTATTTTTGAGAGAGAGACAGAGTGCACGTGGGGGAGGGGCAGAGAGAGAAGGAGACACAGAAGCCAAAGCAGGCTCTAGGCTCTGAGCGGTCAGCCCAGACCCCAACATGGGGCTCAAACCTCAGAAACCGTGAGGTCATGATCTGAGCCAAAGTTGGACGCTTAACCGACTGGGCCACTCAGGGGCCCTTGTCTTCCTTTCTTCATGTGTAATCGAGCATATTAAAGAAACCACTCATGTCTTGACTATGAAATAATGTGGCATTGTTTTTTCATACCTTGACTTTTAAGAAAAAACCCTGATACTATTGAAAATAACATTTTTATTAGTACATACACAGTAAGGCAAAAAAGTGTGACTTAAAAATTCTTTGAGAGTAACATTAGAAGATGGTCTGAAAGTCTTCTAGGCAGTTAAGAGCAGAGAAAAAATTTAGTTTTGGTAGCTCACAAGCCAGCAACCATATCCCGTATCTATGTACTTTAAATCCATCTCCTTTTCAGAGAATGTCACAAATTTTCATTTCCTGTAATTCCTCACTTGTAATCTTTAGATTTTCCTTTCTTCAAGTCCAGTTGCTTTAGAAGAAAACTCTTTTCCCTTGTCCCTAGATATGTGTGTGTGTGTGTCTTTGTCCTGGTCATATATTTTTTTTTTTTCTTCCGCCATAACATTCAATAGGGGAAGTTGCTGGCAACATATACCAATATCCAGTTTCCTTCAACAGAGTCCACTTAAGAATATTTTAAAAGCAGAACTGCAGGCTGAAGACATAGCTCAGTAAGTCTTGATATAAAACATATTCAAAATGTATCACATTTCATCTTTAAGATGTTACCAGAAAAAGTACTACATTTTGTTTGTACTGCAAAGAACAGTATTTATATCCACACTTTGAAAGGCTATGAGATAAATCAGGGGATTTTCTAAGTGAAATCAGAAAATTTGACTTTTTAACTCTACACACGTCTCTAGTTCTTATCAAACTCTGCCTGCTTTTAGGTTGGTCTTTAGTAACCCTCTTGAAAAAAACCACATAAATTAAATTCTCATATTCAGAGAAGGAACAGGCTCCAGTGAATTGTCTTGATGGCTTCCTGTTTTCTTTATGCTAATTGAACTTCTACACTAACGGAGCAGAAGAGTGATTATAAATTGAAAACTTCTGTTTTGATGGAGTAAAATTGAACAATGCATGTATTCCTTTTTTCCTCTGCTGTTACAAAAGCAGGAAACTTGTATTTTTTTATTATCATACTAAATTGGATAGTAATGCCTAGAGATGATAGTAGCATGGACATATTTCTTTTTTATTCTTATGTAACTGATGATTGCAAAATGCGTAACCGATTCTTTTGAAAGCAGGTGGGAATTCACAAAGTGTCTGTACTTTCCTGCGTTATATTTCCTCTTTTGGTTTTAGAAGTTTCTGAGTCAGACTGAGCTTTTAATGGGATGTGCAGTTTCTTGCATAAGATTTCTCTAAATGGCTGGCATAGAAAGAAATAAATAATAGGGTCTAGGCATACATTTGCGGCTGACAGCAGTAGAGTGAATTCTTTCACGTAGAGCAAAATTTCTTTGGACCAGCAGCTGTAATGAGCGTCCGTCTGGCTTTGCGTGTAGGGGATTCTGGCAATGTGGTAAGGCACAAAACAGACAAAAAATACGAACATGATGCTGAATATATTACGGCTAGATTTCTTCTTGACCGAAATGGAATTCCTTCTGGATTTCAGGTGGGACTTAAAGATTTTCCTCGTGATAGCAGTATAGAAGATGATCAGCAAAAGAAACACAATCCAGAAGATGCCCACAAAGATGTAGTTTGATGCCTTGTGCCACTTGAGTCCCAGTTCATTTTTAAGCTCCACACATTTTATGTGTGTAGCCTTCCTGTTCCTAACTTTCTGGTTGGTCAGGATACTGTTGGGGACAGCCAGAAGGAGCATGAGCGCCCACACCGTCACTGACAGAAGTTTGCTGTAATTGACTGAATGGATGAAAGAAGTCAAAAGCGGCTTTACGATTTTATAGTACCTGTCAAAGCTGATGAGCCCGAAGAACACGATGCTGACGTACAAGTTGACGTAGAAGAGCACAGCCGAGACCCTGCACACAAACACATTTATCTGCCAGGGTCCCAGGCCCGAATCCCCAAGAATCTTGAAGGGAAAAGTCAGGCTCATCAGAAAGTCGGCAACAACAATGTTCTTGAGATAGACAATGAAACTCTTGGAGCTGGGCACGTAAAAGAATATCCATGCAGATACACCATTGAGCAGGATCCCTGCGACAAAGACAACCAAGTATAGCACGGGAATGATCCTCTGGGTTATGAGGGGGTCCTGGGGGCAGGCCTCTTTCGGAGGTTGTGTGGTGGTGGAATTTATCATTCTGTAACTTCGGCAGGGGAGGCCTGGAAAGCAATGCGAAGTAGTCACTCAGAGGGGGCTTCTGGCACCTAATAAATAATTCACCGAATAACAAAGGCCAGTGGGTGTAGTCAGACATGTCGTGTTCTTGAAATTACATGTTAGCTCTCTATTAGATACTCCTCCCTTCCTCCCTGTCTTCTTTTCTACCTTCCTTTTGGAAAGGGAAGACAAGAGTATACAGGTGACAAGAAAGGAAAATGGGAGAAGTAGGACAGTCTGACAGGGACAGTAGTAATGGGATCCACGTTTCCCTAAAATGATAACTGTTCATTTAAAACTCCAAAGTTCAAGAAAGTACTCATTTAAATAAAGTCTCAAACAGTAACAAAACTGAGGCACCTGGGTGGCTTAATTGGATAAGCAACCAGCTTTGGCTCAGGTCATGATCTCTTGATCTATGGGTTAGAGCCCTGCATCGGGCTCTGTGCTGACAGCTCAGAGCTTAGAGCCTGCTTGGATTCTCTGTCTCCCTCTCTTTTTGCTCCTCCCCCACTCATACTCTGTCCGTCTGTCTGTCTGTCTCTCTTTCTCTCTCACAAAAGTAAAAAAAAATTAAAAATTTAAAAAAGTAACAAAATTATAAAGACAGAGAATCTGTTTCATTTTTTCTCTTTTTTCTTTCTGTATTTTTCTTTTTTTTTTTTTAAAGTAGGCTTCACACCTAGGGTGGAACCCAACATGGGGCTTGAACTCCAAATTTTTGTGAGATCAAACATTCCAAAAAAAAAAAAAAAGTGCCGAGTTCATGCTAGATCTATTCTAATATGGTAGTCACTAACCATATGTGGCCATAGAGCACACGGTGTAGCCAGTCCAGATTGAGATGTGACGGAAATGTAAAATTAAAAGGCACACTGATTTTCACAGACTTAGTACGAAAAAAAAAGGAACGTCAAATATCTCAGCATCTTAATACCGATTACATATTAAGATAATATTTTAGAGATATTCCATCAAATAAAATATATTTTATTTTCATGTAATTTTACTTTGTTAAGAATGTGGCTGCTACAAAATTATATATATAGTTTGCACCATATTTTTATTGCCAGTACTGTCCTAGGTATGACTCAAAACCTTCTTTTGTTAGGGAATCCTGTGTATTCACCGATGCCAGACATCCTGATTTAGAGCACAGGGAAGTTAGAACTTCTTTGAAAGATTATTTGGTCCATCAAAGCAAAGTTTACTGCCCATCTCTATGTAATAACAGCATCCTGCTGGAATCCCTTCCGTGATCATTCCTTGGCCTCGGAATAAAGTCCTAACTCTTTGACGCTGACCTACTGAAGTCCCGTCTTGGTCTCACTTCTGCTTCCTCCACTCTCAGCCCAGAGTTCCTGCGGTCCTCAAGCCATCTACCCCTTTGTAGGTTCCACGATTTCTCTCTTGGACCTTTGCACAAACTTTAATTTGTGTGGAAAACTCTTTTGCTACCTTCTTGGCTCATTAACTTCTCTTTATCCTTGCGGCTAAGCTTGGATGTCATTGCCTTTAGAAAGGTCTGCCTATGCTTTGGTCGGAGTGGGTTGTACTCCTTTTGTATGTGTGCTCCTGGTTCTGTGCCTTTCTCCTGTCTCAACACACGTCTCTCCATCTGTTTCTTTGTTCTGCTACGGTAAGCCCCTTCAGAGGGAGACCATGTTACTTTTTTGCCATTGTATTCCTAGCATTATACTTAGGACATTAGATAGTTAAAATATCTGTGAAATAAAAGAACATGCGGTCTGGGAATTCAAGACATGAATCCTTACTCCTAAGAAATGTACAGGTAGTCAGGGGTGGTGGGAAGGAATGATTGTGGAGGATAGTGGGTCCCTTGAGATCAGAGAATGTATCTTGTTCATCTTTGTATTCCTGGAGCCAAGTATGGTGTTTCAAACACAGTAAAGAGTGCTGCCAGTAAAATTAAGGAAGTATGATAAAGTTGAATGTGGAAATGTGGAATGTGAAATTCAGTCACATTCCGAATAAATCAGTCGTACATGCAAACTTTGTGTACTACTTCGTACCCAAGAATACCTTGCCTCTGTGTACTCTTCCTTCATGCCTGCCGTCTAGCAAAACTGGAAATATTTCTAGGCACTTGATTTTGCCATTCCCTGGACTTCCTCTGGAAGGAAATCTTACTTCTTGCACACTTGGCTCTGATCATAAGAGTTGGTAGTCATTTGCTTCCATGTAGGTCTTCTGTAGCCTGTTTTGAATTTTAGATAGTAAGCAAAGGGGCTACATTTTCTCTTTTTAAATGTCCACTGTGGCAAAGAGGGTGTCTACTAAATAATTTGTCTTGTCTCCTCATAGCCTGATGTCATGGGTCCACAACTGTGTTCTCAGAATCCTGAAAGTGTGAGAATCTGAGCATATCTGCCCTGTGTTGTACAGCTTTGTCTCCTTGCTCCCCACCTCACTTCGAGGTTGATGGACGAGGGTGACACACCCAGAGAAACTTCTAGAGCCAGGAAGCCTTCGTAAAGGGAGTTGAATACTTAAGGCTTGCTTCGGTCTTTCCCCTCAGACACCTTCTTTGTATTCTGGCCTGTTTTGAAGCAGTCATAGGTAAGAGTTTCTGTTTTAGGGTGGAAAGGTTTGACACACGATGGTTGGGGAAAAAGCAGGGTATCACTGCTGCCTGCATTGTTATCTGGTTACTACGTGAGTAATGAGCTGAAAGTAAGCCCAAGACCATCTAAGCTCTTAAATAGTTTCCTTGACCAGCAGTGTTTGTGGTGGGGCAGTATATCCTCCAGCTCCACATTTTACTGTCTTTGGTTTTAGTGTCTCAGGCAGCTTTTTGTACTGCCTGATGGATGCTGTGATAAATCGGAAGATGTGTGACAATGGAGCTATCTTGAGACATCTACAGGCAGTGAGGACCATCACATACGGAGCTTAAAAGGTAGAAATAGGTGTTGGATGAAAAACAGGACAAGATTGTAGTAGAGACCTGTATCGCTTTGACCTTTTAGCATCTGTCCCATCTCCTCTCCTTATCTTTAGTGTAGAGATGATTTAGTGTCCTGATGAAGGGTCCTACTGAAACTTCAGATCGTTCATAAATGGCAGAAATAGTCACATATTGATGCTGATTTTCTACAATGATCCAAAAGTAAGAACCAAGTGAATCAGAAAGAAAACAAAGAATGCCTTGGTGTAGTCCACCTACTCTTCCTTTTCTGTCCCAGGCTCTTGGAAGGTTCACTATTTCTAAGCAGCTTGTCCCAGCCTGTTAAAGATGAGAGATATGCAAAGGAAGAAGAACAAAGGGGAAAATATGGCAATTGGCAGAAAAGTGGGTGCTCTAGTGAGCCAGTTTGGGGAGGTGCAGCCAACCTTGCCCATGGAGTTACTTTTGAGCTTATCTTGAATTTCTGTACCGAAAGCTTCAAGGAAGTAAATGGTGCTCCCCGAATTCTCGAGAATACATAGAAGAAAGATTTCTATATGTGGCAGAACTCATCAAAAAGGGACACTTAGGAGCAAATCTTCAGCTTCTCGTAGGTAAGGCTCTCCCTTGGCTTACAAATCCAGGAATGGAATGAAATGTTTATCACGTGAGTCTTTGGTAACATAATGAAAGAACATGGTGGAGTAGGATTTATGAGACCAAAGATGGCTATTAATATGTAATAGGAACACATGAATTGTTTTTCTCAATTTTTCTGCACAACTAGAATGTCAAGTGCCACAAAGTCATTCTGATTTAAAGGGAGTGCCCTTGTTCCTTAGTGTGATATAAGGTCTGAGGATTGTGGTGCTTTAAGTATTTTCAAAGTGTATAGAATTACATTTAACTTTTGGGCGCTCTCTTTGGACAGAGTGTAGTTGATACAGGCCATACAAAGCAGTGCTCTCTCCAGAAATTGTCACCTTAGTAAAAACATGCCTAATCGACCTGAGGTTCATTGCTTCTCTCTTGTGTAACTAGACACCTTGACCTATATCTCTCTTACATACGGACCACCCTCCACCATCCTGCTTGTGTGCCAAAATTGTACTTTGTCTGGAGAAGAGGAGTTATTCATAAATTTGGTGAAATTAACAAAGTTCTGGATAATACTAGAGAATTTTTTCAGTTACCTTAAATTTTTTTTTGGCAGGGTGGGGGCGCCAGTATAATAGGAGGTTTCCTTTCAAAGAAGCGGTTTAGTCCACTGTGTGCTTGACATCTTCAAGTGGCCAAGGTGTTTCTTCACTAATGATCCTATAGGATAAGAAAAAAATGGAGAATTAATTAAGCGAATACCAAAGTGTTTTTATTAGAGACGCTTTTTAAAATTCAGCTTGGATACTTAGGAAATACTATACCATGTGTATCTAAGTTGTACTGTATAGGTCTTGGTTGTCAGTGTTGACGAATATTGGTATGAATTCTTGGGGGGAAGCTTACACTCTTGAGAGTGTTTGATGTGAAATGGCCTTAATTATTGGTTATTTTTCCCCGCATGGATATGGATGCTCAAATCAGTTCATTTAGTTACTGAAGTTAACAATTGATTACTTTAGCTGGAAAGTCAGGGCAGCATTTTTGTTGTTGTTTTTGTTATTTTAAACTTTTGCACTACTGATATTTTGGCCAAATAATGATCTGTTGTGAAGGACTGTCTTATGCATTGCAGGGTGTTTATCGGCTTCCCTGGTTTCTATCTACTAGATGCCAGTAGCACTATTCCCCCCAAGCTGCGACAAAAATATCTCCAGGCATTGCCCATCTCCTCTGGGAGGCACAGTGTGTGCTAGTTGATGGCCACTGGTCTAATGAGACTGATGCGTGGACTTTGCAGAGATAACACCTGAAAGCCACGTTGTCTCCTAGGCAGAGAATACATTTGGCAGAATGGCGGTTGGATTTGGTTCCTCCCGGGTCTATATCATCACCCTTCTGAATTCTTTAAACCAGTACTTCTCAAACTTCAGTGTGCATGCGTGTCATTTGGAGGTCGTGCTCAAGTGAAGACTCTGATTCCGTAGGTCTGAGGTTGGGTGTGATGCTGATGCTGCTAGCACAGTGATTACTCTTGGAGCAGCAGATTTTTTTTTTTCAAGCCCTGTATGTAGGAGACATTTAATAAATACTTGGCGAGGAGCGTTAAAATTTGGTTTTCTTTGCTGTAGTTGGGACTCTAGATAGGAAAAAAGTTGCTTTTAGGTAACCCCGAAATCTAAGATCTCTCTTAGAGTTTACCTGTTGCAGATTTCGTTACAGTAATCTTATCTGTATGGTCTCCTGGAAATTCAAATGGATATTTTATAGAAATCTGCTTGAGGACACTGATAAAGAGTACCTTATATTTACCTAGAATATTCCTAATAGGTAATTAAGCTCCTTTAGACGCAAAACAAAGAGGTTAAGCTCTAGTAGGTACTATTTTATGTGATCCTCGGCAGTACTGATCGTCTCCTGGTTGGGAATGATAGGTTCTCTCTTTTTTTTTTTTTTTCTAACATTTTAAAAAACGTTTGTTTCTTTATTTTGTGAGAGGGAGAGAATCCCAAACATGCTTTGCATGGTGAGCATAGAGCCCGACGTGGGCCTTGATCTCACGGACCCTGAGTTCATGACCTGAGCAGAAATCAGAAGTCATACATTTGACCGACTGAGCCACCCAGGTGCCCTGGGAATGATATATTCTAACTTCAGGACAAGGCTTACTCTTGAGGACGGATGAAGGAACAGGGAAGGCTTACGGTAGCTGATCTTTAGGTGTGTTTATGGTATTTCATCTCTTAAACTCTGAAGCAACCATGTGTAAATATTAGTATCAATTACCACTGGGCAAGTGGGCGCATTGGTGTTACCAACTTTGGTTTGTGTACTTTTATTTTTGTATATTTAAAATATCTTATTATTAGAAAATGTATATAGAGAATGGATTTCTTTCAAATTACTGTTTGATCAGCACCCACTTACTCACCCATGAGGCACTTCATCTTTCTCGCATCTGCTCAATTCTTATCAAGTAGCGATCTGATTACTTCCCCCCGCTTCCTGTCCAACATCAAGAGCTTGAAAACCAGAGTGTCCCAGATATTTTTATATGACAAAAATTTTGTTTTCTATATGATGCTTATGTCAGTAGAAATATATAGATGTGTGTAATCATTGTGTACATTTCTAAACTTACTAAAGCCATTTTCTTAGGACTGCAGGTTTATCTCCCTTGCCTTAATGTGTAATTTCCCTCCCCTCCCCCTTTTGGTGCCAATATGTCATATCCTAGATGGTTTCGTGTGGGTTGAATAGAAAGGGGATTTATATATAGCTGCTTATTCACACTTGTTGTCATGTTTTGCAGTTTTTGTATTATTAAATACTTTATATATTTTGTATTTAAAAAATATTTTCTACTATTCAATAGTATTCTGTCATCAAGCTTCTGACCTTTCTTATTGCATGGTTGTTTGGGAGGACATTGTTATAAGTATGCCAGTTTATTTCATAGAAGTTAACTGTTTCTTCTCTGTAACTGACTATCCCTCTCCCTTCTCAGAAATCCGTTTTTCTTTCTTTCTTCCTTTCTCTCTCTCTCTCTTTCTTTCTTTCTTTCTTTCTTTCTTTCTCTCTTCCTTCCTTCCTTCCTTCCTTCCTTCCTTCCTTCCTTCCTTCCTCTCTGTCTCTTTCTTTCTTTCTTTCTTTCTTTCTTTCTTTCTTTCTTTCTTTCTTTCTTTCTTTCTTTCTTTCTTTCTTTCTCTTTCTTTCTTCTTCTTCTTTCCCTCCCTCCCCCCCTTCCTTCTTTCCTTCCTTCCTTTCTCTCTCTCTTTCTTTTTTTTTTTTAAATTTTTTTAATGTTTATTTAATTTTTGAGAGACAGAGCATGAGTGGGGGAGGAGCAGAGAGAGAGGGAGACACAGAATCGGAAGCAGGCTCCAGGCTCTGAGCTGTCAGCACATAGCCCTATGCGGGGCTCGAACTCACAAACTGAGATCATGACCTGAGCCGAAGTCGGACGCTTAACTGACTGAGCCACCCAGGTGCCCCTCTCTTTCTTTTCTTACTGTTTGTTTATTTTTGAGAGGGAGGGAGAGAGAGGGTGAGAGAGAGAGAGAGAAAGAGAACAAGCAGGTGAGGGACAGAGAGAGGGAGACAGAGGATCTGAAGTGGGTTCCTCACTGACTGCAGAGAGCCCTATGCGGGGATTAAACTTGCAAACTGCAAGATCATGACCTGAGCTGAGGTCAGGTGCTTAACTGATGGAGCCACCCAGGCAGCCCAGAAACCCATATTCTGTTGGGCTCTCTGTCAGACTCGTAACAGTGGTTGTCCCACCCCTTTGCTCTCCCCAGTCCTCTCTCTGGCCTGTGCTCTCTTTAGGCTCAGCCAGGGGGAATTTCACTTTAATCTTTACTTGAAAGTAAGAACCTCCCTTGCGGGGTTTTTTTTATGTCCCTAAAGATTGAATGTTCGACACTTACCAGCCTTCTCATAGGCTGCCAGAGATCTCAGTGTTAAGTTTATTGCTCTTCTCTCAGTTGTCTTAACACCCTGACCTCTCCGCCGCACTTGATGGTATTGATTTCCCCTCGCCGAAATCTTTACTTCTTACGGTACATCGTAGCCTTTGGCTCCTGTATGTTCCCAATGGTTCTTCCTTTGCCAAGACCTTTTATTCATCTGCTCACTAAATCCATCAGACCATGTTTGCCAGGCACAGTGGAGATACATCAGCCACAGGGAACTCTCAGTAATGTCCTAGCCTAGGGTGTGGGGGGCTGAGCTGGGTGGTGCTTCCAGATACAACAAGGGGCTGTTAGTGAAGGAGGAGGCACAAGAACAGAGTGAGCATTGAGCCCCTGTCGGCTTCAGGAATGATAGTATCAAGGCAACCTTCTTGGATCATGGGATAATGAAGGTTGATAAATCACTTGACTGTAGCCAAATACAGAAGGAGAGGGATAGAGTTTTAGGCAGAGAGAGCTACTAGACATGTGCACCAAGGTACATGAGATGATAGCATATTGGAGGTGGGGGGGTTAGGAGATATGGCTTACTCAAATTGGGTAACATAACAGAGCCTTGTCAGTGAGTTACTATCACTGCCATTTTGTAAGTGAGGAGACTGGTAGTTAAAATGGTTCAGGAATTCATCAAAGGTGATTTTGGTAACTAATGTGTGGCCAGACCGTATTGTAACTTAAGTCTTTTCAGCTCTGAGTCAGCTCTCCCCTCCACCTGAGTGAATGTGGGGGCAGCATGTTTTGTGGTATTCGTGAGCATGAGCATGTGTACAGCCCCTTCAGTGTTTTTCTGAAGTCTTTTCTTCTTTTTCTTAACAGAGGTATAGTTGACACACAATGTTGCGTTAGTTTTAGGTGTACAACATGATAATTCAGGAACTGTGTTATGCTGTGTTCACTCAAAGTGTAGCTACCATCTCTCACAATATAATACTGTTACAATATTATTAACTATATTCCCCATGCTGTACATTTCATCCTCATGAATTTTTCATTCCATAACTGGACTTTGGTACCTCACACTCCCCTTCACCTATTTCGCTCATCTTCTCATGGTCCTCTCCTTTGGTAGCCATAGCTCTTTGTATTTATGGGTCTGTCTCCGTTTTTTGGTATGCCTTTATAATTATTATTTTTACCAGTCCATGTATAAGTGAAATGCTATGGTATTTGTCTTCCTCTAACTTACTTCGCTTAGCATAATACCCACTAGGTTCATACATGTTGATGTTGTCACAAATGGCAAGATCTTTTTTTATTTTATGGCTGAGTAATATCACACGGGGCTCGCGTACACACACACGCACACACACACACACACACCACACGAAGTCTACATCTTTATCCATTCATTGATCAATAGTTACTTGTGTTGCTTCCATATCTTGGCTATTGTAACCGTGCCCCAGTAAACATAGGGGTGCATACATCTTTTCGAATAAGTGTTTTCATTTTCTTTGGGTAAATACCCAGTAGTGGAATTACCGTGTCATACAGTATTTCTATTTTTAATATTTTGAGCAGCCTCCAAAAGTTTTCCCCCAGTGGCAATTTACATTCCCCAGTACTGATTTACGTTCCCACCAGTAGTGCAGGAGGGTTTCTTTTTTCCCCCACATCCTCTCTAACACTTGTTATTTCCTTTTGACACTACCCTTCCGACAAGTGTAAGGTGGCATCTCATTGTGCTTTTGATTTGCATTTCCCTGACGATTAGTGATGTTGAAGCATCTCTTCATGTATCTGTTGGCTATCTGTATGTCTTCTTTGGAAAAATCCTCTGCCCATTTTTTAATCAAATAAGTTTGTTTTTGAATTGTATAAATTTTATGTAGTCCTGGATATTAACTCCTTTTCACATATATCATTTGCAAATATCTCCTTCCATTCAGTAGGTTGCCTTTTCACTTTTCTGATAGTTTCATTTGCTGTGCAAAAGCTTTTTATTTTGGTGTAGTCCTGGTAATTTACTGTTGCTTTTGCTTCCCTTGACTGAAGAGACTTATCTAGAATAATTTTGGTAAGGCTGATATCCAAGAGATTATTGCCTGTTTTCTTTTAGGCCATTAATGGTTTCAGATGTGTTTAGATGTTCATTTTGACTTTATTTCATTGTGTGGTATAAGAAAGTGGTCCAACTTCATTTTTCTGCATGTAGCTGTCCAGTGTTCCCAGTATAATTTATTGATGAGACTAGTTTTACCCCAGTATATATTCTGGCCTCCTTTGTCATAGATTAATTGACCATAAAAGTTTGGGTTTATTTCTGGACTCTCTATTCTTTTTTTTTTTTTTTTTTAAATTTTTTTAAAGTTTTTATTTATTTTTGAGACAGAGAGAGACAGAGAATGAGTGGGGGAGGGGCAGAGAGAGAGGGAGACACAGAATCCAAAGCAGATTCCAGGCTCTGAGCTGTTAGCACAGAGCCCGACGCGGGGCTTGAACTCACAGACTGAGAGATCATGATCTGAGCCGAAGTCGGATGCTCAACCGACTGAGCCACCCAGGCGCCCCTGGACTCTCTATTCTATTCCATTGATCTATATCTCTTTTTTTTGTGTCAGGACTAAATTGTTTTAATTATGATAGGTTTGTAGTCTGTCTTGAAATTTGGGATTGTGTTACCTCCAGCTATGTTCTTTCTGAAGATTGCTTTAGCTATTCAGAATCTTTTGAGATTTCATACAAATTTTAGCATTATTTGTTTTCCTTCTGTGAAAAATGCTATTTGTATTTTGATAGAGATTGTATTGAATGTGTAGACTGCTTTGTATTATATGGACATTTAACAATATTCTTCCATTTCTTGAACATGGTATACCTTTCCATTTGTGTCATCTTTGATTTCTTTCATCAGTGTTTTATAGTTTTAGGTGTACAAGTCTTTCATTTCCTCAGTGAAATTTATTCCTGGGTATTTTTTCTTTTTGTTGTAGTTGAAAATGGAACTGTTTTCTTAATTTCTCTTTCTTCTACTTCGTTATTCGTGTTTAGGAATGTAATAGATTTTGGCATATTAATTTTTTATTCTTCACTTTACTGAATTCATTTATTCTAATAGATGGTTGGGATTTTTGTTTTTTGTTTTCTTTTTAGTGGAGTCTTTAGGATTTTCTATGTATGCATCATGTCATCTGCCTATAGTGATGGTTTTTACTACTACTTTACCAAATTGAATGTCTTTTAATTCTTTTTCTTGTCCAATTGCTCTGGCTAACACTTCCAGTACTATATTGAATAAAAGTGGTGAGAAAGACATCACTGTCTTGTTCCTGACTTTAGAGGAAGAACTTTGACTTTTTTTTTCTCATTGATTATGATGTTAGTTGGGGGTGTCTGGATTCTTGTCTTTAGGAATCACTCAGCCAGTATATTCTTGAGGGCAGGTGCTTGTGTGTCTGAGTTTGCAAGTGTGCATGTCTTGTTTTTTATCTAAGTTTTGGAGGTCTGCAAAGTGTGGATATCTTTAGTTTTTCCAATTAGACTCCAGGTACCACAGCATAGAGAAACGTCCATTTTCTTTGCCAGCTTTTGAAAGTGTTTATAAATGAATGTGTTTGTGACTTTGGACTCAGTTTTCTATCATCTGCACTGATGTGCCTGGAGAGGTATAGAATTGGAGTATTCATTACGGTGATTAAAACAAAGACACTAATCAGTAAGTGCTAGGGATTGTGCTGTTGGGGGAAACCTAGGGCTGCTGCCTTTGGTTTGGATGCCACAACCGGACTCCCTGGGGCCCAGGGCCTGAGGAGGGCTTTGCTTGTTCCTGTTTGTCACCTTTAGCTAGTTTTCTCTTGTAGTAGGTATGAGGCCTTGATTAGACCTGACTTGATCCTCCTAACTCCTGCCACTAGGGCCCATTGACTTCACCTTTGGTTAGACTCTTGGTCACTGAAAAACATGCTTTAGTTTAATTTCTAAGTGGATGAATGCTGAGGTTACATACCTCAAATGAGGAACGGTGCTAATTAGTTCTCACATTAGAAGTGTCTCAGTGCTCTTCTTGGGCTGAACTGCAGACACTTGAGAACTTCCCATACATGAGCTCAGCTCTGTCTGGACTGCTAGGCCTTCTTCCTGGACCTCCCTATTCACAGACTCACACTCGCGAGAATCAAAGATCTGTGTTTCTGCCGAGAAGAGAGCCAGTCTACAGTTATGTATGATAATTTGACAGCGGGTTAGTATGGATAATAAACTGATACTGCTTAAACCTAGTTTTTACTATTCTAACCAATTCACTTAAAATCATTTCAGCAGAATTAGTTGCCAAGTGTAAGCCTGGCACATCTAAGAACTCAAGAGGACTGTCTGCATATCTTAGCTGATTACAGGAGGTGGTAGAAGAGAGTGAGGTGTAGCACAGGTGCCAAACTTTTGGGGCCATGAAAATGGCCAACTGTTGCTAGCTTGTATGCTGAGAACTGTGTCTGGGTTATTGGGATGGATCAGTGAGGAGCTTTCACCTATGCTCTCTGGTATAGCCTAGGGTGGCACTATTGACATTAAAAACATTTTTTTTTTTAATTCCAGCCCTTTGTGAGTGACTGTCTTTTGCATTGCAAGGTTTTTAGCTGCATCACTGGCCTCCATCCACTAGGTGCCAGTAGCACCCCATGATTTATGACAACAACAACAAAAAGTGTCCAGACATTTCCGAATGTTCCTTAGTTGAAAACCACTGGAATGGCTTCTTAGTAGTAGGTATATTTGATACCATTTTGATCTACAAAGAGAATTTAGTCAGCTCTGTCATTGGTGCTAAGTCTTAACTCTATGCTGAGGGACTGACTTCATCAGCAGTAAGTAATTCAAATCCTTAAGTCTCAGAATATGAAGTAGGCTCTCTTGACTGCCCTGGTGGAATAATAGGCAGGCAGTGCAGTATAGTGATTAAAAGCATGCCCTTTGGATGTAGTCGACTTTGGTTAGAAATATGACTTAATTACTTAATAACCATGGGTTACTAAGTACCTCCATGTTTCTCAAATTTACTTCTCTTAAAACGAGAGGGGAGTAGTTGCTGCCTCATAGAGTTCCTGTTCCTCTCAGAATCAAATAACCTGGTGCCTGGCAGTGTGTGACTCAGAATAGTGGGGGTTCAGGGAGTGACTCAGCTGACAAGGGAATAATCACATGTCCCTGGGACTTTCAGTCTGCCCAGGACTTCCCCTGGGTCAGACATCCTCATACTTTCCCCTATTTCTCCACGTTCACTTTAGGTTGATGCTCCGCACTTGAATGAGGGCTATAGGAGGATCTTTGCTGAGTGCTCTGAACCTCCTTGGGTATCTGGCTCAAAAGTGCTTGTGTTGTGGAGGATAGGTGGAAGACTGTGCTTCCTATGTTGTCCTCACAGGAAGTGGTACTCAGCAATAGGAAGTACGAGGGAAGCCCAGATGTTTCACGGTCTTACTCAGCAATCCGCACAAGCGTGAAGCTATGAAACTTTGGTCTTCAGAGTTTTGGGAACTGATTCCTTTCTGGGTCTGGAATTGGGTCGAGCTACTTGGATTCCTGACTTTTTTCCAGCCCATTCTGCAGCGTTGTTTTTTACTATGTGGCTCTATTCCCTAGGGCCAGGCAAGGAAATGAATCTCTGACCTCTTCTTGCCTCACTGAGATGATGTTTGCATTTCTCAGTTAGGCGTGCAGTACTCAGATCTTCAGATCTTGGGGCTCAGGGCGTTAATGCATATCCCTTTGCTATGGGAATGGGGAGCAGATTTTCATTTCCAGGAAGCCCACACTTTTGACTACTTAGTTAAATAACAATCATCTGTATGTTTGTTCAAGAATCAGCCTCATGTAGCCTAAAAAGAAGGATATCCAGGACTTTAGGTCGGAGTAGGAATACTGCAGAAAGGGATCAAGTACCTGAAAACCTAACATTTGATGTACTCCCTCCATGTTGGAAGAATTAGTGACCTTTGATTTTAATGAAATATATCATGACAATTCCTTGAATTGTGTAAACGAAATTCATATTTTATTAAATGCGACATATGATAATGAAGTAACTATATTCATTTCAAAATGGTTAGAACTTAAATGAGGAAGATGGAATTCTATGCAACAGAAAGGTGGCGCTCAAGAGTACAGGTGAAGTAAAAGACCTTTCCGTTTTGTGAGCCCTAGGTCCATAGGGCGGGATTCTTTATTGAATGTATATTTCATTTTTAGACCATTCCATTTGTGATTATTTCACTTTTCCAATGGATTTCAATATGAGTCCATCAAGTACATTATAAGAAAGTCATCTCATGTCTTGCCATGCTGCATAGGAGCTATTAGATGGCATTTCATTATTGCCTTAGCTGTAATGCCCATATGTTAGAAATCTGATCATAACCAGCTCACAGGTGTTCCATTGCAGTTTTAATGTTCATGACTTGCGTGGACCAGGACTGGTGTGGTTTTACTCTATGCTTTTTTCCTCCCCCCCAATGCAGCCTACTCTGGACTTCCTTTTAATCTTCATACACTACTGTTTTCCTCTTGTATTTTCAGTTTCTGTCTGTGTTTAGTGGTGTTTTCCCTGCAAGCTATAAGCCTGCATAAGTCCTTAATGAAACAGATTAAAAGTTGGGAGATGGAGAAGTCATGACAACCCAGTAGCTATAAACTTGGTCAAAGCCTTTTCCATCCTTCAATAACAAAGGTAAAAACCCTCTGTAGATAAAGAAATCCTGATTCCCAGTATTAGTGAGCTCATTTTGTTGCTAAGTATCACTGCCTACTAAAAGGAACCTAGGCTTCTTGGAGAAATGGTTGACTTTAATAAGGCACTGGAAAAGTACAAGTGAGTTGAGATAAACCAGTTGGGCAAAAAGCAAGGAAGCCCTCAGCCCAATAGGGAAATGGCAAAACAGGACAGGGAAGCTGCCTTGGAGGTACTTCCTTATTTGACAGTTTGGATATCAATAGGAATGACAGTAAGAGATTTAAGTCCTTTGAAAAACAAACCAAATTCAGGAGTTGATAGTGGTATTAAGAAAAGGGAAGTGAGGGACATCTGGCTGGCTCAGTTGGTTAAGCATCTTACTATGGTTGTGAGTTCAAGCATAGAGTTGGGCTTAGCGCTGGGTTACTTAAAAAAAAAAAAAAAAAAAAAAAGGCAGGGGGTTGCCTGGGTGGCTCAGTCAATTCAGCAAACTGATTCCTGAATTTGGCTCCCGGTTCATGAGACCGAGCCTCCGCAGAGCCTGTTTGGGATTTTTCTTTCTCTCTCTGCACCTCCCCTGCTCATACTCTGTCTCTCAAAATAAACAAATAAACTTAAAAAACAATAGGGAAGTGATATTAAGAACAGGGATAAAAAAGGGAGGATGAAGACAGAGGGAAGCTCTTTACAGAATTTCAGCTAGAAAATGTAGGCTGAATGATAGAAAGTCACCATTTTGCAACCTCAGGGTTATAATGGATGAGGACCCAGTCTTCAATGGTTATGAAAAGCCAGTTGGTGAAAGGTTGTGGGAGAGCAGGATACTCTAGTCCAGAAGTATCACTCGCCCATCATTTAGAATACGAAAGAAAAAGAGTGTACCTTTTCAGCAGGGGTATCTGGCAGTCACTGAATGATTAGACTTACCTAAGTGGGATAACTTGACCTTGTGTGCCCCTGATAGGATTCATTTAGATGGATCCCACACACCTTGTCAAAAAGCTAATCACGGATGAACAAGTGGACAAATTGAGAATGTGGACCATTCTATAAAACAACTTGCCTAGACTCTAAAAAACAATGAATGTCATGAAAAGTGAACAAACATGGTGGGCTGGGAGGGAGAGGTTCTAGATCAAACGAGGCCAAAGAGAAATAATGTAATGTGTGACCGTGACTGAGTTGGGGGAGTAGAGGATAGAGCTATAGTAATTGTTTGGGGACAGTTGTGTAAATCTGTTAGCATTTTTGAATTAATCTTTCTAGGTGTGATAATGATATGGTTAAGCATATTAAGAGAAGAATTTTACTCTTCTGAGATGCATATTCAAGTATTTAGGTTGGAAGAGTCATATGCCTGCACCACAGTTTAAAAAGTTCAGCAGAAGGAAAGAAAGCATATGTGCGTGTATATAGACGCTTGTGTGTTGTACTTTTGGGATGATATGTCGTACAGTATATGTGCATACATATATGTATGTATGTGCATATATACATGTGTTATATGCCTGCGTGTATTAGTTTTGAGGGAAGAGTCCTGAGCTGAGTGCCTGACAAACAGCATGTATTCAACAGTCTCTTAGACGCATCTGTTACCCTGCTTACCCGTTCTTCTCTGTTACCTTCTGGAGCTTCTTTGCCTATCCTTAAATTGGGTTTTCTTATTCTATCCTTTGCCATCTTCTTTCCTCTTGCTACCTAGTTTTTTAGGCCAAAATAATCTTTGTTTAGAACACTGTTGAAAATCATTATCAATAAAGCAAACTGCTTTTTATCTATCAAATATTCCTTGGGCGCTTATTATCATGCAGTGTTGTTGGTATTGTGGGTCCATGATGCTCCCTTGGAGCTCGGTATCTCGTGCTTCTGGAACCTGAGCAGCCTCATCTCCTTCCCCTCCTCACTGTGGACAGCCTCACCTCCTTCCCCTTCTCACTGTGGACAGTCTCACCTCCTTCCCGTGCACTTTCTGCACTTCTGGCTCACTCACGGCCCTGGCTGTGGAGGAGGCAGATTGCTTCACCTCCATTGGGAAGAGCTTTTCCCTCCACCGAGTTAGTCATACCTTGGGTTGAGCTGCCACTGTGCCTTGTCATGCCTTTACCTCTCCTCACATGTTACAGCAACAACTACTGTTCGTTGGGAACTTTACCTTGTACCAGACGTAGGCCATGCTAATTGTTTTTTAAAGTATTTTTTCTTTTTCATGGGAGGTTTCATACTTGAAATGACTTTATGTAACCTAAGGTAAAGCACAGTAAAAAGAACATGGTGCTGACTGGAGAGCCCCACCTGCATCTCCCTGTGTGCTCCTCTGTGGCTGTCCGCCTCCCTCCGTCCAGAGGGAACCCCATCTGGAGTTTTGTGCTCTTCATTTCTGCCCTTTAAACAGAGGATTGTAATCCATAGGAACATATGTTCCATTGTAAAATTATTCATGCTATATGCTGTCTTCCAGGACTTTCCAGGACTGAGCTTCCAGCTCAGCATTATGTGTCTGATGTTGATTACCTTAGAAAAGGAACCGAAAATATGTGGGAGAGAAGAACGTTCACTCACCCTCTAGCCAGGCGTCTTAATTCCTAGGTATATGCCCTAAAATCCTCTTACAGAAGCATATGGAGAAACATGTACAAGGATGCTCATAGAAAAAGTGACGAGCAAAAATGTGGGCATTGGCTCAAATGACTATTGGTAGGAGAATGGGTAAAAGAAAAAAAGAGTGAAATTATATGCAGCACTGAGTGAATGAACTACAGCTGTAGTCCTCCTGTTGTTCTGATAAAAGTAATCCCAGTTTACAGTTGAAGAAACTGACGTCTAGAGAGCTTGAATAAGTTGTCCCGGATATTACAACTAGCATGTTGTAGAACTGAGATTTGAATTCAGGTCAGTGTCATTCTAAAGCCGTAACTGCCCAGTTTGTATTGTTTCCTGCCGAAAAGACTTGTTTTTGTTGGTTTGTTTCATACTACCAATTTTATAAATTTCTGATGAATGACCTAAACCCGTCCTCACGTTGCACACGAAGAAAACAGGTGAAGAGGGCTTAGTGGTTTGAGCAAATCCCTGAGATCGAAACCAGAGCACTCATATTGGGAGCCCAGCTCCTCCGAGCCCTCACTGCCTACGGTATTGAACCTTCTGGTCTTACCTTGGTTTCAGGCTTCCCGTCTAGGACATGACTGGGAGAGGCCTGGCAAAGACTATGTCAGCATAATTAATACAGCTCATCCTGCTCCCAGTTTTCTCAGCCAGGTCGGCTGTTGCTCTCCTGGTGGTGGCCTCTCCTCAGCTCCATGACTCTTACCTATAACATAAGTGTGTCCAGCCTGCAGTGGCAGAAGTGCCAGCAAGCTCTCTTCTGTCTCTTGAATGTCACTGACATGATTAGCTTGTGAAAGAAGTGCAGGTTTGTGTGTGTGTATGGGGTGGGGGACACGGGAAAGGTAAAACAGCAATATTTGGTGCCTTTGGCAAGTAAGCCAGTATTCACTATAAACATAGATTATTGTGCTGCTTAGATATTTTAGCTCAGTCGGACAAAAATTAAAAATAAAAGCAGAAGCTTTATTGCTTAGCTATCCCCTTGAGTTTTTCCTTGTCTATGGCTCTCCTTTTCAGTGTCCGGCAAAGTTTTGAGGCAGGTACTCATGTGTTTTCTCTCCATCTCAGTAAATCCCAGAAGGCTTCTGGTCCTTTGTAAACTGGTGGGGGGCTACTGGCAAGGGTCTGCAAACATCACCAGCTGAGTTTTGTCAAGCACGCCTAGGATTAGAAGGAATACCTGGGTGAATTTGTTTCCCGCTGTCCCCACAGTGATGTTGAAGCCCAGTTCTGTAAAGATGTAAAAGTCATTGAGTCAGAAGACCTTGGAGCCCTGACCTCTGTGTGTGGTTGTCCTTCTCTAGAATCATCTTATGGCTGCCTCCTATTGGTTCGCGTTAAAACATCACCTTCTGGGGAGGGACGGGTTCTCTTTCCACATCCGGCACAGCCAAGCTTCTCCTACCTAGCACCCTCCATCCTGCCATCATGTTTTATTTGCTTCTTGGCTGTCTTTATTATTTAAAATAATATTTAATTTTCAACTTACTGTCTCCATCACACACTTAAAGGTAACCTTCATGAGAACAGGACTTAATTTTCTTATTCACTGCTAAATTAGTTAGTACCTGGCATACAGTAAAAGTTCAATAGATACTTAGTAAATTTTGAATGAATCTAGCTATATAATTTTGATTAAATTAAGGAGTTGACTTAAGTGTCAAATGATGAGTTCATTTATAACCTCTAGAGTTTTAAAATTTGTATCTGTGCAACAGGTTAAATGTACAGATATCTTTTTAAATCTTTGGGGCCTAAAATTGGATCAACCATAATAGTTAATTTATGAAATATTCTTATGCAAAGTTGATGCAAGTTTGACTTTAAAATTTTTACTTTCATTACTTTTAATCACGTTAATAATTTTCCTTAAACTCCTCAAGTGAAATAAAAGGTGAGAGGGTAAAAAGTTCTGTGTAGCTGAATGCTGTGTCCTCCTTCCCATACACCACCTCTGGCCATTGTATACCCTGAATCCTGTTTTCTTCCTTCTCCTGCTGTCTTGTTTTATAGTGTTCTGTAACAGCTGTATTCCTGAAAATGTGTGTGTATCTGTGGTATGTATGTATATGAAATTGTGATTTTTTTTTTAAAAAAGCCATATATTATCTTTTAATGATTTAACCATATTATACCACATATCATCCATGGTTATTGAGTATTGCTATAATTTCTTTGTCTTGGTGACTATAACTAATTTCCCGTGTTTAGGATGTATCCAGGTTGTTGCTCTTGTAAACTTTGCTGAGATGTATATTCATATTGTCTCTTGATGAACATAGGGAAGATTTTCTTGTGGGTACAAATCTAGAAGTTAAATTGCTGATTCATATGGTATAGGAATGTCAGAATAATGGGAACAGTGCCAAACGATAGTCTGAAGTGGTTGGACCAATTTGTACCCCTCAAATTATACCTCAGAGTCTGGAGCCTTCTTCAGATTCTGTGTCTTCCTCTCTCTGCCCCTCACCCATTTATACTCTGTCTCTTTCTCTAAATAATAAATAAACATAAAAAAATTCAAACACTAAGTTAGACTAAAGGATTTTAATGTAAGAAGCATATTCATTGATAAGGATTTAGATTCTACGTTGCAAACAACCTTTAAGGAACAAGCATTTTTTGAGTTTTGGTGTGGTACAAAAGAAAAATATCCAGAAGGCTATTAAAATATTTCTTCATTTTTTTATGACATATCTGTGTAAGACTAGATTTTCTTTAATATACTTTAACTAAAACTACATTTTGAAACTGATTGAAGACATAGATATGAGAATCTGAGTCCAGATATTAAAGAAGTAAGCAAAAATGTAGAATAATGTCATCTTTCTAATTAAAGCTTTTTAAAAAAATGGAGTATATTTTTAATAAAAATGTGTTATTCTTGTTAACATTTGATACTATTTTAAAAATGAAATACAAATATAAATTTAACAATTTTAATATCTAATATAATAAATGTGGTTAGAGAGAACTTTCACAAAAGAAAGTTCTTTGGGCTTCTGAATGTTCTGGAAAGGATCTTGAGACCAGAAGTTTGAGAATTCCTAGCTAAAATATATTTTACTATATTTTGTAATAAGGATTTTTAGGGGTTAGTTTGCTTATTTAGATATTAGGCCTTAATTTATACATGTACTGGATGGTCTGTAGATACCAAAAAAACGATACCAGACCTTTATAAAGAGCAATTAAAATTTAAAAACATATAAAACTTCACAGTCTATCATTGTCACTCCTACTGATTGGATATCTTTAATTTTACTTTTTTCTTGAGTTTTTGATAAGGTTGTCGGTTTATTTGGTTATTCACACATCCTCGAGGCATTTGAATTAAGCAAACAATAACCGTCATGCCGTCTTCCCACCTCCGTCTGTCTAGGACTACCACCTGTGGGGCTCAGGACTCTGAGCCCCTCCACCTCCAGGTCTCTAGCTGTCAGACCCACAGGTCTAGCCTGGTGGGACTTGTCTGCTTGTTCAGTGGAGGTAGTTGGTGTTCAGTGGACATACGTTAATAGATACTTGCTACTTGTGTCTTGTCACATTATCCAGTTTTCTGTGGAAGTGAGAGGAGGTGAACTGGGAGAAGTAATTAAGTATTCATGTTCCCTTATTTTGTGTTTTCTTACTTGGCCTTGTGAGTATCAGTTACTGACTGAAGAAATATCCTGTGAGGTTTTAATCTTGTCAGTACTCTTTCTAATATAGTAAGTTACTAGCAAGGATAGGGTAGAAATTTCTTTCTTTCTTTTTTTTTTTTTTTTTTTTCGATAGCTGCTATGTGCCAGATACGAACGTGTCTCAGTTACTATCTCAGCAGCTGGGCAGGTGATAACTTTATTGTTGTGATGTTATATTGGTTATGGAACAGAGGAGGATCACAGAGGCAAAAGAGCTAAGAAGCAAATGTAGCTCAAGGTCACAGTAGCTTCAAATTCAGCTGGCCTGCTGAATTCAGAGGCCCTGCTTTTTCTACCACAGAAGATTGCTGCCATAAAAACCTGAGTCCCCACAATATTGACTCTTTTATGCAGAGTGATTATCACCACTGTTGTGTAAACAGCTAGTTAAGAGGCTGAGAAGTCCTGCAAGCTCTCACATCTCCAACTCATGTTTATGTATAAATGACAGTTTTTATTGGGCACATTCATCTTGTTAGATCAGAGATAAGATATGGGATAGGTGAGAGGGTACTGGATTTAAAGCCAGATGGCTTTTTTGCCTTTAAGTCCCTTCGTTGGCCTTTATTAGCTGTGTTGTGTTGTTTCAGTGAGTGAACCTCCCTGGACACTCTAAAATAGAGTCAACAATTAAAGGTGTTTCCCAGTGTCATTTGACTGCTGGAAACATCCAGTCTTCATAATATCTGCGCAAAGGCTTTAAAAGCAGAGAGCTGTATCTGTGGGGGTTCATTATTTGGAATTGTTACTTAGAAGTCCTGGATTTCACTGTCGTATACACATTATGTAAAATACCATTAAAGATTTTTGTGTCACCCCTTGACTTCTGGAGCTGCCTTTTAAGACTATGTCTCTCTTCCTTTTTTATTCTATTGAGTCATATAAAATTGCTAATAATTGGTCATTTTTTTTTAACCTACAAAAGTGGAAATTTCATGTGGTTAGTACTAATATATTTAATACTATTAGTAAGATTACATATGAATGGCTAACAAAAAAAACCTATGTATCTTACAGGGCAAATGGCCAAATGTAAGTAATCCTAGATCTTGGTTATGGTTATCAAAACCAACTTTCTTTCTGGATTTTCTTTCTGAGAGTATTTTTAATACATGTGGTGATCTCTACCATTAGTGAACTGTTTTGTGTTGAGAAGCACGAAAGGTGAAGAAAGGTCTTCCCCCTTAATGGGTGGGGCTGATGGGGAAAGCTGTGTAGAATGGAAAGAGAACTAGAGATGTATAGAGAGAGATTTCCCCCCATAGAGGCTATCTTTAAGAGGGAAAACTGGCAAGAAAGTTGGTAGGTATAAAAATGAATTAGAAAAAGACTTAAGAAGTTGCATTGTATTCATTTAGAGAGTCATTGATTAAGAAGAGTTACCAGTTTTTAAAAACACTAAATTTTATGACTTTAAAACATTTTTGATGACAGAGTAGGGAGACACTTGTGGTTGGTAAATTATCCTGTCGCTGCCTTCTTTAGTTACAGTGTTCTTAGAATTTTTCCAGTAAATGGAGCTCTTTTTGGCTGGGAAATATACTGGAGTGAGTTCTAAGCACAAATTTTAACTTATTCTAAGCATAAGTTTTAAAGTTACTGTTAGTCTAGATTTCATGAAATTTATTACACAGGTTCTAGAAAAAACAAGCAAAAATAAGCTCCACCAGTTATGTCCTTTGTCCTCGCCATTCACAAATTAAAACTTAATAAACTCTGAATACTTGGTATTTGTGAAATGTCAGGAGGAAATCAGAAGAATCAAGCTATGAAAAGCTAAATCTAAGATACTAAAAAAACTAAAATACCCTCTATGAGGCTTCTTTAGTTCCTGTGTCTTTCCTGTGAAAATCACTTGTGGGTCACCATAAAATAAACACGAGTAGCTCAGGTGTTTAGGTTTCAGAGAAGATTTCACATGCTTCCTTGCGTGAAGTATTTTACTTTGGGTTCAGTTTTTGCAGGGTTGTGGCAGTGTGCGCTCTTAAACCAAACCTGCTTTGCCTTTTTTTCTCTTCAGCATTTCATTTCTTTCTCGGACTCCCTTAGCTGGGAGGATTACATCATAGCCCAGCTGTATCCTTGCTCCTTACCGTATCCTGAACGGATTTTAACCCACTGTCCATACACACACAAACACTGTCTTATGTTTTACAAGCAGTAAGTTTACAAATTAAGAAAAAAAAAGGGGGATTGCTTTAAGTCTAATGCATGAGCCCATGGAAGAAAAGCACATTTACAGGGAAGAGTTAATTGGACTTAGTTTAGTTTTTGAACCTAGAGAAGTCAAATTTCACTGATAAATCTGTCACTTATCATTTAATCCATTAAAAAAAAAGAATTTAGGCCACGATGAGCACAAACAGCCACTTCACATTGGAATCACAAATAGTTTTTAAGTATATACTGCCTTGGGTGAACCTTTTTTACTTACCGGTATTTCCAGCCTCCTGTCGTCTCTGTAGGCAAGACTGGATTAGCAATGGGAGTGTAGCATCTGATGTTGAGGGAAACAGATTGCCTTCTGCTTGGGCTGCTCGTGTTGACCGGTGAGGAAATGCCGCGTTAGCTCTCAGACCAAAACATTTAAAGTACTATATGAAATGTTGACATCTCGCCACAGGCCTGAGTGTCAAGGACTACAGATGTGCAGTCCTCTTTGGAGCCCAGCTCTACTCTGTGCTTGTGTCAGCGTAAGCATATGATTTATGCTTAGGGTTACAAATTAGCAAAGGCGTGGTATGAAGCTGGGTACGGAGAGAAAGGGGAGAGGCGACGGAGCAAGTGAGAGCTCCGGTCAGCAGGAGGCTAGATCTTTCCCATGCCTATCTGACCTCTTCCTGGGAAGCCGTTGTAAGAATAGCTTCTGTGTTTATTGGGAAGGATTTTCAAATTGTACTTCACGTGGCTTCAACTAAACTTCTTGAAACTTGTTGCAAAATCAAAAAATATTTGAGAATAAAATAGACCAGAACATTTGCCACTTTGAGTTAGCAGAGGCAGGAGGCGGAGGGTTGTGCAGGTAGGCGGGTAACATAGGAGTCTTGATCAGTCAAGGGCAAGATAGCTGTCAAGTGAGAAGAGAGATTGAAAGCTGATGCCCTCTCCTTTGGACCTGGGTGATTGACCACTCTGCCTGGACCCAGTGCTAGGGCGTGGACTGATGCCCCTGACACGTTCATTCCTCACCTTGAATTGAGGCCACTGCTACTCTAATCTTTCTTTAGGTTACTCCATCCTCTTCAGTCCGGTTTCCGGGCACCCCATTTGACCCCAGTTTCTGGATTCCTTCCTCATTTAACAGATTGTTGCTGGGATTTGTTATTCTCACATACTACCTTCTATTAATGCAGTCATCTCAGGACAAAGGGGACCAGAGTCTCCTATATTCTATCCACTGTGAACCTATATCATCAGCATTACTCATTTTACCAGTTTCTTTCTCTTTTTCTCAGGATGGCATGCTCATTATCAGTCATGCTTATTTTCATTATCACACAAAGTAAAACAGTCTCCCTCAAAGCTCTCCCTGACTCCAGCCCTTTTTTTAGGTACTACTGTCTTATTAGTCAGTGAAGCTATGAATCATTAATTTATAGCTTGATCTCATCTGCTCACCCAAACACCAAGGCCTGATGATTTTTCTTAACACCTAAATATTTCTTGTTTCTGATTCCTACTAAGCCTGTATTCCCTACCCCCATCTCCTCCCCAGTGCCTGCCCTCCAGTCACTCACGAGAGGGATCCCTCTAAAAAATACAGCTACAGCCACGTCCCTGTGGCTCCCCGTCGCCTAGAAGGTGAGTTCTTCCTGTTGAATCCGGCAGATTTAGTGTTCTGCGATTTGCCATTTTGCATCTCCTACCACTCCGTACCTTGAGCTTTATGTTGTGGCCCTGTCTGCTGGTTCCAACTCTCTGCAGATACCGATGGTTCTTGTCTGCTCGCTTGGGCTTATGCTTTGCTCTTTCCCTGGAATCTCTCTCTTCTCCTTTTTCCTGGGACATCCTGAATTTGAACTGTGGTTTAAGAATTTCAGCTCAGGGTGCCAGGGTGGCTCATTTGGTTAAACTTCTGACTTTGGCTCAAGTCATGATCTTGTGGTTTGTGGATTCCAGCCAGCATGGGGCTCTGTGTTGACAGGTCAGACCCTGAAGCCTGCTTCAGATTCTTTGTCTCCCTCTCCCTGCCCCTCACCCACTTACGCTCTATTTCTGTCTCTTTCTCTCTCTCTCTCTTAAATATAAATAAACATTAAAAAATTTATAAAAATTTCACTTCTTCACATACTTGTCAGTTTTTGTTCTATCCACACGTCACGTGCTTTATTTATATCTGAGTTTTACACGGAGTCATCTTAAAAAAATTAGCTTCCTCCTAAGGGGAAAATATCTTTGGAGTCATAGATTTCATGTGTTTGTTTTTTTAAGAAAACGTTTTTTAAGTTTATATACTTTTGAGAGAGAGAGCATGCGAGCCAATGAGGGAAGGGCAGAGAGAAACTGAGAAACAGGAGAATCCCAAGCAGGCTCCACACTGTCAGCTCGGAGCCCAATGTGGGGCTCGAACTCCCAAACGGTGAGTTCATGACCTGAGCCAAAACCAAGAGTCGGACGCTTAACCAACTGAGCCACCAAGGTGCTTATTTTTTAAGTCATGCTAAAATAATTACATAACAAATTTAGCAAATTTGTCTGAATTCAGTTTATCCTGGACAATTTCTGATGCCTGTGGAAGCACTGCTTTCAGATGCCATTTGGCCCACCCTGACCTTGGGAAGCTGTTCCTGATCGCACGTGCTTGGTAAAGTTACCCTCCTCTCTGTTAGCCAGAAATACTACTGGCCTTCCATCAACCTATTCTGACATCCATTTGTTCATCTAATCAGTCAACTTATACTTATTAGTCCCCTTCCGGAGGCTGAGTGGTGTAAGGACCCTGGGGTACAACCATCAGTGCTTAATTTGTGATCTTTAATTGTCCTCCTTTTGTTTATCCAGCTAGGTCCTGAGCTCAGGAAGGCAGGGCCAATATCCTGTCAATTTTGTTTCTTCAGCACCTACCATTTTTACAAATGGAATTAAAAGTAAAGATGCGTCGACTTCGTAATTTTCATCCAAGATTTACTTGTAACACTCGTGTGTTTCATAAATGAGAGTTGTCAACACTGATAAAGGACAGAGCTAAAGTTAACAGGCTCACTTTTGTTTTTGAAAGCTTATGATTTATATGTAAAAATGAATGGATTTATGAACTTTTGGATCTGCATAGGAATAGGTTTATGTGTAGTCTAGGAACTGCCACAAGTTGCACAGATATACAGAAGCCTGAGTCAGATGTGTATATTTTAACCAAAACCAATACTGTGGAAATATGTGTCAAAGTTGGTTCAATGTATGATGGCAGTTTTGTTTTGTTTTAAATTCTTTTTTTAATGTTTATTTATTTTTGAGAGACATAGAGACAGAGTATGAGCAGGGGAAGGGCAGAGACAGAGGGAGATACAGAATCTGAAGCAGGCTCCAGGCTCTGAGCCATCTGCACAGAGCCTGATGCGGGGCTCGAACTCACAGACTGTGAGATCATGACCTGAGACAAAGTCAGACGCTTAACCAAGTGAGCCACCCAGGCGCCCCTGATGGCAGTTTTGAAAGGAACATCGCCTACATGAGAATGCCAAAGGGGGAAAATTTATTTTTTAAAGGAGTTTGTCCATTTATAATGGTATTCCTTTTGTAAGTTGAAGGGAGAACTGAAGGTACCTGAAACATGAATCTTTAGGTCTTAGGAATTCAACACTCTTGCAGAATTATAAGGAAAAAGTATTGATGGAATTCACCACCACAAAGTTAAGGACTTGGGGAAACTCGGGGGATGACAGGCATGACATGAATAATGAATGTCTGGCATTTAAGTCTGTCGTAAGCAAAGTCAGTTTAAACATGGAGGGCATATTCCCGTAAACTAGTTAATTTTAGAAACATACCCCCTTTTTAAAAATTATATTTAAGTTGATCATGTCTAGTTTTTTTTCCCAAATGTTTTTTAATGTTATTTGAGAGAGAGAGAGTGAGTGAGTATTTGAACAGGGGAGGGGCAGAGAGAGAGGGAGACACAGAATCTGAAGCAGGCTCCAGGCTCTGAGCTGTCAGCACAGAGCTGGACGCAGAGCTCGAACCCATGAACCGTGGGATCATGACGTGAGCCGAAGGCATGCGCGTAACCACCTGAGCCACCCCAGCACCCCGATAATGTCTGTAGTTTTACACTCTGCCAGAAACCAGTATCCTGGGAGTCTCCCGCCCCTCCCCCACATTCTCCTCTTGGGACAACGACAACATGTAATGTGCATTTTGATGTGTCTTGGACTATGTCCCATTTCCAAACGCACCTCTATCCTATTTTTTCACCTCTGCCCTTTCTTATCAGCCTGTTCCCTCAGCCTGGAGCAGGGCCTGTCTTCTGTCTCTGCCTGCTGAGCAGCGCGGCATATTGGGCGTCCTGATATCCAGTTCAGAGCCCACTGATGGGGCTTCTCCTTATCTTACCACTGAGAATGAAGGGTTACCCCCTCTCTGGGTTCCTGGAGGGCCTAATGTGAATTCTGCTTTGGCCGCTTCTCAGACCTTGTACTGGGTCACGGGTGCAAGTCGTTGTCTCACCTGGATTTGGGAAAGGTGAGTCTCGTGCTAATGTTCCCTGAGTCTGTTATTCATGGAGCCACTTGACCTGTCGGCCAGGAGGGCAGGTGGTTTTTCTGCAGTGTCTGTCACCCCCCATTGCCAGCACTCTCCAGTCAGGCTTCCTGTGCTTGGCATGTTACCCATTTGCTTAGCAGTCCATAGATAGCAAACCTAAGAGTCCAGCTCACTGAAGAAGGAAGGCCTTTTAGATACAAAAAGGTATCTTGTATTGTATTTAATAAATGAGGACCTCCACTATTTTTCCTTCTTTTTTCCTAGCTCCAGCGACTTAGACATCACGTCATGTATGAATTTGTTTAATTCACATTAAACCAGGTTACAATTTTTATTAAAATCCTGCCTTTATGGACTTGAAGAAGTCAAATAACTTTATAACATTTGTAATGCACAATAGGAGTCCTTGCCCTTTTTCTGTGCCCTGGTGACCACCTTTTTCACTTTCTCGCTCTTATTTTTAGGTTTTAACCTTTCTGTTTCTAAGTAAATGAGAGCATTTGGCTCTCGGTAGCATTGGTTGACTTCTTTTAGTGGAAGGTGCAGTTCCAGCTCCCTTGCCCTCCAGCACTACTCTTCACCCAGTAATTATGTCTCCAGTCTCTGGACACCTCAGCATCACTTACTCATGTACTGAGAGCTGCGTAAAATACTATTTATTGCTGAAGCTCATCACGTGCTTTGAAAGGGATTCCAATTCCCCGGCCTCCTCTGGTGACCAGGAGAAGCTGTGCCCTCTTGGTCTAATGAAGACAGGCTTCCCCCAGGGTTCAGGCTGCTCATTTTGCCATTCTCAGTTAGTTAAGGTATGTACACATGCGATAAAATGTTAGCTCTTATCATCACTTCAGTATTATAATTTCAGCCCAACCTCATTTAGCTCAGTTGTTAGCTATTTGTGTATGAAGGAGCACGTTTAAAAGTATGTTGGTCAACATACAGAGGTTTAGAGACCTATGTCAAAGTCCAGGTCTGTGTTGATGTTTTCTTTTTCTTTTCTTTTTTTTTACGTTTTTATTTTATTTTTGAGAGACATAGAGTGAGCAAGGGAAGGGCAGAGAGGGAGATACAGAATCCGAAGTAAGCTCCAGGCTCCAGGCCATCAGCGCAGAGCCCGACGCGGGGCTCGAACTCACAGACCTGTGGGATCACGACCCGAGCTAAAGTCGGCAGCTTAACCGACTGAGCCACCCAGGCGCCCCTGTGTTAATGTTTTCAACTTGTGCTGGGTAGATACTTATAGTATTATAGCTCAAGAGAGGAAATGTCTTTGGGCAAGTTTTGTTCTTAATAATTTTCTATTGTATTTCACCGCAGAGGCCTTCCGCCTTATCAGTTTTAGGCATGTTGCTTTTGGCAGCTTATTTAAGAGCAGTTACTGCCATCTGGAAGAAGTCACATGTAGAATATATACACACTTCCAAAACTATGTTTCTTCTAGTTGAAGCTTATCTGTTGTGGAAAGGCCTTCATCAAATTCTGATCCATTACCTTACTATTGTTTTTTTTTTTTTTTTTTGTGGTTGTTTTTCTTTTTGATGTGTGTGTGTGTAGTTTTTCCTGAGGCCTTATTTTATATTTGATAAACAAGGCCCTTGGTTTTATTCATTTAGAAATATAGACAATCATTTAGAACATAAAAGCTTCTGTGACGTAAATAGGAAGGCTGTGGTTTGGCTTGTGGAGCCGAAGAGACTATTGGGCAACCAAGTTCATGTAAGAATACACAATCTGAGGGAAAATCTAGAGGACTGACGGGGTGCAGGAGGAAGACCGTGACCCTCATTTGTTGGTAAAAATGCTATTTTGGAGACTATCATAATATAGTATACCAATTGGTAACCCTCATGTGTAACAGCGTGACTTAAGTCTCTACCTGAACTTGTGTTTAGAGGGGAGGGCATCTAGACGTGAGCATCCAGTAGAGAGAAAGCCCGCGGCGGTTGCGTGACGCCTTGCAGAAGGCTGTGGGTGTGGAATGCTCAGTGGCTCGCTATCTCAGCCAGCAGTGCCTTTCACAGGCGTCTGTCACTGGAAGCCGTCCCTTTTCCGGCAGCCTTCCACTGCTTCCCTCAGGGTCTCAGACGGTCTGTCAGCGCCAGCCCCTCACATGAAACGAGTGGCTGTCTTTGGCTAGAGTTTCATCCAGGATAAAATAAGGTGGAAAATCCTGCACATTCGTCCAGCGTAGAGACAGAGTCGCGGTTAGATTAATCTGTGATTCTTTGTAGTTTCCCACATCACAATTCAGAGAAATTTGGAAACACAAGGGAGCTCTGCCTCCGATCTGCCAGGGGACCTTGGACTAGTTCTGTATTCTCTCTACATCTAGAGGAAAAGGGTCTAGTGTCACCTACCTCATTAAAGTTGTTGGAGAGGTTAATTGAAGTAACGTGTATTTGTGTACCGCAGTACCCAGCTGAAATAGGTGGTGAGTAAGTGGCAGGGCTCTTACTATTATAATTATAGACTAATTGTTGCTTTACAGTTTTCTCTCGAAAATGTCCTGTCATTGAATATATGGTAGATACAGATAGAGTGCTATGCTTTTTGCATGTTTAATCAATATTTATTTATTTATTTATTTATTTTAGAGTTTTTATTTTTGAGAGAGGAGAAGAGAGAGAGAGTGAGTGAGTAAGGGATGGGCAGAGAGGAGGAGACCCAGAATCCAAAGCAGACTTCAGGCTCTGAGCTGTCAGCACAAAGCTCTATGCAGGGCTCGAACCCATGGACTCCGAGATCATGACCTGAGCCGAAGTCAGATGCTCAACTGACTGAGCCACCCAGACGCCCCATAAATGTTGATTTCTAAGGAAAGATTCATATTTGAAAGTACGTTTTTGGCTCAATAACCATGGTTATGGGAAAGCTCTCTAAGGTGACATGGCCATACATAACCCTTAGAAAAGGATTGCCAAATTATACACATATTCTCAGGAGGAAATAAACAATATGTAGGAGCCTAGTGAACTCGCACCTTTGAAGATAGACGCAGCTGACAGAGTGCTTCCTGAGTGGTTTAGTCTGTGGCCTGGCTTCCCTGAGCCCCATGGTGAGGATGTTGGGCCTTTTCTTTCCTAACTCTCACCTCAGCCAGTCTCTATTTTTTTTTGACTGAAGTGTAGTTGACATATGATGTTACATTAATTTCAGGTGTACAACATAGTGATTCACAATTTTATACATTACTCAATACTCCCCATGTTAAGTGTTGTCACTGTCACCATCTGTACCAATAATACAGTGTTATTACAATATTATAGACTGTATACCCTATGCTGTACTTTTCATCTCTGTGATGTATGTTATAGCTGCAAATTTATATCTCTTAATCCTCTTTATCTCCCTTTTCTCCACTGTTGTCAATTCCAGAAATTTTTAGGGCTCCACTGCTTTTAATTAATGTAGACAAAAATGTGATCCCCAAGCCTCTCCATTGCTGTGGATCACATCAGATTGCTGCCCTACAGGAGAGACCAAAGACCAAATAAGACCTAGCTTATTGTGCTAATGGTATTATTTAGTAATGTCTTAATGAGTCTCTCTTATTCGAAAATCTAGGAGTGGTTAAATAATAGTAGAGGCAGGGAACATTTATTTTTCCTTAGGTAAGGAAACCAAAAGCTCATATGAATGAGTATTTTGTAATTATTTTGTTAGTTCAAGTGAGTGGTTTTTAATCCATTCTGCTCTTTTGTGGGAAATGGCTTAGAGGTGTGTGTGTGTGTGTTTATGGGCCAGAGGGGAAAAAGTAATGTTCGAATTTGCTAAATGATTTCTTGCCATTTGTAAAACCAGATACTGCTTATCAACTCCAGGTATGAAATCTCTGCTGTTTGCCAGGAGTTAGTATGCTTATCGCTCTTTGGAGGCACTTCGTTTCAAGAAAATAAAAAAGCCGCATGTGATATAGATGCTTCCGAAATTTAAAAAAGAAATTGGTGTGGTTTTAAAAAGAAAATGGTTTTGACAGATTGTAGGCCTTTTTGATCCATTTCCTCAGAATGTGGAGTGGCGTCTAAGTGACCTTTCCTGGAAGGCGTGCTTATGTAGATTCTGTCTCTGTAGCTCTTATTCTAGAACTTGATTTTAATCCTCTTTCCACTGTGTGCCAATTGCAATATTGTATTTAGTTTAAATATTTATAGGATCTTGTCACTGTGTATTTTTCTTTTAGGCAGTTGAAACATTTGTTGACCCCCCTAGTCCCGGGACTATGAGAGGCAGCATGTCTGATTGGTGGAGACTGAGGTCTCTGGAATAAATGGCCTTAGACCACACACTAGCTGTGTAGCCTTGAGCACATCACTTAACCTCTCTGACTCTCAGAGTCCTCTTCCTTCAATGATGTATCCAAAAGCGGTAATAATATTTACTTCAAAATATTGTTGTGTGCTTGGCACCCAGGAGGGTGAATTAATGTTCGCTTCCGTAAGTACTATTTCCTTGATGGAGAGTTAAAAAAAATATCTTGAAGGAGACTTGCATGGTGGGGGTTTCTTATTATCTCTAAAAGGTAATGATTGCTTGGAGAAAACGTGATTCTGAAATTGAGCTTAACTATAATATTTATGGGTTTGTATCTTACCATAACATTCTGGACCTTTAGGCATAGATGCGATTCACGCAAAGCTTTAAATGCCAAGTTTCTTCTCTATGCTACAGCATTTGAATGCTAACTAATATTTGCTGCTTCCTTTCCCACCTTTCTCCTCCAATTTGCTTTAAGCATTTTGTATGCAGACAGCATAAGAATCAGTTTGTTTTGGGGGCACCTGGGTGACTCAGTCGGTTGAGCCTCTGACTTTGGCTCAGGTCATGATCTCACAGTTCGTGGGTTTGAGCCCCGTGTTGATCTCATTGCTGACAGCTCAGAGCCTGGAGCCTGGTTCAGATTCTGTGTCGTCTCTCTCTCTGCCCCTTGCCCACTCACACTGTTTCTGTCTCTCAAAAATAAATAAATAAATAAAAAGAAACTGTTTGTTTTGGCATCAAGTTCAGTTTTTCTGAACATGAAGCTTTTATAAAATAAATGAGTTAGTGAAGAAGCAGGCCCAATACCCATAAGGCTCCAATCTGTGGGTGTTTGTGGTGCACCGAAGGCATTTAGAGACCAGCTTTTGGGAGTCTTTGTCATTTAGAGGCCCAGGTAGGAGCCCTTATACTACTTAAGGCCACTCTGTGATGGATCAGAAAGATCTGGAAGCTATATGGTCGCTGGCTCAGAGATATAATCAAAAACTCTAGAGATTCACAGTAATTACTTGTAATGAAATGTCACCACTTTCTTTAATTCCGTTGCTTGGCTTTGCTGTTATAAAAGTATGTTTCATTAGGTGTGCCGCTTACAAAGCCGGTGAAGAGAATTTCTTGTTCTCCTCTGGAAGGCGGAACAAAAGATTGACTAGTGAGGTGTGGTCCAGGAATGAGAATTTTCATTTTTTAAGCTGCTGCTTTTAGAGTGACTGCTGAATTTCCAGAGCTATGACACATCCTGAGGCACTCGGGAGATTTTTTTATTTCTACCTTTAATCTAGCTTCCAAAACTGATGTGCTTAGGACCTTTCTTAGGGTCCTTTGGGGCAAGGACCGTGTCTGCCTACTGTATGGTAGAGAAGGTGTGGACACGGCGCTCCGGGGTCAGATGTGTCTGTGCCCTTCTTCCTCTCTGCCGCTTTGCTGACTGACTGGTTTGCTGTGTAAATTAGGTTGCAGTGCAAACAGTTTGTGCCACCAGGTATAGCTAATGAATACTAGTCCTATTTTTATTGATTTCTCAATTAAGATGATCATATTCTCAATCCCACCCCTTCTTAGGCATATTTTGGAAACAGACACTAGCATTTTGATTCTGGGGGCATCTAAGTGTGTTGATGATCATTTAGAGAGTGCACAAATAGGACTTGAACAGTTCCTGTCAGTGGTAAGGTTTGGTTGACTTTGGGAGAATAATGGATAAAAGTAGGCAGAGAAAATGGAGATGATACTGTGACAATAGGCTTTTTACTCCTATGTGCCATGGCTCAATTCATACCTTAGTTTTTGTTTTTTTTTTTCTCTTTCTTCCTTTTTAAGTAGGCTCCACACCCAATTGCATGCTCCACCAACTGAGCCAGCCAGGTGCCCTCATTGTCTCCAGTGTTTGTTTTTTTTTTAAGTGTTTGCTTATTTTGAGAGAGAGTGCATGTGCATGAGCTGGGAAGGGAGAGACAGAGCCCAAGCAGGCTCCATCTCACAAACTGAGATCATGACCTCAAGCAAAGTCAAGGGCCTGAAGCTTAACCCACTGAGCCACCCAGGTGCCCCATTGCCTCAGTTTTAAGAAGCATATTGGGTTACCTAAGATCCTTTTCTCCTTAAAATGTTTGTCCAGACCCTGGTTCTAGTATTATGTTCTAAAACTGTGTATGTGTGTGTACTTCTTTGTTTTGAGCAGCAGACTGCAGTATTTTCTTTTGAAATCTTAAATAGAGCTAATGGATAAATTAGATGGGAGCATATCTTTGAAGACGGGTGGGAGTTAGCTTACCTGTTGGTTCTCTACGTCATTGCTGCACAGTGTGTCTATGATTCCCTGTGGTTAAGGAATACAGTTTGAAAACCATACCATTCTGGAAGATGTATTTGTGCTAGAATAAGTCTGTCCCACAGGTTGCAACCATGGGCTTCATAGATAATTTAGTAATTACAAACAAATGAACTGAGATCAATGCTCTTGGTGACATACTATGAACAGCTGGCTTGCTTTCAGAAATGGGCTTTCTGTTTGAACTGTGTTGTGTTTTTCTTACTTTTAATATTTGTGGAGAAGCTTTCTGACCTGAAGTACATTGCCCCAGGAAGTGCTTTTGAAGAGGTTTCATTTGCCAAAGAGTTAGCCAAAACACATTGGGATAGGGTGAGCTTAGAATTCATTATTTTAGTTGGGGCACTTTAGAGAGTGAGACAGAGTGTTAATTACGATTACATTAGGCCTGCAGGAGAAAACTGGATCTGCCCTAGACAGCTGGCACCTATGTTACCCTAAGACAGACGCACTCTGCATAGGCGGAACAGAAATTTTGAATACCCCAAGTATTTTGAAAGTCGAGGACTTAACTGAAACCTTAAAATGAGCCTAAGACATGGAGAATGAGCTTAACGTTGACCCTCTTTGAGGTGCTGTGATATAAGAAAGGCACCTGCTATGAGCCAATTTATTGAGCATCTTTGTGTAAACACTCTGCTTGTCCTTGCAAGGATTCTTCACCAGCCACTGAAAAGAGCACGTTGCTTTTTCAAAAAAATGTTTAAAAAGTCTTGGCTTATAGTTTAGGCTTATTGCATGCTTTAGGCTCTATGTTTTCTCTGTTCTATCTATGATTCCTTCATGAAACTGACAGTTGATCCATCTTGTTCTCTCCCTTCTGTAATCCCTATATTTTAACTCCAGATTACTTGGAATCAAATCTATAAATCTTTCATATTTCTGTTCATTCTCAAAGAGGACCCCGGGCATTTTCTATTTTTTGGCTAAGGATAGCATTCAACTAACAGTGGGTTCTCCCTGTATTGATGGATATGACTGGAGGGGGGTGTTGGCAGGGGTGTGGTGGCAGAGTAGGAATGTGTTTCAGTTGTAAAAAGAATGAGGGCTATTCAGATTCAGTGGACACGGTGTTTGAACATGGAGAAAGGAGCCGAAAGGTCATCTTATCTAGCCTAAGGCAGTTGTTTGTAAGAGTTGATATTACCAGAAGATAAAATGAACTTCTATTCACCTCTAATTTCCTCCTTTACGTAGCTGTATTAATTTCTTTTTAAAACTAGTTTTTAAATGAATATTTACCTAAGTACAACTCAATATTAACCAGCTTTGTTCCCTGATGATTGCTTTGCTGAGTATGTAGGCTTTAGGCCCTAATCTTAAAAAAGTAATAAATTCCTTATCTGGGTTGAGTGACTGTAAGCATTTTGCCCTATTCAGAATACCATGTCTGCTGTGGTTGTTTTCACACTAAATTCTACTCAAAGCTGAGACATCTGTCGCATACTCAACCTTGACGGTATGGATATGTATGATCTGTTCATCATCTCCTGCTGTTCATCTCCACAGACTGAGTTCTTCGAAAACATGGATGTGTCTGGCCCCCTTTCATTCTGTGTTGCAGGTCAAGCATGACTTGGTGGTCTCCGTGTTTAACGGTTGCACGACATCGGCTTTGATTCTTTTAAGGGGAGCATCTTGATCTTCAGAGCCATGTTTACTTACACATTTAATTCTGAAATGAGGAAGGTGCGTAGTTTTCTAAACTACATCATACTTTTTCTCCTCATTTGAAAATGCATGTGTACGAGAATGTAATATTAGAGAGTATTTTGTGGGTATGAATGTCGAAGAGTGAGATCAAAAAAAGAGAAGGAAAAACAAACTGACAGAGGTGGTAGTTTTGGTGGAAATATTTGGGCAGTTCCTGTTTTATACTAATATCTGAAGCTAGTTCTAATCTGCCTATTTGGATATAAGGAATTTGATAAATATTTGCCAAATTGAATTAAAATGACAGTCAAGCATAGCTTGCCTAGAAATGTGAGATGGGAGGGTTGGTGATGAGGAAGCCAAATTGAAGGGCCACTACTTGGTGGGCAACTCACTGGTGTGTAATGGCGAAATGGTCATTTATCTTCTTACATTCTCTTAAGGAAGTTGGTTGCTTATTGTTAGGATAAAGCCAAAATGCCTACAATAATTCCTTAAATCATTGGTATGATTGCTGGACATAGACTGGCAGCATTAGCACTGAGAACTCAGTAGAAATGCAAATTCTCAGGAATGGCCCCAGATTCCTACCCCTGAAACAAAGTCTGTGGGTAAGCTCAGAGATACATGTTCTAGCAGGTGTGTTAAAGTTTGAGTATCACTAGTAAGGCAACAATTTGTAGTAGCTTTAGGTTGTGTTGTCCTTTCATAATGTGTTTAAAGCCAGAATGTATAGTACATTTTACATATTAGTGGGAGATTGGGGAACTCCTGGTTAAATACTCTGCTATAGGCTAAGGATTTTAATTTTTTAAAAAAAATTTGTAGTGTTTATTTCTGTGAAGAGGAAAGGGGGGGGGCACAGAATCTGCAGCAGGCTCTGAGGAGTCAGCACAGAGCCCTATGCGGGGCTCAAATCCACAGACAATGAGATCATGAACTGAGCCAAAGTCAGATACTTAACCGACTGAGTCACCCAGGTGCCCCTGAGTATTTTAATTTTCAGAATATATCCTGCTAGAATTAGTAGATTCTATGTCACACACCAGTGATTGTTTTGTTTTGAGCATTTGGTAATAATTTGTCTGCAGTAGGATGTTTAGCTATGGTCTGTTGTTTGCCCCCAATTTTCTTCATGGAAAGGTCACATCCTGAAATTTCTATATATTATTCCTGGGCTCTGCGTGGTACCTGCTGTGTGGTCCTCACACCTGCTTACTCAACTGTAGGCTTGATGGGGTAGAGGCTCTTTTAATTCCCCACCCAGCCAGTCAGCCAGCCAGCCAGCCAGGTAGAAAGGGAATTGAGTGAAGACTTATTCTTCAAGTTGTTTGCTTTAAGCAATTTAGTTAAGGAAAACTTATTAAGTCATGCATTTTCTAAGGAAAATCAGAAAATGTAGAAAAGTGAAAAAAAAAAAGATCATTGAGAAATTTATCTTTGAGCAACCATTTTGTTGTAAATGGTAAAATAAGGAAAAGAAGGGTCACAAGAGATAAGTTTATATCTCCTCCTTATGTGCAACAGTAATAGTAGTGGCAATACTAATACCAACATTGAGTTTTTAGAATATGCCAAATAGTCTTCTAAATTCCTTATTTATATTAAGTCATTAAAACCTAATAACTAATGTATGAAGTAAGTTCTCTTAATGTACCCTAACAATACAAGGACAACGAGGCACAGAGTGGTTAAGCATTGTACCCAAGTTCACACAGCTAGTAAGGATGTAAGTTGCAGCAGGGTCAGATCTTAGTTCTTGGTCTTAAACATGTCCCTTCTACTGGTCTTCTAGGATGATGGGAAAACACTACTGTCATTACTGCTGGGTAGTGGCGGTGGAGGAGAGGAGACTCCTGTAAATGCGTTGGGTTGAGGGATGAGGAGGAGGGCATTTTTGCTGGGTCAGGTGGGAACAGAGGTGGATCAACAAATCTGGGGGCTGTATAGCTCCTGTGCTTTCAGGACTGCCCAGTACCCATCCGTGACTTGGATAATTATCAGCTTCACCTGCAAATACCTCTCATTCCGTTGGCATCAATATGTAGAGCTGCTAGAAGAATGCCTGCTGTGGGATATTCCCAGCTTGCCTTGAAACGATGGGCATATGTTTAATTTTAAACATTATGTTCTCTATGCTGTGAATATGCACAAACAGCTTGAACCTGAAGGAAATGTATGAAGTGGTCTCCACAATTTGCCGCTATAGTGGGAGCTGACAGAATCATTATCAGTCACTTAGCCTTTTTTATATTTTATTTAAAGTATATTTGTTTTGAGAGAGAGAGAGAGAGAGAGAGAGAGAGAGAGAGAGAACAAGCGTGGGGAAGGGGAAGAGAGAGAGGGAGAGGGAGAATTCCAAACAGGCTTCTTGCTGTCAGCACAGAGCCAGATGCAGGGCTCAAACCCACTAACTGCAAGATCATAACCTGAGCCGATGTTGGATGTTTAACTGACTGAGCTACCAGGTAACCTAATTTATATGTTTAAAAACTTCTCTAGTTCATAATCACTAAAAAACATTGCTGTCTGTGAGGAGGAGTCTGGGCAGTGGTTTCAAACTTCTCTCCAGCTGGCTTCTGGACAAGAGCTTTCCAGGGCAGTGTTTAGACAGTCTGAGGGAGTCTCCCTTCAGCCTCTTCAAGACCATTTCTGGTTCTGTGTCTGATGTAGAAGTGTTTTCAGATTTTGTTTGAATCGAAGTTCTTCCTGACAAATAACAGTCATTACAACCCTGATTTAGAGGGGTCTCTGATTTTGTCTCTTTCCTGGGACGAATGGGAGGGGTTGGAACAGGGCCTTGTGACCCTGAGAATTGAAGGTGGCAGGCAAAGACAAGAGCAGTCTGTCCATGATGAGTCTGACTAGTTCTGATCCAAGGGGACATGTGATTGTTGTCTGTGCCCTGAACTTAATCGCAGGAGTTCCAGAGTTCCTAGTATAGGTTCTACTTGGCAGTGTACACAGGTGCCTTTGGCTTTGATGCCATCTTAATTGGCCAACTTTCAGTTCCCCCTTTCTCCTTAGTGCTTCTGTTCGCAGGACAGTGGAAACTTCATGCTAATGGCTCTCCTGGCACCATGAGTTTGGGGGGAGGCTCATCTGATTCCTGTTAAGTAATGAGATTTTTCTTCACATCCTCAATTTTTGAGGCACTCAGAGGCCTCTGTTAAAATGAGAACATGAACTTCATCAAAGTCAAAATGCAAATTTGTGGAATATTTGAAACTTAACGCTGAACGCGTCCAGAAATCCCAAACCGGAGACACCTTTAGGCTTCTATTCATAGTACCAGTCCAAACGGGAAGCTGTTTATTGCTGACTGAATGAACGTAACATTAAACATGGTTTGCCTAAAAGTGTATAAACCTTCTGATTTACCCTCCTAACGGAATGTTGTTGAAAGAATAGACATATGTCAGCCTCTCAGTGTGATATTTCAACTAACATGTTTTGGAGTGTTCGCTGAGTTCACAACGATACTCTTCCTTTAAGAATGTCACCCAATAGAAAGAATCCTGAATGCTCTGCCCCTACGCCCGTGGCCACAAGTCCAGAGATGATTGTGTAGCTGGTGGAAAGATAGCCACAGACCCCAGAAGCGTGGAACTGAACCGGTGACATAGGCAAAGGAGAAAAGATGGGAATTATAATGTTGTATTCAAAAAAGTCAAGTCTCTCTGCCAAAACAAAACAAGCAGGAATGACACAGCTCGAAGAGGAAAACAGATTCGAGGAAGAAAACACGGCCTAGAGCATTTCCAGCTTCTGGTTTTAGTCCAGCCTAAGTTATCTGCTGTCATTGCTCCAAAGGTATTTTAGTGTCTAATCAATAAATTCACTGGTCTACAAGGGGCTGTCGATTAAGCATCCGACTTAGGCTCAGGTCCAGATCTTGTGATTGGTGGGTTTGAGCCCCACAGGGGGTTCTGTGCTGACAGCTCATGGCCTGAAGCCTGCTTCAGTTTCTCTGTCTCCCTCTCTCTCTCTACCTCTCCCCTGCTCATGCTCTGTCTCTGTCTCTGTCTCTCAACAATAAATACATGTTAAAAAAAAAAAAAAAGATTTACTGGGCTAAAAAATAACCAACAAAACCCTAGAAACACAGTTTGCCTAGACTTTAGACATTATGAAGATTTTATTTGCGCAAAAGCACTTGTATAATAGTTTAGTCCTTTTTTGGGGTGGAGTAAGTTTTGATTTTCACATTAGTCTTAGCTATATGAGATGGAGAGGGTGCTGCATCTTGCTTTTTTTTTTTTTCCTTTGAATCATCTCTTCTAGCATTATGAAGATTTTATTAAATTTTTTTAACGTTTATTTATTTTTGAGAGACATAGAGGCAGAGTATGAGCAAGGGAAGGGCAGAGAGAGAGAGGGAGATGCAGAATCCGAAGCAGGCTCCAGGCTCTGAGCCATCAGCACAGAGTCTGACGTGGGGCTCGAACTCACAGACCGTGAGATCATGACCTGAGCCGAAGTCGGCCGCTTAACCAACTGAGCCACCCAGGTGCCCCCTGAAGATTTTAAGTAAATGAAGGAGTGTATGAGTACGTGATATGAACAAATCAGTATAAAGGAACTCCAGCCAGAGAAGAAAAGTTTTGAGATTTGGTGGCTTGTGACCAGGAAAAATAAAACATGTGCGCAGGTGCATTTGGCTGCTTGTTAGGAAGAAAGCGAAGGGTGAGAAGAAAAACTGCCGTAGACATTCTATGAAAGCAAAGCTACCTCCTTCTACTGAGGGAGTGGTGTGCTCAGTTCTCCTGTGCCATCGGGTCCCGTTACTTTTATAAACTCCTTCCTGACGTGAGGTCTGTGCAGTCTCTCATGGGGTGCCTTCAGTGTGATTTGAAATGGGTGTTAGGGAAAATTAAGGTTTACCTCATAGCTAGCATCAGTGAATTATATCAGTGCTGGAAAGTCCTAGAGAACTTTTCCAATTAAACTTTGTCTGGGTAGCTTGTTCTGGAATGTATTTCCTGAATGTTAGAGTTTCTTACATTCTTTAAATCAAAAGTTTATTTTGACTATTATTGGAACCATTAACTAAACACTTCATGGAATATATAGCTTAAGACAATCCTTACCGGAAGTTTATTTTTGGCTGCTTTTATTCTTTCTGACCTAAGGCTGTGCAAACAATTATACATTGAGTAAGGCATAAAAATAATGGAGTTCCATTAAGGGAATGGCAATAATTGAAATACTTGATGAGAAAAAGGAATTTAAATGCATAACTTACCCACATTAAAGTAGCTAGCCATGAAAACTCCTTTTCTATTCAAAAAGAAACAACACCAGATTTATATGGTACTTGCTTCTATTTCCCCCTAAATCCTAAGCAACTATTGTCTTAAAATTTTTTTTTCAATCTGTATTCATTTTTGAGAAAGAGAGAGAATGCATGCTCATGAGTGGGCTAGGGGGAGAGAGAGCGGGGGAGAGAGGATCTGACAGAGCCTGATGCAGGGCTCAAACTCACAAACTGTGACATGACCTGAGCAGAAGTTGGATGTTCCACCAACTGAACCACCCAGGTGTCCCTTGTTGATAGTTTCTAAGTAATGTTAGCTCATGAATTGTGGGTAGTCATTAAACATAGCGGACGTGCAAGCTACGAATGAGTGCCCAAGTCTTGTTCAGCTGTAAATAGTTTTCCTATGGCAGTTCCTCAGTTGTACTGTGGAAACGTAAACACTCACGCAGGTAATAAGAAATGAGACTTGCTAAACAGTGGGTGTGTTTTAGCTCTGTATCATCAAGGAAGCAGCTGTCATAATATAACTCTTCAGAATAGACTCTTCATTTTTTAGTATATGGAGTGTTTTACCAACATCATTGCTAAGTACTCAGAGGATGCTCTATGATCCTAGTTAGTTAATTTCTCCAAGCCCTAATAAGTGGAAAAGAATATCTTTACTCTTCTTAATCTTGTGTTTTCTTAGTAAAATCTCAAGGAAATAACTTACTTTATTTTAGATGTATTAGGTAATAATCTTTGAGTAGCAGGAATAATTCTCTTTATGGTTTGAGTCGACATATTTTCTAGAAGATAGATGACTAAAACATTTTTAAAAGTCATCTAAATCTTACAAAATAATGCATATGTTTTAGGCTATAGAAAATGGGTCCCCAGAGAGTAATATTTTTGACATTTATTACTCATTTTAGAAGTCAGTTTTCAATGGAGCTGCTAAGAATCACTTGACTTATGATTAACGAGAATTCAGTCTATACTAATGACATGGTAATTGTTCTAATGCATATTCAAAGAGGAAGAAAATATTGCGAACAGACTGTTCTCTCTCTCTCTCTCTCTCTCTCTCTCTCTCTTTTTTTTGTGCTAGCTTAAACTGTTGTTCATAAAGAAATGGAAACTCTGGATTATTCCTATCCTAGTCAAAAGCTTACCGTAAGGCAGGGCCAGACTATCACTTCTGTTTTTAAATTTTTTTAATGTTTATTTATTTCTGAGAGAGAGAGAAACAGGATGTGAGTGGGGAAGGGACAGAGAGAGAGAGAGGGAGACACAGAACCTGAAACAGGCTCCAGGTCTGAGCTGCCAGCATAGAGCCCAACACGGTACTCGAACTCAGGAGAACTGCAAGATCATGACCTGAGCCAAAGTCTGAGGTTTAACCAGAATCACCCAGGCGCACCTTCCCCGCCTCCTGCCCCAACATTCACTTTCAAATGGAGACTTCTGTGTCCATGTGGATCACATTTGTGACCTTACTCCTATGAGTAGATTTTCTACCCAGGATGTCCCTGAGGCTAAGCATATGCCTCTTCAACAGGCTTTCAAAGGCATTTCTCTTAACCAATGGGGGCATTTGTAAATGAGTCAGCAGTGTTTATAGATCATTTCGTGTCTGCAGAGATCTATTACCAGATGAAGTAAGGAGTCAAAGAAGCAGTTCAAGATGGATTTGTATACCTAAGTGTGAAACTGAAACCATAACCTTCTAGAAGAAAATATAGAATATGTTTACAACCTTGGACAGGCAGTAATTTGGATACAAAATACAGTAACCATAAAATAAAGAGTTAATAAATTGTACCTTGTTAAAATTGTAAACTTCCGTTTTTCATTAGATACCATTAAAGAAAATGAAAGGCAAGCCACAGATTGGGAGGAAAATACATACTTCTATTAAACGACTCAGACTATTTAAAGAATTTTCGTAACTCAATAAAAAAATTACCAAAAGACATGAAGAAACAATTCACAAAAGATGTTTGACCAAGTAACACATGAAAAGGTGCTCAACATCTTGAGTTAATAGGGTAATGTTAATTATAATGTGATACTGCTTCACACCCCTTAAAATGGCAAAACAACCTCCCTCCAAAATAAAAATAAAAACAGCCCACCCCCCCCACCAAAAACAAAATGCCAAAATTGACAATACTAACTGTTCACAAAGAAATGGAACAATTTTTAGTAGGAGTATAAAGTAGAAAGTCTTTGGAAAGCAGTTTGGTAACTTTTAATCAAGTTAAACATACTAGCTAATGAGCTCGTAATTTAATTCCTAGGAGAAATGAAAACATATGTCTATAAAAAGACATTTAGTAGAGTATTCAAAGCAGCTCTATTCATAACAAACAAAATTGGGAATGACTCAAATCTTCATCAACAGATTAAAATGAGTAAGGAAATTGTGGTATACTTAAAGAATAGCACTTAGTAATAAAGAAGAATGACATATGCCAACAGTGTGATCCCAACAATAAATCTCAGAATCTCAAATTGAACAAAAGAATTCAAGACAAAAGGTGTATGTACTGTGTGATTATGTTTCTTTGAAGTTCTACTACAGGTAGAAGTAAGTTCTAGTGACAGAAATCAGGTAAGTGGACACCTATGAGTAGAAAGGAGGAGAAGGGAGCTTTTGTGATGGAAATGTAATAATCTGGGTGGTGTTCACTTGGGATCAAAACTCATTGAACTTACATTTCAAATACGCTTTCTATTTTATTGTATGTTGTTTACACTCCACACTAAATTAAATGGGGAAGAAATCAAAGGTGTAAAACTTGCCTTTAGAGCAGTAAAGCTCTACAGTATGTCGAAAGCATATTGTAAACTCTGTGTAAATGGTTTAGAGCGTTGGACAGATGGTGGGGAGTGTGCACCACGTGAGCTCTCAGGAAAAGGCAGGTCAAACAGGAAAGGCTTTCTGGGCAAGAAATGGTTTATGTTGTGTTTTGAAGGTGAAAATTGATAAATGTCAGAGATTGGGTATTGAAAGCAAAGTAATTCTAAATAGGATCAAGATCTCAGGTCAAGGGATTAAGACAAGAATAAAGGAAGACATGCTTAGGGGTCAAAAAACATATTAAAGTTGTTTCCTTACTCAGTATATCATTTCCCACTTCTCTATTGGTATATCATTTTCTTTTTTCAAGATTCAGCCTAATTTTTTTTCTTCAATCTACCGGATACTTCAACACAGTGTTCTTTCCTTTTTCTGAGCTCCTATTTTAACTGCTCAGTGTAGCACATAATTTTTCCTAGCTTCTATATAGCCTATATGTTCAGTGGGTATCTTCTCAAAATTATTTCTAGAGGGAAGGTAGCTTTTCTTCCACTCCCTCTAGTATTTAAAATGCTGAATCCACAATTAAATGCTGGTTAAGATTCTTGGGATGGTGGTTTCATAGATGTGCAGGGCAGGACATCTGGTGGAGTGTAGATTTGCTACATTTATGTATATGAGCATTAATGGCTATACTTTTTGATTGTCACCTATATACCAGGCTTTATGATAACTGTTAAAATAGTTATTTTTTGGTAGGTATTTTGATTCTGTTTTTACAGATTCTTAAACTGAGCAGACAGAGGTTATGACAAGGTAGAATTTAAATTATCCTCTTTGGCTTCTACTGTTCTTGTAGTCATCAAACCACTGTACTGTGTTACTGAGAAATAAGGTGATGGTGATGACATCAGTAAACATTAATTGTACTCTTATGTCACGCAAGGCATTCTTTGGATACTTTATGCATATTACTTAATTTCCATGCTCAGTGAGGGAACTCCTAGAATAATTGAATAACTTTATCAAGGTTATATCAGAAGTAAGTGGTGTGGTGTCAGGAGTTGAAACCACATAGTCTGATTCAAGAATGCATGATCTTTGCTCTTTGCTGTTATGGTATATACCTTGGCTTTGTAGACTGAAGTGAGGACTTAGGATTCAGTGAAAGTCGCCTCCTGGTGAAAGCGTGGCGTGCACCTTTTCGTAGGTAGGGTAGGCATGGATTTAGAGAAAAACTAGTGAGGCAGAGTATTGTTGCTATGGAACAGTTACGTTGTTCAGATCCTCCTTAACTGCCATCAATCCACTGAACACTTGTGGGGAAACTTCACTGTGCTATTTCCTTGTAAGGCTAAGACACTCTGTTCTCTCGAAGGCTGAAGAGTCTAGGTCTAGGTCTCAGTTTTTTATTTTGTTATTTTACTCCCATGGTTTCTCAAGAACTTAAAAATTCTCATAGTATTTGAAATAAATTAAGAAACTGGACCTTACTGGCAGTATGCTACATTTCTTGTTTATGAAGGAAAATTGCTAGGAAAATTAGCAGATCCATACCCAGATAAAAATAGTCATGCCATAATCCCAAAAATTAGGCCATAGGTATACATTAAGTATTTTAAGTTAAAGCAATGTATTTAAAGGAGATCTTTTCTAATAATGATTGTGATTTTGTTCCCCTTTTTTTGATACTAACAAACTACCTGTCTCCATGGCACTAGTGATAAGGGCTCCTGCTGTATTACTCTTCATTCATTCAGTGATAAGAAGATAGCTAATCTTAAATTTTAGGTTTTCTTTTATTCTTCTTTCTTTAAAGTTTATTTATTTTGAGAGAGAGAGAGAAAGCGCATGCATGAGCTATGGGGGGGGGGAGAGAGAGAGGGAGAGAGAGAGAGAGAGAGAGAGAATTGTAAGCAGGCTCCACACTGTCAGATGGAGCCTGATGCGGGGCTTGAACTTGTAATGATGAGATCATGACCTTGGCTGGAACCAAGAGTCTGACACTTAACCGACTCATCCACCCAGATGCCCCTAGATTTTCTTTTAATCTCCACATACCCTTTCTCTTCCTTTTTTTCACTTCTATAAAAATGGTGCATGCAGAGATATTTATAGTTGGGGAAGAGATGGTGACTTTCTTATGCAGAACATAGGCAGCAGTTTCAGGGCTAGGAAAAAGAGAATATTAAATGCTAAGGCCTATTCCTATAATATTTGACTGAATTTTGTATTTTCCATATCCTGTGTTTGTCATTAGTATATGTATGGCTGTCAGCTTATAACAGGGTTAGGGCATGGATTTGGATCACGTTCATAAATGTTGGTTGGCTTCTGATGAGGTTAAGTCCCCTTCAGATCTCTATAAAGAAAATTATAATATAATCTATATAATCTATTACATCAAAAAAATGAATATAAATAAATAAAATTAAATAAATTATAATCTATATAATCTATTACATTAAAATATGTCAAAGGATTGTTGTCATAACATTGAAGATGTCAAGGCTTGGTGCCTATTAAAATGAAAGCTCAGGGAGGTCAGGGAGGCTGCTGTAGGCCAACTCCTTAGCATTGTCTAGACTCATGGAAGGCACATGGTAGGCAAGCAGTCTTTACTGAATGGATGAATGATTGAAATATGTCCAGAATTTGGGGAGAAGATTTCATTTACCCTCAGTATCAGGATGGAAACATTCCTTCGAGGAAGCTTTCTGTGAGCTTATCTACCAACCATTGACCTTACGGCTGAACTCATTGGGAAGATCCTTTAAGCAGCAGGTGAGTCTTGCTGTCCAGCCAGGAATCTCTCCCACAAGAATGGAGAACTTGACATATTGCAAGTCTCCTTGCAATAGTCTAGTGACTATATGAAAATGAGTGTGTGCGATCCTGAAAAATTGAGAGAAGCAGATTTGCTATCCAAATGACTACAGCAAAGTATTCAGTCTTCTTTGGTCCCAGCCTGAGCTGCCAAAGAGCTGATCATTTTTTTCTTTGACATCTTGAGTTCAACAACAGATGTTATGTAATTGACTAGAATCCACTGTCCCTCTATGTTTATTTTCTTATCTGAGAGATGAAGGGTCAGAACATGGTATCTGAGGCCTTTGATGATTTTTGGAAATAACAGATGGAAGACTTCAGAGTTGAATAAAAACCCAGCAATTTAATTTAAGCTGTGTGAAGACAAAGGATTTGAAAGGAGTTAAAAATTGATCAGATCCAAAAACATATAACCTATATTTAACTTTGCTTTTAAAAGAACAGGTAGATTGGGAAGACTTGTGGCAATCTTGGTTTTTCTGAGAATTAATATAGCGAAGTTCTTATGATAAAAATAAGGCTAGTAAATTACCTACTTTTCTAGGGTGCTAGTTGGTAGAAGAAAAACCTCCTTGCGGAGGAGCCAGAAGATTTAGTTAAAGAATTTTAAAGACTGATTGTGGCAACTTGATCACCCTGTGGTACTCAGGAAGCTGGGGATTTTATACGATTTGTTAGTGGGTAACTTTTTGGGAAAGATAGGATACCTCTACCAAAATTGGTTTCTCTAGCCGTGCCCCCTAGACTTTTATAAGGCAATGCATTTTTCAGCATTTAGGGACTTCATGGGTTTAGTACCAGAATGTGGCAGCAGACTTGAAGCTAATTTGAAATCCCAAGTAGTAAATAGAGCCCATCCTTTATTGTATCCAAACTGAAATGTGAGGATGACCATATAATCTACTTTCTAAACTAGGTCACTTAAGTAGGAAGTGCACACTTTAGCTGTTACAAAATTGTACTATTTACAATTATTCCTGACCCTGTCCCAGGAGGTATGGTCATTTTACCCAGTGGTATTCAAAATTGAATGTGCAGCAAAATCACCTAGAGGGCTTGTTAAAACACAGATTGCTAAGCTTCACTTCCAAAGGATCATAATTCAGGTAGCTCTGGGGTAAAAAATTTGCATTTCTAACAAGTTCACTGGTGATGTTGATGCATCTTATCTGGGGACTACACTTTAAGAACCTGTGCTCTGCCTACAAAGGCTTAGCACTCTTGTGCTGATGGTGTAGTTTTCATTTGAAAGAAACTCTCATTATTGCCCAGTCACCCTCTATTAGTCTTCTGCAGGTGCAGATACCCATGAGGAAGATGGCAGAGTAAGCTCCTGTTGACTTGAACCTGTTATCTCTGGACTGGTCTGTTCTTGCTTTTCCAAAGACTACTCATGCTGGCAGGTTGAGACAGCTAACTTTCAAGGAAATGCTGAAACCAAATGAAATAAATGTGACTCCTGGTTTTTTCCCATAAAGACATCACCCTAGGAAGCTTCAACACCTAAATTCACTCTAGAGGCAATAGTATTCCTCTGTTCTGCACTTGACTTCAGAAGCATCTTAGATCTAGTGGGAAATAACCTTGACTGTTTTTTTCTTCCTTCCTTCTTCCTTCCTTCCTCCTCCCCTCCCTGCTTCCCTCCTTCCCTCCTTCCCTCCTTCCCTCCTTCCTCCTTCCCTCCTTCCCTCCTTCCTTCCTACTTCCCTCCTTGCTTCCTTCCTTCCTACTTTCCTTCCTTCCTTCCTTCCTTCCTTTTTCTTAATGTTTATTTTTTTCATTTTTTAAAAGTATTTTGAGAGAGAGAGAGTGTGTGCATGAGCTAGTGGGGGAGGGGCAGAGAAGCAGGAGATAGAGGACCCAAAGCCAGCTCTGTGCTGACAGCAGAGTCTAATTTGGAATCGAACTCCTGATAGCATGAATTGAACCAAAGTCTGACACTGAACTGACTGTGAGGCACCCAGGTGCTCCAAGAGAGACTTTATTTTTCTATTGCCGCCTCGCCTGTATCCCACCATTGTATTCTGTTTAAAGATGTCAGGGATACTTTTAATTTATGTTTTAAGTATAACTTTCCCCCTAATACGTGTGCCTGATAGTAGGTTGAACATTGTTATAGCCAGAGAATTATAAATACCATCCTCCAGGGGTGCTCGAGTAGCTCAGTTGGTTGAACAACTGACTTCAGGTCAGGTCATGATGTCCTGATGTCATGATCTCATGATCAGTTTGTGAGTTTGAGCCCCTTATGGATGTCCCTGTGTATGTGGTCAGCTCCCTCCTGCTTCAGATCCTATTCAGATCCTCTGTTCTCTCCTCTTTCTCTGCCCCTTCTTACTTGTGCTCTCTCTCTCAAAAAATAAACATTTAAAAAAATAGTTAAAGAAAATACTATCCTACAAATACATAGTTGAGGATGAAAGTAGTTGAAGAGGATTTTAGCACCTGCTGTTTGGTGATTGGGTGGGGTGGGGTGCGGTGGAAGGGGAGGGAGCAGGTGTAGCAGTGGTAATATTGGGCTGTTTGAAACCCTGTGGCTTCTGAGAGTGGCCATGAATAGAGTACAGGTGCCTCACACGCGATCAGGGGGCTCAGGCTCATGGTGAGATCAGCTGGGTGGTCTTCGTCAGGGTAGTTAATGATCTCTACCTGCTTCTTCAAATGTGAAATGGTCACTATAATGTCTCAGCAAATGGTAATTCTTTCCCCATACCCTGCCCACTTCCCCTTATTGGATCTTCATGGTCTGAGTATCTAGGTGTGCCCTCATTGCTTCCTTAGCACACTATAATGGACCTGATAACCTACAGTTTATGTGTATGTTACCAGTTGTGTATGTGTGTGCATACGATTTTTGTGTGTTTATGGATTTTATTGAAGTATAAAATTTGTATGCTCAAAAATTATGAATGTATATTATTCTGGTATTTTATGCTGAGTACATTATGTTTTTTTGTTTTTTTAACTTATCAGTGAGATTTAAGTTTTTTATTGCTAAAATTGTTTTCAAGTCCATTTGTCTTACCAAGAAGAATATGCGAACTATAGTGTGTGTGTGTTTAAACCAGTGTGGTTTTTGATTCATTTTCTCCATAGGATTAGGTGTATATTCTTAAAAAAATTATTTCTGGGAGCACCTAGGTGGCTCAGTCCATTGAGCATTGAACTCTTGATTTCGACTCGGATTGTGATCTCGAGGTTTATGAGATCCAGCCCTACATCTGGCTCTGCACTAATAGCATAGGGCTTGCTTGGACTTTTCTCTCCCTTTTTCCCTGCCCTTTCCCTGCTTGCTCTCTCTCTCAAATAAATAAAAACTTAAAAAGTAGATTTCTGGACTAGCTGGACTGCGTGAGATTGGTTGAGTATGCTCATATTGTGGAATTCCCCTGTGTGTAATTTAAATTCATGTTTAAAATATTTGAAATAATTTAGCTGATTCGTCATAAACCACTGTAAGTAGCATACTAGCTCAAATTTTTGCTATGCATAGATGTTTTCATAGCTTATAACTCTTGAAAGGCAAATAAATATCTTACTAGATATTAGTAGGATTAAGTTATACCAATACCAACAGTTACCTTAATGAGTATATGTTCATATAGGTAATAACTATATTTAATCTGTGGACTCATGCAAGTACAAACATTTCCACTGACTTATAAGTATGGTAATAATAGATTGTATCGTTCTTAGAGACAATTTTGATATACTTTTATAACCTTTAAAAATGTTTGTCCTGGATGAATACCTTTTAGGCACTCTCTTTGATATCTCTTCTTCCAATGTTCTACACCCTGGAGAATCGCCCAAATTGGAAATCCTAAGCAGTCATCAATGATAAAATATCAGATTTGGATCTCAAACTCAGTATGAGCAAATATAATCCCATAGCAACCAATCATAGTTCTCAAATAACAAGTGACTTACTAAGAATGAGGATCGTCCACTCACCAGTCACTGTTGCTGCCCGTCTCACAGATCCTTTCTGGTCTCATAAACCATTCACAGGCGTTCACGGTGTCTCACAGAAGAGCTGTGCCCTTACCTGCCTGCAGCCGTTGGTCTGTGAGTCAAACAGCATTCATTTCAGAATACGTCTCAATATACACTGCAGATAAGGGCTGTTCCAGGCAGAGTTCTGCTTGTTTGAAGAACAGATGAAAATCAGGAACTTGACAGAAACCACAACCTAATGGGTCTCCTGTCACAGCTGAACTGGTCAGTCAGAATTTACTAGCTGCTGCCAGGAAATGGAAACAAGAGAGATGTTTGAGTCTCTGTGGGTGTCAGGCTCGCCTCTGTGCTGACTTCTTTTCTTTCAGTGATCCAAAAAAAGCCTGACTTCTTTTCCCTTATGAAATTTTCTACTTTTTTCAGAATCACCAAATCTTTTGGCAAATGAACAGGTAGGCAACAACCTAAACGGGTTTTCTTCTTAAATTTTGCCAAATCAACTTGTGATAGCACATGGTGGCAGGGGAGACACGGCTCTGTCTGAAGTACCCTGGTCAGAGGAACTTGTCGACAGCCACCCAGTGTAACTCACTGCTCACATGTAGATAGTGACTGGGGCGACCTGGAAATGCAGAATTAGCCTTTGAGTAAGTAAGCATTTTGACATCAGTGACCACATGTGTTAGATAAGAGGTACTGCCATTGTCACCTTTTCTCCACACTAATTTTTCCATATTTGAGCATTACTGACAGATCAGGTGTAGTACTTCAGATAAACTCATCATTTGTTAACGTTGTGCTTAGTGTGTGTTGTTTGGAAAGCGAGAGGCAGGACCCACTTCATATTTTTTAGTCCAAGTTGCATGGTATAATTTGTCATATCCTGAAGAGTATTCCACTATCTTTCCTATTGAATAATGAGAGTGCGCAGTTAGATTGAGAAGCACTTAGAGTTGGGGTGCACAGGCCTTATCAAAGTGTGACCCAGCACCAGATAAGAAAGAAAGAAAACCATGACCTGTAATGTCCTTTATAAGACGCGTGCATAACAGGTGTGTTCACTCAGGTTGTTCTAGATTTTGGGCTTATGATTTCACTTATAAAGTTTGGCTTGCTTAAAAACATGTGTATTAGCAGTTCCAATAAATGTTAGCACTTGTTTAGATGCTTCTGATAAACCAGGTGCTGTTCTAGATACTGTGTACGTCCTGTGTGGTGGGCAGTGTTCTAGACCCTGGAGAGATGGAGTTGTGACTCAGTCACACCCAGGTCTCTTCCCTTGTGCAGCACGGTTTCTTATTTTGTGCTTCACAAACTACTGGTCCTTAATACTCTCAGCAGACGCCTCAGGGGACCCACAGATGGTTTAGGGAGATGTCCACTATGGTCCGTGTGAGGGATCCACTCTTCTGTGCTGTTCAGGGCCCATGCAGTGCTTGCTGCCGCCTGGACTGCTAGGGTTAACAACACCTGTGTGCATGTGGGCGCTGGGCTCATTGGCCTCAGCTGCAACGCGATGTGGTTGGGTAAAAACATGGAGGTAGGGACTAGCAATCAGGTTATCAGGGCACTGCAGAGCCCTTCAGATGTAAACATGACACTGATGAAATGGATTTTTTGGCATTAACAATCTCCTACCTGCAGCTCTCAAGACTTCCCTGATTTATAGCTGGAAGCACTGTTTATTTTCCTGGTCTCAGAAGCACCCATTAATTGTCCCCTTGCTCTCTTATGCTTCTTGTAATTGCCATGGAGTGCTCTGCCTACCTGTTTCTGAGTGTGACTGGGAGGTAATGAACTTAAGTTCACTGGAGCTGTTTGTTTTCCTCCTGGTACCAGGTCTTGAAAGTCCAAGGCCATGGAGATAGCCCTATATACGTGGTCATGTGATGGCTGGTAGTCTAGACAAGTGAGGGAGATGGTATCTAAGACCCTGAGGGATGAAGCAATCATGAAGCAGAAGCTCCTGGCCCACCCATGGGGTCAGGTGCCATGGCTGGAGCTTGTCAGGGTTCAGTGTTGCCCCACCTGTGGATGAGCCAGTGCTGACAGCGTGCCCTGTTCTACACACTTGGTGTTTTAACTTGCTGCATTCTCGCACCTCTGTGAGCTGGGTGGGCTCCATTCCTATCCCTCCTCCACCATTCTTCCTTAACAGATGAAGAAACTGAGGCACAGCAATCCTACGTAAGGTTCCACAGTTCTTAGGGCTGGGATTTGGACTCTGGCAGAGCAGTTCTTGGAGCTGGTGCTCTTGACTGTACTTTTAGGTCTCCCCCAGTTTTGCACGTTCTCTAAATCAAAGACTTTTCAGATTAATGTAAGCCTAAACAAAACTTGACTGTGTGCTGTATTTGTCTTGTGGGAAGCCCGTGTGTGGCATTTGTCTATACTTGTATTGGCAGGTAGCAGGGCGAGATGGCATGGAGGGAACAGCTGGGGACTCAGAGGGAACATTCATTGCCAAAGATTGGATCAAACCGGAGATACACAGTCACACACTCACCTCAGGGACACTTTCTTTGTATTAGATCCATTTACAGCCAGTTCACATGGGAGCCATTTGAGGGGTCACCATGTCTGTTTTTACAGGTGAGAAAATAGAATCTCGGCAAACTTAAGTTGTCCAAGCCAGGAGGCGGCCGGGTGGACTTTGCAGCTGGTCTTCAGAGCCACAGTTGAGGCTTCCTTCCCCAGGCCTGTGGGTGTCTCTTAGAACCAGATGAGCACTGAACACAGATTCGTTAATTCATGAAGCATCTGAGATTCGGGTACCCTGGGACAGTCTGTGTTGGGAACACAGGAAAAGTATATTTTTTCATCAAAACTGTCGATTGTAATCACACAGCATTTTAGTGTGAGATGAGGAATGTGAAGAGAGCGATGGCAGGCAGATGGCAGACTCCAAATGCCGGGGCAGTCGTTAGAGGCAGAGCGCAAGGCTTGGAATTGGGGGAAGAGGAACATGGAAGCGTCCAAGAAGAACTTGGTGAATTACCTGTTCATCTTGTGTTCTTAAGACACCATGTCTCAAGACAGCTTGTCTGCCTTAGTAAACTTTTGGGCCATAGGACCCGACTGATGGCAGCAGAGCTGGGTCTTGGGATTCATCTTTGCCTGATTGGGAGAATGTTGGAGGAAATACCTGGAGCTGCTACCTCTTCTCCTCCCCGCTCTATCCCCCCGTCCCACACCCCAGGCCACTGGACTGTGCTCTTTGCCCTCTGCTTACCTATGGACTTTGAACAGTTCTGATTTTTTTTTTTAATGTTTACTTATTACTTTTGAGAGAAGGAGAGAGAGACCATTGCGACCGGGGGAGGGTCAGAGAGACAGAGGGAGACACAGAATTAGAAGCAGGCTCCAAGCTCTGCATTGTTAGCACAAAGCCTGATGCAGGGCTTGAACTCCCAAACCTGGAGCTCATGACTTGAGCTGAAGTGGGATGCATAACTTACTGAGCCACCCAAGAGCCCCAGTTGTGACTCTTTTTTTTTATTTTTAACATTTATTTATTTTTGAGAGACATAGAGACAGAGTGTGAGCAGGGGAAGGGCAGAGAGAGAGGGAGACACAGAATCCGAAGCAGGCTCAAGGCTCCGAGCTATCAGCACAGAGCCCGATGCGGGGCTCGAACTCACAGAGCGTGAGATCATGACCTGAGCAGAAGTCGGAAGCCCAACTGACTGAGCCACCCAGGCCCCCTTGTGACTCTTTTAAAGTCACTGTTATATATCTGACTGGCCATCAACATCACCTGGTGAGCTTTAAAAATGCAAATTCCAAGACCCTGCTTCAAATAAACCAAATCAGAAATTCTGTGTTTTTGGCTTAGGAATCTGTAGTTTCGAACCTATTTTGGTAATTCTGAAATGTGGCCAAGTGTGAGCATCCCTGCCTTCCTGTTTCGAAGCCTTTGATCATATAACAATTAGAGGAACTTGGATCTTCTGGGCAGATGCCCTACCTCCCAACCTGTTCTCTCTGTTCAGCTCGCTCCAGCCGCTGGGGCCCTTTATCAGTTGTTGCTCTGGCTTTGGACGCCCATGCACATGTCGGCCCTGAGAGCAGAGATTTTGATGATCAGAGTATCAGGAGGGTGGTATTAATGAGGTGGGCATTCATAGACATGGTGAGAGAGTAGGAGTAGAGCAGCCAATGATGAGGTGAAACCCAAGGAGGAAGGAAGGGTATCGAAAGGAGGCTTATGCAACAAAAACAATGTTATCTGACTTCTCCCGAGGCCTTTTATATTTTGTGTTTTTATTTTTATAGTTTATATCTCAGATCACTTCTCTCATCAGTTTTTTTCTCCACTGGGTGGAAAGGAAGGATGTATACCTGTTCTTACGCTGTCTGCCATTACTCCCTCTTCTTAGTAAGAAAGTCTTAGGAGCGGAGTCTTCCTTTCTCCGTGCACTTCATGGTGTCACCCAGGTTTTGAAAACTGGCCCCGCTGTCCCAGAATGTGGAGTTACGGGAAACGTGGCCATATTTGTGGATGACTCATCCTATTTCAACGTAGGATTGCAGATTGGCTGTGCCACCATTTTGTGTTTCCTTGAGGTGTATCCCAGGCATTTTGCGGATATGCTTAAATGTGAAGATTATCTTGTACATGATTTTCGCTCTTAGAATTGGACATAAGTGTCTTATTAAGGTTTGTAAAAATGTTTTATCCTGACAAACTATTGATTATATCTTTATTTTTAAAATTAGATATTTGTTATGCTAGTAATACATAATACTCAACACTTGATAACAGACTCTATAAAATTAATAATGATCATACTAATAATAATAAAGTAACAGGTAGAGGTCATGTTCCCTGCTTTCAGGGTTAATACTGTCAAGAAAAGAAACGAGAAAAAGATAAAAAAGTGTGTTCTTCTGTGCTCTTTGATTTATGCTGTATAATTCTGTGCTCTTGCACCCGCTTCCCAGTTGCTATTGTGGAACCCTAAGGTTTAAGTACTGGGTGATTTCATCCTGATTAGCCTTTTTCTCAGAACTCTTTACATACCCCCAAGATGGTGGCTACTCTCACCCCACATGCTCACAGACACACTCAGATTTCCTTTCTCCAACACTGTTTCCAGGCTGGACTCTGCCTTTTCAGTACTGAGAATGGTTATATATAAATATCCCTTGTGTATTCATACTACAAATAGAGAGGGTTTAACGTAATCCCCAAATACGTCTGTTATTGTTTCCAGTCAGTTTCCATCCAGCATGTTCTCAACTGCCCTTCAAAGCTGACTTTCTTCTCGGTTCTATAACTGTCCTGTTTTGTCTTTAAGTAAATACAAAAACAACTTTATTGTTAGTGCTTTATCCCAGATTTTCTTCATTTGCTTCATTGGATGGTAAGACACACTAGGGCACTTTGCTTTTTCTCAACTTGCTAACTTGGGGACTTACTCACATTAGTCTAGTATAGAATTTCCTTGTTCTTTTTTCATAGCTCTTTAGTATTCCGTAATTTATTTATTTAGTCCCTATCAATCAGCCCTTAGATAAGTATGAACATTTTCTTTTTCTTTTTTCTTAAATGTTTATTTATTTTTGAGAGAAAGAGAGACAGAGCATAAGTGGGGGAGGGGCAGAGAGAGAGGGAGACACAGAATCAGAAGCAGACTTGAGGCCCTGAGCTGTCAGCACAGAGCCCCACACAGGGCTTGAACTCACAAAACATGAAATCATGACCTGAGCCAAAGTTGGATGCTTAACTGACTGATCCACCCAGGTGCCCCAGTATGAACATTTTCAATGAATTTATTTTAACCATAGCAGCTATTTACTGGGTTACATCATTAAAAAAAATTAAGAAGTTGGGGTACCTGGGTGGCTCAGTCACTTGAGCGTCCGACTTCAGCTCTGGTCATGATCTCTCAGTTCACGAGTTCGAGCCCCACGTCGGGCTCTGTGCTGACAGCTCGGAGCTTGGCATCTACTTTGGATTCTGTCTCCCTCTCTGCCTCCCCTTGCTCGTGCTCTCTGTATCTCTCTCAAAAATAAATAAACATAAAGAGTTAAAAGTTTTTGCTGGCAAGTGATTTATAATTGTGTGTGCATGTTGGGGGTGTGTGAATACATGCAGGATTAGACTGGACATTGAGAAATCTACTGAGAATAGAATTACAGAGGATGTTAGTACAAGGCACTCTATGAACATTATATGAATTTAAAGAAATATTTATAGGAACTGGGTTTGGAAGTGGCTCTCTGCAAAGGAGATGGTCTTTGGTTGTTACTAAATGACTCTTTTATTTACACAAAGGGATGAATTTCAATCTGAGATTCAAAAAGACGGTGACAGCAAGGGTACTGTGGGCAAGTCGGCAAAGATGGAGTGGGCCACAATCTGGAGGGTCCTAACTTTCATGTTGAGGTCATAATTGATGCAATGGATTTTTTGTGTTTTGTAGTAAAATGATTGCTGATGTCCTTTAAAAAGTATAACCTGGCAGGGAAACTGAGTACAGCCATGCCTTTTTTGTGTTTCTCTATGTGAAGCATTAAATCCTGCCCATGTCAGTGCATTGGTTTAAGGTGGTGGAGTGGTAGGAATTATGGCATTGAAACGTAGTCAGTTTTATTTTAAAACAATGCTTTTTGTTAATTTTTTTTACCTCTTTAAATGAGTGAATTCAATGGCAGTTGTGTACTTCTGTTTGTCTGAGAATTATAATGGAGAAACAGACTTTTGGTACAATACGTCCACCTTCTGGTAGGATGACAGAAGTGACAGTTTATAACGTGCATTGATACTCACAATATTTCCATGTTTCGTAGCTACTGTATGAAACCTCGCTTTGGGGTGGCACTAATGTTGAGTCACGTGTTGAATACTTTGTCCCAAGCAGTCGAAACGCTCAAATAGATTTTCTGTGTTGCTGGTGTTTAACCATAAGAATCAGAAGGAATGAATTTCAGTTGATGTTATTAAGCAAAAGAATCAACACTGAGGATTTTAACTGTTAAAAAACCCAACAACTTCAGTGCCTGTGTTTCCTCTTTTCTGTATGTCTTGGAAAGATAATGAGGAAGTAGAAGAGGGCATTTTTCCCCATTTCCACTTCTCTACAATGCACCATTTCTGATAATCATCATACTTAAGACTTGCCTCAATGGTCACTTTTCCGGAAGTGTCCCTGATACCTTGGTGTTGTTAGTAGTCATCCCATGTGGCCTGTGTTTTTCAAACCCACCCAGCTAGCTCGGGCTGTGGCTGTACTTGCTGGTTTGTTTGGGTCGCCCATCGCCCATCACTGTAGTAGGTGCTTAGAAGAGCTTGTTGAGTGAATGTGCGTTACTAAAATATGGGGAGGCCGAGGCTATCCCCTACAGGATGCTCTGATTCTGTAGTTACAAATACGTTATCTGATGTAATTAATCTAAAACAAGGACTGTGAGTATTGTTAAATAATATCATTCCGGGGGCATTGTGTAAGCACTTGCTTTTGCACATTTTTGAACACCTTTTTGTAGGTTTCTGAGCCCCCAATCTGCATATTGATTCATCTTAGGTCAGGTAATTGAGAGGATTTATAAGACCTTGTATTTAGTGCTCTAACTGCTCAGCTCTTTAGTAAATTTAGAACAAGTTAGGAAAAAGAGCCTTGAGAAATCTTGAGAGCAGGATCGTTGAGCAGGAACGAGACTTAAGAATGCAGAGAATTACTTCATTTCTGTTAGATAAACTTTCCCAGAGCTCTGATAAACAGATGCCACTTGCTCATGCTGTGTGTGATGTGTGTGGGAGGCGCCCGCCCGAGCCGGTTTAGGGGAAGGCTTTGTGGGTAGTCTTCAGAGAATTCGAGGCTAACTGCAGTCAGAGGAAGTGTCGTGGGTAATCACGTGCAGTTTCCTTTTTCCAGTTTTCACCCAAAGAGTAGGCCACCCCTGAAAGTCCGCAGTATCCGTTTTCTCTGTCCAGCACGCTGATGTCAGCTAAGCACACTTGTTTGTCCTTCTTGATTGTGTGAGGACTGCGGGGTTGTCCCTGGCAGTTCAGTTTCCTCGGTAGCAGGACTGAGACATTCTTGGTGGGTTTAGGCAATCAATTCATGCTGTAGAGAGCTGCATATCTCTTTAGTTAATAATTTGAGCACAGCAGCGATTCTCCAGCTGTTCTGTATGGACCAGTTGACTTAATCATAACAAAGAGTCAGTGTGGCCTAGTTTCTGTGTTTTGCCCTTGCTGCTACCCTGGGTTCCTCAGGGATCACTCGGCGTGTTAAATGAGGACATGCGGTTAGGCTTGTGTGACTTAATCACGACCAGAAGGCTCGTTTGGAACCTATGTTCGGCCTGAACAGGGTGGAGCTTCTTCAGCCTCTTTCAGAAGTTCACAGACTTCCTGCAGGTGGCGTGTGTCTAATCCTGCTGGGGAAGTTAGCTGACACCTGGGCCCTCTTGTGGCTCTGCCTCCTGACCAGCCTGTTTGTTGAGTGTCTCCATGGAAGGCTCTGCAGAAGGGTGAATACAGCCTCCATTTCTAAAATGTGTTGAAATCCTTTCAATCATAAACTTTGTTCTTAATAGTTGATTGTGCTCGGAAAGATCCATGCTGGTTTTGCTGTGGAAGACAGGAAGAATTCAGACTAGAATTAGATAATGTGTTCCTTTGGGAAGGAAAAGCAAACAAAACTACCCCATTTGTGTAGGCTGCGTTCTTTCTTGTGGCATTATGCAAAACTGCTAGCAACAAATGCTAACCTAGAAACCATCATCCACACTCCCAGGAAGCATCCGTTAGAGGATTTTAGTTGAATAGCTGCTAATCCAGCGTCCAGGGGATCAGTTTGTGTTAGTAAACCGGATGGAAGAAGCTTCACGTGGGGCTTCTTGTCGACGTGATGGATGGATTCCTCGAGTTCTTTTTCCTTGTGCTAAGCTGCTTGTTGTACTAGTAACGAAACCATATTGTAGATACAAATTTTGTTATGTGTTACTAGTGCGGGCACCATATGTCATGGTCTGCCCACACTGTCCCTGTTTACTCCTGTTGTGCCAGCTCCATAAGTGACACTTTTCACTCTCAAAAGTATCCAGGTTTTGACAGTGGGTTATATGCTCGTTTTAATTACGTGTTTAATTACAAGAGAATGAAATGATCACATAAGCATAATTAGCTTCTCTTAACATTCTCTTAATGGTGAGTATTCTCTTTCATGTTTATTAGAGAAATTATTGGAGCTTTGAGAGACCTTGTCCACTTAAAGCCCAGCTGTATTTGCAGTATTGATGGAGTTTATTCCTGGTAATTACATCTGGTAGCATTAATAAATAGCAAGGCTTTTGTTAGTAGTAACCTCAAGGTATTTTGTTTCCGTATCGAGCCATGATTAAGACCTCAGCTTCCAGGGGTGCCTGGGTGCCTCAGTTGGTTGAGCAACCAACTTCGGCTCAGGTCATGATCTCATGGTTCATGGGTTTGAGCCCTGCATCGGGCCCTGTGCTGACAGCTCAGAGCTTGGAGCCTGTTTCGGATTCTGTGTCTTCTTCTCTCTCTACCCCTCGTGCACACTCTGTCTCTCTCTCTCTCTCTCTCTCTCTTTCAAAAATAAATAAACTTAAAAAATTTAAAAAAACAAAAAAGACCGCAGCTTCTGGAGTCGCATTGGCAGCGTCCGAACCCCAGAAACAGCATTTTTGAACTGTGTCACCTTGGGAATATTAGTGAATGCTAGGGCTTCTCGTGTTTGGGGGATGAAGCGTGTGGATTCAGGGCTAAGAACTGTGCTTGGTGCATAGGGAGTGCCCAATAAATGTTACATATTTTTATTTCATTAGAAAATAATTATTCAGTGGGACACCTGGGTGACTCATTTGCGCATCAGACTTGATTTTGGCTTCAGTTGTGATCTCAAAGTTTGTGAGATTAAACCCCACGTTAGGCCCTGTGCTATCTGAGGTTGGGATTCTCTTTCTCCCTCTGTCTCTGCCTCTCCCTTGCTTGCTGTCTCTCAAAATACATAAATAAAGTTAAAAAACAACAACAACAACAACAGTAAAATAACCATTCAGTGCTACAAGTACTAGAAAATAGTTTGCAAGGGACTGGGAAGGAGCACAAAACTCAAGGCCTCAAGCAGCAGTTCCATTGAAGTCCTGGCAGCTGGTTTATTTTCTTCCAGCGTGACACTGGTTGCAATTCAGGTCTGCCCTCGTCCCAAGTCTTTGCTTGTCTCTGAGACCGCACGGCTTCCCTCCAGGTCTGAGCTAAGCTGAGTGCATGGCCAAGTGGACAGAGACCTGGACTGGCCATATCTGAGGGTGGATGGGCAGAATTTGGTGCAGGGTTGTTTATGGGAGTGAGGGAAGGAGGGGTTCCTAGGATGACTCAGATTTTTAGTTCAGGTGCCTGGGTGGGTGGTGGTACTGTTAACCAAGTTTAAGGGTAAGGCCCTTTCCCGATGTGGGGAGAGAAAGTGATGCAGTCCCGGTAGTAGTGTGGACTCCCTGGCTTCTTACCTGTTATTGTCACTTCACTTCCCAGCCGTCTTCCCTTAGCATGCCTTAGTTTCCTCATCAGTAAAAATGGAGATAATAGCTACTTCTTGTTGTGGGAAATAAAAATTATGTGTAACGTTCTTGGGACAGTGACTGGGTAAGCATTATGTAAAACTTGATCATCATTATCTTTATTTTTAACCTGTTATTTTAGCGGTATCTATGGGGTATACTTAGCTATCTTTCAGATAGCATTTGCAGAGCACATATTAGACTTCTAAGTAGGCATCTATTTTCTTTTTAAATATTTATTTATTTTTGAGAGAGAGAGAGAGAGAGACACATGAGCAGAGGAGGAGTAGAGACAGAGGCAGACACAGAATCCAAAGCAGGCTTTAGGCTCTGAGCTGCCAGCAGAGCCGATCCAGGGCTTGAACTCATGAACCACGGGATCATGACCTGAACTGAAGTCGAATGCTCAGGACTGAGCCACCCAGGCGCCCTCAAAGTAGCCATCTAATGAAGCTTGCATATAGACTTCATAGGAATCACTCTTTTTATTGTTTTATCATTTTGAAGAGATACGAATAAAAAAAAATTGCCTTGTCATTTATAGCTAATACTGTACCCCTCCCAAATTTGTTTAGGCCTTATCGGTATCTAGAAACCTGAGTTTTTTGTATTGCTCGAAACCCTACACATATTCTCTCTGTCCACTGATGGTTCAGGAACCTGGATCAGGGTTTTCAGTGTAGGCAATACCACACAGGAGGCCAGTTTATCAAATTTGGAGTTGTTGTTACTATTGTTGTTGTTTGTCTCAGTATTTGGTGGAGTGTGATCTTAGGAAACTATCGCAGGCTATGAGACTGAGTCATATTCATTATAATAAATCCATTAGCTCTGGTTACACATGCTGTGTGTTTGTTTGTCTGCATGTGTCTGTAGGTGAACAAGTCCAGAGTGTTAGTGGAAAGTTTCGCTTATAACATTTAAACTCAGACGTGGAACAGGAAGCTCTGGGAAATCTGGTGACAGTTCTGGTCCCTTGCTCGTAAGTTAGGCTGATTCAATGAGTCACGGGCTCACTCTGAGAGATGCTGTTAGATACTGTCCAGACCGCAGCCACTGGGTATGCTCCAGTGTCACTCAGAAACAGATTGGCCGCTTGACTTCCGTCAAGAACGTGTGTCTGTGAAACTGTTCGAAATAAAGGAATTTCCAACTTAAGTCCGTATCTTGAGTTTTCAAGCGAGAAGAAACAAAGAGCATGTGGTTTCACATCTATGTTATACCATTGTTGTCATTTTAGATGATTTCTTATTGTGGTTTATAAGATAAACTTAAGAATATTCAAAATGTAAGTTGCCAGTTGAATACCCTGAGTTTCTTGACAAACTGAAAATTTTGACAGACAGGTCTTAGTTCTTCCACTTCAACTCTAATAGGATTTTTTGTACTTTTGAAACCATAGAAAAATTATGTTTAATTAAAAATCTTTCTGTAGGTCAGTTAGGAAAGAATAGTTAATTTTTGTATTTTTTCCCCATGAAATTTATGTGAATTTTACCATTTACTATTGTCCTTTTTACAACTGTAAGGCAACTTCTTACAGCTCTTAATTACTCTTTTCAGACATTTTCATTGTACATTTTTCTAGGCAGCTCCAGGACTGTTTTTTTTTTTTTTGGTGTATGTGCCTGTCCATAGCACTAAAGATGCTGAAGGAAGACTATAGGGAAGGGCGAAGCCCTTTTTATACATGCCATATATAGGACACAGGTGTTCTTCTGCTGTTTCATGAATTTTAACCACTAGATGGTGATAGAGGGCGAGGGGGGGGAGTTAAATAATTGCATCTATCAGATGTCTCTCATCTCCCCAACCACCTCCCCTCTGGTAACAACTGGTTCGTTGTCTATGGTTAGGAGTCTGTTTCTTGGCTTGGCTAGCTCTCTCTTTTCCTTTGGTCATTAGTTTTGTTTCTTGAATTCTGCATATGAGTGAGATCATAGGTATTTGTCTTTCTCTGACTCACTTATTTCACTTAGCATTATACTCTCGAGTAGCTTACCCTTATTGTTGCAAACTGTAAGATTTAATTGTTTTTATAGCTGATTAATATTCCATTGTGTATATATACCACATCTTCTTTACCTCTTCATCTCTTGATGGACTCTTGAGCTGTTCCCATAATTTGGCTGTTGTAAATAATACTGCAATAGACATAGGGGTACCTGTATCCCTTTGACTTAGTGTTTTTATATTTTTGGTATAAATACCCAGTAGTGCCATTCCTGGATCATAAAGTAGTTCTATTTTTAATTTTTAAAGGAAGCTCCATATTGATTCCCACAGCGGCTGCATCAGTGTGCCTTCCCACCGACAGTGCACGAGGGTTCCTTTCTTGCCATATCCTCACAAACACCTATTGTTTCTTGTGTTTTTGATTTTAGCCATTCTGACAGGTGTGAGGTCATACCTCTTTGTCCTTTTGATTTGCATTTCTCCGATGATGGGAGATGTTGAAAATCTTTTCAATTGAGCAATTATTTTAAATATCCTCTTGCAAAATTTTTTTAACGTGGTATGTCCCTAGTAAGTTTTTATTAATTTGTCAGCTGTTGTCTTAATGGTGTTTAGTCTGAAGGAAAACTAGTATTTATAAAATTGAAGTGATCCCCAAACTTTATTTTGTCTTGATTTCTGATTTTTTCCTGTAATATATGACTTTTCTTTATTTTTTTCCCAGTAGATCACATTTCCTTATGGTGATCATAAATTTCTTTCTGCTTAGGCTGTGCTGTCTTTGCTGCATGACTGTGTGTACATGAGCAGGTACAAATTTATCGTTTTCATAATGCCTATTTCTTTGATGGTTTTGCTGAAAAACAAAATTCTGGTATACTATCTGGAGATGAAGATTGAATAGTGTAAATAGTGAATATAACAGAGTTAATAATACACACACTAGAAGATTCCCTCTAAGATCAGTGTCTTGAATATGTTTTAGGAATTATAGAAAAATTTATATTCAAAAATTCTCTGAGTATGTTTCTCATCTGCATAAAAGAGGAATTAACTATTTTATTTATTGCAGCCTGAAAGGATCCTGAAATCGTGACTATGATCCTGAAATTTAATGTAAGAAATATTAACTACAAATTTTTTTCAGATTATCAATTAATTTTTAAAAACAGCCAAATAGGATTATTGTTTTCTTCAAAATTAATGTAGTATTTGTATTAATTTCTTACGCTAGCACAGTATTTTGTATGATTCCTGTTGGTATTTAGCTTACTAATATAGGTGATTCATTTTTGGCTGGCCTGTTAAGTAATTTTTATGAGAACAGCGTGGGCATTGAAGTAAAATAGAAACATGATAATTTTGATGTTTTTTGTAACATGACTTTTCAAAATACCAGAATAATGCTCTCTTGCAATTTGTTTTCCTAATCCAGTGTGTTCAGATGTCCCATCGATTTTACTAAGATCATTTTAGAGACTAAAACCACCATCACTTTAATGTGCCCACTAACTATATAGCAGTCTTATTTTAAAACATCAAAATGGGATTGAAAATATTTTAAAGTCCTCGTAGAATTGAGGTCAGAATTCGAGTAGAGCTCCGGGGTAGAGAAGTGTTTGTTAATTCCAGGATGCTAAATGGAACCGTTTGATGCTATTAAAGATGTAAGGTTTTAGTATTTTGGAGGGTTATGTGGTGACCCCAATTGCAATCAAGGGGGTAATATCATTTTGAGGTTTTCGACTGGGTGTTGTCATATAGTGGAGAGAAATAGGGAAGGGGGAGGACAAGTCACATTATCCTGAGAAAGTTTTCCTGTCCACAGTGTTGCTCCTTTTTATATAGTAACTCAACCTAGACGTTATGGGGAGAATGGAGGAATAAATTAGCCTTTCAAAGTGCCTTTTCACATCAGCTAATCTAAAACATAGTTTTCTTAACCTGGCTAGTGTAATACAATGGTGGGGAAGGCTATGCAAATGACCAAATGAGGGGTTATTAATTCATGTGCCAGAGTGCCCTGGAATTTATGGAATTGGAATCTGGATGGAGAGATGGACATTTCGGCAGAGCTCTTCAGATAATGTTTTAACCACTTTGCTACCAATCCCTTTGCCAAATCCGACTCACCTACTAGGAACTTAGCAGTCCCTGAATTCTGTTCGTGATGGGAGTCACTGTTTGCCAGAGCTATTCTTGTGCCCTTATTTCTGCTCGCTTTAGGTTTTAGAATTGTGCAGACGTTCTCCGAGAGAGTACCAAAGCACTGCACTTTGTCTCTGTGTGTGCTTTGACCATATTGCCCTCTTTGTGTCAGCAAATTGACAAACATGCCTTCAGTTCTCCTCTTTTAATGCTTGCTTTAATGCTTGCTCCTCATGCAGTACGAGCAACAAATCAGGCCCTTGGTGTGCTCAAGCAGCTGAAGGCTTTGAAAGCAATGAAGGTTCAAGGGTTTATCCTTAAGAAGAATATCCTCTAAGATTTAAAAGATTACCCTTGTCCTTTTTGACTTAATTTATTGAATTCTATTCTTCAACTTAAGTTGATATTTTTAATGATAACACTATTAAAGGTAGGATAGAGCTAAAAGGAAAGAATGATTTGCTATAAGTTTTTCTGACATAAAGACTATTAAATGGGTTTTGTTACAAGCCACATACACTTGATTATTAACCAAGCTTCCATATTTTTGTCTTTTACCTCCAGAGGGTTTAGCAGCTTAGCGATAAAATAATGGCAAACGTCGTGTTTTATCCAAGATTCACTTGTCTTAATAGCTAATTTTTCTTTCTGAAGTAGCCTAAGTTTAAAATTAGTCAATTGAATTCATTCTTGTAAATACATTGCTTAAGAAATATAGTTAAATCTCTTCCCTTCTACCCCACACTACGGAGTTTTTTTTCAGATGTGCATGGACATTGATCAGTACGTTGAAGGGTGCATTGTCCGAGGTCGTACATATTCATAGATGGAATGCAAGATGACCTAGTAATTAATTGTACTTAGTTATATCAGAAAAAAATGATCCCAAATCTAAAACCTTACAGCTACACAGAGTTATTATCTGTCTGCGTTCTATTATCTCCGAAGTAGCTTCCCAACAGCAGTACGACCTGGCATTCTCCACCTCTGTGGTCTGCTCCTGAGACCCTGAGCCTTGAACCTGCCACCCAACTGCACACCGCCTCGAGCTTAGCTCACATTTTGGCCTGCTTTAATGTTTTCCATAGTTCCAAATGATACCCAAGTTTCATACCATTTTCGTTCTTGTTTTATCCATACTTTGATAGACTGAAGCAAGGGTAATCAAAAGAAACATTTATTTACACTGTGTACACTTTGACTTCAGCGAACAAGAGTAGGCCTCTTGGCCGTTCACTCCTACACATCTGTGTAATCATAATATATGCGGACTTCTGATCTTCTGACGCTTTGCAGCGACCTGATGCTTTCACTCCTGGTTCTGATGTTGGATTTTTTGAATAGCCTTCTTGAGAATGACCTACACATGAAAAAGTAAATTATCGGATCTAGGCACACATTGCACGCAGACAGGAAAAGTGTCATTTCTTTGCAGTAGTACAGAATTTTGTGTGCAGATTCATCTAGAAGTCTGTCTAAGTGACTGAAGGTGAAGGGAATTCTGCACAAGTGATAGGGCAGAAAGCAGGTAAAGAACACGGCCACAACCACCCTTATGCTCTGGTTATGTTTCCGCTTGCGGCTTGACTGGCTTATGAATTGCTTGCTGGATTTATGGATGTACCTGGAGATGGCTATGTAACACCCGATTAGTATCACCAGCACAGCCACGAACAAGCAGCTGTTGACGTAAATGACTGCTTCGTGCCATTTGACTCCCAAGGGACTTTTAAGTTTCATGCAGTCGTGAACATTGTCCTTGGTTAGTTGGCCATTTGTGAGGACGATGTTTGGCAAGGACAGAACAGCCATGATCACCCAAACACAAATGGATAAAACCTTCGTAAAGGTTATGCTATACATTCGAGAGTCCCCAAAAGGCTTTACCACCTTTAGATAGCGGTCAATGCTTATCAGCCCAAGAAATACGATGGAAGTATACATGTTTGCATAAAATAAAACTGAAGTGTATCTACAGAGGATAAACTTGAAGTACCAAGGTCCAAACCCTGCATCATGCACTATTCGAAATGGAAATGTCAGCGTCATTATGAGGTCAGCAACCACTATGTTTTTGAGATAAAATATGAAGCTGGTTTTATTCCTAATGTGGAAGAAGATCCACACTGCTAGACCATTCAGCAAGATGCTTGCCACAAATATGATGAGGTAAAGCACAGGCAAGACGATAGTGTCAAATTCGTTGTTAACCGTGGTGTTCCTTCCCGGTCCATCGCTCATGTTACTTGGAGCGTGACTCCCTTGGCCATTCAGCTCCTTATCTGTAGGAGAAGACGGGAGACCGCACGTCAGAGCTTCACATGTGTGCCCCACAGACTACTAGTCTCCCCATAGACAGGCTACTGCTATTTTGGCCAAATTAAAAAATAGTTTTGATAGTTACTTTAGTGAGTTTTTAATGTTTTGAGTGGCCAGGCTATTGGTGACCTCTCCCTCAAGTATCCCCCCCCCCCCCCACACACACACACACATACACACCAAGGTCCCTTGGGTAAAATGTTGTATTTCTGGCTCTTTATGCCAGTCCTTTGAAAATGAAGAGTAATATACCATTGGCAGTTATTCTTATTTTTCATTTAGTGTTTGATATCATTACAGATAGAGTCAATCACCTTTGGTGTCAGAAATTTGGAATTTCCTCTAAGGAAATAAAATGGCCCACGCTTGATACTCTTTTAGGTTAGCCTTGGATACACACTTTGAAGTAACTTTTTTTAAATCTCTCTAAGTGTTAAGTTGTTGAATCATTGGTAATTGAGAAAGAGTAAAACTAGTGGGTGAGTTTTGAAATTTGTGCCCTTGGCCTTCTTACAGGATGTAAGAGCCTTTAGGGACTATTGTTCAGAATAGAAACAAAAAGAAATTGTTGTTTATATTTGTTTATTATCATGGAGAGCAACTTGTTAAACATAGTTCTAGGCTGATATCTATTTTTATTTACAAGGCTACGTTATACCTATTGCACTTAGATGAAAGTTTTAGACCTTGCACATTTTTGGAATTTTTAGTTCATGTTGTTAAAGGCCTGTACTGAGCCACCGTATTGCCTAATCAGTACCATGGCGTACGACAATCTCATTTCTGTGGCGGCCGTGACTCAGAATTCCTGCTGTGAGGGGAGTGAAATCCATAGGCAGCCTTAGCTCAGGGCTCTGAATCCACCACCATTTTCTTGCTGATGGACCCTTCACACAGTCTGCTTGAAACCAGTGACTCCCCACAGGAAGGTTACTAAGACAAGACTTTTCCTGGGACTGAAGAGTTTCCTCTGACAAATGACTTTGGGCGGAAGACTCATCGTTCTGGTCAAAACTTTCTTCCAACTGCACTGTAGTTTGAATCTTCCTACTCAAACTCCTTGCTCCCCTCTCCTGCACGGGGGTCAGAACTGCGTTTCAGTTTGTAATCCCTTGCAAGCATCTCCCCCAATAAATCTCTCAGCCATCCATTATGTCTTGTCATGTACCTTGTTCTCTTTTTAAACCTGGACTAACACAATTTTCAAATGAACTTTTCAGATGTAAGGTTACAAGGAAGGTCATTACTGAATTTTTACTTCTTATTAATATTGTTTACTATAATTACGATTATGTTTTGGGATGATTTTGCTTTAGAAGTAATAGCATTAATTTTGCCCTCATTTCCCTATATGACAGGCATTGTAGTATGTATTTTAGTTCCCTTCTTTGAAGAAATGTAACAGGGAAGATAGTTTTGATGATTATAATCCAAAAACAGGTTCTTAAATTGCTGCCTGCAATTTAAGTGCGGGCTCTTCTCGAGTAACCTTGTCCTGTTTCTAAGTCTTTCCCTTTTATTCCCTGCTACAAGTGTTTTTAAAAACTGGTTTTCCAGGCTGAAATAACCCTCACACAGGCTAGTAATTTATATCTGGGCTAGCCTGTTACAATGAGACCCACAGTATTATTAGGCTTTATAAGTTTAAAATGCCTGATTCAGCTGCCATCTATATTAACCACTGCCAGTTTCAAATATTGTCTCGAACAGTATCATTCAAGCCTATTTTGACTTAACAAAGGGTTGTAATCTTGGCTGCTTCTGCACCACAAGATCCCAAACAGCCTCCGTGTTATTAGAAGCTTTCTACGTTGTGCAATTTATCCTGGGTTAGTGCTTGAATTAATTTCTGCAATTAAACTATTAGCGATCACTTTCATCTAAGCTAGAATAGAACCCTGTGGGAAATAGAGAGAGGACAAGTAAATTTTAATCAAAGTAAGAGGTCCAGCCAAGGGACACAGAGTGAAAATGGTCAGCCCCGTCATCTCCTGGAACGATGGCTATGGTTTACAACAATCATGAATGTTTTTCAAAGGCATCGTAAGTGCAAACAGAATGGTTCATAATGTGTGGCCGTATGTGGCATGGGTATTTCAGCCCTTGGTGTTGACTCACTGAATGTATTGTGCATATACACTGTGGAATGGAAGGACCCCGTACTTCCCAGAGTTGGCTTGGGATTGTGTGTCTGCTCAGTATATCCTTATACTTTAAGGTTTTAAATGTATGGACTAGCAGTCTTACAAAATGCTGTTTCACTGATCAATTATGGTTATTATTAAAGACGGAGTCTTAAATCAGAATGTCAAAAATAGTACTTAACAAACGCTCTGTCTTATAAATGAGAAATACCAAGCGTGAGTGACCGTATTCCACAGGAGTTACTGTGGCTTTGCGAGTCTGGTGTTCAGCTTGTTGGTTCTGTCACCTCGTAGCATTTGCTTCCTTAATTTATGTATAACATTAACATTTTGGAATATAGGACTTTTTAATTCAGTAGGATAGGCCTAGGCTTGGCTATTTCTTCATTCAAAAATTCCACATTTATAATGCAGCTTAAGCAAATAATTTGTTAAACTTGTTATGAATTATTTTATGAAATAATTTGGTAGTAGAGAGAAAAAAAATCATGGTTCTTAAGGAGGAAGAACCATCCGTGAGTTGTTCTGGAAGGCTCAAGACTTGATACAGAGTTTTGTCTGATTGATGTTTGTAAAGAATTAGTCTGTGTTCTTTCTTGCCAACCACTCCCATTATTTCTTCTCTTCTGTATCATTGCCCCAGATTTTCCCGAAGCTGGTGGGTGTGCTCAGAAGCATCTCTGTGCACAGTGCTCCTGCTCGGGAACAGTGAACATTAAACCTGTGTGGCTCTCTTCACCCAGGCACTTTTATCATGTTGTTCTTCACTGTCAATAAAAAACTTGGCCAAGTTAGGGAACATTTTTAATGACAGGGAGCTCAGTGATTCAATTAAGAAAATTAGAAGGTGTTTTTACAGTGTAAAGGCTATTTTCTCACACACTCCTTGTTTACTAAGATGTTATTACCTGTATTATTTAGCTCAGAGCTTGATACAGAGTGATAATTGAGGGGGAGGATTGCTTTGTTATTTTCTCTCCTGCTCGCACTCCCCCAACTCCTTTTAAATTAGATTAACAAAGGCACTGACAGAACAACCCTAGTTCATAGTAAATTAACATTTTGTGCCAGCCTGTGTGAGAGTGGTATTGTAGTCCATGTGTTGACGGGTGGGGATGTGGCTTTTTTGGTGTGGGGGGGGGGGTTGTGTGTGTCAGAGAAATGCATGGGGTTTGTGGCCATATAGCACTCAGCACTTGTGGCTACTGTATTGGGCAGAGCAGATAAAGAGCATGTTTGTCATTGTAGAGAGTCCCACTTGAAGCACTGGTTTAGTTACGTCCTCACTTTGTAAAATGGAATAAGGGGTAGCCATTTTGCTGGGACTCTCAAGAGTTAAATTCTCTGCAGACATCATTTTGAGGAGAGTCTCTAGTGCTTAGCAGATGTTCGTTCACTGTGTAACTTAAGTCATTAATGACAATTTGTCTCATTAATAGCAGTCGCATTATGAATGATAGAGTGGTTGAGGAGTCTAGATCCTTTTGCTTTTGGTATTGCTACATTATTGCTCATTGGGGTGTGTCACTCTTTGGCACAAAATGTGAAAGTATCAACAATATGCGACTGCTCTACCGGCCTGGTAGGGATGAAACAGAGAAGTCATGCAAATTACAGGGTGTCACTACCATGGCACAGCTGCCCTTGCATCGTTGCCTTCCATGGTCATTATCTAAACAGGTGAGTAGGTACTTGTCTTTGACCTGCTGGGAAACCTTAGTGAACCTTAAGTTATTACATCTGGAAAGTAACAGGTACTTTATTTTGGGTGTAAAAATCTTACTCAAATCTTAACATCATCTTTCTTGTCCTTTTTGAGATGGTCTTTGATTCTGTCCTACCTGTTTGTTGTCTCAGTGAAAGGCCAGCCTAAATGTGGATTTGTACCATTAATAGGTTCAGTGGCCAATAAAAATCCCAAATTGTCACATATTATAAATAACCGTTATTGATGAAAGAAGATTTTCTGTGTAGTTTTTTCTATGACTTACCTGGTAATTTTGCAAGTGTCAAGTTGAGCCCCATTCTTTAGTGGTGATGGACTATAAGCAAAAATACGTGTCAGGAAACACTCGGGGATGATTGAGGGGAGGGTTCGGCATAGGTCATTCCTGGGTTGAGTCCTGGGGAAAAAGAGGAGGAAAAATTAGGAAGGTATTTGAACAGAGAAATTTGAGTTCTTCTTTAAAAATACATGTATATTCCTTTGCAGTTCACAGAACGCATACTCTTTGGGTATGAAGAGCTGTGCCAAATGAGAGTTGCCTGCTTTTGTGTTCTCTGTCAGCCTGCCATGGAGCACGGACCACTTCTGTGTATGCAGTCTCTCTGAATGCCACTGTGTGGCCCTAGGAAAGCTACTACTGTCTCTTTGACTCAGTGTCCTCATCTGTGAAATCAGAAAAATAATAATCATACTCCAGGATTGTAATAAGGACTTCTTGAGATAGTCCATAAGACATTTATCAGAACCTGGGTCTAGGAATGGACTCAGAATATGTTAGCTCTTGTATTCCTCTCCCTGATTCTACCGAACTGCCCCCCCAACCTGAGCATATAATAAGTGAATCTATGATGAGAAACGTATATGTAGTTGCAGATTATTAAAAAATTTTTTAAAGACCTAGTACTGATCTTTGTAAGAGTGTTTTAGAAGCTCACATATTTTCTTTCATTTTTTTTTTTAATGTTTATTTAGTTAGAGAGCATGTGTGGGGAGGGGCAGAGAGAGGGAGAGAGAGAATCCCAAGCAGGCTCCTCACTGTCCACAGAGAGCCCTACAGGGGGCTCAAACTCATGAACCATGAGATCATGACTTGACTTGAATTCAAGAGTCAGGTGCTTAACTGACTGAGCCACTAAGGTGCCCCTAAGCTCACATGCTTTCAAGTATCCTATTATAATCTCTGGAATTCTAATTCTGGGTTTACATTAACCAGCTGTGAGACCTCTATTAAGTCATCTGACCTGTCTTGAATTGCCCTGAAGGCTGTAGAAAATCCTTATTGGGACTCTAATTTGTGTGAGCTTCTATCTTTTCCTCAAACATAGAATTCCATTAAGAAATTTATATCATTTGAATGTTTGTCTCATAAGTCCTGTATTTCTCTGTGACAACTGCATTCCATTCAATCTCAAAGTTTTGATTAAGAGTGAATAATTAAATTGGGTTTGAGTGACGGGTGTGCGATTATGACTACCTTAAGTTTATAGACCTTCAGATTGCGCACATTTTTATAAAGATTAACTGAGATCCTATGTGCATGAAATGTTAAATGCTATAAAACATTTCCCCCAGTTCTCCTTCAAGTGTCCCTGTCTGTTGTATGTTCTCTGGCTTCTCTGAAGTATTGATAAAAGCAGAAATCCTGGGAGCGGATTTTGAAAAGTGTGCTGGTGAAGTGAAATGTAATGTTATGAATGCTTTGGGAAGTCACACAGTTGCTCATGAAACCACAGGAGACTTTCAGGTCTCTTTGCGGTTGTTGCTGATAGACTGCGCGGCTGCAGAGACCCCAAGTAACTTCATCCCCTTCAGAGTACAAAGCAGATTTCTGGCTGGTGTAAGCAGTGACAGTTGCTGAGTCAGCAGGGAGAGTGCACTTTGCAGGCAAAAGTATATGGAAGAATTTGGCAGCAAATGTTTCTTTATCTTCTACTTTGCCCTTTTCTGTTCCCTAGTATCACCTGAAGTTCAGGTGCTAGATTTGGTAGTAGGTTGGAAAAGTTGTTTCCCATGTTGTTGGTGATCCCTCTCTCCACCGGAACCCTCTCGTTGAGAATTTAGGCACCCCATCCATACCTCGTGTCTAATCACTGCAGTTTATAGTATGTATTGGGCATTGAAAAGGTTTTTTTTGTTTTTGTTTTTGTTTTTGTTTTTTGTTTTTTGTTAATAGAGCATACACAATGATTAGGGCTCTTAAGAGTCCTAATTTGGTGTCATTATTACAGAATTTTTTAAGTAAGGCAAGGAGGTGAACCTCCACTTGGTTTTTAATTATTAAAAATCAGTCGAAAGAGTGATTGAAATAGTAGCCTTTTTTCACCCCCGTCTGAATCAAGCTTCTGATGGAAACAATTCATGGAGTTTATGTGACAGACACATCTTCATTTTTACATTTCTCTGTTCCCAAGTTACATGGTTTTCTTCCTGGTGGCTTCAAATATACTTTACTCAATAACAAGAATTCCAATATGGCTTACCCATACTAGAAGAGGAACAATATTTAGAATGGGGTGAGCCACACACAACAGCAGGAGAGACAGCAGAAAGCCATTAAGGAAGACCCAGAACAGAGATTTGGGTAAAGTAACTATGTATCACATTTCCGATAAAGGATTTGTATTCAGAATATGCAAAGAACTTGTAAATTTCTAATAAGGAAACCAATGAGGAAATAAATGATGTAAAGATTTGTGTAGACATTTGCACCAAGAGCACACAAAAAGGTGTTCAACGTCATTAGTCCTTGGGGATGTTTAAATAAAAACCCACAATGAGACGTTATTTCCTACTGTTAGAGTCGATGTCAATAAAAATGAGAAAATGAAGTGTTGCTAAGGATGTGGAAAAACAGAAACACTTCTGCATTGCTGGTAGGAATTTAAAATCACGTGGCCACTTTGGAAACAGTCTGGTAGTTTCTTATAAACTTAAAACTAAATTGGTCATTCAGCCCAGCAATTCCACCTGTACATATCTACCCAAGAGAAATGAGAACAGGCCTAGGGAGACTCGTCTGGAAATGTTTTGGTAGCATTATTCCTAATAGTCTAAAGTCAAATCAACCTAAATATCCATTGATGAATGACGGAGAAACAAAATGTGATACACTCCGGCAGTGCAATATTGCTTTACAACAAAAAGGAATGAAATGCGGCTATAATATCGACAAACCTCAAAAACCGTTTGCTAGGAAAAGAGGCCAGATGTGAAAGACTACAGAGCATTCAGATGAAATGTCCAGAAAAAAACTGTCGACGTGGGAAGATTAGCGTTTGCCCCAACTCTGGGGGTGGGAGTTGAGAATAACCGTGAGGATATGAGGGGTCTTTTTGGGTGGGGGAGATTAGTGATAAAAACTCAACTGTGGTGATGGTTTGCAAAACTCTAAATTTACTAAAAAGTATTGAATCGTATGCTCAAAATGGATACAAGTTATTGCATATAAATTAGGTCTCAAGTTAAAAAGGACAAAAGAACACACAGCAAGGAAAAGGCAGATCAATAGGCTGGCAACTCACTAGCGGTACAGCTGAGTTTTCAAGACCAGGAGAAACATAACAAGTACATTTCCTATCTTCTGTTGAAGCAGTTGGTGAAATGCAAAGTACATTTAACAAGAGTTACACCTCTTGGAGCATGTGGAGGGGGCTGCTTAGCAATGTATATGATTCATTTATGAATTTACTCATTTGGAGTTGGGTCCTAGGGGCCTCTGGATAGCTCAGTCAGTTAGGCATCCAACTCTTGGTTTCAGCTCAGGTCCTGATCTCCCGGTTTGTGGGTTTGAGCCCCACATCAGATCAGACTCTGTGCTGCCAATGTGGAGCCTGCTTGGGCTCCCTCCCTCTCCCTCTCCCTCTCCCTCTCTCTCTCTCTCCCTCTCTCTCTCCCTCTCTCTCTCTCTCTCTCTCTCTCTCTCTCTCTCTCAAAATGAATAAATAAACTTAAAAATTAGTATAAAAATTAAATCTTTGGAATTGGGTCCAGAGACCTTGGATATGGGTGATGATTTAGACTTCTGGGGAATTTATGTGTCCGTTCTCTTAATTCCTGTTGAAATTATATAGAAGAGTTGGGTTTTAGTTAGTTTCCAATAAGATATTTGGGTTTTCTGGAATCTCATTTGTTTTCCAGGTTTGGGAATTGAGAAACTCTAGTCTCCTCTCTCCTTCCCCATCTCCTTTATCACCATCTCTAAATAAAGCTCTTTCCTAAATTTAGGCCATGGCTCCTCATTGTTTTATTTCCTTTTCTTCAGGAGTGTTCATGTCTACTGGGATGCTCAGCTGTCACCCCTCTTCCCTTATCCCTCTCTCCCTTTCCCGAAACGTCAATCCTTCGAGTACAGCGGAACGTACTATGTGTGGATGTTCTCATAGTTGGCATCTCTGAATGTTTACTATTTTCCCTTTCCTCAGTGGAAACCACCTTTCCTTTTATCCCTTTTTCTGAATATTTGCCTCATCTCTTGGTCAAAGTAGTGCTCTACAGGATAGTTCTTTTCCTCACCACGTACCCAGTCAATCTTTTACCTGGTCTTCCCGTTTGTCTTCTTACATCTTTCCTTCGCTGTGAAGGAAAGCTGTTAACCACCCTGATCCTCCCAAAGGCCTCTTCCAGAACAAGGCCCTCACAGAGTCATGTGTGGGCCACTGTAGTGACCTTCTCTCTGCTTTACTTTCAGATTTCTCCTGCTGCTTCTTGCCTAGTTCTTCTTTCTAAATAACCCAGGCATCCGTGATTTTCTTTTGCTCACTAAACTTGAGTTATTACATGCAGGGAAATTCTTGCATTAGAGTTCCTAATCAGATAGATGGTATTAATTTTGTACTTTCCAAGATCATAGAGGGTGGAAGTTAAAGGAAGCTGCGTTTTGATAAAGAGTGGCCAGTAACCTTTGGGGATAAATTTCCCATAACGAATCTTTTGCATCATGGGTACAATTATGTTATCTACGCTATAGCATTATAAGGTTAAATTAGAATATACATTTATAAAGAACTGCTTTATAAATGTTTTTGTTTGTGTTAAATGTTAGCTTTTGTTTGTATTATTTCTATTAGTCCTTCTCTAAATGCAATTCAAAGATCATTTTCATTTGATTGGAAACTGTCAACCTTAACCAAACCCGGGGCGCCGGGTGGCTCAGTAGGTTAAGCATCTGAATCTTGATATCTGCTCAGGTCATGATCTTGCAGCTCTTGAGTTTGAACCCCTCATTGGGGTCTGTGTTGACATTGCATGGAGCCTCTTTGTGATTCTCTCTCTCCTTCTCTCTGCACCGCCACCCCCTCCCCCCACTCGTATGTGTGCACTCTCTCTCTCTCAAAAATAAGGTTAAAGAAATAAAAAGGCAAATACCCCTTGCCCTAGCCAAGTCCGGTGGCGGTGCAGTGGAGTGTGATGTTTCAACTTTTGTCACCTTCCAGCTTTCTGACCCTCCATTTCCTCATGATAAAATGAATATGAGGGTATGCCCACGATGGGGTGGCTGCCAGGGTAAAATGACAATATTTATGAGGCTTCTGGCACCATTGCACAGGGGCGGAGCCATCTCGCTGGTTCCTGTTGTGTAGCATAGGGACATGATAGAATATATCTGGTGATTGATAGGTTGGACTCATGGTGAATCAAGTTCTTGGCACCTCATTGATGTTGATGCTGATACTGTTATGTGGTTTGCGGTGAACAGCCCTTTGACTGATCTTTTTGCTCAGAAAGCTTGTCCTCCAAGCTGTGTCTGAGCCTCATCTGACCGCCATGTCAGATGTAAACCGCGGGGCCCCTGTGTGGTTGGCTGCAGAGTGGCTGTGCGTCCTTGGCGTGTCCCGGCGCCTGCAGGCTGTTGCAATGAGAGTTGCTTCAGCGGTAGTAATGGCTTGCTTCCAGGACCTTGTTCATGGGCGGGAATCCTGTTGTGCCACCTACTGCTCCCCTCGCTGAGAGCTGATGAAATCACTCAAGAATGTGATGTCTGTGGTAGGCCCAAGCTTCGCAGCCATTCCTGAGGTTAGATGGTATCGATGCTTAGAGGCCTCTTTTTTTTTTTCTGACTTTTTTTTTTTTTTTTTTTAAAGCCATCCATTGATAATCCTCCTTTGACTGGGGAGGTGGTAGAATGAGGTTGAATGAAGTAAATAAAGGTGGTGGAAAAGGACTAATGTGCTCTCAGTGTCTCCTTTATTTTCGACCTTGGACTAGTTGCTTGATGTCTCATACAATCCTGAGAGCAGTCTCAGGACCTAGCTGCCTTAGTCCCTTTTCTTCTCCCAGGTGGGAAGATCTGAGGTTCAGACGTCTTAATTACGCTGCCCTGACTCACCTGGGGAGTAATGGGTAGAGTCAGGATTTGTCCCAGATCTGATGGAAGCTGAAGCTGCAGTTCTATTACACTGCCCTGGAACAAAGACGAAGAACAATTCTGGAGCTTCATTTTGGAGGACCGGAAGTAGAAGTGGGGTACAGGGCTGAGGTGCCATTTCTTTTCTCCTGTCCAGCTGGTGAAGGAACGGCTAATCATTTTAACTGGAGATTTAGTTTTGCTTGGCCTGAACAATGTTGAAAACATCAGGAAATTTCATATAAGAACTCACATTTGGATCCTGTCTTAAAGAAGGAGACACACAAACACTGAGCACGAACAACCCAGCAGTAGTAGCTGCCTCTTCCAGACGGGTAGTGTGCTCACCAGTTCACCAGCTCGCAGCATTTTCTGTTGACATGCCTGGGTGTCCTCACTTGGGAGTGTTACCTGTCTGATCCTACAGGTATTGGATTTTATAATCTGTAATTTGTTTATCGTTTAATCTTATAGGACTACATTTGACCCATATGGATCAAGAGATGTTTTGTTTAGGTTTATAAATGTATTTCTCTTCTTCTCTGCTCCTTCCCTCAGACTCCTGATTTTTCTGCTTTCAGTACCATTGCGTAGTATTTTTTCCAAATGACTTTCCTGGTACCTCTTAGGGATTCAGAAAAATAGTGGCAGGAGATGGTATTTAGTTCACCATTAATAATTATTAATTATCATAATTGAGCCTTTGTATGTATTCAGCACTGTGCTGGGGTCTTTAAGCAGAAACCCTACTGGTTATTGTTAAACTGTTTTTCTTGGAGGGAGAACTGAGATTCTAGGTCCCAAGGAAGGAAAGGTTATAAACGGTTGAGTAGAGGCTTGAACCCACCCAGGCATGTTGGATGTCTAGCTCTCCCGTTTCCCTGCAAGGGTAATAGGCGGAAGAGGGGAGGAATCAGCACCCAGGACCGCTGAACCACTACCTCCGAGACATCACCTTATCCTTAGAAATTCACTGTGTTAGACCTCAGCCTGGGTGGTGAGCCCGTTGTACCCAGCGTGGGGGAACCCCTGCCTCAGCAGGAAGAGCCCGCAGGTGTGCCTGCTAGGACTCAGTAATGCCTCCATTCTCTCTGGCTGCACAGGGTCTCATTATTGCCCTTCTGATCAAGATCTGAGAAATGAATGCCGGTTACGTGCTTGCTCCCTGGATCCAATTAGTCATCACTTTTTGGAGTGACTATTTGGTGGCAAAGAATCTTACTCTCTCTCTTGTCTTCCACGTTCCAGTTTGATTTTTAGAGGCTTATATCCAAAACTCTTAGAATTTCAAATCTGAGGGTTTTTTTTTTTTTTTTTTTTTTTTTTTTTAGCAGGGGTGGTGGGGTGGTGGTGGTCATTTTCTTACAGAAAAGCCATAGTCAGTTAGTATCTCATGGTAATATGTTGCAGTATCTTTAAACTTCAGTGGTAAAGATGTAACATTCACAAAAAACATGGATTGCTAAGTTTCTGGTGAAAGATACAGTCTGTTTCATCTTTTGGAGTCACCTGTAACCCACAAATTCTAATTTAAACAGAAGGAGGGACGGAGCATTTTCCAATGCTGGTAACAACAACTTTGCTGGAGGCCTTGGGAAAGAAACAGGTTACCTCACTGGATACGATTTACTTTTTTTTTTTTTTTTGTAATGAAATCAGGTCACTGCAGTCATAGGTGACTTTGTTAATGCATGCTGGATTCCCATCCCAAAGGCGTTGGAGTGCAAGCACAGTCCAGGTTGTTCAGGTGCTACTCTCAAGTTCTCTTTTCAATCTTGCACCTCACATTGATAGCCTACGATTATGTGTCTTTTGTTTCACATTGAGATTTAGCAGCTTAGTGTTCAGGTGACCTCTGAAGACTCGTTTTGTAAATACTTCTTTGGGAGTGGTGTAAAGTGGATTGTAAGCTCCATGAAGGCAGGGCATGTGTCTAATGCTTCTTTATTACCTTGCGCCCAAACCTGGTTATGCCCTTTTAACAGGAGAGGAACCTCATTAGGGAGATTCCAGAACGTGCCCAACATCACACACACTGAGAGGCACAGCCAGGAAAGGAGCTTTGGTTTTTGTGACCCCAGAGTCTCTCTGCTATGCTCCTTGGCTTGATTAGTGGAACCTCAGAAGTAGCCCAGCCAGTGTCTTACACCTCGGTTCATAGGCAGGTATTAAGTTTTTGCCTCAGTATTTAAGTCTGTGACCCGGGAAAGAACATTTTAGCTCTCCAACTTGCACATCTCTGAAATGAGGAAAATGATCAATGCCTGCTCTGGTTCCCAAAGGTGCCGTGAGAAGTTGTGAGTCAATATATACAAAACCAGTTTTATATTTTAAGTACTACGGTAATGTAAAGGTGTGACTCACGGCAAATAGTATGGTTTTTTTTTTCCTGTTCAATAATAAAATTTTTATTAATTATATAGTTAAATTTTATAGTTTACAGAATCAAAATGTATACTTTTATTTTCTGTTTAGGCAAAGTCTGATTTATATGTAGCTGAATTCTGGATTGTCGATACAGAGGAGGCTGCTCAGAGAGGTGACGGGCTCTAGTTTCAATAACCACAGTAATGGTTTTAAATGTATATGTGGAACCAAATATATTTCACATAACTTCTGGTTCCTTAAGACAATATATCAGAATTTAAGGTCTCAGGTAGAGCGTTTAGTTGTTAGATTGCCATCTTGTAGAAAGGATGATTGGTTTGCACAAGCTCAGGGAGTTGCTGTTCCTTAGTTTCCAAGGGTCATTTCATGGTGTAGGCATTATACTTGAGGGTTAATGTGCTTTTTCATGGCATGACGGTGGGGGTCATCTTCAACATGCCAGTCAGGTCATCATTACGGTTTTCTAGCTGTGGGTAAGGGGTAGGTATTCTCAGTAGAACACCTATCTGTAGAATGGTGTCACATTAGCTACCCTAAGTTTTCAGATCACAGTTTAGTCAAACTATAATAATGTTTAATAGAATAAGACTGATTCCTAAGAGACAAGTCCTTCTTCAGTTTCATCCCTCACCATTATTTATAATTTAAAGAATTCTAAAGAGGTCTTTCATACTAGTGGATATTTCACATTTTCATCAGCATCAGTCCCTCACTGCTTCTTATTTCGTCTTATAAAAACAAGGAATAAATTCCCTATCCCATACATAGGTAATAAAAGGTTCTGGCATCACATAGAATTAATTTCATGTATGTGTCTGTGAACACATACAAATATTATATACATACACACACATACGTATGTAATATTTTCTTTAAAGCGATTCTTACAGTCAACATCACTGGCATTAATGACATGATTTTTAAAACAGTGCTTCTCAAACTAGTCGGGATATTTGAATCAAAATAATTCTGGGTTAATGTTTAAAGATAATAAGTTGCTCAACTAGGAGAAATAAGTAACTTATCTGCTCATAGTATAATATTTCTCATATGTGTTTTCTCTTTTTACCCCTTCCTGTCATATTTCCTTGATTAATGTCCTCTACCATTACAACGCTCTCTAGCTTCCTGTCTTGTACAGAACACAACTTAAGCCCCTCTGTAGGTACCCTCGTGACCTGATCTTGTCTACCTGTCCATTTCACAGCCTGCACGTGCCCGCACCAGACTTTCCCTGTCTGCCCTGCCCTTTCGTTCTGGAAATCCCGTTTCTCCCTTGCCCAGTTGTGTAAGGGGAAGCTCCTTACAGAGCTTTCAAGTCTAACTCATCTGCCAATTCTTCTCAAAGCCTTCCATGGTTCTCCCTCTACTGGGCTGGTGCTCCTCAGTCCCTGTTATCTGCCTGGTTGTCCAGACCTCCAGCTATTGCATTTTCCTTGTTTGCCTGAGTGCCTGAGAGTCTCTGAATCCTTCTATCTCCAGAGTGCAGCAAAGTGCCTGAAGATCAGTGTCGGGCTTAAAAAACATTGGCCTTAATGTTAGGCTCTCTTGGAACATGGCTGCCCCCTGTGACCTAAACTGATCTTAGCAGAGATCTGGTATTTTTTTTTTCTTAATGATTATCTTATTTTGCCATCTGAAGTAAAAGAGTACAACACAAGAAGGGCTGAGAGAATTGGAACTGGCAGCTGATCTCAGATAAGACATGGACCAAGGCCAGGAGGAAGGCTCATCGTATGCTGGTCCTCTGATGTTTCTGAACAGCTCCTCTGAAGTAAGGGGACTAAAGCGGAGGGTTGCCAATGCAAATAAAGCCCCATAGGTAATGGCAATATGGAAAGCGAGCCAGGTATCAGAAGATACATCAGCAGTAGTAGTATGCTAATAAAATGCAGCTAACAGCAGAAGCGTCAGGGGAGATATTTCGCAGGGCTGAGGACTACATGGCCTGGGGGATGTTGCCCTAGTCTCAGGATCTGGATTGTTGCCACACAGGTGTGTGGGTCAGCTGCTATCCGATTATCTGATTTATAAAGATAATGGGTTTCATATAAAATGGCATGAATTTTAAGTTACAGATTAATTTTGTTAACACATTGGTAGACCAAATAAAACTTGTCTGGGTTACAATTTGTGACATTGGCTGCATCCAGCCTTTCCTTAGGGTTTCTGTTAATTCCCCTGGGCCCTAGAGCCTTGTTACCTGAAGCTTGCTCGAAAGCTCTCCCTGGGTTTTACCAATTTCATAATTTCCTTTTTAAGTGAAGTGGATGAGTTTGTAAGACACGCTTTGAGACAATGTATAGGATTTCAGAATTGAATGCCATTGTGCTTAATTTGGGATGACTTCTTCAAAAGCGTCAAAGCTATTTACTGCTAATGATGGTATATTAGGCTGAACCACAGGGAAATGATGGTTTGTCCATGTGAAAATGGCATTTTCATGTGCATACCTACCACTCGAGAAATTTTGGTAGGATATATTGTTGGACTATGATATTAGAAAGAATGTTTTAGGGGAAACGGAATATTGGTGTCGAATAAATATAATGGAAATACCTTTAACTGATGATCCCAATATGTGGATGCATTAATGTAGTAGTTGCCTTTTTGATGGCATCCACTGTTTTTTATTGTTCTGTTTTGCTACCTGTGATATAGGTACTACATTAGTTTTTATTCAGATCATTACAATTGCTTGGTGGGAAACTACCACAAAATAATTGTGATTATTTAAGTATTATATATGTTGCTGTGAGTCAGTAGCCACATTGTACCCATGTTATGAAGGATTGTCTTCTTTGTAAATGCATCCATCCGGTAAACAATTAGTTTTGCAGTTTTTCTAATTTTCTCTTTCAGTCAATTTATCTACTTTGTTTTGAGAAGCACGTTGATTTGTTGTTTTGAGTTTTGTCTATAAGCTTTGAGTCTGGTTGGTAGGAAGAGGAGGAGGTTTGGGCAGGAAGGCCATCCATCCCAAAAGGAGTGTGGCCGACCCTATGGTGCCTGCAGTCTAGAGGCAGCTCCTGGCCGTGCGTCATTTACTTGCATCTCTTCTGTCAGCTTTCTGCCTGAAGCCACGTAGCTGAGTGCTAATAGCCCAAGTATTTTCTGTTACCACTTTCCTTCACTAGATCATAAGCATCTTTAGTGCGGGAACCCTAGATTATTTTATTTCAGCTGCCCTCTATTTTACTGGCTTCTGCTTTGGAAGCAACCAGAATCTTGGTTTATTTAGTACCCTCCATGGACTTGAAAAGCAGAGTTTTGCTCTACTCTCTGCCCTCTGGAGAGTTACGAGCTGAAGGCCAATAGTATCTCTGACGTGAGAGCTTGTTCAGTCTATTGGCTAACCCTCCTCTGGGAGTGGAAAAGTCTGTGTTTCTATCTTACTAGGCACACCAACACCAGTAATAAGAGTAAGGGTTTGGCAAATACTAGCGAATCCTACTGTGCATTCAGGACAGTTCTGAATTATTTAGATACATTTTGATTTATTAAAAACACATCGGATTCAAGTTGCAGATCTGCCATTTACTTGGGCAGGTCGCTTAACCTCCTTGATTCAATTTTCTGTCCTGTAAAACATTCGTCATTGGAATGATTTGAGGATTGAATGAGGGATTACCACAATATTACCTCATTTGATCCTTAGACATCTGTTTATTGGAGCTTGGCACATAGAAAGAACTCATTCTTTTGATGCTACCTGAGTGTAAGAATAGTACTCCCCCACTCCCAGGCCATTTTTTCAAATAAATTGAGGCTTAGCGAGGTTCCTTCAGTAGACCGGTGAGTACAAGAGCCCAGGTTAACGCACCTAGTGAGCGATGGAGTCTGGATTTGAACACAAGTCACTCTGAGTGTTGTACTCTTAAGTATTCTGTTGTTGCTGCCTCCCCACGAATTAGGAGTTCGTGTGCTGGTTATAATATGTCTCCTTGGGGAAAACTAGGAAGTAAAGTAGTTCCGTCTTGACTGTAGTCTATCACATACCCAAGATAGCCGTTTATCTCCTGCAGTCCAGTAGTACAGTAAAGAAATCACAAATCTATATAATTTTGCTTATAAAGTATGCAAAAAAAGGGGGGGGAGAGAGAGATCACTAACAGCAAATACTGCATTTCCCCAGAACTTACAAAGTAGTGACTGAGAGCACGGTTGACTGCAGACAGACATGGTTCAGGGTCAGAGCTCTGCTACTTGTGTATCTTTTAAACTTGAGTTTGCTCAGCTGTTAAATGGAGGTAATAGCAGTATTTACAGGTTTGTCAATTTTGTTTTTCAATATAGGTTAAAATATGCAGTGCTCGTAGGTATATATTAAACTATCAATGCTTTTATGATTGTTGTTTTAATATTAAGGTTAGAAGCGCAGTTAGTGTCATGAGTTTTATCAAACACATTATAAAAACCCACTTAGGAGTTAACTTCTCTTTCTAAAATAATAGAAATTATTATTAGAAATGGCCTTATAAGAAAAATTAAGGAGTCACTGATATGAATGGCTTAATCTGATGTCTTATACCACATGAAGCTTAATCAGTATTCTTCTTCAAATGCCTTTTAGTGTAAATGTTTTCATCTTTAGCTAATATGAATGTTAATAAAAGATAAAAATATGCTAATTAGATTCAAGGTAGAGAACAAGCTTTCTATTTTTGCCCATTTTTGCCACATAGGGAGAGAGAGTTTTTAAAATTGTGGCTGTGTCAGCACGGAGCTTAAATTTAACCACTGGCCTGAAGGAGAACATTTGAGTCTTGTTTCTTATTCACTCTGATGGTTTCCATATGGTTCATCTCATCTACTTTTTAACCACCAGGTATGGTTGCCTTGGCTGTCCCTCTCTGCTTTTGGTGGTCAGAACTATAAGAACTACAGGTGGCCCTTCTGTTTGTATTAATGCCAAGCTTTCTATGTGAGGAAGCAGGAACAAATACTACTCATCTCCATCTTGCAGAGAGAAAATCTGGATCCTAAAGAGGTTGGGATTTGATTAACATCGTGTAGTTGGCTGGGACCGAAATGGAGAGGATCAGTCCTCCTCATCATGTCTGGCTCCACTCAGTGTCCCCTCCAACATTGCTTTGTTCTGGATAACCCTGGTTCTTGATAACCAATCCTAGTAACTCGGCATATCACCTGCATTGTGGGAATCTAGAGACGGCAGGGGCCTCTAATGAGCATCTAATCTGATTCGCTCTTTTTACTGTGAGGGATGGCAGTGAGCTTGCCCAACTCACTGATAATTTTTGACACAGTCTGCATCCTACCCCTGGTTATTTTGCTGTGGTTCCTCGACTTTCGGCCCTAAACCAAACTTCTGTCCCATGCTTGTGCACAGAGCATCTGTCTTGAAGACTGTGGGCTGCTCCCAGGTGATTTTCCCTAGATTTCACCTCATTTTTGTTCTGCCCTCACCATGACAGGCTTTGAGGGAGTTTTGTGGGGTTTCCTGTTGATAGGCATATGAAGAACCAATATCCATTCTTGTCTCCTCTATGTTAAAGTTTTGTGGCATTTTTTGAGTACAGTCTAAGCATGAAATATTTTTTTTTTGTTCTTAAAGGAAGTGAAAGCATAAGATATCAAAGAAGAAGAAAAGCAGGCACTCATCCTAAGAGGGCATGAGCATCAGTAACCTGCCTAGAAACATCAATTCTCATTGAGTGCCCATTCCCCCACCCCCTTCCCTGAATGCAGTAATCCCTTCCAGCACACTGTCTCTGGCTAGGGAATTTCACCTTTGTCTCTTCATGAAAGTTATGATTTTCTGACTAATTACTGGTCCCCCGCCTACATCCTTAAGTATAGTACTGAGGAATCTATTCCTCCAGCCCCTTTGCCTGCCTTCACACACATATATCAAAAGACTTTTCAAATAGATGTTGGAAATGATAGTCTTAGCAAAGGATTTTGCTGAAGGACTAAGAGAATCTCCTTGATTCCTAATTTCAAGAAGGAAAGACTTTTGTTAACCTCAACCTGGCAGAGATAATAATGATATAAATAGGAATGATGTCTGGCTCTCCCTGTCCCATATAGTTTTGGTAATAGAGAACCAAAGTTTTTGCTGAGTATTTTGCTAGGAAGTTGGCGTCTCGAGTTAGGATTTTGAAAGAAAGGTGTTGTTGAAAATGTTACTACACTAACACAAAATGAGATTCAATTTGGGAATTCAGTATAAAACCCCCTAGCAGATAAATGTTGTTAACTACGAAAAAAAGTCACTCTACTTTAAGGTCACCTATGTCTTAAAGTCGTTATTATAACTCTGACAGGTTCAAATCTCCTTTTTTCCCTTTTGTTTTCCTCAGTGAAGCAAAAACTTCCCCAACACTCTGAATGTGAAGCAGAACTAAGCTGTTTCGAGCCCTTTGTCAGTAGCCAGGCAGTTTCTTCAGTGCCTTCCTGACATGTTTTAACATGATCTCTTCATGAAATTGGAATGAGGATCGTCCTGTTCTTTGTGGGACAATGAAAAGAGTGAGATTCTTTTATCAAAATGAAGCAATTTGGACAGAAAAATCAGCTTCGTTATTTTGGTTTTTCTGTTTAAAAAATGTAAATGAAGGATTATGAAACAAAGGCACATTTTAGGTCTTAGGAAACAATTGCAAGAGGCTATGGTTTTTACTCAATCAAATAAAGTACACGTGAAAAAAAATTTCACTGAAATAGAAGTGATTTCCAAATCGTCATTTTCCCTTTTGAAGGCAGGATACACAGTTTGCATTTTCTGCCCGCCTGAGGCACCAGGAAGCACATATGGCCCCTGTTTTGGATTGTGGTGCCTCCCAGAGAGTATTTGCATTAGCTCATTCAGTTCGTATTCTAATTTCTACTTTTTCTTCAGACCCCAGATTTAAGCAGAAGGATAATTACAGTCTTAATCCGTACTGTGTCCTATCAACCACAGCTTTGAAGAAAATGTAAAAAAGTTTTTTCGGTTTACCTTTCATTGCGGTGTCTGGGTGTCCATTCACCTGATACGGTGTCTTCAAGTTGGAACAAGCTTCTCAACTTTAATTAACAATAAGCTTTCAAACTATGGTTGACAGAGAAGTGGGTTTTCTGGCACAGCATGAAAAATAAGCATTTTTCTCCCCTGTCAGAGAAGGTGGGTTCTCCCCTACCCTCCTTGAGAGCGTTCTCCGAGGCACCCTTTCAGATTGTCCTGCTCGGAACAACTGGAGCAACTTGCTTTCTCGCTAAAGTAAGTGACTCACATCTGAGAGTAGGTGAGATCTGCAGACTGGGGAAGAGCATTTCCTGAACCCGCAGGAATCAGAAGGTGATTCACCTCAAGGGAACACAGAAGGCTGGAGCTCAGAATGGAGCTCAGAATGAGAAGGCTGGAGCTCCTTCTCATTGAAGGAGACGGGGGTGAAGTCTAAGGTTGGGGTTGACCTCTACTAAATTAGTCCCAGTGTTTAGTTTCTTTCTTTCTTTCTTTCTTTTTTTTTTTTACTTTTTTATTTTGTGAGGGTGGAGAGTCTTCCTATTGCTAATTAGAAAATATGCATTTATAAACTTCCTGCTAATTAAAGCTGGGATTAAAAGCTCTCAGAATGTATTTTATGAAGGACTAATCCTTTAAGATATTCTTCAACTTATTATTTGAAAACTGAAATTGAAATATGTTTATACTAGTGATTGATAACATTGGAAGCCTGTTGTCTTATGAGGTCTATGGACTTATTGGTATTTATAGACAGATGTCAGTACTCAGAACATTTTGAAGTTATTTTGGGAGTGAGTTCTCACTTAATCCCTTGAATTCCATTTTTAAAGACAAAACAACTTTATTCTTTGTAAAAGTCTTTCCACAGTGATAAATTTACCTATTGAAGTCACCTTTTCTTATTTGTAATTAATTTTATAACTTTCAGATAAAAATCTATCAAAGATCGCCAGATTTTGCAACAAACACGTAAATAAATGAAATTTCACCAGATGGAATTAAAACCTATTACCGTCATGGGTGAAAATAAATGAAAATAATAAATGTGAAAGCTTTTTGACGTTATCAGTCAATAATAGGTATTCCTTGGTGTTTACTTATACCTTAAGGAAATTCTATATATTTAAATATATGTATTGATGTACTAATTGGCTTTCTTTCAGTGTTAGTACAGAAAAACAGAAGTGCGTTTAATTTAAGTACTAATATTTGATGGTGCCTGGGTGACCCAGTGAGCTAAGCTGCAGACTTTAGCTCAGGTCATGATTTCACAGTTTGTGCAATCCTGCATCAGGCTCTGTGCTGACAGCTTGATCAAAGCCTGCAGCCTGCTTCAGATTCTTTGTCTCCCTCTCTCTTTGTCCCTCCCCCACTCAAGCTCTGTCTCTCAAATAAGTAAATAAAACTAGTAGTCAAATTGTCAAAAATTCAAAATTCTCTTTCTTCTATTGCCTGTTCCTAAAGAAGCAAAAACAGACAACTACAATATAAAGAGCTCTTCATTCCATTCTGTTTAGGGTGGATTAAGTTGTAGATGAGTAGACAGCCCTAGGGAAGGTCTCTTAACCAAAATTAGGCAACTTAATAGTGGCTCAATGGTAAAAGAATTTGCCAGATTTAGAAACAGTCCTTCATTAGGTTTGACTCTGCTCTATGCCAGTTTATACTTCTCCATGAATTTTTGCTTTTTTACATTTAAAGCCAATTTTTTGCATCCTGAGGAGGAAGGTTGTATGTTGCAGACCTTAGTTTGAGAGACTTGCCTTTCTTGGGTTGAGTTCATTGCCATTTGTCACTGTGATCCTTAAGGAATCAATGATGTGAAATCAATCCAACTGTCAAAATAACCTACTGCTAAGTCTTAAAAGCATCAGCCCAAAGTGAGTGTATCCCTTGTAGCCTCCTTAAAAGTGTTGAGCAAAGGCCTTCTTTGCACATTGAGGATTATCATCCTAAATACAGTCATGTGTATGAAATGATATTAGAGACCTTATCTGGATAAATATCTCACAAGCTTCTGTTAAAGGAATAAAGGTAGTTCTGTTATCTACCTTAAGTTTTAATACATTTTACCCGGGTTGACTTTGTCCTCTTAGGGCCAACTAACAATATTAACTTTTTATGTTAAAGAAAAATCTTTTTCTGGCATCAGGACCTCAGGTTTTTCCTGTAACAATGAAACACATTGACTTTGCACCTTGGTTTTTTATAAAGATCTCACGGAGGAGGAAAGGAGTTGGTTGTCTGTCCACTTGGTGCAGTACGTGACCCTTTGTCTTCTGGAGGTGGCCTGGGGCCACACGGCATCGGCTTGTGCCCTCTTAGTAACAGAACTGTCAGATGGTCCTGTTTAGAAGCTTTGGCCAATGATACAGTCTAAGTCTAGTAATGAAAAAGTTAGCATGAGGCAGCCTTTACGCATGTGTCTTGAAGCGTATCATGCCATTCTCAAGCTGGGACTCGTTAAGCTGGTCTTACGTAACATTCAGAGAGGGAAGTAGTACACGTTTAGTCATGAAAACAGTGTAATAGCTTTGATGGAAAGAGCAGCTGAAAAACAGCCCATAACTTTATATTACTGTTCAAATCACTGAGAGGTTAACCTGCATAATTTTTTTTTTCTGCTGATTTTTATAGCAAGTCTCCTATTTCATAAAAGCCACAGGAGACTTTATAACCATAATTATCTTGCTGCTTCATTGCAAGATCCTCTTAAATCCACGGAAGCTCTTTTAATAACATTGTCTTAGCCTTTAAAACCCCCAAATTTATTTTGAATAAGGAACAATGTCCTGGGATATGTGTTTATGTTTCTTGACCACCACGATGTTTAAAAACTTTTGTTTTTCATTTTTTTTTTACTAAAGGTGATGTTTTCTTCTACTATTATTTTTTAAAGTATTTATTTATTTATTTTGAGAGAGAGAGAGAGAGACAGAGAGCAGGGGAGGGGCAGAGAGAGGGTGAACAAGAGAATCCGAAGCTGGTTTGCCCTGTCAGTACAGAGCCCAACGTGGGCTTCCATCTCAGGAACTGTGAGGTCATGACCGGGATGAAATCAGGAGTCAGTCGCTTACCCAACTAAGCCACCCAGGCATCCCCTTGTCTAATATTATTTTTAATGCTTATTTATTTTTGAGAGACATAGAGACAGAGTATGAGCAGGGGAAGGGCAGAGAGAGAGAGGGAGACACAGAATCTGAAGCAGGCTCCAGGCTCCGAGCCATCAGCACAGAGCCTGACGTGGGGCTCGAACTCACAGACCATGAGATCATCACCTGAGCCGAAGTCGGCCGCCTAACCAACTGAGCCACCCAGGCACCCCTAATATTATTTTTAAAGATGCTAAACCTACAGACAAATTGAAATAATAGTTCAATGAGATTTCATCTCAGTTCACGTATTGTTAACGTTTTTCACTCCCCCTCCCACCCTCAATATTTTTGGCGGACCTATCTGACTTTGTAGTCATTGTGACAAATGCTTTGCCCTTAATTGATTCAGCATGTATTTCCTAAAAGCAAGGATATTCTTCTGCCTAATCACAGTGCTATTATCAGTCAAGATTAATGCTGAAACAGGAATATTTTAAAATATACTGTCTGCATTAAAATTTTGCAATTTCCCTTTTAATTTTAATACCCTTTTAATTTTTTTTATGTGGCCTGCAATCACTGGTCACACCTTACATTTGGATTTAAGGTCATTTTATTTTATTCATTTATTTATTAGGAGCTTGTCTTTAAAGTTCATTTATTTTGAGAGAGAGAGAGTGAGAAAGGGCAAAAGTGAGCAGGGGAGAGGCAGAGAGCAAAGAAGAGACAGAGAATCCCGCTGTCAGCACAGAGCCTAATGTGGGGCTCACACTCCCGAACCGTGAGATCGTGAGTTGAGCCGAAACCAAGAATCAGACACTTAACCAACTGAGCCACCCAGGCACCGCTCCTTTATTTTATTTTTAAAAAGTAAAAAAAAGAAAATATTTAATTTAGATAGAATCCTCAGGATCCTGGGAAAGGGACAGAGGGGGAGAGGGAGGTGGAGAGAGAGAATCTTAAGCTAGCTCTACCCTCAGTGTGGTGCCTGACCAGGGTCTCTGTCCCATGACCCTGGTATCATGACCTGGACCGACATCCAAATATGGACGCTCAAGCTATTGAGCCACCCAGGTGCCTGGGTTTTACTCTCTTTTCAGATTTTTAATCTTTAGAACAATCCCCCTACTTTTTTTAGTTTTTAATACAGTCCCTTGGATTTTGAAAGTTGGTTTGCTCTGTATTTGTTGGATCCATTCTGTGAGATATGTAGTAGGGGGTGCTTTCACATGTTTTTGATATAGTTTGGAAGTATTAGCCTAAAGTCTACATTGCAGTTTGGAGTTTTGAATTTGTGTAGGAATATCTATAATCTTGTTTTGGACATATATCTTGTTCATGGATCGATCATGAATCAGAAAATTGGTAGATCCACAATCTCTTTTTCTTTGGGATACAGGATGACTTGGTAAACTTTTTTTGAGTTTCATTTTTCTATAAAAGGATTCTGGCTTAGTTAACAGAATTTTAACTGACTGAGCCACCCAGGCACCCCTCTTAGTTAACAGAATTTTAGATGAGAATTCCCATAACCTTACTGATTTTTCAAAAGATAGTCTTAAAGAGACAGAAACACTCAAAGAGAGAATGTGTGTCTAGCACCTTAGAAGGAATGAAAATCACGTAACATTATTAAGTTTTTCTAAATCCTAGGATCCTAACTGCCACCTTTTTAGTGGGGGACGTTGAGAAATGTGTTACCAAGGCTTATCTTGGCCTTCTAGTCATTTCTGCCTTGCAAATGATTTTTTCTTTCTATGTAAAGGGCCTGCTACTCTTTTGTAATACACTAACTCATTACAGAACCAAAAGAGGTAGAAATTTAATTGAAACATGGCTCAAATTGCTCTGTCTTGCATGCCCATGTCTTTTCTGTGGAGCCAGACTATACAACAAGGATTGTAGTAAAATCTTCATCAGATCTTAGTGTTCTCTCTCTCCGTACACAAAAGTTACTCTAATTGTGGCTCACATCCAGTAGCTGAGATTTTTTTTGCAAAGTGTAATTACTACAAACCCTTTAATGTTCCCTTGCTGAGATTGGTATCTTCAGGTCCCTATGCTTGAATTACTGTGTTTAATCTGTCATTTGAAATGATTTGTATCTATCAAGTTTGCTTTAAATAATGCATTTACCTTGTTCTGAGATGAGAGCTTCATGTGTAATGGTTGATTAGAGGGAAGGGATGGTTTGGAGATTGAGTGTGGAGATATGCCTGCATATGACTCCTGACCTCTTATTGATACTCTCCCCTGTGCTGTGCTACTTAGTCTTGGCAATTTTGCTTGAGGCAATGTTGGGTCTTAACCAGGGGCTAATAACTATAGGGTCATGCTGGCTGGGATGTGGATTTCAGCCCCTCCAGTTCATACAGTTCATGATTTCACTTTGTACAAATCATTAACATAGCTGAATCTGTTTCTTCTTCTAGAAAATAAGCCTGGGGATGGCTACCCTGTAAGATAGTAAAGATTAAATGAGATAATATACAGGATAATTCCCACATTGTTTAGACTTTGGTTTGTACTTAGTAAATAGTAGCTTCTCTTTTCTTGCCTTCCTTCTTCCCACCCCCGCTCCCTCCAGAAGGCCGAGTGAGTAAGTGAATGAATTGGGTGTCCAAATGTAAATTTGGAATAATTAAAAATTGAAAACTTTCCTCAACCAGGAAGTCAGAGTAAGTCCATAATGTTTTAGTTGCCCTTAGAAAGCTTCTGGTTTTCCTTTAATGATGAGCTGATGATTCCTTGAAATATTTTTTGTATTCTTTCTTGACTTTTTTCTTCTGAAAAGGAGGAAATTAGAATAGCTTATTCCAGTCTATCTGACACTGTGGGAAAGTGGGAAAGATGAGATCAGGATTTGTTGGAGGAGAAAAAAACTGGTCTCCGGAGGCTCACCGTGTTTGGGTTAATGCTTCATTTACTTGTAGTTTAGGCATTTTTGGTTGTAGGAAATTTCAGTTAGAGTTAAATCGAGTAAGAAGAATTAAAAGCATTGAGTGTTGTATGTCTATATGGTACAAATTTTAATGCTCAAATGTAGTATTTTTAAAAGGCTGTAGAAGTATTCAGGTATGCATTAGGTGAAATTGTTCATGATGAGTGCCACGAAGTATGGTCACATATAAGCATGTAGTGTTTAAGTTGATTTTTAAAATAAAGATATACATTTTAATCACTGTGCCCCAAGATGTTAGATTTGTCGATTTGGGTTTAATTACAGAAGTGACAAAAATTCACATTTTTGGTATGGGATTTTTTTTAACTAGCTTACCTAATTTAAGTGTTAAATTCAATTTCCTTTCTCTTCTATTTTCTTTTTTCTTTTGTATAGCTTTTCCTTGTGTTCTCAACTCCCATTCCTATCACTTGGTGTCTCCCCCTCATCCTTCCCCCACTTGCACACACTTCCCTGCTTTTGTCTACAAATACTTTATACTGGAATGGGCGGGGTGGCTAGGAATCAGAAACCCAGTTATTGTTAATATCTGAAATGTGGGCATACTCATTTTCTGGCTGAAGCTGGATTCTCTTGGTTGCATGGTTATACCCAGCATGCCTTTGTCCTTCTGTTGTGTTTGCTGTTTCACGTGGAACACATTCAGTCTGCGCTGAATGGAAGGGGCCACTCTATTTGTCTTAGAAACCCTTGGAAAAGGCCGACTAATGTAACAACTGTTGTTTTTTCCTCCTTGGACCTTGTACATTGACTTTTCGTTTATGGCAAGATGAGAGTTGCTCCCCCAATGTCAGTTACAAAATGGGCTCTACCCCACCGTCTCCTTGGTGTTAACCACTGATCTCATACTTACACATTCATCAATTTGATCTTTCCAGAGTATTTGATTTTGTTGACTATTATTTCCTCCTTGAATCTCTCTTGTTGCTGGTTTCCAGTATACCTGATCTCTTATTGCTCCTCTTAATTCAACTTCCACTTTCCACCCCTGAACTCCCCATTCTGGCACCTCCTTTGTCTGTTCTGTACAGAACACGTGTGTAGCATTGCCTGCGGGGTGCTCAGTTCATTCCTTCTTCTTTCACCGTCTCAAAAAAAAAAAAAAAAAAATCTTCCAGCTCTCTAATCTCGCCCTGTTTTCAGAGCTGTGGATCCATATTTTGCCCTCACTGGCGAGGTTTATTGACCCTGACCTCTGAGACTTTAAATTCCTCATACCCAGAGTCTACTTCTTGGATTTCCTTTATGATCCAATACCTTGCTCAACCTAATTATGTTTAGAGCAATGAATCTGAATTGGAAGGGGCTAGGGTGGGGATTATGGGCCTCATTGAAAACAAGTTGCATACTCATTTCATATGCATTTAATATGCATACTTACTGCATATTAATTAATACATTTTATATATAATCCCCCTGCTCTCAGATGGTCTTAGACTCAAAACCTCTGTCTCTGAAAATGTCCGTAAGGTCCATGTCAGTTTTTTCCCCTCGGGTCTTACCTGCACAGATGGAAGACGTTTTTAATTGGTCTGTCCTCATTGGGTCTTCCTTCAATCTATAATCATCCCATACTGGCAAGCTGATTTTGCACAAGCACAAGCAAAGAGCATGTAGTTCTTCACTTCAAAACCTTCCGTGGCTCCTCAAGAAGTCCACACACTACAACACAACACCAGAATGTTCTGCTGTAGGATCCCATGCTCCATCCCCAGGCCTGTCTTCCAGGTTCACCTACCACAGCCTCTGGCCCCCGTGGCCCTTTGTGCTCTGGCCATAGCCCTGTCCCCACCCCTAACTGAGCCTTCCTTCAAACTGCTTGTGGTGTAGAGGCGTGCCCTTTTGAATGCTCTTTTCTCCTTCAAAGTCTGGCCTATGTTGTCATCTCATCCAAGCCCTTCCTAGGTTTTACCGTTTCGGATTAGCTACCTTTTCCTCTCCATTTTTAGCACAAGTTAATCATGTCTCTCCTGCTCCACATTTGGCTTCATTGTGGGTTGTGTGCCTGCCCATCGTGTGCTTCCAGAAAGGCAAAGGGCCCTGCGCTGAAGTAAACAATGAAGGAATGACGGGCCCAGTGCATCAGCGAACCCACTCTTTGGATTTTTACTTCTCTCAAAAAGTCTCAAGTGCCGAAGGTGCTCGTGCGACTGAACCCCTCAAGCCCCTAAAGTTGCAGAAGCTCGTTTCTGTTGAGACCTCTGTCATCCTCTTCAGGAGCCCCCTCGTTACCATCCTCTCCTCTAGGGTGTGATGTCAACCACTGAGGAATTTAGCTCATCCTGATGGTGTAGCAGAGCCATGGAGGCATTGGGCCTGAGCATGCCTGTCTGGATCTGCCAGAGCTCTGCGTCTACTTGCTGGCATGTCACATGCGCCACGGGCAAGATATCTTTTTGCTTTGATTCTCAACTTTCTTTTATCTCACTTTCAACAGGAAACCCTGTGGTATCAATCTCAGGGTTGAAGTGGGAAACACGATAATCCTTGTAATCGCACCAGGCACATAGCAAGCATTCAGTAATGACTGCAGACTGCCTATGTAAGGTCTCAGGAGGTTCTTGTTCACTTCTAGGTCAGGGCTAATTACCTGGCAGCATCTGGACTAGTTATGGCCCACACACGAGTGTATTGTTTTTGCCGGGACAGGGAGTGTGGAGGTGGCTACGGAAGTTTTGAAAAGAGCAGGAAATGTAGGAGACTGGATTTATTATTTCACATAAGAACCTTAGACTATCTGAAGTGGTAAATACAGTGGTTAAGAATATGGACTCAGAGCAAGAGTCTGAATGACAGTCCTCCTCCTTCTACGAATAAGATATGTGACCCTCACGCAAGTTGCTTAACTTGACTGTTATTTTTAAAACAAAGATAAGTATCTCACTTTATTGACTTGCTGGGATTATTAAATGGGACAATCTATTGATAGCTCTTGCCTCATACATAGTAAATGGTACTGTTTCCTGCTTTTGTTGCCACTGATGTCCATTCTTCTGCTCTTGCTACACTGGGCCAGCAACCCTGGGCCTCCAGTCCCTCCTGCACCAACAGTTGCCAGTGAGTAGTAGATGCCCCCATAACCATAAGTTGGCCATAAACTTTTCAGGGTAGCCACACACCCCCTCCCCCCCCCATTGCCTGCGTCCTTCTATCTGTTCTCTTAACAATTTTGTTGATCTCCTGTTGACGGATGCCACTCCTGTGCGTTCATGTCCAAGAGGGCTGTGCCGTGATCGGTCTTTAACGCAACACGAACCTCAGGGAACATGTAGCACAGTAGTTAGTAATGTGTGCTCCAGCCCAGTAGCGTCACTGTCCCCCGGAAACTTATTCTCAGGCCTCACCCCCGACCTACTGAATCAGAAACTCTGGGGGCGCACCTAGCAATCTGTGTGTTAAGAATCCCTCTGGCTGGTTCTGATACTGCTGAAGTTTAAGAATTGCCGATATAACACATGAGTTCTATATTTGTGTTACATACGTGCAGTAAAAGTAGTTACATTTAACTTTTTTTTTTTTTTCAAAAGTCCTTATTTGATCTGAACTCACATATTATGTCAAAGCCAACTACTTATTTTTTTCTTGTTGCTCTCTTTTTTCTGTCATTAATGGCTATGGTATAGTATCTCACTCTGTAAGTATTCTAGAATTTAGTGTTTCTGATTGCCAGTTTGGGAATTTCTTTTCAGTAGTTGCTTTGCATTTTGTGAGCATTTTTAAAATATTTATTTTTGTGAGAGCTAGAGAAGAGAGAGAGGGAGGAAGGGAGGAGGACAAGGCACAGAGAGGTAGAGAGAGCGGGAGACACAGAATCCAAAGCAAGCTTTGGACTATGAGCTCTCAGCACAGAGCTTTATGTGGGGCTCGAACCCACAAACTGGGAGAACATAACCAACTGAGCCACCCAGGTGCCCCTGTGAGTATGATTCAAAAGGTGGCTCTAATATGCCTGTCCTCCAAGTTCTTCATAGATTCTTTCATTCTGCGCATCAGGTACGCAGCTTTTGATAATATTATAGTAGCAGTAAATATTTGTATTTAGGGAAGACATAATTTTGAAATTTTATCTCGAAACATCTTTCCAAAAATCATACATATTATCAAGATGTATTTACTTATAATACATTATTAGAGTCTACATGTGATTGTGTAATACACTAAGCAAAGGTAAGGTAGATTTAGTAACATCTATAAGTCATCATAACTTATTTGTGAGAATTAAACTCAGACATTAAGACTATTTTCTAAAAGAGATCTGAAGATGGTCATATGCTACAGTTAAAACTTTTACCTAAGCTAAGCCAGCAGCACATAGCTAAGGCATTTTGTCTCTAGCTTTAAAGCGGAAATGTTGATAGGCATTAGCCCTAAAGGTATACCGTACTCTTCCGTAGTCTTGCTTCCTTCATGTCCATTCACTGGTAAACCTAAGAACATCCCACTTCCTAGCCCCCTGTGTACACGCTATAGGAAAGCAACGAAAACGAGCTTGATTTTTTTTAGTAAATTTATATCATCTTTTGAAAATAAAAATGTTGAGAATTATCTTCCTCTTTGCTTTTTTAGTATATGAAAATAAAACCAGTTTGGGTTATTTTATCAAATATTTATTGATTGTACAATGAGACACAATCTCAAAAGTGTACATCGATTATTAAAAGAGTAGGTACATCTGGGGGCAAGTCATTACAAAGCAGTGTGATAACTACAATAATTGAGGTGCGACAACATACACATGAGGGGGTGACTGGATTTGAGATGGTGGTGAGAGTTCGGCCAGATGGGATTTCATGGACCCAAGTCATGGTATCTTAGGTTTCAAGGATGGGTAAGAGTTTTCCTGGTGAATCAGAGGGAATTGATGTGTGCGGTGGCACAGGGGCAAAATGGAGCAAGATATGATCTGAGAGTTACAAATGTATATAAGATAAGAGTGTAAGGTCCCAGGGATCAGTAAGGCCAGAAAAGTGGGCAGGGCCTTGAGGGCCTTTTAGAGCATGGGAAGTGGCCTGGGTTTAACCTTATGGTGATCGTGTTGGAGCCAAAGGTCCATTTCCAGGGCATGATTTCCTCCTTTCTGCATTTTCTCTAGAAGGTACAAACCCGTGTCCACAATTCTAGATGACCATGTTTTAGTTTTTTTGTCACAAAAGGATTCGGGAGGAAATGTGGGGGTGAATAATTACCAATAGGTTATCGTACTTTGAAAAATTTCCCAGTATGGTCGCTGTTCATTGTGTGTCCACAGTTCCATCTATAAATGTACCAAGAATGGCACAACGATCACATACTCTATTTAAAACATTTGTGATTAAAAAACTTTTTTGAAGGTTTGTTTATTTTCGAGAGAGAGAATTTGAGCGAGGTACTAGCAGAGAGAGAAGGAGACACAGAATCCAAAGCAGGCTCCAGGCTCGGAGCTCTCAAAACAGAGCCGAATGCAAGGCTTGAACCCACGACCCGTGAGATCATGACCTGAGCTGAAACCAGACTCTTAACCAACTGAGCGGCCAAGGCACCCCTCTATTTAAAGCATCTGTAAATCACGGTCTGCAGGGAGTAATTTGGGAGATACCAAGAAAACATGACATGTTTTCTGTCTTCAAAACACGTTGTCTTTCTTAAAGAATCATGACCCTCTTTGGGGCATGCAGTCATGAATATAGGTACCTAGCAAAGGGAAATCTGCAATGAAAGCCGTGATGCATAACCAAACAGTGGTGGAAGTAGTGACTATGAGGCAGGAGAATAGAGGCTGTGGCCCAGAAAGGTTTTGCTGTGTAGATGGCATATTAGGTCACCATTAGAGTATTTGCTGGGCAGAGGAAAAATTCCAAAGAACATCAGTCAGTGCAGTATTCTTGCCATTTAAATTATACACACATAAGATGAATGCAGCATCCAATAGTACAATACTTTATGTGGTTTAGTAATGGTTTAATGCTTCCTATGGAATATTGAAATAATGTCAGTACTCTTTATACTGGAAGAGGCTCTGGTCAGGTAATAAGGAGAAACTCCTTCATCCAGGCTTTCTCAGGGTTTTCTGACCTACTTCAATTCCCCCCGGTGTTTCATATCCACTAGCTTCAGCTTTCGTCAAAGGACTTTCAAGGTTTTTTGTTTTGTTTATAAATCAGCAAGTATCAGCTCTTGTGGGATACAGAAGCAGTAGTGTTGTTTGAATTCTGTGTGCCAAAGAATGTGAGAAGGTATTTTGGAAGGAGGTTTTCAGTAATACAAGTTTATCCATATCTTTTCCAAAATCTAAGTGCTCTCAAAACGATGACCTCTAGCGGCCACTTGTTTTCTGTTCCATTTCTCTAATAACTTAGCTCTGTTTATGAATTGATCTATGCTCAGTTAAAATTTATAGAATCCTTTCTGTACCCCAGGATAATAAAAAGCATTTGCTCCTCCTCCTTTCCTCATTTTAACTTGATTTCTAGCTTGTCTTTTGGAATCTTGTCATTGAATATTAGGTAAGCAGTATAAAGTTATCAGCCTAGAGTCATATTGTCTGTCTGAATAGTACGATTTTCTTGGGTCGATGATGTGATCTTCCTCCCTTTCATACACGGTAGCCGCTCTGTGAATTTTTTACATAGAAATATGTATATTATGGGATCCATGCAAATGTTAGTTGCTGCCAAAAAGAGAGTTGTTTCTTTAGCTAAGAACAATTGATTTTGCAACCTGCAGTCAGTCTTACTATTGGTTTGACTGTGAGTGTATGGAACTCTGGCAAAATGAAATGGAGCAAAACACACAAAGAATACAGCCACCACCACAAACACTTTACCTTCCAGCTTTGTGTTGTGTTTGTTGTCCTTACTTCTGGCCTTTCTGTAAGAGTCATATACTTTTTTTGCAATCACCACATAAAACAGAAGCATCAGGACAAAAACAGTCCAGAAAATGAACTGGGATATATAGTTCACGACTTGATGCCATTTCAACCCCAGCGGACCCTTTAAGGAGGCACACTTTTTCACAGATGATGGTGTTGCTTCCTTGTTGCTCAAGATTATATTCGGCAGAGAGAGGAGGAACAAAAAGAGCCAGATGGAGGTCGAGATCATTTTCGCAAAAGCAGGTTTTTGTACAAAAAATTTTCCAAAGGGCTTGATGATCTTGAGGAATCTATCAAAGGCTATGAAGCCTAGCAGCATGATGCCCACGTACATGGCCTCGTAAAAGATGACTGCAGAGAAACGACACACAAAGGCCCTGAGTTGCCAGGGTCCGAGGTGTGCGTCAGAGAGGATTTTAAATGGCAGCATGAACGTCATTATCAAGTCGGCCACCAAAGTATTTTTGAGGTAGACAATGAAGGTGGAGGAGCTGGGGATGTGAATGAACACCCACAGGGCCATGGTGTTCAGCAGGATGCCCGTGAAGAAGATGATGGTGTAGATGACTGGGAACACCACCTCCGCTATCCGCGTGTCCCTGGGGCACCGCTCAGACCCGTTGAAGCCTTTTACCACCGTGGTGTTCATGGTTTCCAACGGCACCTGTTACAAATCAAAACAGACACAAAATAAGACAAGAAGCATTTCATAATTTTGAAGTGCTACTTATAAAAACAGGCTTTAGGTGTATAGCATTTTAACACTTTATATTTATTTGGCACATTCAGTAGACAGGTTGAAAAGGCACATATTGTTTCTGGCTAGAATTTTTTTAAGACATGTACTACATTTTTGGTACTCGTAACAGTACCATTACTCCTACACCCTAAGAAAATCCAAATAACAGGTTCTACTTCCTTCTCAAGTGCTAGCTAGTTTGGACATGGCAATGAAACAAGACCCATTTGAGAAGTAAAAATTCATGTCAGATTGCTGTACATTGTATCGTTCCTCATGCTCATAATCTACGGTTTCTAGATTGTTTACCGTAAACTGTTCTTCCCCCTTGAATATATTCTGTCTTTAATAAGCAAGCCCACCCATAAGAAGAGATGAAATTCACCTTTGTTTGGGAGGATACTGCGCTCAGTGTCTTCTGATTGAGGCGGCCATCGGGTCAGTCATGGCGAGCAAGCATGTGAAGCAAGTGCTGTTCTGCTTTCTTATGCTGGGTTTCCTTCCTCATTTTCACGTGTGTAATGTAATCAATTAGAACCTCTTCATATTCAAACCTATGCAGATTATCTAATAAGCTCTTTTATTTCAAACTTAGATTATGTTAATCTACTATGATTCGACTGAATGAGTTTAGAGGCAGTTCTCTTGATATTTCCTCAACTAATAGCTTTCTGGCAGTTTCTCTTTTCTGTCTACATAGTCAGTGAAATGTTTGAGTACCTCTTGTATATAATAATAGGTGGCAGGAAAATGACCCCAAATTACAACCACATAGGAGAGGAAGAGTTGACTTTAAAATTAGAATCATCATCTGCCTACTGGTAGACTGCTTTTTTTCTAGGAATTTGTGTTCGGTTTCCTGGTATGTGTAATTTTACATGTACCTTAGTTTTTTGGTCCTTCTATCTCAGAGAGAGAGACTGACATATTTTCTGAAAGTTCAGGCCTATGAGACCCAGATTTGAGGGGAGGAGGTGTTAGAATCCCAGATCCAGCATATAGTGAGTATCTTGATCATAAACAAATGATTTCATAGCTCTCTGTTTCCTCATTTGTGTAATGGGTTCAATGATAGTGTATACGTCGTGTGTTACTGAGAAGACAAAGCGGGTATCTAGAATTATGCTGGGTATATATGAACCACTAAAAAATGTTCACCCCATGCTGCATTGGTGAGTGACGTGCAGATTTACATGGAGGTATGCTATTTCACTCATTAGAAGTCAATTTTGGGGTCACCTGGGTGGCTTAGTCGGTTAAGTGGCCGACTTCGGCTCAGGTCATGATCTCACGGTCTGTGAGTTCGAGCCCCGTGTCGGGCTCTGTGCTGACGGCTCAGAGCCTGGAGCCTGCTTCAGATTCTGTATTTGCCTCTGTCTCTGCCCTTCCCTTGCTCACGCTCTGTCTCTATGTCTCTCAAAAATAAAAATGTTAAAAAAAAAAAAAAAAAGAAATCGGTTTTGGAAATGTCTCTATGTTTAATGTATGCCAAGTGTGGAAGACTCAGGAATGGAAGACTCAGGAATGTTATCAACCTTGGGACAAAGTGTGTGAAATTTGTCCTTTAAATGTCTTCAGATTTGAAAGGGTGTGATTGCCGCCTTGTTTAGAGACCGTCGTTGTCCATGAACAGAAATGTTTCCCTGCCAGATAGGTGAAGGGAAAGAGGAAATTAGGGGACCTTATGAGGGGAATGTGGAGTTCTCTATGGTGAGTTTCACTTCATAGTTTCTCCTGCACATTTAACCACAGAGTTGGACCAGACTGTGGGGTTAAGTGGAACAAGAATTTTGGGATGACTTGGTTTGGGATTCTAAGAAAAAATTTTTCATGTCTCAGTGGACATTTTAAAATAGGAGGCAGTAGGATGCCAGATGATTTTGTTGGAAGTGCCCAAACATGGCACAGTTTAAAACATGTAAGTTTGACTCCGATAAGTTGTTTCCTGGAAATACAGATTCTGGATTTCATTTATGTGACAGACCGTAATTTAAGTATACATCTTTTTGCTGTTTACTTCAGTAGAAGAAAAATAACCGACTATTTTTACTTTTAAAGTAGAGGGATGTGATATCCATAAATAAGTCTACATTTCTTGAAATCTCCACAACCATTATCTAGAGGGAGGTTTGGAATAGTTTCAGTTTAAACAGGGAAATGCTGTACAAGATAATTTCATAATTAGAAAACTGGAAATCACACTTTGGTCAACTTTCAACATGCCGAAGTGTGGGAAACTCAAAAGAGGAACTGACTTAACAGTGCCCGTTTCTAGAGTTATGGAAGTGTATTCTTTTAAATGTGGCAAGTTTCAAAATGACCCTACTAAATATTCTAACATATCACACATTCCTATATGTCCATGTGCTTAGTGTGAATTCTTTGACCCTCCCTTGATTCACCCTAGTGCTGGTGCCCAGGGGACAGGGATGTGTGTCCTTTGCCTTTGCCTTGCTGAGATAGGAGCATTCTTTCAGGAGCCAGAGTCCTTGGTTTCAATTTCTTACAGCTCTACTTTTCTTGTGACTTTCAGCAAGATATTTTATGTTCACTATGAAACTGTTGTCTCCTCTTTACAATGAAAATAAATAATAGTATTTGCTTTGGTGGAATGTTTAGGAAATGAAATGAGTGAAAATTCCCCAAGTGTATAGAATAATCTATGTCAGGTGGCAGGTGTTTTTGTGTTTCTTGTTAAATGAAGCTAAAAGTAGAATACCATTGTATACCCTTGGTGATAGATCAGAAAACACACGTGGGAAAAATCAAAGATGAAATGAAAGGTCCCAGAAATCAGAAGCTTGCCAAATGAGAATAAACTGAATTTAGAATCTTATCAGGCTCACTGGGATTATGGTCAAAACCAATAAAATAAGTATAGCTAGTGATTATACTGCTCAAAGTGATAATATGATTTTATTTAACCCTCAGAAAATCCTCAGAGATTGATCCTATTCTACAGACAAGAAAATTGAGGCATAGCAAGTTAAGCAGTTTGGCCAAAATCCTACAACCTGAGCCCACTTCAAACCCTCATAGTCTAGTTCAGAGGCTATCCTCAGAACCTGCGTCATGCTCCCCGCTGTCACAGCTCCCAGGCAGGGTACAGCGGGATTGTTTACTAGATTGTCCTCTCTTTGAGCTGGGTGTTACTGATTGATGAGTGAGGAATAACCATCGACTTTAAAGTTTAATGGATTTGTGAAACTTTTTGCCTTCCCATGAGGAATGTGGCTGAAAACATAAATTGGTTCCAAGTGGTATGATCAGCATACTAATTAAAGAAATATAATTAAAGGTCATAGAAATTAGATGCCTGCCAAATGGCACTAAACTATTTTTTCTGTCTGTAGTCTCTTTTCGAATTCTCCTTTGGATCAGAATAGTCGAAAGGTTCCTGTTGAAGTGGCTAAGCAGTACGATATAACATCTGAAAAGATGAGGAAGTATTTGTTTTCATTTGGAATGAAAGTCTAAGTGGGAACTCCTACAAGAGCCCTGTATTTCCCATCAGATCATAGGGTGGTATGTTCTCAGATGATAGAAAATTGATTAAAAATTTCCACACTGGATTAATTGAAAGTAGACATAATAAGTTAAAATAAGTTCTGCAGTTTAACGTTAAATTTAAAAGTATCTATAAATAGATATTCAGTATAGAAAACCTCTCTATATAACTGGAAACAAGTGATAAATTCATAGTATTACCTGACACATATTCATGTCTATTTTCATATTTTTATTCTAAAAGAAAGAAAGTTTGAAGAGTTCAGATGTAGTCATGTGTAGAGTAGAAGAGAGAATTATCCCCCTTGCATGTACATATCATTGTGTGTGGAAACATATATTTACACTGCTGACACAATGGATCTTTGTTTCCGTTCATGATAGTGTATGAAGATTTATGTATTTTTTTAAATGTTTATTTTGAGAGAGAGAGGGTGCATGTGTATACATGAGCAGGGGAGGAGCAGAGAGAGAGAGAAAGAGGGAGAGAGAGAATCTCAAGCAGGCTCTGCGCTGTCAGCACAGAGCCTGAAGGTGGGGCTAGATCCCAAAACCCTGAGCTCAGGACCTGAGCTGAAATCAAGAGTGAGATGCTTAACTGACTGAGACACTCTGGTGCCCCCATTTACCTATTTTTTTTTTAAAGTTTATTTATTTTGGGGCACCTGGGTGGCTCAGTCGGTTAATTGTCTGGCTTCGGCTCAGGTCATGATCTTGCGGTTCGTTAGTTCCAGCCCCGCATCAGGCTCTGTGCTGTCAGCTCGGAGTCTGGAGACTTCTTCAGATTCTGTATCTCCCTCTCTCTCTGCCCCTCCCCTGCTCACACTCTGTTTCGCTCTCCCTCAAAATAAATAAATTTTTTTTAAATTTTTTTAACATTTATTTATTTTTGAGAGACATAGAGACAGAGTGTGAGCAGGGGAAGGGCAGAGAGAGAGGGAGATACAGAATCCGAAGCAGGCTCCAGGCTCTGATGAGCCATCAGCACAGAACCCGACGTGGGGCTCGAACTCATAGACTGTGAGATCATGACCTGAGCCGAAGTTGGCCTCTTAACCAACTGAGCCACCCAGGCACCCCAAAATAAATAAATATTAAAAAAATTTAAAGTTATTTTAAGAGGGAGAGAGGCAGAGAGAGAGGGAATCCCAAGCAAACTCCCTGCTGTCTGTGGGAGCCTGATGCAGGGCTCAAACTCACCAACCATGAGATGATGACCTGAGCAGAAATCAAGAGTCGGATGCTTAACTGACTGAGCCATAGAGGTGCCCTAATTTTTTAAAAAAGTTACACTATGTAAACTTGCCATAGTTTAGTTAAGGCATTTACTGATTAGCTTTTTTTCCCTCAAAAATTTTCTCTATTAAAAATAGTACTGTAGGACCAATATATGTTCATACATTTTCGTTCAGTTTTTCCAACATACTTATGGTAAGTTTCCTAGAAGCGGGATTGCTGGACCAAAGCTCAGCATCAAAATGTTGGCTGATATTTTAGATAGCTTTTCAGGAAGATTGTACCAGGTTACAGTCTCCCTGAGCGAAATTCTTCCAATACTGTAGAAAAATCTTTTTAACCAATTCTAAAAGATGAAAAAGGAAAAAACAAAACCATGGACTTTAAATGTAAATTCATTTGCTTATTAGGATACAGATTTTTTCATATTTTTAGTGTCTATTTGTATTTGTCCTTCAAGTTGATTTTGTATCTTCTTTCCCCATTTAAAAAAATGAGGCTATTTCTCTGTTTATTGACTATAATTGTATTTCTGTATATTTAATTCCAATTGGCCTCATTGTAATCTCACTCTGGGTATCTCCAATCAACAGTGATCACCTAGATCAGGTCACTGGAATCTTTAGTTGTGTCTGAAACAGCTAGATGCACGGATATAGAGTTCTTTTTCTGTGTATTTTCTCCCTTTTTTTAGAGTTCTCGTCCAGGGATTGTCAATCTTCATTTCTCCCTTTTATATAGGCTTAATTTTTTTTTAATGGTCACTTGTGAGAAAGAGAGAGGGAGTGTGCGCATGAATGGGGGAGGAGTACAGAGTGGGGGAACAGAGGACCCAAGGGTGCTCTGGACTCTTCACTGATAGTAGAGAGCAATCAATCTTCTTTTCTGGAGAGCCAGAATTAATAAATATTTAGGTTTTCCTGCCATGCAGTCTTCATTATAATTATTCAACTCTGTTGTTGTAGCAGGAAAGCCACCTTGGCTAGAACCAGAGTGTGTGTGTCTGTGTTCTAATAAACCTGACTATGGACACTGAAACTTGAACGTTTCATATAACGTTAACATATAACGTTAATACAATGTGAGATTTTCTTCTTCTTCTTTTTTTTCCTGTTGATATTTGAAAATGTGAAAACCATCCTTAGGTCTCAGGAGGTGTGTTTGGCTTACGGGTTTGACTCTCAGATTAAAGTTTGCCACACCTGCTTTAGACTCTTTCTATAAAACCCAGTGCAAGAAACTGCCACTAATCAGGACTCGTTTGCTACTAAGGCTGTAGGCAAGACCACATTTCACTTGTCTCATCTTCTGAACTTTTAAGCTTAGCTTCTAGACCCAAGACTACAAAATTTGGCTTTAATTTTTTTTTAAAGTTACTATGAAATCTGGAATTTATTATGTATATTAAAATTCCTAGTGACGTGTAAAAACAGTGATATGTCATGATATATGATATGTCATGATTGTTCTATAAATACTGACTTCTGTCTTGAATGGATCCAACTTGATGTTTGATGCAGAAGTGAATGCTATCTATGGTTTTTGAATAAGGAATTCCCAACAAAATGTGACTTAGAGTTTAATGTAAATTTTTCATATTGTATATAAAAATTCTGTAATATCATTGTGTTTCTGTTTTCTTAGTCTTGTCGAAAATGTCATTTCCAAGAATTAATTTAATCCAAAGGGAAAAAAGGGAAATCCTTTTGTCCAAAGGGAAAGTTTATTTTGGGAACTCTGTGTCCACTCTGCTGTCTCCCAGCAGCCCCTGGGGTCCTTGTACCGTGGCGTCAGTTTTAACTCACTCTGTATCCCCTGCCTGCCATTTTTCCCAAGTACAAAATGAGAAGATGAGATTAACTGATCTTCAGTTTCTTTCCAGCTCAGCTCTCCTGCTGTTTGTACAGAATACGCACCCTATGCATGTGATGTTAGAGCTGATTGCGTTAGTCTGCGTAGCAAGCATGTGGACTAGCAGTATGTAGAACAGGTGTCTTCTCTTGATGCGTCTCCACCCTCCTCCACTGCTTGCGGATACCAGTGCCAGGCGAGTAAAAGCAGCCCCTTGAGAGGAGATACCGTTCAGAAAGTTAAGTGATTTCAATACTGAAATGTCGCTCAGCAGAACTTGTGGAGGATGTAGATAAAGTTGATCAATACTGAAGTTCAGTGAACTTCCTTACACTGCAATTCCCCTTTCTTATTTCCTCTCTCATCACGTGTCAATATTGGTGTCCGTGCCGTATGTTTGAGAATCATCCCGAGGATCATAAACAACTGAGATAAGTGATGTCAGGTTCTAACTGTGTTATATATCTTGTGTGAATTAAAAATAACGACTGTGAAGGGGCGCCTGGGTGGCTCAGTTGGTGGAGCGTCTGACTTTGGCTCAGGTCATGATCTGATGGTTCATGGCTTCAAGCCCCGCATCGGGCTCTGTGCTGACAGCTCAGGGCGTGGAACCTGTTTCATATTCCGTGTCTCCCTCTCTCTCCCCCACCCCGCTCACATTTTATGTGTGTCTCTTTCTCAAAAAAAAAGAAATTTAAAGAAGTAATGACTGTGACTTATGTGCAGAGTACATTATCAATCTGATAGATTGATAATAGATCAATATGATGTATTATTTCATTTACTTATGGACTAATTCATGTGATAGGTCACCTTCAAAAGAGACTGCCCAGTAACTTCTCATAAAATAGTGTTGGCAGTTACCGTTTATTAAGTGAGTTTGAAGTTTGACGTAGAAGTATGTAAGAGGGGAGTCTCGGTATCTGGTGTCTTTGAACAAAGAAATTCCAGCAAAGTGTGATTTAGAGTTTAATATACATTTTTTGCTTTACACACAAATGACAAACCAGTAACCAGTACAAACATCGTAACTACTTTTCTGTTAATAGTTATGCTTTGCAACCACATAATCACATTTGCTTTTCTCACTAAAGGAAATGTTCATTAACCGAAGTAGCACTTAAATTTCTAAAAGCTAGTTAATAAAGGTAAGTGGCAATGATGGTACTGTTCTTACTAAAGTTGTCAAAATATTAATAAAACTCATTTCTCTAGTATTAAGGAAATACTCAGAATTGTTTGGTATTAGAATGTCATGAAAAATAACCATTTTAATAACTTTGCTCTTTCTGTCCCTTTTATTGGAAAGGTATTTTTAAACCTCCCTCTTCTTAATGAAAATTTTTTATAAAAAGTCCAATTTCCATTTCAATTAGTTTAAATTTCCTAAGGTTTTCGCTAATAATTAGAAGGTAGCTATTACTATTCTTTGTGTGTCCCACTTAAATCTTCATAACGAGTATTACAGTAGTTGAGCATTTGGTTGGTTAGGGTCTCAGATGTATATACATCTTAGTACAATTTTTCCTTAGAAGATTTTTTATCAGATTTATCATTCTTCCTCAGTTGACCGTAACTTGATAATAACATTGTGCTCGGTAACCTATTTAAAGAATTACAGCAGATATTATATGTTTACCCATTTTGCGAAAACTCTATAAATCACGAGTTCCTTGTAGGTCGGCTTGTAACCGTGGTGATTAGGTACAGTTTGTTTTGCTGCACGTATCTAGATGTTAGGTTTCTCTTTCTCTATTTTAAGATAGCTTTTCATACTGAGAAAGTAAATGAAAATTACTTGTGTAGTTTCCTACCGCTTGTTTAAAGAGTCATTGTTACTGACTCCGCTTACTGTTAAGTCCGTATTTTTCCACAGTATTTTCCTTTTGGGCATTCCAGTCACTTACAGATTGACACATTCCTTCAACCTGTTTACATTGGGGTCTCTTCACTTAGGTCAGCACCATCCTGTTCTTTTTTCCTGTTTTCTGGAGACACAGATGTTACAGAATCGGGGCACCTGAGCATACTCACTAAGGAGTTTCTGAAGGACTTGCAAAGGAAAAAGTAGATGAATGGGTCCAGGCAGGCATTTAGGGAAGTTAACCAAAGGGTGCTCTCTTTAACGTAGAACAGAGTATTTTCAGCAGAGCAGTCGAAGACATCCCGGGTCTGGCTCAGGGTATAGGGAATGCGGGCAAAATGGAAAGGAACAAAACAAATAAAAAACACAGCAATGATAATGAAAACTTTGATGTTTACCTTTTTCTTTGGGACCTTGCCCACACCCCTTGTTCTCACATATGACCTGTACAATTCTTTTGTGATAAGCGTATAACATACAATGACAATTAAAAAATTAATCCAGAAAATGACTTGACAGATGTAATTGACTATTTCATGCCAGACCAGGCCAAACTCCGATTTAAAGAATGAGCATTTCTTTACATTCTTTTCTCTAGGCCTCCTGTTGGTCAGAATCATGTTGGGCAAAGACAGTAAGAACATGAATGCCCAGATTACAACGGAGAGAATCTTAGCCCCCAGGAGATTGTTGGCGTTGGACATCTTAAATGGCCTGGTGGTTTTCTGGTAGCGATCAATAGTTATCAGTCCCAGGAATGAAATACTAATATACATTGTAAAATAAAATATGACAGAGGTCACTTGGCATACAAAGGTTCTCAGTGGTCCTGTTCCCAGCTTAGTGTCACTGAGGATTTTGAATGGAAAAGTCAGAATCATGAGAAGATCAGAAATGACTGTGTTCTTAAGAAAAATAATAAAGTTGGATTTACTGCGGATTTGAAAGAAAATCCTCATTGCCAAGCTGTTTGTGATGAGTCCAACAAAAAACAGCACGGTATAGAGGAGCGGGAACAGGACCTGGGTGATTTTGTAATCTCTGGTGCACAGGCTGCCATTCCCAGCTGCAGAGGTGAGGTTGTCCATGCCTTGTGCTGCTTCTTTGCTACCTAGCGGAGGAGGAGGGGAGGGTTATTTTCAGTCCCAGACCACTGAGTTTGTCTTGCCTCTGTGTAACTTTTTCGTACAGCCTTCTCTAAAAATTGAGTTTCCCGATCCTCATTATGATAGTAAAAATACAAAAAATTGAACCTCAGAATACTTAATCATGGCAAATCCTCTATCTCTAGCAAATAAAATGGTCTCAAGTGTATTATATGAAGGTATAGATACTTGGTATTTCTCATTTGCTAAATGTTTGCCTCTTAGAGGATATTTTGATCTTAACACAATTGTGCACGGGTACAGAAACTCGAAGAGAAACGTGTGGATTGTGCTTTATTCCTCTCTAGCTTCATTTCCATGCCATTTAGCCTTCCCGTTGCGATTCGCACCCGCTTTTCCCTGCTCCCCCTGTGTCCCTGGGCTTGATTTACTCTGATATCATCAGAGGGCTCTAAATAGAATTGACTGATAATTGGCTGCTAGAATTTAAAAGTGGAAAGAAATTTGTATAAAATCATGTATGTGACATTTATTGTTAAATAGTAAATCAGAAATTAAACTTTCCTTTATAATTTGAAGATACTTCTGCTTGTATATTACTGAGTCATCCATTCACAAATCAGCCTCATAGACTCGTTCTTTAGCTCCGAATATTTTAACCCATGTATTTCTCATTTCGTGCTTTGCACAGCGTATTTGAAATTTTTGCATACATTTTCATGAGTATTATTCAATACAAAAAAATATTTTGAAAAATGAAGTGGTCATCAGATGGTGTTCTTCAAAATCAGCCAGCGCTTACTTTCTAGGTATAAAGAGTGTATAATGGTAGCTAAAAGAAAATACTGAAGCCATGTCCTTGCCTGGTTCCGTAGATTATTATACCACAACAGGCAGCTGTAAAAGAAAACTAACACTTGCCTTGGATATGTTATCTGGCATCTAAGTTTTGAAAAAAAATTTTTTTTAATTTTTACTTTAGAGAGCGTGTGGGTAGGAGAAAGGGGGCGGGGGAGGAGAAAGAGAAAGAAAGGAGAGAGAGAGAGAGGGAGGGAGAATCTAAAACAGAGTCCAGACTCAGCATGGAGCCTGTTGAGGGGCTATATTCCTGACCCTGGGATCACGACCTGAGCTGAAATCAAGAGTTGGACATTCAACTAACTGAGCCACCCAGGTGACCCTAAGTTTTGAAATTGTAAATTTTTTTTCATCACAGGTAAATCGAATTGATTTTCTTTGAATATTATTCCTAAATATAAGGCATGGTGATGTTAAAAGCACACATATCCAAATTAAAAAAAAAAGACTTAAATATGACCAGTGAAAATAACATTAAATTCCCACAACTTTAATTTTTCGTTGTCTAATTATTGAATGTAAAAGTTTCATATTGTCACAATTAGGGATTCAATTTTTAACACCTCCTTTTTTAATTAAAAAAAATAAAAAACAAAACTCAGTATTAAATTGATATAAGATCGTAGATTTTAAACTTGTTTGCTACTGCCGTTTACCCTTATATGTGCCTTATCTGATACTTTTTTAAAATTATGTACTGGGAATGCTAATATTGCACAGACTGTGTCTTATTTAATGAGAATCCTTAATGTTAAGATTATTACTTCCATCTGTCTATATTTAAATCTCACTTTACATTCCAGGTAAAATAAGTAAGACCATTTGTGTTTTATTTCTATGCTGTGTGTGTGTGTGTATCTGTGTTTAATTAAGAAGTTAATGGTTGTCCTAAGACCATTAATACAGCTTGTAGTTCAATTTTTATTCCAAATAAGCACATGCATTGATATTAATAAAGGTTTCCAATTTTAAGAAAACTTGACAAACATGTACACATTCATCATCATGTAAACACCTGAATTTTTCAAATACGTTTAGATATAAAATTACCTGGTTACTTTGTTGATTCAGGAGGATTTAAATGTATCCATTAATTGGCAGTTAATGCAACCTGCAGATTAGCATCTGGTATTTTCCTTTTAATGTCTTAGTTCAGTTGTTATAACTCGTTATCTTCTGAGCTTTCATCAGTAAAGTCTTGACTGTTCTAGAGAGAAAGAGAGAGAGGAAGAGAGGACTTCACAATCAGAAATTACCTTCCAGTGCCCTGGACTCAAAGCTGTGCAGACACTGTATTTCCGTCTGGCCGTTTTTAGGACTTCTGCTTTTATTTCCCTGGGAAATGTGGGGCAGTGTGGGCCAGAATTCATCTTTTAAAATACAGTTTAAAATCTTGCTTCTTTTTGCTGAAACCTGCCATAGAGTTTGATGCTTTCCGCGTTCTTTTGGCTGTTTCCCATGCACATAATAAATCCATGCTGAGATCAAGCTTTTTGAAGCCAGCTTCCTGGAGAAGGTTGCAAGCTTGCTTTCTCAGATGACTATTTACCTGCAAACATCTGTGCTCACACCGGGTGATAGATAGATGGCCTTTTCACAAGTAATTACATTAACTCGAAATGTGTGCTTGTTACGGATGTTAAGTCTCTTGCTCCTTGTTTTTTTCCTGGTTAATAATGTCATTATTTTAAATCTGTGTTTGATCAAGTCTTTGTACGTGAAACAGTTTCCTCTCATTATACATTTGAAGATTCCAAAATTACATTAAAAAAGAAAAACAGTTGTATCCATTGCCAGGCTTATTATATAAAGTGTCTTTCATGCTTTTCTTAAATAGAATTTGAATATGAACGATTTTTTTGTAATCTAGCTTTTGTTTTGGGGGGAATATATTATTAAGTTAAGGGATCTCTGTTTGACCATTACCTTTACATAAATGTTATGACTCTCTCTCTCTCTCTCCCTCTCTCCCTCTCTCCCTCTCTCCCTCTCTCCCTCTCTCCCTCTCTCTCCTCTCTCACACACACACACACACACATAATATTTGAACTGTAATGCCCCTTTGTTTCCAGTAAATCGACTTGGCTTGGTGCCTCTGCTGTGAACATATGTTTTGGTTACTTCTTTCTTTTGGGTTTTGAGTGTGTCTGTCTCTGCATATGTTAAATAATCTTTAACATCAGTTTTCAAAGCGCAGAACAGCGGCTCAGCATCGCCTAGGAAGTTGTGACAAATGCACGTTCTTGGGCACGAACCTATCTCCAGTGAATCAGAACTCCGGGTGCACCCCTTAACTGTACTTGAATGAACCTTCCAAGTGAGCTCATGAACAGTAACGTTTGAAGACCACTGATTTAAACCCAACTGAGAATTTTGTTGGCATTAGGAGTTTGGTATTAAGCTATAAATTTGAGTAACTTCGGGGCACCAGGGTGGCTCAGTCGGTTAAGAGTCTGACTCTTGCTCAGGTCATGATCTCATGGTTGTTGGATCTAGCCCCACATGGTGCTCTGCACTGAGTGTGGAGCCTGCGCGGAATTCTCTCTCTTCCTCTCTCTGTCTGCCTCCTCACTTCCACGTGTGCTTATATGTACTCACTCTCTTTAAATCAATCAGCTTTAAAAAATATTTGAGTAATTTCAGTCAGAAATTTCAGTCATATAATGATCCCAATCTGATAGTCATCTAGAGGTTTGATAGTAAAGTTTTATAAAAGTGTGTATTCTTAAAGCATTGTTATTTTGAGATTTATTGCAGTAAAGTTTTAATACTTGTTTTTTGGTTTGGAGACACAATATTATACTTCTGGAAAATGCTTTTATGCCTATGTACACTTCAGAGTAAGAATAGCCAACAGTTGACTCCTTATATTGTCAACTTGTTTTATGATCTCCATTACTCTCTTTAGTAGTCATCTTATTTCCATTCACTGCATGATGGGCGTTGAGGAGCAAAGCGCAGAAGTTAGGGACCACATTCTAATTGATCTCTGAGCCTGTACTTAAAACCACTGTGTACCTAGAAATCCTCCCTGTCCCCCTGTCTGTATGACCTAATCCCCCACCCTCGCTTCTACTTTATTGAGACCCAGGAGGGAGAGGTAAATACCATGAATGGAATGATTGTATGGTTTTCAAGAAAATAGAAGTCATATTTGTCTATACATCCAATTGCAAACTTTAGTGTAAAAGATGCTTATGAAGTGTTTTTAAGATGTTTAGAGGAAACAAGGCCTGTGAAGAAATAAATATCATTACTGATTTCACTAAATTAATATGCTACACTAAAGGAAGACTAATTTAGGATACTGATATCTTACTACCTTATAAAGAGTTTATATTTCCAAATTCTTAGAAGGCTATGACTAGTGATTTGAGGGGTAAATCCAAAGGCCCCAGCTCTTGCTCTACGTTAGTTTTCCTTTGATTGTTAACTCACAAGTACACCTATGTATAAATCCTCTTTGAAAATTTTCTTGTTAGGAGTTGACTGCCAGTTACCATGTAGACCACTTTGAAAGTGACTAAAATATTTAATGAAGCATTTCAGGCTATGAAAGTATACTCTTGACCCTTTAACAACATGCAAATTAGGGGTACTGCTGTCAAAAATTCACGTTTAGCTTAAGTATTTTTTAAGTTTTTAGCTGATGTATAATTGACATATGCCTGTAACTTTTGACTTCTCACAAAGCTAACTAGTAATTGCCCACTGTGGATGGAAGCCTAATCAATAATATAAACAGGTGACTTACAGCTATTTTATATGTTATATATATTATATATTGTACTACAATAAAATAAGCTAGAGAAAAAAGTTTAGTCTACCATTAGACAGAGTACACTTAGAATACTGTACTAAATTTATTGATAACAATCTGCACATAGAGGCACCTGGGTTGGCTACTTGAGTTTCCATCTCTTGATTTTGCTCAGGTCGTTGTCTCATGGGTTGTGAGTTCAAGCCCTGTGTTGGGTTCTGCTCTGACAGTGCGGAGCCTGCTTGGGATTCTCTCTCTCCCCCTCTCCCTCTCCCTCTCCTGATCATTCTCTCTCTCTTTCTCTCTCTCTTCTCTCAAAAATAATAAATAATCTTAAAAGGAAAAACATCTTTATGTAAGTGGACCCACACAGTTCAAACCTGTGGTTTTCAGGGGTCAGCTATATAATCATACAGAGAGGAGTAGAACAAGTTGTACACTTCAGCAGCCTGTCATTAATTAACAACAATAACCACGCAGTTGGTAATTGTATGTATTCTCATTGGAAACAGGACTGATTTAGATTGATTGGGATAATTTCTAAGACTGAGATCCCTTCACAAAATGAATTTATCACCCAGAATTTTTATATGTAAGTGGTTTAATTGGTTTATTTTGCCACATCTGTTAAAGGTAGTCTGCTTATCTGAAGATATTTGCTTCAAATGGATTACTCTGTACTCAGAGAGCCACGTTCTGAAATGGTAGGACCTGGTGTTCCTTGTGGAACCAGGTTAGGGCAGGAGAATGGAGATATTGAGACATTTGATTAGGTCTTGGGAGTCCATTTTAGTTCTAACATTTCATGTTTTCAAAATGTAGTCATTTTGACATTAGGAATGTTCTGAATGAACACATGCATTTTAAGGCACTGCTCACTTACATAATTTAGCGGCTTTACCTATTCGAGTATATATAAATTGAGTTCATATATAAGGCAAACTCCACAAGTAAGAATTCTGGGTATGGGGTGTTTTGCAATAGAAAATGTGATCTTCATCTAATTATCTGTCATTCCTGGATTGATTGTTTTGCTTGAAAGCAGAGGACTAGTACATATAGTCAAACCCACTGATGTTTATTTTCTTGTGCTCCTAGGATGCGTTGAGCCTGTTGGCTAGTGCCGTCATTTCATCCATACCGTGGGGCATAAGCTAGTGTAGAACAAAAATTCCCTGTCTAAATCTTTTGAAAGGAGTCTCTTTTTTCTGGATTTAAAGAAGCGCTTCCATTTCAGGTGCAGTAAGAAATGAGAAGCTGCTAATTTCTTGCTCCTTTGACATGGCCTGCCCATGCAAGTGCGCTCCCTTCTTAACACCTCTGCCTAAGGCTTATCCCTCATGTCACATTTATTTGGAAGTTAATTTATTCTAAACAGAATAATGTGACATTTTGCAAGATTCTGCAGAAAGAAATAATTTGACGGCCTCTTTTACGAGTTTTTCATTTTAATAGATGAAAATAAAAAAATTTTATGTAAGTAACTCCATTTTTTTTTAAGTGGTAGTTTTCGCTACTTTTCTGGGATACGGGGTTGATGCCCCGTGCAATTTACTTCATGATCATTGGTGGGTTTACATTTGAATATTTAAACATACACAGTTATAGAATGTTGAAACGTAGTATCTTGTTAGAAGGACCGTCACATTTACTTCATCTCTTTTTCATTAGCGTTTGGAAGAAAAGGAAATATATCTAGAGTGAGATTCTTTTTTAATCTGCTTCTAAAAAGAACATTAATTTATTAATTTTAAAATTTGACGATGAGTGGGTCGCTATAATTCTAGGAAATATGAATGAAATACAATGAGAGTACACAACTCTGATAATCTCATCTCTGTTATCACATCTTATAAACACATACACATGCTTTTGCAGCATTTCTAATCACTTATGTTTTGACAGTGACTTAGAGGAGACTTCAGTTCACTCAAAATCTTCCTCTTCAGAGTATTTGGCTCAGAGACTTGAGCAAGATTCTGCTAAAAGAATCCAGACATTTTGCAAGATTCTGCTAAAAGAAATAATTTGGTGGCCTCTTTTGAGAGTTTTTCATTTACAGTTTTAATTTCTGTAGTACTACAAGCCTTCTAGAGCTTTTGGACATGTATCCTCAGGTTTCTTGCTCACTTAAGTCTTTGTGGGTGTCAGATATTATCTAAAGAAAAAGAGAAATTGATCCCGAGGATGAGATTTTCAGATCTTAGTTTATAGGGGAGATGACCTGTTCAACCCAAGCACAGCTGTGGGTTAGAGTGGCCAGTTCTGCGCAGCAAGTTGTATAAATAATGTAGTATTTGTTTGGTACAGGTATCTGATCACTAATATTACTTGCAACTATACAACTTGAGGGTTTTTAAATACCCAGTTAAAGGAACAGAGAACTCATTGGTACTTTTGGAAATATTTGGTCCATTATCTTAGGTTGACCTTGTTCTCTTGTAGTATGAATTGCTATTTGAAGACGTGTATTTTCTCTAAGTACAAAAATTTGATATAAACAAATCTTGTGGGCTTATGAAAAACAGTCGCTTTTAAAATATCTATGCCTTTCTTCTTTGAAGACTAGTAAAAGCTATCATGATTTACCTAAAAATATTAATTATGAGACACAAATACGGTCTTCAGTCCCATGTAGAGACTAATGGTTCTTCTGCAACTAACTGCATGTTTTTCTTGATTTTTTAATTTCATCCCTTCAGTCTCAACTCTTGCCTTGGCTTTTGGTATCCCTCCCTGAGCAAATCATAGCTAGTAAACTGATAAAAGGTTTTTCAGGTTCCTTATTTCTTGCCTCCAAATTTCCCTGTAGTTTTACCATTTTCTTCTCCCAAGTAAAGAGTTGTCCTGTCTTTCTTTACAAGCTAATCCAAACAAGAAGCCATTTTTTTCTGTCTCCTGTTTCAGTTATCTACCTTCCATCCAGGATTTCCTTCAGGGAGATTTCTTTAATTGAAACATACCTTTGGAAGAGAGTTTGCCTCTCATTATCCTAATACACCTTTCCCCCTGCACCTTTCAAGCTATTGTTCTTTCTGACCAACTACTTGTTAATTCAGGTTTCTTGCCTCACCCTTACCATTTCACCATCTACTCTTAACACAATCCCATTTCCGGCTTTTGGCCCCTAACAGAGAAACTTCTCTTTTGAAGATCATGTGTAGTTTGCTTTTGCTTTTTTAAATAAGTCCAAGAGGGAACACCCATTGTGACTTCTTGCTGCATTTGACACTGTCGATTGCCCTCGTTGTTAAATGTCTCTTCTCTGACTTAGGTGACTCCCACTTGTCCCCTGATCTTATTAGTTATGGAGATTTTGTGTGCCTCATTTGATGGCTTATTTATCTTCTTCATATCTCTACTCTCTTGGTTCTCCCCTCCCCTCAACGAGAACCTGGGGGTGTTGCACCCCTCCCAGGATCATACTGCTCTTATCTCTAAGCTGTTACCTTTGCATAAGTCCTCATGTCATACCACCTACTAGACATTTATAATATGTGTCCACCTACACCTCAAATTCCTCTCACCTACAGGTGAATTCATGAGATCCCTGTCCTTATAAGGACGCCCCCCAACATTTTATATAGTGAGTCCATCTTGAAACCTAGCAAGATGCACATTCACTTAGATGCCTAATTCTCTCCCAGTTTCTTTCAGTACCTCTTGGTTTTGCTTCTTATTTTTTATTGCAGCCACTAAGACCTAGGTGTTGCACCCTACAGGCTGTTTTGCTCTTTCTCTCTGTTTCTCATTTCTCCTCTTTAATTTTACCAGCACTCAACTATCAAGTTAAGTTTTCTACAAGATTAGTTTTTGTTCTTATCTTAATCCCTGTCCTATTCTTTGAGTCCTGTATTCTTGCATTATTCCACTTATTTATTCATCGTGTAATGTATTCAGCGTATATTAAGTGCCTACTCAGTGTCACCGAGCGGAATATAAATGTGAATAAAACAGACCTAGGGTTCTCCCTCGCAAAACTGACAGTAGCAGGGATGGCAGACATTAAACAAATACCTCGAAAATGAGTGAATTACACTGTGGCAAGTGCTCCTAAGCCTCTCTTCCCCTTCCTCCTCCTCCTCAGCCAAGGACATTCACTAAACCAAGGGGACAGTGAGGGACCTGATGCTGTAATTGTGCACCGCACTTCCATACATGAGGGTCAACCTATTGAGAGTATTTTAGGGAGCAGGAGGAGTAGGAGCAAAGGAAGGAAGTCCCCTGGCGTCTTGTGGAGATGTTGAGTAATACAGCTCGGTGTGGATCTGGGGCGTGTGAAAGTGAGAAGTGGAAGTATAGAACCCTGAGTGGACAGCAGCGGGCTCTCCGATATGCTGCTTGCTAAGTGTTTTACGTGCTTCGTCTCAGTATTCTTAAAAGAACCTCAGAAGGAAGGTGGTGTTAACCCATTTTTCAGGGGAAGGATCCGAGGCCCAGAAAGACTCAGGACCATGGAGTCTACAGGTGCCACAGCCTGAATTCAGTCACAGCTCTCTCTTACCCTGAACTTGGGGTGTTATTGTTACAGCGAGGTGCCATAGTATCTGTGTGTTTATAACGTACACATGGATCTTTCCAAGATAACCTCTTTTATTGTCACCATTTTGGCTTGTATCTCTGCAAATACCACTTTTATGACACTGAATTTGTGCTCCTGGAGAACAGGGAACATTCATCCTTATATTTTCTCAGAGTCCGTAGCATCGCGTCTTACCATAGGTCGATACTCTAAAACCGTTTGACCTCTTTCTATCACCCATCACACCGAAGTTTACATTAGAATCATTTGACAGATGCGTTAACTAAATATATTTGCCAGGACATGTGGCTGGCACTGTCTGGGTTTTGTACAGTATCCTTAGTGCCCTCCTCCTGCTCCCTTTACAGGGCTCATATGTACACATCCAATCAGACAAAAAAGACATACATCAATGGTACTCTGTAATGGCAACAAAAATTGGAAATTAATAAGCAGCTCAGGGGGCTCCTGGGTGGCTCAGTCGGTTAAGCATCCGACTTTGGCTCAGGTCATGATCTTGTAGTTCGTGAGTTCAAGCCCCACATCAGGCTCTGTGCTGACAAGAGCCTCCTTCGGATTCTGTGTCTCACTCTCTCTCTCTGCCCCCCCTTGCTTGCGCTCTGTCTCTCAAAAATGAATAAACATTAAATTAAAAAATAAGCAGCTCAGGTCATGCTGGTGTGCATCCAAATGTAGAATCAGTCTTTGTGTTGACTTTATCCTGTGATTAGGTCTGTCTTTTGAAAGTTTAGAGGAGATTTGGATATTTAGAATATTAAATAACAACAGCTTTTAGAAGAGACCCACTCCTAGCTCTTTTTTTTTTTAAGATGCAAATTCGAACACCTAAAACATTACTAATTCTGGACAGGGTAGCAAGATGGACTGGTAGGGTATATAAATGCATATTTCTGGTAGAGTATAACAAATGGGCAGCAGTGGGAGAAGAAAGGGGTGCCTTGAATGCAAGTGTGTGAATAGGACAGAATGATGGAAGGTGACAGCAGCTTAGAAAACGGGCTCCCATTTCAAGAGTAAAATGCAACTTTGTGTAGAGTGCACAGGTGAAGGACTTCAAATTAAGCATCAGGATTCTCCCAAGTTTGAGGGTTTTACTCCCTTTTTCAGCCATTAGCAACACAGTACAGTTGGTCTTCCCTGGGAGAAGCCCTTAGATATAGGGCTGCAAGCTCATTAGATATAGTTACTCTTAGGAAGGGCCAGTGCCCAACAAGGACAAACATAAACAAAAAGATAAGAAAAGGGGATGTACCAGGGGATAGAGCTTGGGAACTTACTAAGAAAAATGGAAGAATATAGGATCTTAGAAATTTAGAGAGAAAAATTCAGAACCAGTCCTAAGAGAATATACCCTGTACTGTTTCACATAGGCTAAGGAATGTGTTTATAGCGTTTGTGTGTGTTTATTATGTTGTGACGAAGTAGTTTCTTTTCCCTTGTGAGAGAAACAGTGCTTGAATTTACTGTGTCTGCCGCACAGGGGTGGGAGATGTTCCATTAGAGAAAGGTGGTATTAAGCATGTTTTCATCTGCAACTCTTTACCTCACAACCAATGAGACCGGGTCTCTTTATTGTTAGGTCTTTTGGAAATAAATATACATGCACCTCACACAGTCATGTTGGAAGCCAATGAAACAGTTTATCTCAAAGTATTTGAGGATCCTAGCAAGATCATTGAAATATTTAATGATGCTGTATATATAAAAACCAAGCTTACTAAGAAATAACATTTTCCTTAAGGAAAAATTATGGCTACATAGTATGTAATATGATGTGAAATTAACACCATGTTAAATTTTAAACAATGAAAAGTTTTCAAGAGTCAAAACTTACTCTGGAGGGTACGCCCACATCACATGCTTCTATAAAGACTTCGGGTCAGTTGACACTTTTTTTTTTACTTTAGCAAGTTCCAAACTGGAAAAACAAGGGTGTTGCCAGTGGAGGTTGAGGTGAATTGAAAGGTGGGTGGGTTGCCACCAAGGCCAGCCAGCTCGGAGAGGCTGTGGTTAGTGCATTTCATGGATGTGAAATGCAGCCCCGCCCCTGCAAACAAGGGTTTCAGAATGCATTTTCTCTTTTTCAGGATGAATCTTCAAGTCATGAATGTAACCAGCGCACAATCCTTCTTTATGGAGTGGGCAAAGAGCGTGACGAGGCGAGGCATCAGCTGAAGAAGATTACCAAAGATATTTTGAAAATCCTAAATAAGAAGAGCACCACAGAGACAGGGGGTAAAAAGCCTTAATGCCTTTGCTCCCATTGGGCTGTCCTTTGGCCTTCCTCTTAGCGCAGGCCTTTATCAGAGTCCTGGCTGGCACTGTCACCAGAGTGTTTCCTCTCTTGCATGACTGTCATCTTGGAATATGAATAAGCACATGGAAATTTTAAGGCCTTGGTTCCATTTATAGCAAGCTTTATATTAAAATAGTATGTTCTATTGATAGATGTAGGTAATTTAAATTTTCTCCTCTTTTTTTTAATCATTCCCAAATTTCCCTCAGTAAGCCTAAATGAAGTACTGAAGAATGAGTTGGAAAACCCTTAGTCTGGAAGAGTTCCACTTCTTCAGTTCTCTCCCATCCTGTTTTAAGCTTGTAGTTTGCTCTCAGCACTCACATTTGCACGGCAATTGAAAATCATGACAGTGTAGTCGCTGATCTTTTCTTACATTAGTCAGAAGGATACTTGAAATAGGTTGCTGCCTATGATAGCAAATGATTTCAAGGCAGACAGAGAATTGGGTCTTTGCTCGATAATGCCTTCTTTCCTTAGAAAAGTCTTTCCCCACGCTTTGGACATAGTTTTTTTACGCATAGCTATGCCTTAAATTATGTCACCACATTGCATAATTGGAATCCTCTAATTACCCACTTCACATTCGCCTAATTACTCTTTTCAAGGATTGTTTATTTTATCAGGCGATCATAAGATTTAAAATAAGATATCATTACATGTACTTCACTACCCTTCCTGGTGTTTATTTCTTTATTACTTAAATAATCAAAGAAAAATAAATGTTTGGGTTTTCCCTATGTAAACAGCGTTCTTCCTTCCACATGGCACAGACTTCTTTAGGAACCCTACGTTGTCGTTCCGTACAAAAGACATAGGTTTTTATGAACCTCTCTCTCCCCAGGACCTCCGGTCTTTAGACTTCAACCAGATGTTTTACTGCAGCTTGGCCACGCTAGATCTTTGCAAGAGAAAAGTACAGATACAACTAATACAAATAACTCCCTGTCCTCTCTGTCGATAGGGGGACACGTGCAGAAACAAGGACAACATGTTTTTCAGTGTGAATGTGGTATTGCAGGTGTCTGATGTCTGAGGCAGTCGTCTTTAGAGCACAGTGGGAGAGTTAACTTTCATGGGATTTCTAGCACTTCCATGGCCCCTCCCGTCCATTGCCCCTGAAGGACCTTGTACCACACTGGCTCCGTAAGGGAACAACCAAGAGCTGTGGATGGGAAATGAAACCTTGTTGTTGTTGGCCTGTCGTTACTAAGCTTGGTTTAAAAAAACACACACCTCCCCCCGTCTCCCACGAAACAAAGAACCTGATCTAAGAAAAACTGTTGATCTGTTGTTTTGCTGTTTGTCTTTGTTCATGAAAAGCGGAAACCGATTGCATTTAGAAGGTTGAATTTAGCAGCCTTGTAACTATCCCGCAAAGGGATTCGAAACTTCTTTTTGTGTACTTGGAAATGGGGTGGACACTGTCTTTAGAACAGTCAGTAATACATGTTTTATCAGAATTAATCATAGAGAGTCTTTCCACCTCTTAGTGAATTTTGGGGTCTAGAAGGTTGAGAGGGATGGGACCGGGGAGGAAACAGTGCAGGTCTTTTTCTGTTGAGCCTACTTCCTTCCTTTACAACTGAGTGTTTAATGCCAGACTACAGTCTATCCTATCTTTGTACCAGTCTCTTAAATAGGCAGTTCTCGCTTTTGAACTCACAAAGAGAACATCTTTGTTGTTCCCTGCTACTTTTTGAGTAATCAGCATTAGAACCACCACTGAGGAGTGGCATTCGTAATGGGGATTTTTGTCTTTCCCTCATTTTAGATAAAATTCTTCAATCAGAAATGTGTTAATTTGGGATGTAGTGAGCTGCCGTCTGATGATAAATAGTGAAACTTTAAGTCCCTACTTAAAACTCGTATGCTCCCCAGAAGCTAGCTAGCTGTACTTCAGGTTAATGGTAACTGCCCGTCATTTCAGGAAAGGAGAATTGATAAGGTAGGGAAATAGAGTTTGTGTTAGTGTGTATTTGATTTCTGCCTACATAATGGTTTTGTTTGGTTTTAAGAAAATCATTAGAAGCGTTCTCTTATCCGCCAGGCCTTATCTGGTAGTTTAAACAACACTTCCCATTGAGCGTAGTCTTCATTTTCCATTTATGTGGGCCGGTCATCTTTGGTTGTCAATGTTGTTGGTTTTAGTACATGAATGAAGTTTACCATGACAATAAAGACAAATGTCAGAATTTAAACATTTTTTTTAAAAAGAAGACCAAAGTTAAGAAACACAAGAGTGAGAACATATATTATGAAAGCGGATTAAGTAATGTAAATGAGGAAAATCTGTGAATTATGACTAAATTGTTATTCATGTAAATATAATTAAAATAGTCTATTGAGAACCAGCAATAATTTCTTAAATTTTTTTGAAAGTGAGTATAAATTGCCACAATCAATTGTATATTCTTTATATGAGATTTTAAGAAGTTAGCTACATATAAGTAAAATATATCCTGTTTAGCGTAAAGTGCGCGTGCGCACACACACATACACACACGATGCATTTGTGAGTTCTCATGCTGGCAGTACTTCAGTTGTGTTATTTTTGTTTATTGTTTTGGTCCCAGGAAGGACTGATTAAATATATTAACTTCACTTTTACAGCACATTGTACCCAAAATCATTGATGTGAGTTTTTAGGCTTGGATCAGTGATGTTAGTAAATGGAAAATTCAAAACCTGGATATTATAAACATGCTTATTACATGTGAATAGCTAGATTGAGGGCAAACCACCATACTTAAATTGAGAATAGATATAAAGAACATGTAGTTTTAATGAACTTCTTCTTATTTGTGTTAGATTTGGCGTTTTGAACAAAAGTAGCACATTCTAGCACCTTTTGTTATCCATCACCTTTTGATTCTCTTTACTCTGGTATCAACGTTTGTTTGCTCTAGGAAATAAAACACCCTGCTGTGTGTGTGTGTGTGTGCGCGTGCGCGCCTCTAGACTGGGCTTCCTTTTATTTGAAAGAGAATGTCTTCTCTTCGAATGTTATTTTCTAAAACCATTATATTTACCTTCACCAAAATCTTTTTGAGTTCTGTGAAATACTTGCATCTTTAATAGAAAAAAATTGATAAAGTGGCCTTTGTTCTCTGCAAGTAAACTTTCCGAAAAAGATGAGTGATGGGGCTCCTTTCTCATGACCACTTAGAATCATAGTGTTGGAAACGATCTTAGAGATCATATAATCTGATCTTTTTTTTTTTTTTTTTTTTTTTTGTTTGTTTTTTTTTGGTTTGTTTGTTTCTCTTTTTTAGATTTCTATTTATAAATGCATATATTTAAAGATATTTCAACAGGATTTAATTCTTTTGAGATTTTATCCTTAAAGTACTGTTAAGAGGATCTAGAGTCCCCTGGGATAAGAAGTGTTTATAATTTTTTTTTTGTAATTTTCTTTAAGCTTCTTCATGCTAAATTGATAAATGTAGCACTTTCCCATTATATGGAGAGATTTAATTGCTTGCTACCTCTAAAAATGTTAGAATGGTATAAGTTTCCCATTTTACATATTAAACTCTTGGGGAGAAGTGTCCTGGTGAATATCCTAAGAAGATGCCAGTGAAGTTTCCTATTATGTCACTGTGGCCATGGGTAACTTTTACCCCCTTTAGTTGTTGCTATCTTCATATTTTAAGAATTAGTGAGAAATGTGTATAGGGGTATTTCCCATTAATAGCCAAAATAGGGAAACTACTTGCTAGATCGAATAAATATATGGTGGTATATTACACAGGTATACTTTACATGAATGAGAGTTACTACTTTTTAGAACAAATTAAAATTGCTTCAACAACGTGGATTAAGCTCAGAAGCACACTATTGCAGGAAAGGTGCTGGATGTAAAAGGTATCTCCCATATGGTTCCAAACTGGGCATTACCAATCCAAGCCTTTAGAAGTTAGGATCCTGGTCCTCTAGGGCAGAGAGGCGATTAGCAGGAGCCCCCAGGGGGTTTTGGGGGATCTGGTATGTCATTTTGTGATTTGAGTCTCAATCATGTGAGTGTTTTTACTTTGTAGGTATTGATAGTTTGTGCACTCCTTCATATATGTTATACTTCAGTAGAAAGTATCCGCTGAAAAAGTCACGAGCTTCTATTGAATGAAAAGTAATGTGTCTACTGTATGTTTAGTTGGAGATGAAGGACAAAAAGCCAGGAAGAACAAACAGGAAGCATTTCCGACTCTGGAGACTGTGTTCACAAAACTTCAGCTCCTTTCATATTTTGATCAGCACCAAGTGACATCTCAGGTAGCCATTTAAAACTGTGTATTTTGCATTTTGGATATTCATTTGCACCGCAGAACCATATCATTCATGCAGTATATGCTTTTGACTTTATTTGGTTTTAGAAAGAGTTTTTGAAAAATGTTTATTTACTTTTGAGAGAGAGAGTGCAAACTGGAGGGAGTACCAGAGAGAGGGGTAGGAGACAGAGGATCCGAAGAAGGCTCTGTGTTGACAACAGAGAGATGATGACCTGAGCCAAACTCAGATGCTTCACTGACGTAGCCACCCATGCACCTCCTATAAATATGCTTTTTAAATGTATATGGAATCATCTCAAACTGTTAAGTAGTTCAGTTTTAAGTGTCAGGTTTCAGAGAAATTAATCAAGACTGTCAAATATTCCCTAATGCAATACTTATTACATTTTGCTCCTGAATTACTATTGCTAAGGGAGAAATCTATTGATGAGTGAAATAAAATACTACTTAAATGAGAAGAAAACAGATGTGTGTTGTTTCACAAATCCTTTGATATTCAAATAAATGTTATCTGGAAATAAATTGGCATTTGTAGTAGTTTTACCATTAGAATAGTTAGGTCAAGATCTTAATGACAACTTGGCCTTAGATCTTCAACATATGTCCTTAGAAGGAAGGTGTTTTATTCGTTAAATGGTTTTGGTTTCTGTGGAAATATGTTTTAAATTCTAAGTAGAGTATATAAATTCAAGTTTCGTAAAAAATTAAAATAATTTTAAATCCTGGTCTTCTAATTATTTTTACGTATTCGTGTTGTCCAGATCTCCAACAATGTCCTGGAACAGATCACAAGCTTCGCTTCAGGAACATCCTATCATCTCCCTTTGGCTCACCACATTCAACTCATCTTCGATCTTATGGAGCCAGCGCTGAATATCAATGGACTAATTGACTTCGCAATACAGGTGTCAAAGAGAGCCTGCTTCTCTGATTTTTAGGAAAGCAAACCTGCTAGGCATCATACAATTTAAATTGATCGAACCACTGTTTTTTGAATAATTGAGACCTTCTGAATCACGAGTATTCAACTAGTATTTTAGGGGCAGCTGTGTCCATAATTTTCAAATAAATAATTATTATCGGTGCCAAAATATATAATAATCATTGAAAAATGTGAAGGTTTTGAGGATTTAGTCTTTTGTTTTGCTAAAGAAAAGGTGAAAGGTTACCATTTATTACAGTGTATTTTAGGTTAAGAACAGAAAAATAAAACCTTATAATTTGATTTGTCACAATCCATTTTTTTTAAAGGTGTTAACATGTCTTTTTTTTTTTTTTTTTAAGTTTCTTTATTTATTTTGAGAGAGAGGGGGGGAGGGAAGAGAGGGAATCTCAAGCAGGCTCCTTGCTGACAGCTCAGAGGTGGACTCTGCACTCAATCTAGTGAACCCTGAGATCATGACCTTGGCTGAAATCAAGAGTCAGGTGCTTAACCAACTGAGCCACCCAGGTGTTCATGTCCCATTACATTTCTTATACACATATACTTGCGTTCATTTATTATGTTATTGATGAATAGATATAAAACGTGTTTTCTGTTGCTTATTGGAGGTGTTAGTTTGTTGATAACAAGAAAATAATGATAAGTAATATCCGTTTTCTTAAAAAGAAGGAAAAAGAGAAGAAAAAGTAAAAGGGGGGGATGTTCTCTGAAATCATCTGGTCTAGAACTTTGGGCTTCCCTCATGTTTTAGTAGCTATTTCTGTGTTGGATATTTCCTGACTGTATGTACCATGATGTCTAGACAGAGAAAAAACTGGAGAATTTGGCAAGGGCTTAAACACAACAGCCAGTTTAATTCTAGGGGGCTTGTTTTGTCCCGCTGTAGTTATATGGCATATGGTCCTGGGACACGGTAGTGGGTGAGATAAGATGGTATTAGGATGACTAAGTATATCCATGGTTTGTGAAAATACAGGTTTTTCCTGTCACTTTGGCAGCTACACTTTTATTCACTCTTTTCCATTATAGCTGCTAAATGAACTGAGTGTTGTAGAAGCCGAACTGCTCCTGAAGTCCTCCAGCCTGGCAGGAAGTTACACAACGGGACTGTGTGTGTGCATCGTGGCTGTTCTCAGGCGGTACCATAGTTGTCTGATCCTGAATCCTGACCAGACAGCACAGGTGTTTGAAGGGTTGGTATATTATAAAACATCAGTATTTTTTTTTTCAAATTACTGTTTTCCATGTATAATTGGCAATGAAATATTACAGTGGTTTTAAGAGGAAAAGAAGTACAGGTGCTTGTTTCAGTTTAAAAGATAGAGTTAAAGACTTCTTTTGCCAGAAAATATTTACTAGAGAAGGAGACAGAAGCATGAAAAATATGTTCTCTTAGTATGAGTCTTTCCTGCCTTCCTTTCCTGCCCGTACTTTCTACAAGTATAAACCAGTTATTTACAGCACTGCATCATCTGCTACCCTGAACCGTGGCTTATTACGAATGATGAATTTGTGACAGCTGCTTTGTTGATGTAATTTCAGTTTATATTCAAAACCAAATAAGCTTTGCATGTGTTCTTACCTTAGAGATTCACTTCTTCAGTTTTATTTCTTTCGTAAACTAAAAACATCTTGACAAAGTTAATCTAGAACAAATGACTTTGTTTTGTAGTTTGCATTTGGTTTGTGTGACGTGTAGGCTAAGGTTTTCTTCAGTCTTGTCCATGAAGTTGGATCATGTCCTCATATCCCCAGTTATAATCTGAGGTTACAGGAATGAGAGAAATGTAAAGAACTGTCCAAAAAACTGTATGGAGCTCCGTTTTGTCCACTGCAGGCTCCTTTCTCCAGGGCTTTATATAAAAAAAAGGGTCAACCTGCTTTTCCACCTTTTTTCTTTCTAGATTTAAAAGAAACATGAGGTTCTTCACTTTCACAGTAGTGTCTGTGTGTGTGTGTGTATAAATTAGCACATGTAATCAATTTATAATCTATTCTAGAGTGACAACTATTTAACAGGAGCTTTTTGGGGAAAAGGAAATGCTACCCCATTAGCTGTACATGTAGATTATTGAATGAAATCTGAAACATCCCAGGTATTTTTAAAAGTTTGAAAATAAACATTTTTGAGCTCAGGCAATATATGACTACTTCATGGCCCTCAACTACCATGTAAAAGGTATACATGGGTTTAATGGGTACCATTTACAAGTCAAGAAATGGAGACTCGGGCCTGTTAACTGAAGTGTGTGTTGACGTGATGTACTCAGTATCACATGTAATCTCCCAGATTACTGAAAGTCATTCTGAGTAAGAGCAAATTCATGCTGTTCGATTTGTACTGTACTTTTTAAACTGTATGGAAGCCCATGAGTTAGTAATGGAATGAACATTATAGGTTTTGACAAATTTTGTTGCTTTCAAATTTATTTCGGTGTCATTTATTTTGACAGTTCAAATTTATTATTTATTAAATCTACATAAAATCATGTTTGATATTATTTTTTTTAGTTTGTCATGCATACTAAGGATAAATGTTTTCCCCAAAGATCTTATTTTGTACTGATATGAATATACTGGATTTCAGCGCAATATGCTTTTTATTTCTGACAAGTGAAAAATATCCAGGCAACACTGACTGCTATGCTTTAGATTCCTACCAAACTTTCAATAAATGTTTGTTTCCATTAAATTTTTAATGAAAAGTTAAAAACAAATTTTTTTCGTATATATTTTTGAGAAATAGAGCATCAGTGGGGGAGAGGCAGAGAGAAAAGGAGACAAAGTATTTGAAGCCTACTCCGGGCTGTGAGCTGTGACCGCAGAGCCTGACACAGGGTTCAAACTCACGAACTGTGAGATCATGACCTGAATCAACGTAGGCCGGGAAGCATCTGAGCTGCCCAGGTGCCCCTGTTTGTCGAGTTTAATCACAAAATAATACTTCACTTTTTACATATGTCCGGAATTTATGTTAATATAGTTATCAGCAGATTGAATCTCCTACTTTGCTTCTTAATTGCAGGGTACTTTTCCTCTAATTGACTACATTTGTCAGCTATCCGGTGGCCGGATCTGCTGATACCAATTCACAGGGCTTGGGGTGCATGGAGCATTGTCATTTCATTACAGTGTGTGGGTTCCACCTCTGGTATTTGTGATAGCAGTGGCCTTCTTGGCCTTAACAGCCTAGGCTCTCTTTGGCTTCTCCCATCCCCTGAAAAGTGGAGAAAACTCTGGATGTGAGTCTAGAGACCTTAACTCTCCTCTTGTTTGTGCTGTGAACTCAATTTTTGCCTCTGGGCAAGTTACTTCCCTGTCTGAGTCTCAGAGCTCTCTTTATAGAAGGAGGAAGGTGAATCAGATGATTTCAAAAGCCCTTCTTAGCTTACTAATCTGAGTCATTGATGACACTATTGTGGTATTATTGAATCCTATGACAGAATACAAGATGGTAATCGTGGAATCAGTCTCATAAATAGGTGAATGGACCACTAATGTTTTTACCTTTGTTTTCTATGAATTTTTGTGTTCAATGAACTGTGGCCCAAGGCGCCATTTTTCTGACATGGGGAAAGGGGCACGGAAATGGTGTAGTAATGGTATTTCTGAGTTGAAAGACATCTAGGGAATGTTACTGAAAAGAAAGTGTTGTAAATTCTTACATTAGGTAACTGAAATTTGTTTCTAGTTTGGATAAGCAAGGAGAATGTGACTTCAAGTCATGAACTCAACACGTTTTTGCCAGAACCATTTCATGGTCCGGAAAGTGAATTTCCCAGTTTTACGGATATAGAGCCTTGATCTTTTTTAAAGGGGAGTGGACTGAAGAATCTTTGTAAACAGCCTCTTTTTACTGAAGATTCTCTCCTGTAGCTTTCTTGTTGTGTGCTGGTCACAGCAACTTAACTGAAGGATTGTTCCATACATTCCTTCTGAATGAAGGAATTTAGTTCTTTCTTGTTGTTAATGGTATTTCCAAAGTCTTTTTAAAAATCATTTCGTATTTTGTTATCCTCATAGAAAAATATTTTATTCAATTATTTACTATTGGCGTAATCATAAGTATCAAAAATCTAATACCTTTTTCTTAACCAAGTAATACCTGCACATATTCTGATTCTAAAAGATTCAAACAATAACATGTCTATTAGCAAAATACGTGTTTCTAGTCTTCACATATTTTTCTCCTCAGGTTGTGTGGTGTGGTAAAGCATGTTGTGAACCCCTCAGAATGTTCTTCCCCCGAGAGATGCATCCTAGCCTACCTCTACGATCTCTATGTCTCATGTAGCCACCTCAGAAGTAAATTCGGAGATCTCTTCAGGTGGGTAGAAGAAAATCAATAGGAATGGGATAATGCCTATATTTGTTAGTGACCCGATTGTGATATTATCATCCTTTTTAATAATGGAAGTTAATCGTACCTGCCAGAATTCATATTGAATTATCATTTGAATTTTCATTGTAGCTATAACCTCCTATTACCAATTACTTTGCATGTTTAGCTATGGTTTTAAATCTCAGAGAAACTTGAGAGTAAATATATTTTGCACTTGTAGTACTTCACTTGGAACATTGTTTCTGTGTGCATGCTTACTTTTTCTCCGCCTTCGTTTCTCTGCTTCTTTGACCATCCTATTGTAGATGGTAGCCCTGAGTGCCTACTACCATTCTGTGCATCTTAGCACTTGCCATGCCTCACTGATAGACAGGTGCTAGAAAATACATACTTAATGACATTTTGAGGGAATTTTGATTATTAATTGTGAGTGGGGGGAAGAAGGAGACAGTAATAACTGCAAAATAAATTTGTAATCTAGAAGGTTGACAAGAACCATCAATGCCCAGTTATTTGTTCCTGAATTCTGGGAGCTCTGTCTTCCTGGTTTATGTGGAATGTGACTACTGGTCATTGCTTTGTCACTGCTACTGGCTCAGGATTGGACTATTGCAGAGTCATAACTGGATTCTCTGCTTGCGTTCCTGACTCTCTTTAGTATATCCTCAGCATACCTACAAAAGTTAATCTTTTAAAACAAGAATAACTTGAAGTTTTCTAGTGGCTTCTTATCTGCATGAATAAATTCAAAGTCCTAACTTTGCCTCTAGGATCTGCTATATTTATTCTCTTCTCCTTCTTTCCTTCTCTTTATTCCATTCTAACCACATGGACCTCCTTACCGGTCTTCACACACTCTAAACACACTCTCTTGGGGCTTTTGCACTTATTGTTAGCTCTCTTATGATCTCTCCCGTTACTTGCATGTCCATGCCCACAGTACATTCATAGCTCTACCTTCCTGACCACCCGATTTTAAATAGCAATCTCTTACCCCTCCTTTCTGTCATTCTCTGAACCTTAGCACTTGCTACCCCTGAGTAACTTATGTATGAATTTATGGTCTGGCCTCTTTCTCAAGTTTCATGAAAGGAAGAATTTTATATTTTCTTCACTGCTGTATCCTGACACCTTGAAAAGCCTTTTGCTCCTAGCAGGCACAGCATATAAGCTAGCGAATGGAAGATAAATCCAAAACAAACCATGGTATTTTTAATCATATCGATAGGGGAAAATGGGAGAATATATCAACATGAAATGAGCTAGGTTTCCAAATAATGCCTCGTGGAACATTTGAGTGGGTCTTAGGAAACATGGTTCCATGGAAATGATGTAATAATAACAATGCTCATATTCTTATTTATAGAGAACTTTCGGTTTTAGTTTACAGTTTTCAGTGGGCTTTCTCATACATGATTTTGTTCTCACAACAGCCCTGTTTTAAATAGTGAGCTTCCCAAGAACACCTCCAATAGCCTGTTTGACCCCTAGTGTTCCCTCAGGGTAGGGCAAGTATGTCAACTAAGTGAATTCAAGTCCTGTGCACTGAGAATGTGGAGATTGAGGAGAGCAGCAGTGACCTGAGGATCAGCACAGTGTCACACCATAAGACACGGCACTGGCTAACGTTTCCTCAGTTGAAAAAATGGAGAACAGGTGCAGCCTCAGCAATCCCTGAAGTTGGGCATAATTTGTAGTTTGGGATTAAGAAGAATGGTCAAACAAAAGCTAGATACTTGGTGAGATTTCTCTTAGTATGCTAATAAAACAGTTTTAATAATTAGTTCTGGAGGAGCATCTATAAAGTTGTGTAAGAAGATTATTTGAGCGGAAATCAGCATTGATGACATCTTGCCCTGATGGTGCTGCTACTATGTGCCAAGTACTATGCTGAGTTGTTTCTATCAAGATCTTTAATCCTCCCACCACCTCAGGAAGTAAAAATGATTGTTCCAACAATAAATGATTATTCCTCATCATAAGTTAACAAATGATGAAACCTACATGTGAACCTAACTCATTTTGGCCTCAACATGTGTGTTATTTTTATTACTCTGTCAGTTTTTTTGGGGGCAGACAATTTCAGAAAGAAAATGTTTGAGTTGTTTCCTTATTTCCCTAGATACCTGCAACACAGAGTGGTAAGAATTTGAGAGTGACTTAGATTGCAGCTAACTTTTTATTAAAACATAGACGCACATCTGGAAAGAGTGTAATACGTGATACGGGAAGCCTAGAAATGAAGAGTAAGGAGACTTCTCCATGAGCCAGAGAATTCAGAAAAATCATATACTCTTGGCTGGAGGTAGAGTCAATTTGAGAGAAGTCTCTAGACTGAAAGAAAAATAGGGGCTGTATCATATAACATTTGAGAAGGAAAAGCACAATGCTTCTGGGTTCTAAAGACAGACCGGAATTGATTGGTAGAATTAAACTGGAAAAGAGAGAACACTTTACTATTTGCTGAAGTCGGTTTCATTACGTTGGCATTGGGAGGGTATTGCGAGGTGGAGGGAACCAGCAAAGTGCAGTTTGTTTTTGTTTCTTTTTTAGTGAGAAAGTGAAACAAATTAAGAACTATTGCTGAGTGAGAATGAATGAAAAGTTGAGTGGAAAGCGTGGCCAGAGTTAAGATAGGAAAAAGGGAGATGTTTAAAAGCACTAGTGGCGGTGCATTGTTCATCATTTTGAACAGGTCATACCTCAGATGGCAGGCTCTCAGCCTTCATTGACATTTGACACATTTTTCTAGAAGTTGTTCGCCAAGAAAGAAAGTATAGAACACCATAATTACTGCCATTTTGTGGGTAGGTTTAGTCCTGTCTGTTAGACCAGTATTTCCCAGTCTATTAAGAAGTTGGAATCAAAAACCCTTAATGCGACTCTTTTCCAGGAATACATTACAGTTGCTGCCATTGATTCTGTCCTTAAGTGAAATAGCTTTCTAGTTACTTTTGTTTTGTTTTTTAACTCTTTTCCTTGTAACCTCAGTAGTGCCTGTTCAAAAGTTAAGCAAACCATATATAATAATGTGATGCCTGCAAATTCTAACTTGCGGTGGGACCCGGACTTCATGATGGATTTTATTGAGAATCCTTCAGCTCGTAGCATCAATTACTCAATGCTGGGCAAGATCCTTAGTGACAATGCAGCCAATCGCTACAGCTTCGTCTGTAATACGCTCATGAATGTATGCATGGGCCATCAGGATGCTGGAAGGTGAGCTGGGTTACCCTGGAATTCACAGTTTATCACCTAGTCCTTAGGTTCATTCTACTTTTAAATTCATATCTTTAGTAATTGCCTGGGCTAACATTTGGAAATTGTTTGCTCCCCCCACCTCCATTTTTTCCTGAATTTCTCTCTGCCCTATACACTGTGATTTCTTTAGGCTGCCAGACTATTCTGGCTGATTGCTCTGTCATGAGATGCTTTAGATAGAAAGTAAAACTTGTCCATCCATTTACAAAAACATAATAAAAACATAAATGAAAAAGTGCCTGTATTTAAAAACACTGTTTTTTCACCCACCTATATCACACAGTGTTTAATGTCTTTTATGTTTAAAAACATAAATGAAAAAGTGCCTGTATTTAAAAACACTGTTTTTTCACCCACCTATATCACACAGTGTTTAATGTCTTTTATGTTGTCCTTAAATATGGAAATGTTGAAGTCACATTTGTTCCCAGATCAAAAATATGTTCCTTGGCACCTGTACTGATTATTATTTGTTGTTCAACAGCATCAAATGTTAAACAACATTTGCAGCCCGTTACTTTTATCTTTGTTTTCAGGTTCTACTAGATTACTTAACAAGTTACTATTTATTACATCTTTGAATCTTAGAAATAAATGACTTGTTTGATGGTCGGGAGAGATGGGTTCATTAAGTATATCACATTTGCGTGTTTCCCTCTTGTTATTTTCTACTATGTTCTTTTTCCTCTTTCTAGGATTAACGACATAGCCAATTTCTCCTCTGAGCTGACAGCTTGCTGCACTGTTCTTAGTTCAGAATGGCTGGGAGTTCTGAAGGCTCTTTGTTGTTCTTCAAATCATGTGTGGGGGTTTAATGATGTACTTTGCACTGTGGATGTAAGTTCTCTTTATCATTTAAAAACTCATTTGTGCAATTAAATATTTAGTTAGTAATATTTAGGTAGTAATTCCTTTTAGTTGACTTAACCAACCCTTATCTGAAATGTATTTTTTTCTTTCTCTGCCCCAAAGCATTAAACAAGAATGTGGTTGCCAAGTATTAAATAAATGAAAAAGAAAAAAAAAAAGAAGGAAAGAAATACAATAGCTTAATCTACAGCAGAGATGCCAAGAGTTTCCTTGTTTCTTAGCTGAGAATTCTTACATATGGTCTCTTCAGAGCTCTTGGCTCATATTATTTATCCGGTGCCTTGGGTTGCTCATGGTAGAAGACATAATTTACCTAAAGGAGTTTGCATTTTGAAGAGAACCACTTTGTTTTTTAAAGACCAACGTGCATTCTAAGAATATAGGTTTCACTATTATGCCTAAGAATGCCCAGGTCCAGAATCATTGGCATGTTCCTAGTGATCGTGCCTGAAAGTTAATGAAGAGATACTCCGTATATGTCACTGACTTCTTTCACATATCCTGTTGTATCCATGATGTGTAAACTTCTTAAAAACCTCTTATGATTCTCTCTTTTTCCTATCACCTTCTTGGAGTTATCTGTATTACATGTTGGTGTGTCTTTGCATTTTAAAAACCACCTTCCAGTTAGTTAGAGGCTTCCTTCCTAGTTCTGGTATCTCAGGACTGGATGGATAATTCTACTCCATTCTGTAGATACCCAAGATTTGTGTATAGATATATATACATATGGATATATGTAACTCATGTCTGTGGCTTGTTTTTCCAGACAGAGATATCCCAGTTTTTGTCATTAACATAATTCTTTAACCTCTTGGTTGTTTTCTGTACACTTTACCTCTGCTTTCTTCTCTCCTCTGCAACATTGGGATGAATAATATTAAGAGCCTCATGGTGGTATGCTATTCAGTGAGGTCATCTTTGTAAATCACTAAACATAATTATTGGCATATAGTAGAACTTAACGTGAAGGCTGCCGATAGGACTTTTTTCCTACTGTTTTGCGCCAAAGTCTTATGAGGTCTATATAGGTAGAGGATTCATTCTGAATAGATTAATTCTCCTTTTATTCTTTCATTCTCTCTCTCTCAAACTTAGGAGTCCTTTGGAAATTTTCAGAGTTGGTTATAAGAATAAATTAATTCTTAAGTGAAATAGCTTTCTAGTAGTCATCCCTGAAAAGATCTCTTAAAACCTCAGTGAGGCTTATTTTTCAATTAGGGGAACCTCTGTGTGTTTTTTCTTGCTTCCTCACAATCTTACCCTTAAACGTTATGCCGTGTTCTCCTATAACGTTTTCTTTGTACTCTGTCTGTTAGGAATTTCATGATTTTGTTTTTGTTTTGTTCAGTTTTGTTTTGTTTCGCTCATTCTGTTTTGTACTCAAGGCAAAACCCGGTATCTTTTTGTAGCAGCGTGATGTAGGTAGACCTCATTCTTTGCCTTAAAATGTAAAAATAGCCCATAGAGGATGATACTCCTGACGTGTAATCGTTTCACACTAGTGGTTCATTTTGGGATTTGTGATCTTATTGGTATTGCCTACATTTTCTTAGATATTAATCTTAGATATTACTTGAAAGGGTGTTGGGTATTAAAACATGTCAATGTTTTTCTTGAAGGTGAGTGACCTTTCATTCCATGATTCATTAGCTACTTTCATTGCTATTCTGATAGCACGACAGTGTTTCTCCCTGGAGGACGTCGTGCAGCACGTCGCACTTCCCTCTCTCCTAGCAGCAGGTATGACACATCTGGAAGGGCTCGTGTTGTTTGTTGACTTGGGATGGTTTCCAGCTATTACAACAACACTGTGACTGTACTATTTAAGGGTACAAGCGTTGGGCAGTGGTGTGGCATTATACTCAAGTATATAACATTGATGTAACGTTAGTAGGAGTGTAAGTGATGTTTTGTACCGAGATAGATGGATCCCTATAGAAAAGGTTGTTTTGAGAGAAGCAGTCTGCCTCCTCCGGAAAGCATAGCCAATGCCCTTCTTCTTACCGTAAGGAGTATTTATATTTAAGTTATTCCAGTAACGTTAGCTTAAGAGAAAACCTGAAGACATGTCATTCAGTAAATTCGAAAACTTGCTTTTAAAATCTTTCCTAGCTTGTGGAGATGCAGACGCTGAGCCAGGGGCGAGAATGACATGCCGACTCCTGCTTCATCTCTTCCGAGCTCCCCAGGCCTGCTTGTTACCTCAAGCAACCGGTGAGCCGACAGCTATAAAATCCCCGACTACATTTTCATTTGGTGGTACAGATTCTACAGTGACCAAGGGGGCTGTCCAATCTGTAATTCCTTCCTGATTTTGGTGAGCTCGCTTTTGGGGGGTGATGAAGGAGTGCAATAATGCAGTCAAGAGGACTGTCAGCACCTTTGATTTATGCAATATCAGGATGTATTGAGAAACTGAAATCAAGAGTTAATAAACAATAAAAATACTTTTGGTCTGAGGCCAAGCCACGCTGGTGGTAAACCTGATTCTCATACGAACCACATCATAGCAGCTTAGGGCAATGGTGATTCATTTATTCTTTTACTAAGGTAAAAGGAATAAGGTAAGAATTCTAGAGGTGTTAGAGAAGTGTGTTTCTAAAGATCATTTCCATACAAGGTGTATGTGTCTGTGTGTGTGTGTTTGTGAGAGACAGAGAGAGAGAGAGAAGAGACAATCAGTATAAGTAGATTGATGTTCTAATAATTTTTTTGAAACACCTTTCTAAGGAGCAACGACATTGTTTTAATAATTAAAAAGAAAAAGTTTCGTAACCTAAAGAAATACTGACAATGTTTTGTAGTCAATCCATGAAGCATCCATTACAGCTAGCTAATGACAATTAGGTACCTATCGTCTAACAGCGATAGGTTCTGCTGATTGTAAATGGTTACAAACAATTGTTAAAAATGGTGATGAGACCATTAAAGGTTTGTTTTTGTTCTTATAGGCAAACCTTTCCCTGGAATAAGATCATCTTGTGATAGACACCTCTTAGCCGCTGCTCACAACAGCATTGAAGTGGGAGCCGTGTTTGCTGTCTTAAAAGCAATTATGATGCTTGGTAAGACTATCCTGGCACTGAACTTGGTTAATCACCAGAAATGGAGGAAAAATAATTTGTATTCATGTTCAATTCTAATTCAGATGACCAGAAACATCGTTTTGTTTTGCTCTCCTGGCAAAAGTAGTTGACTTTCTCCAAGTCCAAGATCAAATGGACTCTGAGGTGTCTGCTCCTTACCTGCAATTCTGGGCGTATTTTAATATAGTACTTTTTTTTAGTTTTTCGATATTATTTTAACTGGAAGATACTTTATTCTGGTGTAATGTAGATTCTCAGACCCACAGGGTGGTTTTATCTTTATTTGTTGCATCAGTGACACTTTGATGGATCCAGATGAAATGGTGATCTAACCAAAGGTTTAAGTTTTGTATTATTTACCAGGAGTAGAATACAAGAAAACTATGTTTTAATCTTAGCATTTTTGCTCCCATTGTGATCCTGAACAAGTTTATAAACTTCTTCCTTAGGTTTTTCATGAATCAGGTAATAATTGAAATGATATTGATATCAATATCAGCACCGATATTAGATATCAGGATTTGTTAACAATTCATTATGTCTAAGACGTCCTTTATAGTCTTACTGACATATATATTCTGTTCATTTTTACTGCAATACTCTAACACATTTTTATTTTATAAATTGTTGAGGACTTAAATAAGTTGGTAGTTTGAGTCCCCATTGCCTAATTCCACCTTTGAAAACCCGCTTTTGGCCTTGACTAAACAACAGTTATCTCTTATATTCTGAAGGAGCTCTCTTTTGTTAGAACAGAAATTTGGGGGTAAATCTAAATTGTTTTGGAGTCTTAAAAAACTTATTTGATGCTTTATACTCCTGTTTGAATGTTCTTTGGTGATGGTGAAGGATTAACAGGACTTTCACTAAAAATTATTAAAAGTTCACCTTATAAAAAGAATTATGCATATTATATGTTCACACGTAAAGTATTTACGTATGGTTTCTAATTTTTGCGGTAGTTTAATGTATGGTTAAAGGTTGGAGAAAATGTGCCTATGTATACATTTATTTTATATGTATGTGTATACATATATATACATTTCAAAGGATGCCCTTGGAAATTCCCATGAATTTTGCAGTAAAAGGGAAAAGTAGAGCCTCATGGAGGGCCATAACCTCTTTTCTGACTTTAGGAGCTTACAGTATTTTACATCCAGCATTAAATGCTCATTTCAGTAAGGAAAATTTATCTTCTCTGATTATATTTGAAAAAAAAAAATGACTGGTCAATCCGCTGAATAAAAAATGTAGGGATCATGAAGTCAGGGACTTGCTTTATTATTATTTTTTTTTTGGTACTGTGTTACTTCTAATGCTCATTCAAGAAACCAGATAGTAGGTTTTGAAGTCGTAGCTTTTCAGCAAAGTAACGTAGGAACTGTGAATGCAGAGTGGATAGACATTGAATGGCAGAAACAAAGTTGAGTGTAGTTTAGACACCTGCCCCTTCATTTGGAGGAGTGGTCCAGTTCAACTAAAATTTGCCAACCTCTATAAAGAGTCACATAATCATATTTTAATATCCATACATAATAACCAGTTCTTCTTTGGTTGGCTCTCCTAGACCTTTTTAATCAGTCTCAGTTCTTGGTAGATAGGGGATGATTCAGGTCTGAGAAGCCAGGATCAGGTCACTTGGATGTCACCAGAGCCTTGTACCAGATAGTCACTGAGCACCCTTTTCTATTTGTTCTTTTATCTGTATAGTTACAGAAAATTCTGGAACAGCCTCCCATACATTCTCTGTCATCCTAACATCTAAACCAAATGAGAATCTGAATGAGGATTTCCTAGGCCGAGGTGTTTGTTTTTTTTATTTTGTTTTTATGTACGTTTTAATTTATCTACTTCACCATATCCTTACCAATGTTCTCTCAAGTCCTGTCCATCAGGATCTATTTTGAGTTTGGGTGATAAAACTGTTATATAGAATCTGGTTTCTAATTTATGTAGTAGTTTTAACTTAAGGTATAGAAATAGTTGTTTTATTTCACCAAACATTGGAGAAAGCATGTTAACCTTTGGTACACATCTTTCAGCTCCCAAAGGACCTCTGTTGAATTATATATACTCTTGTCGGTGAAGTTAAATTGATACTTTTTCTATTCTGTATTTTATGATAATATATAATAAGATATTGATGACTTGAAAACTATTGCTTATTCCTCCCCTCCTCTTATCATTCTATAAATAAATACTAATTCATTATGATCTTGCACATTTTTCAGCAGAGTCAAAACTTTTTCTTGGTTGACCTATGGGTTGTCAAAGGCTTTTTACACTGACCTGGGCTTCCTTTTACTCACAGCGGGCAGTGAGGGCCTCATCTGAATCCATTCGTTGGTTCCAGACAATTGTCTTCTTCAAAGCTTATGATCCTGTGGTTAAACAGGCAAAAGTTTAGAGGCTCTGTTGTCATTTGGCAGTCTTAATTACCAAATTATATTATTCTCTCACTTTTAAAATAGGATAGTGATTTGTCTTTCACAGCCAGAGAAGATTTCTTATTTCCAGCTCTTCACACATTTTGCTCCATTTTGTCCGCCAAGAACTTTGTTATGAAGGAACCCTTTCCTTAGTTCCATTTGACTCAGTAAATGAGAGGTTGATCTGGTGAGCGTTTCTAATTGGATGTTTACAGAGAGGAAAGTGAGAGACTTGGGTTATTCAATGAATGCCCTATGTTTTAGGGCTTCCTTAGTATGCATTGCCCTTTTCCATTCCCAGGGAAATAAATCTCTCTTGTCAAGAAGTTGATAGTAAGGTGGGCTAAGGCAAAACTTTTCTCTTGACCTATGGATAGAAAATAAGTCATTGTAAGAGAAGAAATGGAAAAGGGACATCTAGAAGGGTGAGTAACCCATTTTTTCCTTGTCTATAAATGAAATGAACTTGAATATTGAATATATTCATGCTTGAAATATTGGTGAAATCAATGTTCTGTGATTAACTATGATCCATAATGACCTTTTAAGTTTCATGAACGCATACTTAATTCTGTAAACAAAATAAGGAGTAAGTCTTGAATTTCCCTTTTTTATCTCATGTATAGTGAAACTTCTCTGGGTTCTTGCGATTCTTCTCCTGATCCTTTCTCTCTCTTGCTGAACAATGGGCTATGCCATAAAGATGTCTGTCACATATTTTAAATCCCTGAAGGCTTGCCTCATTTACTTCTCAAGTATTTGGCAGTATTTGGAACTTCCGTGATTTTGCTTTTGTGATTCTATTATTTAGGAGATGCCAAAATTGGCAATAACAATGTCAGCTCTTTAAAGAATGATGACTTCACCATGAGGGGCTTAAGACGTGATGGGAATGCCGATGATATTTGGACTGCTTCACAAAATTCAAAATCCTGTGGGAAAAGCATTTCCATAGAAACTGCCAATTTAAGAGAATATGCTAGATACGTCCTGAGGACTATCTGTCAACAGGTATTTTTCAGATTTAATTTGCCTTGAACTATGAGTATGTAATTGTGTTTATAGAGATGCTCACTGTTGTAGGAAGCTTGCACATCAGTGATCTTTTTCTTCCTGCTAACTTTATTTGGAAATAAATTAAAATTTGTTGAGGAATTGCAATAATGATAAAGAACTCTAATGTATATCCTTTATACAGATATACCAATATTTTACAATTTTCCATGTTTGCTTTATGATTCTATTGTGAATGCGGGTACATAGATTTTAAGATTTTGCTGAAGCTTTTCAGAGTAGATGGCATATGTTAATCTTGAGTCTTTAATATTTCAATGTTTACTTACTACTAGTACCAGATTAAGTCATCAAAAATCAGGAAATTTAGGGGTACCTGGATGGCTCAGTCACTTAAGCATCTGCCCTTGGCTCAGGTCATGATGTTATGGTTTGTGAGTTCGAATCTCACCTCGGGCTCTGTACTGACAGCATGGAGCCTGGAGCCTCTTTGACTTCTGTGTCTCCCTCTCTCTTTGCCCCTCCCATGCTCAGGCTGTGTCTCTCTCTCTCTCTCAAAAATAAATAAATACTTTTTAAAAAATTAAAATCATGACATTTAGCTTTGGTACAGTAATTTTTTTCTCACTTGTAGACCACATTCAATTTTGTTGTTTGTCCCAATAACGTTGGATATGTCTGAAAGTTCCCATACATTAGCTTTAGATTATGCATTCCTGGCCAAGATGTTACAGAAGTAATGTTGTGTTCTTCTTAGGTAATCACACCTGAAGTCACATGATATCTATTTGCACGTTGCTAGCAGTGTCTCCATTGTATGGTTTTTCAAGATATTTTTGCTGTATAGTTTTTTCCCCCTTGCAATTAGTAAACAGTCTTTGGGGAGGCACTTTGAAACAATACAAATATTCTGCTATTCATCATGCTCAATCATGTATATAGTGTTCATTTTGATTCTTGTTCAAACCAGTCTTTACGTGAGGGCTGTAAAATGGTGATTTTTTTTTCCTCTCTCAACTCCTCTACAGTTAACAGTTTGCATTCTATTCTAAAGAAAGCCTACCCTTGTTTATTTTTATTTATTTGTTATCCATATGTATTTTTATATACTGTCCTTAGCTATTTTCATGTGCAGATTGTCCCAGCTTTTTCCAGTGGAATGTTTTCATTCTAGCTTTTAAGTTTCTTTGACATGTCTCCATCCCTAGCCCACCCCCAAATATTTTTTTAGTTCCTGACCCCTATTGTACTTCCCCCAGGAACACTGGTTCTAGTTAATTGAGTATGGTATTTAGAAGCCAAGACATGGACACTGTGGTGCTCATTACTATGGGCAATGTGTGTTCATTGCCTCTAGACTTTCAGTAGATAGAGTTAGGAGACAATACATTCATATACATAAATGTGTGTGTGTGTGTATTCTTCAGTTCTTACTGATATGTCTAGAGTTAGTAACCTCACTTAGTTCTTTGCATTCCCCCTTTCCATATTAGTACTGTCTTCTCCAGTAACATCAACCATTTACTCATTTGCTTAATTCTGCATTACACCTGGAATAGTTTCAGAATTGCTACACCTATACCACTAGGAAAAACTTAAAAGGAGTTGAAGATTGGTTAGTAGTTCTTTTTTCCCTCAAGGTTTATAGTATTGTTTTAAAAAGTTTTCTGACCTCTCTCCTTCAGTATGGATAAGTTACTCATTTGAAATTGAATCAATTTCATTTGTGTCTGTTTGCATTCAGTTTAGGTTCCCATTTTTTCCCTCCCTACCTCAGCTACATCTTTAGCATGTTTCTACAAGTCAGCTGTATAAAAAGATACATTCAAGTGATATCTTTCATCCCTTGTCTCTTCTACCCTGTTATTTTCCCTGCTCTGGGTGCTCAGTTTTATTATTTCCTGATTGATCTTCCCCTTTTTTAAAATTTTTTCTTATAAAAAATGTAGTATACCATGTATACTATTTTCCCTTTTGGTAGAGATGTTAACAGGATTATGTTTTTATTAGGGCATACTGCACCTATGGTAAAAGTTTGGTACATAGAAGTAGTTTATTGGTTCCCAACTATGAGTGTCCACCAGAATCCCTAAGGATCAAACAGTTTTAATGTTTGTTTAATGGGTCCCACCATCAGATATTTATTTGTTGGGGCCTGGACACTGGAATTTTAGAACGTTCCCCAGGTGACTTTATTATTTTTTTTCCCCAGGTGACTTTAATAGATACTCAGTATTGAATTACTGGTGTAGTTAAGAAATAGTCTTCCTCTGAAACAGATCAGGGTTCAAATTGGGCTCTGTTGATGATTTCTTACCCCCATAGTATAAGAGTATACCTTTGAAACAATGATAAAGAAAAAATGATAGGAGTTCAAATTGGTAAAAAGTCTCTGGAGGGCAGTTGGCCATATGCATCAATCGTCTTAAATTTGGGTATACTCCTTGACCCAACAATTGTACTTTTATGAAATCATGCTAAGAAAATGATTGCGTAGAAAGCAGATGTGCACAAATATTTATAATAGTAACATTTATAATATAAAAAACGACTGTTTTTTAATTGTGCTCTGTTCTATGCAGTGGGATATATTATGCATTACATAAAAATGAAGACATGTTGTAATACAGAATCATTCCTATTATATACCAAGTTAAAGAAAATGATTACAAAATGATATCTAGAATAAGGTTCTATTTATCATTCTATGATATAGAATATCATTCTATTTTCCAACTGAGAATGCACATCATTTTTCATTACTCTCTGTAGCTTTCTTTTCTTTCCTTACCTGCATATCTGTTCTTGAAACTTTTAAAACTAATGTGCTACTTTATATTTTTAAGAAGTCAAAATATCAGAAATTAAAAAAAAATATCTTCCCCTCTACTTATTTCATGTAATTTTTTAAAATTAGATTTCCGCCTGCTTAATTCGTGCATCATGTTTTAGTGCATGTTACATTCACATAAAGGAAGTCTCTCCCTATCATCCTAACTGCCAATTTTTTTTTAGGAATGGGTAGGAGAACATTGCTTAAAAGAACCTGAAAGATTGTGCACAGACAAAGAGCTTATATTGGACCCTGTGCTTTCAAATATGCAAGCGCAGAAATTGTTGCAGCTTATTTGTTATCCTCATGGCATTAAAGAATGTACGGAGGTGACAATCTGCAGAGACAGCACATTAAACGCATTCTTCAGGTGAGTGATTAGAGTCTAAAGATGGTGTGTCTGTCACGGAACACGGATCATTTTCTGTGATTATATCAAGAGTACTTGAGCCGTTTGTTTTTTTCTTTCTCAGTGCTAACTAATTCTTGACTTCATTTAATATGGTTATTCTCCCAGTTTTCTCTTCTTGGTAGTGTCATACTGCTAGGTAAATATTGATAACTGGAAATGGTATATAATCATTATATAAATGTCGATGTCTTAGGTATACTGTATTTACATGAGACGTAAGCTTTCTGGAGGAATTATTCAAAAAATAACAAAATCATTTTGGAAAGGATTTGCTTAGAGAAGTAGATTTTGAGAGAAAAAAAATGCTTGTTTTATTTCTAGTGCCTGGCTGAGTGATGCACATTATTTTAATGTTGTTATTTATTTCTTTGTGTCTACAGTGAATGTATGTAATGGATGTGGAAGCCATTTGATCCCTTCAAGTCCCTTTATTATGTAGGGTTATTTTTTCTCTTTTCTTTAATATTTATTTATTCTTGAGAGAGAGAGAGAGACAGACACAGCATGAGTGGGGAAGGGGCAGAGAGAGGAAGACACAGAGCCTGAAGCAGGCTCTAGGCTCTGAGTTGTCAACACAGAGCCCAGTGTGGGTCTCATACCCACGGACCATGAGATCATGACCTGAACTGAGTTCGGACACTTAACCGACTTAGCCACCTAGGTGCCCCAATTATTCTTTCTTGAGAGAAGGAATACTGCAAAGAATTATTATATTTTCAGGCATGTTCAGTAATCTTAATATGTTAATTCTTGTTGTTTTCCCCAGAATCTTGAACAGTGGACGCTGAGGCAGTCCTGGTTAGAACTTCAGTTAATGATTAAACAGTGCTTGAAGGACCCTGTGAGTAGATATTAGAAGCATGTGTATATACACAGTGTTATGAACAGGAAGAACATGACGTTTGAGTCTGTAAAACATATGCATGCTAGTTGTCTTTTGTGTCACTCCAGGGCTCAGGTTCAGTGGCGGAAATGAACAACTTACTGGACAATATTGCAAAGGCAACAATAGAGGTATTCCAGCAGTCTGCCGACTTGAACAATAATTCTTCTAGTTCTGGAATGGGCCTCTTCAACCCAAATGGGATTGGAAGTACTGATGCAAGTAGCACAAGGCAGAATGGAATAAAAACATTTCTAAGGTATTTTTTTCTGCAGTTTTATTGGGCTACCTTTACTTGTTTCCAGGTAATGGTATATTTTTATTTGCATGATGCAGTTATTTTTCATAAAGCTTCAGTATGTGAAGAAATTACTTGTAAGTGTCAATTATCATTATTTTATAATATATTAAAGGGCAGTATTGCTAGGGTGAATGATGTCTCAGTTTTAACCATGTCCAGACTTTTGGAACCACATAGGACACTCAGAGTGGATTAATTTCTTTATTGTCTCCTTAAGACTACTCTTTTCTATAGAATTCATTTTACAGGAAACACTTTTTCTGCCATCTTTATTAATTGGCTGTTTTGCACAAGTAATAATCATATAGACTGATTTGGATTTCATCATTTGGGTTGAAAGTATAACTAATGATTTTTAAAACTTTAAAAAATTATTTTTTTATGGGCTTAAACATAAGCAGAACATTTCCTTTCTTGACCCTGACATAAAAGTGTGTTGCTTGTTGTACCTAAGGACTCTGGCTAATCAGAGAGCCAGAAGCATAGATGGACATGCACAGATTAATAACTTAGAGTATTCTCCCAGAACCTGATGTCTTACTGCTTTCCACTGTGAGAGTGGAAAAGTATGTCCAACTGTCTGCGTTGGCAAGAGGAAAGATAGTACAGAAATAAAAGGGAAAGTTCAGGGTGATTGATGTTTCTTATGCATGAAAGTTTTGCCCTGGGGTTTCTATTATAACTGTGAGAGCAGAGGAAAAGGATGCCTCCTTGTGTATAACACTTATTTCTGGTTTTAGTTCCTCTGAACGCAGGGGTGTGTGGCTGGTGGCCCCTCTAATCGCCAGACTCCCAACCTCTGTGCAAGGAAGAGTATTGAAAGCCGCAGGAGAGGAGCTGGAGAAGGGACAGCACTTGGGCTCTTCCTCGAAAAAGGAAAGAGACAGACAAAAACAGAAAAGGTACGGCAGCAAGGTGTGTCTCTATGTGAGGGCTTAAGGAATAATTGAGAACAAATAGCTTCTTGCAGATACACATGGTCAGTGTACCCAGAGTCCACTGAAATTTCATTGATAGTTTTTTTAATGTTTTTTATTTTTTAAAGAGAGAGCGTGTAGGTTAGGGGGAAGGGGAAAGGGGAGGGGGAAGGAGGGAGAGAGAGAGAGACACACACACACAGAGAATGAGTCTTAAGTGGGGCTCGAACCCATGACCCTGGGATCAAGACTTGAAACCAGGAGTTGTGTGCTTAACTGACTGAACCACCCAAGGCACCCCTGAGATTTAGTTTTTAAGTGGAAATGACAATATTCTGTTAGGCAAGGCTCTGTTCCTAGAAAGTTCTAGGTTATATTTAGTATGTTAGTTCTCAGTGCTCCCTGTGGACCCACCTCACTGCCGAGCCATTAAAAGTACTTCTTAACCCCACTTCAGACCTGTTAAATCAGATCTGGATATCCGGTTAGTCCCTGTGTTCCACATTTAATTACTTTTCATTCTTTTAAGTATTTGTTTAAAATACATAGAGTTATTTAGAATTTTGTCCTCTTGGGCCCTAAATAAGTTACTAATATTTTTCACATTTAGGGCTTTTGTTCTAGATATAAAATTTACAATTCACTAAGTTTAATGTTTTCTTAATTTATTTTAGGCCATATAAAAGATTTGAAATCATTAGATTTGCAAACTGACTCTGTAACTGAGAAAGAATAAAGCCATCTTCTAATGTGAAAATATAAATTTAGCACCTCAGGAGTAACGGGAAAGAATGGTTTCTTCCATTTATAAATATGTAAGGAACATGTATGGTTCTTACCTCTTAATAATATTTTAGTGGCTCCTGTTTATTGAGCTCTTATGAAATGACGACCTTTGTATAAACCTCATTGCATACAGATGTGAGCTTTTAAATTTTCACAGCAATCATATATGGTAGGCACTCTCATTATATCTTTGTTACGATGAAGAAAGTGAGGCCCTGAGAACTTCATTTCTCGAGGAACCGCAGCTAAGGAATTGTAAAACTGTGGAGGTATAACCCAGGTCGTCCAGCTTCTGAGACTGTGCTGTTTGAGGAAGTGCATTTTGGCAGAGACCTAGCCTTGCATGTAATTTGTTACCTGGTTGTTTAATGTCACTTTTGCCAGTGTCAGTCTACCAACCAGATGACTCCGTTTTAATTCTGAGAGTTACGTTTGCTCACGGATGGATGTGTGTCCATTGCCTCCCTTCCCATGCTGGGAACAGATGATATTGTGGAGTTTAAAGGTGACCTTTCCCAAGTTCATCTCTCGCAGCTCTGCTGGCAGAGGATGGAGCACATTGAAATACTCAGGTCACTTTAAGAATTTTTTTGCAATGTAGTAATTAGTTTGTCAATATGATTTCTCAGTTCTCTGATGATTAAAGAAATATTAACAAAATCACAGTTTATAATAGACCTATTTTTAAATCAAAAACCTCACTGCTTTTGGGTCTTCCGGTTTATGTGCTGATACGAGTTCTCCCAATACCCACCCTGTTTGGTCAGCAATACGCCGAGGGCGCTTGGGTGGCTCAGTCGGTTAAGCCTCCAACTTCGGGTTGACTCATTATCTCATGGTTCATGAGTTTTAGTCCCACATCGGGCTCTATGCTGACAGCTCAGAGCGGGGGGCCTGCTTCAGATTCTGTGTCTCCTTCAACTTATGGCCCACTCCTCGCACTGTCTCTTTCTCTCTCAAAATAAACATTAAAAAAAAATTAAATGTGCTGGAAAATAAAGCAGTCATTTGGCCTGTTTCCTTGACCCTAAGATAACAGTTGTGTTTGACAGAAATTTTTAATTTTTTATCATACGCTGTATATAAAGTGATATTCCTGCCAGTGTGTACCTTTTAAGTCAGCCTACTGTTATAAAATACAAACTTTTCTTCTGCCTAGACTCTCCTAACATGCTCCTGCCATATGAATTTATGCTAGTTTGGGAATGCCTTCCAAGGAAAGAGCATATTAAATTATTTAGAAGCATCACAGTGGCTTTTGATCTTATTAGTAGAGATACGATTTAACTTTTCAAGTAGACTTTGACTATGTACTACTCTCTTCCTTTTTCTAATAATAAAACAAAGAAGAGCTAGTAACTCAAGGGCGAGAGATAGATGTTGCACAGGAAGTCATCCATTCTTTCTAACTAGATCTGCTGTTACTACTTCCTTTGTAGTATGTCTCTTTTGAGTCAACAACCTTTCCTCTCACTGGTCCTTACCTGCCTTAAGGGACAAGATGAACAACGCGAAGGCCTTCTAACTTCTCTTCAGAATCAAGTTAATCAGGTAAAATATACTGGAATATTAAGTCATGCGACTGTTTTTCTACTGGCATTAATTTGTTTTCCTTTGAAATACTGAGATTAAACTAATAAGAATATAACGTGTTTTGATTAGATGCAAGGCAACACAATCCACCCACATCCTATTCTCGTATTTGGCATTCTAGTTACTGTAAGGTTTACAACTTTATAATGTTAAACATGCATTGTTTAAATGTCTGTGTACCATAAAAATAGCATTTTATACACTGCATACAACTCTATCATACCTGCTCTTCTCCCGCTCCCACCCCCACCCTGTGGGAGAGGTCCTGGACCCGTGTGTGTTGCAGGCATGGCCATAACCAAGAGGAACCTCTATCCACGTCCTCTAGCTGGGCCCCTGCCTCCCTGGAGGGTCTTCGCTTGAGTTCTGTTGGTTCAGAAACTCCATTTTCTTTTCCTGCCAGAGTCAGTCCAATGCCAGTGAAGTGTAAAGATGCTCATTTATAAATAAGAAGGCATAATGATTTCATGTATGAAGAATTTGACTTTTGGCTTTCTACCAGTCACAGTTCTCCTGGTCACTCTTTGGGCCACTTGCATTTTGTGTCCTTCAAGGAAACCAGATGATCACACTAGAAATTATAAAGTGTGGAATTGAACCAAGTAGGCAGATTGGTCTTCTGGGTTGTTTTATCTTGCTACAGAGCCAAACGAGGCCCTCCTGTGGCCTTATGTCTCTAGGACTCCATGTCTTTCTCTTGAATGATAGTAGAGGAGCATGAATAAGGACACGTAACTGATTTGGTCCTTTCATATCTCCCCGCTTTTACATCTGAGAGATCTATCCTTTCCCAGCAGCTGGGAGCGACCCTTCTAACATGTAAATCACGTATTAGTCTGGTGCCCAAGATATGCCACTGTTTCTTATTGTACCTAAGATAAGAATTCAAAGTCAGCCTTATAAGGGCCTATGGCGATTTGGCAATGGTTCCCACTTCTGCCTTGTTTCCTACCAGTCATGCCTCCAGTCTTGAGACTGACCCCATTACCTTGCCTTGCACCCTCAGGTCTTGCAACTTGCTAGTCAGATTCTTGTCGCAGATTCTTTGCATCTTTTCTTCCTTTTATTTGGAGGTCTTTCCTCCCAGATATTAGCAGGGTCAGCTCCCTCACTTCATCAGGTGTCTGCTCAAGTGCCCCCTCCTCATGGAGGCCCTCTCTGAGCACTCTCCAAAAATAGGACCACGGTCATTTTGTATCCCCTTGCCCTGGTTCATCTGACTTGTTATATTCGACTTACCTTTATTTGTCCTGTTCCTAGAATGTAAGCTCTCATACAGCTTTGTGTTCATTGCCTTGCACCCTCAGGTCAGGTTTGGGAGAGGACTCCATCGTGATAAGATCGGAGGAATGCTGATCCCTCACCATGCAGTGTACTTACATGTGTTGGGCAGGGTTACTTCTGCACATGACTCATTCAAACTCTTAAGATAATTCTCATTAGTTAACATTTTTCATAGCATCACAGTAGGCAGGGGGTGGGGGAACATTGTTCTTGCCATATGATTCTAGGCCGTTGCCACCCATGGCTTGCCTTTCCTAAGCAATCCTTCCTTTTTCTAACAGTAGTCTGAATCACTGAAAAACAATACATCACTGGGCTCATTTCAAAGAGGTCATATTTTTCAAAGTACTATACATTATCTTTATCAAGGAAGATGAAGTCTACAGATAAGTCTGTAAGATAGCGAGCCTCCCCTTCAATAAAATACCAAAATAGTACATTTGCTAAGGGTCATAGCTCATCGCTAGAAATAGAACCCAGGATATCAATCTATCCTGTAATTTTTTTCTATCCAGCACTTTACAAAATCAATGAAATGACATATTTTAAGTATCTTTATTTTTGTTAATCTTTAACTTCATAATCCTCTAAAGCATTTTCTGAGACTTCCTAACAGGATTGTAAATTGATAAGAAGTTTCTTCTTCCATCTGGAGACATGTTGAACATGAAATAGCCTTGTTTCTGTTTATGTGGAAGTAGGGGAGGAAAACTAAAATTTTACTTATTTTTTATTAATTTTTTTAAACTAAAGTTATTTTAGCTGTCAGTAAGAAGCTCAATGTAAATTTTAATATGAGAAAAAAATCGATTTTAATAGGGAAAATAAGTTTTGGGTTTTTTTTCCATTAATTTACTGACATAGATTTTAAGTAATTGGAGAGAAGAACGATACCAGGATGACATCAAAGCACGCCAGATGATGCACGAGGCTTTGCAACTTCGCCTAAATTTGGTAAGGGGCATTTTTCTAGTATTTTCCCCCCATTCCACCTCTCGAAATATGAAAATAACTCTAATTTTCCACTTTTTCCATCGTCATGGTCTTCTTAAAAGGTGAGGCCTTCCACTCTTGCCTCTCGGCAGTAACATCCCTGTCTTTCACGTGCACTGTTTTCCTGGCTGCTGACCTTCCTGTCTGGGCTGGCTTCTAGGGGATGGACGCATTTTCAGCATTGGTTTGCTTTCTGCAGCTCCTGCCCCAGGGACTCGCTCCTTCTTTTCGGTTTGTGCTCAGAGGAGGTCCGAGAAGGCTACTAAGTTGAGATGAGTTAGCCTTTATTATACTCATTTAAAGACCATATAAAAAACTTTTGGCAAACCTTCCTTCAGATTGATCATAAAAGCAAATTCAACAGGGAGGTTTTATAGACATTTACAGATACAGTGCCCATTTCTTTCACTTTTTCTCTTCCCACTGGACAGTAATGAAGGCTATTCTGGAGGAAGGCTTGCCTGAATTTTGGCAATTGTTTTTAAACTTAATTCCCACATAAATGAGTAGGCCTGGGGGCCAAGCTGAGCCCCTGCTTGTCAGTACTTCTGTGTTACTGGATATCAGCAAGTGTTGTCACGACAACAGACTTAGATCCAATAGTCTCTTAACAGCATAAAGTTGTAGATAATCAACTTACCTGATTTTGACCTATTCACATTTAACTAAAATTATGTCATAAAACTGGGTGTCACTAAAGGTTAGGTCACGTTCCTCCTCTCTCCCCTTTTTTTTTGAATGACCAAGTTCCTGTGCTGAAGGAACCAAAAAGAGTGACAAAGAGGTAACCCATAAAGTAGAGTTCGTTTGTTTTTGTAAACAAATCAAAATTGGCTACGTGAAGCGATGGGGATGTAATTGTAATAACGTGTTATTATGTGTTTGGCTAGGTGGGAGGAATGTTTGACACGGTGCAGAGGAGCACCCAGTGGACAACGGACTGGGCCCTCCTCCTGCTTCAGATCATTACTTCGGGAACTGTTGACATGCACACTAACAAGTATGTTCTTATTTCAAGTTTACTGTTCTGTACATGTGCATGGTAGAAGCTTTGCAATACTGACTGCAAATTGTGCCACATCTTATTCTGTAGGTACTATCAAAAGCTCTGTGCCTGAAATAAAAAACTATTTCATTAAGTGGATTTTGGTTTTACTTTATGGTGAAAATAATTACTTCCTCTCCCTCTTAGTGAATTATTCACAACAGTTCTTGACATGCTGGGTGTTTTAATCAATGGAACATTAGCTTCAGACCTATCAAATGCCTCCCCCGGGGGATCTGAAGAGAACAAACGTGCATACATGAATTTAGTAAAAAAACTGAAGGTAAGCATATGACCTGCTTATATATCATGATCTCGAATAGTTTATGCATTTGTTATTTACTGCATTTTGTTGTAATTTATTATGTGTTAAATTAGATGTTATTTATTGCATTCAGCTAATGTTATGTGAGTATTTTGCTATTTGTTTTACCTCAGCTTGGTAATACTCAAAAGTTATACACATATAGCTTGAAGATATTTCTTAAATTATATTCACACAATGTTTAAATTTTTAAGGAACTATAGAAATGTATAATCAAATATATAACAAAAACGCCACCATCTGATTTAAGATAAATCCATGCTTGGACTGGTGCCTATTATTGAGAAATAACCATTTGCATTGATATTTCTAAATCCAATTCATTTGACTATCTGTTAACACAATTTTTGAAATATACTGTAAACAAGTGCAGAAAAAAAGCAATGTATCTGATGACCTTACCAGTAAAATAACCAGTGATTATCTTGCGTTTTGACCCTGGACTGGAGAATGTGTTCTGTGCTGCTGCTTCTGCCTTCTGATGGCAGATACTACCCTGGATTTTTGTCACTTCAGCACTGTGATGTTTGTTGTGTAACCAGGAGCCTATTATATGTGTTCTATTTTCTACTTAAATAGAAGAAATGAAACATACTCACTACTCTAATCGAAAGCTACATCATCGACCATGTTCTAGGGTAAAGGACAGTCTCTTTATAAAAAAGGAAATGTTTCAGAGAGAAACTTCCTTCTTGTTGACTTTTGCCTTCATTGTAATTTCTGTCCCACTTCTCTCTCTCTCTTTGTTTTTAATTGTTTGTTTTTCAGAAAGAACTAGGAGATAAGAGATCAGAAAGTATTGACAAAGTTCGACAGTTGCTACCTTTGCCAAAACAGACATGTGATGTCATCACTTGTGAACCTATGGGTTCCTTGATTGACACAAAGGGAAACAAAATTGCTGGATTCGACTCCATAGATAAAAAACAGGCAAGAGTAAATGTTTGTTTCTTATATATATATATTTTCTTATTTTCCCAAAGCGTATATGAAATGCCTCAATTTTACGGTTTCTTGAATTTTTTTTCTTAAGCATTTTCTTGTCATTTAAATGCATTGGTCTTTGACATTATTATATAGAGATTCATTTAAACCTTTATGTAAATTTAAGTGAACTTCTGAAGCCTACCACGGGAAAACTAAGTAAAAGCTTAGTGTTTAAAAAAAAAAAAAAGGGAGGGGTGGCAGGGGGCACCTGCGTGACACAGTGGGTTAAGCATCCGACTCTTGATTTCCACTCAGGGCAGGATCTCATGGTTGTGAGATCAAGCACCATGTTGTGCTCTGCGCTGGCATAGAGACTGCTTTAGATTCTGTCTCCCACTGCCCCTCCTCTGCTTGGACTTATTCGTTCTCGCTCTCTTTCTCTCTCTCAAAAAAAAGCAGAGACCAGGTCAGATTTCACTTTAGAATTGGAAACAATATATTTAGATAAGAAAAGTTTGATTGATAAAGCCTTTATGTTGTGAGCTAATTTTAGTAAAAAATATTTTTAGAGTAATGTTACTTAATTTCCTCATCAATTAAACAGTATTTTAATGAACATGGTTTTATATATGATCTTAAACATAGTTCCCTTAAACACAAGTTTAAGTTATTCTTTCAATGAACATTGAGCAACCACAGATTTGTGAAATCACAGATATGAAAGACAGAACTCCTACCCTTAAGCACAAATGGATAGACAATTACCATGTGGTGAGATTTATATGTCATGGTACACAGTGTTAGGGGACCTTGAGAAGGAGCCATCGCACTCAGATACGGAGTTGGTAGTCAGAATAGGGTCCCCAGGAAAACTGATAGATAGCTGAATTATTTTGAAGGATTAAGAGTTAGTTGGGAAGTAGGGAAAAGTATGGTACTGGCCAATGGTAGAGTTTTCACAAAGGTATGAAGGAGTGTGGTTCCTGGGAGAAAGGCAGTTCTTTATTCATTCACAGTAACTGGAGTAATTTTACCAGTGCGGTTATAGAGATGGAAAAAGCTAGCATTGAGGGCATGTTGATTTTGCAGTGTCATTGGGCTCTCTAGCGGTGAGACATCTAGAACCCATTTGGATATATGGTCTTTGGACTCTGGAAAGAGGTCTAAACTCCAGGCAGGTACTAGGAAACAGTCAATTTATACATGGAAAATGAACCTTCATTTTGGATAAATCCATTCATGTAGGTAAGAACAGGAGTGTTCGTGTCTTGTGGAGTGCCCGAGTGGTTATTTTTGGAGTTATTCTGAGGAAAAATATTTTCAAGTTGCTATGCCAGGGAAAGTATAAGCGACTTTGCCAATTATCATTAAAAATAAGAAACTGTCATATTCAGAAGCACAGTGACATTTCCTCTTCTAAACTCACTAGAGATAATCTTGAATTGAAGGACTTTATTTGTTGTTTATTTATCGTGACCTGTTGTCACAAGTTATGTCTGTAGTAATATTCCTTAACTATTCAGAAACTGGCTTGTTAAGTACATAAAAGATTCCTGTATTGAATCAAATCCATACTTGTTTGGATTGAAGTTAATCTGAACCCAAATAGAGGTTGACAATAACTTGACTCTGAAGTTTCATTTTATCTTAAAAGCAACAAAATAAATTGCAAAGGGTTGTAATTGATTATAATTCAATACGGCAAGATAATATTGTGGTATATTTTAGAAGATATTTTTTCCTGAAAAGCAACAGTAACAAACAATACTAAATGAAAAGCACCATTTAATTAATTAATTTATTTATTTATTCATATTAAGTTTTTTTATGTTTGAACGTGCATGTGTATGAGTGGGGGAGGGGCAGAGAGAGAAGAGATGGAGAGAAAATCCCAAAAATCTCTGCACCCATAGAGTGAAGCCTGACATGGGACTCGAATCCACGAACCGGGAGATCATGATCTGAGCTGACATCAAGTCAGATGCCCAACTGACCGAGCCACCAGGCGCCCCTAAAAATACTAATTTACAGTAATATCTACTCACCCGTGTGGTGTTGCAGCCTTAACGGAGCATCATGTGGTATAAAGAACCATAGAACTGAACGTACAGGTCTGAATTCTAGCTGCAGCTTTCTAGTCATTTAGCTGTGTAACCCTGAATCAATGTGTTTACCCATGTACCATATGCTAGGGTTCTCTAAGGCACACAGCCAGCCCGAATATTCTCTGTATCCATGTCCTAAGCAAGCTTGGGCTCTCAATCAGGGAAAGATCTGAACGTGTGATCATAGTGCATGATTTTGCCACAGGGTCTTCAGGTGTCTACAAAGCAGAAGGTGTCCCCATGGGATTTGTTTGAGGGTCAGAAGAACCCAGCTCCTCTGTCCTGGGCCTGGTTCGGGACTGTCCGAGTGGACCGAAAGGTGATCAAGTACGAGGAACAGCATCACCTGCTGTTGTATCACACACACCCCATGCCCAAGCCCCGAAGTTACTACCTCGAGCCGCTACCCCTGCCTCCCGAGGAGGAAGAGGAAGAGCCCACATCTCCCATCTCTCAGGAACCAGAGCGGAAATCAGCTGAGCTGTCAGATCAGGGAAAAACCACAACCGATGAAGAGAAGAAAACAAAAGGAAGGAAGCGCAAGACGAAATCGAGCTCAAGAGTTGATGTGAGTATGAGAAGTAGGGAGGTCTTGGGCTCATTGGCATCTAGTGGGAGACTTAATACTGCCCAGATTCCTTTCTAGAAACATTATGAAGAGCATTCCCAGCCTTCTTGTAAGAGTTGTAATCCTCCTAAAGCTCTGTTTTAATTAATAGAATGGCACATGAATAGTGACCTGTCACAGAAGACAGAATTACAGCTTTTGATTTTTTCCTTCTCTACTTTCCATTACTTTAAGTTTAGGCTTCTATTGTGAATAGTATTTAATTAATATTTCAGGGCCTCATCATTTCTCACATTTGAAACTTGAATTTTTTAGACCCCTAAAAGTTCATCATCTTACATATTTTTATTATAAGCCATGTCTAAAATACTTAGTGTATTTTGAGCAGTTGATAGAGGTAGTAGATTAAAAGGAAAACTATTTGCATTTCCCTAGCTAACATTCCATCTAATGTATCCAATAGGATGTTTCTGAGATTTCATATTTTACCATTCATATATTTTACTGTATATTTTACTTCTTTTATTTATTTAAAATAAGATTTTTAGTTATCCGTTTTGCAACGTTGAAAAGATACCTAAATCAAGAGGACGTAAGCTAAAATAGACCACAGTGACTCCTGGGAGGGTACACAAACACTGCGACTCAAGTTGAACATCATTGAAATGTCCCCTTCCTTGTTTTCCTGTGAGCCTTCCCTCCCTCTGCCAACATTTTTTTGAAAACAACAGAAATCTATGAGATGGTAATTTGGGAATAATTTTATAGCATTTGTAGAATTAATGTGTCAGATATCTTTACATTTAATTCACCTGGAAAATACTTGAGAATTTAAAACATTTTTCTACATAATGCAAGGGTGTTCTTGTTTTACAGTGGAAGAAATATTCACAATTTAGTGTGCAGACATCCTGTCTCATAATTATCATTTACCTTTATCAGAACCACAACATGTCCTTTCCTAGCTGCTGGCTTGGTGATTAATATTTTTCTAAAAAAGACGACTGATTGCTTTTGGATACCATTAAATGGTAGTGCCTTCTTCTCATATGGTCTTTGTACCAATATTCCTTTGTCTTGAAGAGGTGCTTAATAAGGTTCAGATGCCACTTCTCAAAATCTGGACTCTCCTAGGCTGTTAGTGCACATAGATAGGTTTCTGTTATTTTCAGACACAAAAGCCTGAAAACTCCTCTCACTGCCCCAAGTGAGCCCTAGTAATATTAATATCCCTTCCTCCCATACTACTTCTGAAACTGCCCTTTCCTAGGGGGTTGTATTTCAAGGATCTGAGGTTTTATTTTCCTTTATCCTTTAGGGCTAGACAAAAAGAAGAAGGGTAATTGGGACATTTGGATATGATCCTTAGATTTTGCATGTCCCGTAAGGACGGGAAAGCCCAGGTGTAGGAAGTGGGGTGCAGGCAGATGGCAGAGAGTCTGCTTCATTCAGGTGCTGCCTTGAATAGTGGAAATGAGATATTTTCTAGGCCAAGGAATAGTCTCGAGGTATCGTGCATTTTGATGGCTCATTCTCCTCCAGACCTGGCATAGCAGGAAGGATTCCTAAGCTGACTTAAGATGGAATGATCTGGAGAACGAGCATCTGAAGATGTTCTTTCAGCTGTGGGCAGTGGTCAGCGAATTTTAAAAGCAAACTTCTGAAGTGATCTTTTTCTATCTTCCCACCACTGAAGCCAAGTACATTTTTTTCCCCCAAGCATTGACAAACTTAATTATAGGGGATTTCCACCTGGGACCCCACCCTCTTAAGAAAGTGCATAGAAAAATAAAAGGGTTTAGATAAGTTTGTACAATGTCTACATCCTGGGTCCCCAGGTCAGGCAGGCGGTGAATACTGGGTAGGCTAGAGGGGTAGAGGCAGGGTGTTTGCCACCTGCATGCCCACACCCATCCTGAACATGAGGGTGGGGGTGAGGTGCTCTGGGGGGAGACCCGCAAGCCGCAGATGAGGGACAACACGGCAGTAGGGGGTGTGGTGGTCAGCCACAGGGGTTTTAGTTCAGGAATGGACAGAGTGCTTGGTGCCATAGTCTCAGGGCAGTTCGTTGCTGGCATCCACAATAGGGAATTTGTAGCCATCGGTGAACTCCTCAGCACACAGGATGCAGCGCAGGGCAAAGATGATGATGTGCTTCTGGCCCTCCACATGGATGACTTGAGAGAAGCATCTGGGCTCACAGAAGTGGCTGATGAAGTGGGGAACATTGCTATGCATTGTGGCACCCACCATGTCAAAGTCATCCATAGGGAGCTTGTAGCCCCTAATACCCTTCCCATCATAGAACCTTTGCCTGTTAGCACAGAGTGCATGACAGTACCAGAGTACTCGATGACCACGTCGCTGACTGGCGTCGAAGTTTTGATTATAGAATAGGCCCCGCACATGGATGGCATATCTGTAGACACCCACAGCCTCTTTGGATGTCTTCTTGAGGTGGATGAAAGTGCATGGCCCCGGGCAGCTCCAGGCCGAACACATGTCTTGTGGATCTGAGCTGCACCTCCTCCTTTTCCTCATCGCAGGTGGTTTCCCTCAGGGAGCACCAGGTGCTGCGATGCCAGGAAGTTTAACATGTCAGAGGTGTGCTTCCGGAGATAGACCTCTGCACAGGCATGCAGTGGGCATTTAGGGGTTGAAGCCAAGTACTTTTTCAGTCAAAAGTTTTTACCCAAATGAGCATTTTGCAAAATATGTTGATACTCTTGCCTTCCATCTTCCTCTCTATAGAAAACAGTCTTGTCCACTGGGATAGGATCTGTCTCAAATAATTTGATAGGAAGAATATACATTAGTTATCTGTATAGTTTTTGGAGTTAAGTAACTTTATTATTATTATTTGTTTTTACTTTATTTTGAAGGAGTATCCACAGAGCAACATATACCGAGTGCCTCCTAACTACTCGCCCATTTCCTCCCAGATGATGCACCACCCACAGTCCACCTTATGGGGCTACAACCTCATGGGACAGCCCCAGCAGCCAGGTTTTTTCCTTCAGAACCAGTCTCTTACTCCAGGTATGTGAAGAGAGAGTGCAGTCGGGTTCCTCTGAGACGTGAAATAGCTTGGGGTTTAACCTGAAATCTCTGTAAAACTTAGAAGATGCAATAACTGAATATGCAGTTGACGTATCTGTAATTCTCTCCACTCGGAGTGGTTTTTCTTCTAATATGTAAGGTGTTCGTTTTTTTTTAATGTTTCTTCTAATATATTTTTGATTGTCACATACAGGAATATACTCTAATTATAAGAATTAAACAATACCTGAGCATATAGAGGAATCCAATGTGTGGCCAATTTGGGGACATTCCTCAAGTGTTAAAAATAAGGTTTTAATTACTAGTTTATGTACAGAGTTGGGAATTTTCATTCAGTGTTAGAAGGAAATTTTTCCACTGATGAAAATGTACAATATCAGATAAAAAGTTGGTAAGTGTTGTATGTTGTGAAATTCGTGTATGTTTTTTTTGAGATAAAATTCTTATCAGTGTTTTAAATAATTAGACAATATTGTGGAGTATCTTTATTTTTTCATGTTATGAATTGTAAATTGTTTCTACTATGAAGTATCTCAGAAATTTGATTCAGCAGTTAGATTGAGTTATCAAACAAGGAAAACTACCATATCTATGGTAAAAGTCTCTGATCTTAGTATTGCTTTAATTCAAGCCCAAGTATATTTTATATCTGAAATGAACATCTCCTAAATAAAAAATCGCTTAGAAATGGATTTAATTTTCTTTCTAAATGAAAGCCTGCTTGTTTCAAGAGAATAGCTTATTCCGAGACCTTACTCTGCATGTTATGATTTTCTCTGTAATTTAAGGATGACATTTGAGGCCTAGGAAAGACGTTTTTTGATTCTTGGCTCACAGGGAGGAATCCATATTTTGTCCTCTAAATTAGTGGTTAAGAGTGCTGGTCTGAAAGTTATAGTTCTAGGTTCAAGTCCGGTTCTACCACTTTCCTACTGTATAATGTGGATCTGGGTTTTAATTTCTCTGTGCCTCGGCTTGATAATCTGTAAAATGGGTATGCTAAAATATACCGCCATAGGGTAGGGGATTCAATTATTTATTCAACAAAATGTACTGAACTTCACAATGTTCCAGACTCCGTTTTGGGTGGCAAGATAATATAGTAAAGAAAATGGGGGGCACGTGGGTGGCTCAGTCGGTTGGGTGGCCTCCTTCAGCTCAAGTCATGATCTCATGGTCTGTGAGTTCGAGCCCCACGTCGGGCTCTGTGCTGGCAGCTCAGAGCCTGGAGCCTGCTTTGGATTCTGTGTCTCCCTCTCTCTCTGCCCTTCCCTTGCTCACACTCTGTCCCTATGTCTCTCAAAAAAAAAAAAAAAAAAAAAAAAAAAACGCAAAAAAAAATGGATGAAAATATTCATTCTTCTTTGAATGATGAAGTAAGGTTTATATCAAACAAATGCACGCGTGTGTGTATAAATTAAATTAATGTTTTTTTTTTTTTTATTTTTGAGAGGGAGATATAGATACATCTTGTGAGTAGGGGAGGAGTAGAGAGAGAGGGAGACACAGAATCTGAAGCAGACTCCAGGCTCTGAGCTGTCTGCACAGAGCCCAACGCAAGGCTCGAACCCACAAACTGTTGTGCCAGATCATGACCTGAGCCGAAGTCGAACATTTAACTGACTGAAGCACCCAGGCACCCTGAAGTAAATTTTTGAAAATTTAGCACATAAAAGATGGCCTAACCCAGCAAACATGCTCAGTTAAAGGATCTTAATATATTCGTTCCTCAGGGCTTTTATGCCTGCTGGCCCCTGTGCCTGGAGTGCTCATCCTTAGACAGTTCACATGACTCCCGGCTTCCTTCCTTGGGTTTGGTCAGATACCATTTTCTCAGTGGGCTTCCCCTGACCACTCTATTTATCCATAGCATTAGCACTTGGTTATATATACCATGTATTTTACTTACTTACTGGTTTATTATCTGCCTTTCTCAGAATGTAAGCTCTGGTAGGGCAGGCATTTTTTATATTACGTTTACTGTAGTCTCCTCAGAACTTAGAGTAGCCTCTGGCTTTTAGTAAGCTCTTAAAAATTGGTTGTTGAATGAATGCACGTAGATTACAAAGAGCAAACTAGACAAAGATAAATGTGGGAAAAAAATGCACGTTCTCTCTTTTGACTTTATTTTTTCAGTTCTACGGTTCTTGTGACTTTATAGCTTTTTTAAACACCAAGTCTGTATGAATTAAAGGCTATATATTTTATAACGACATACACTCTTTCCCTAGAATACTATAAATGGTGTTTATAAGTTAAGGAACTTTAAGTATTAGGTAAGTTTTAAGGATGTGTAAGAAAAAATATTAAGGAAAATAAAGATATTTAGGGATTTTATATGTGTGAATTTTTTTTTAAATATGAGTCCTATGAAGTTACAGAGAAGAGTATGCACAGTATGCTTTGATTAATATATAGTTAAAATGCAAAGAAGAATCTCCCCTCGGTATACGTGTGTAGACACACACCCACCCACCCGCCTTTCTACAACAATATCTCTCTCTTTGTCATGTATTCACGCACGTATGCTAAAGTTATAAGGAAATGTTTGGGAATATTAAACACCATATTCCAAATAGCATTTGGTGAGGAAAGTAATTAAGTAGGAAAGTACAGAGGGCTTCAGGGATACTTACTTGATTTCTTTAATTGGCTGGATATTAAATTACAGAAAAGTTAGGAAAATTAAAGTGGAATATAGTCTGATCTTGAGAAAGAATTTCCTTTATCTATAAAATGAGCTCATTAAGTTTTATGTGTTAATAGAGCTCCAGTTCTTGCCTCAAGAAAATTTACCTTGCCGTATGTTACTTCAGGTGACTTTCCTCTTTTTTCCAAATGTTCTTCAAATGCTGCTGAATGACTTCATAAATCATATTGCTGGTCGTGGGTCTGTGTCTTTAAACGAACATGGGTTTTTCAAGTGAATAGCTTTAAAATGTTTTTCTCACCATACAACTTGCTTTAAAAAAAAAAAGATAAAACATCTTTTGTGAGATATTTGTATAGAGGTTTTCTTACACATATATTAAGGAGTGTAAAGTCTTTGGTAAATAAATGGCACCTAGTTTGAAGCCAGCAAATTTTTAAATTCTTTTTTCCAGACTCTTAAAGGTATTTGACAAATTATATATGCAAATAAGTTAAGGATTTCCTTTGGTTTCTCAAGGATCACTACAAACAACATTTCTTGTTTGATTTCTAGCCTTCAGAAAAGATGCGTTTTGTCTTTCGAGTCATGGTATTTGATGTTTCCAAGCCTTTCAAGTTTTCAAAGTATTCTTTGCCTCTCTACTACCAAAGGAGCATTTTCATTTTGCTATGGTTATGAAACTTAAATATCATGATCTTCAAATGTAGTTAAAATTACAAAAGAGTTTCTATGACTGACTTAGGACACCTGGCAAAATGTTCCACGAAGGCAGAATATTTTATGCAGGTAATGTGTTTCTGAAGGCCTTACATGGTTTAAAACCCACATGATTCCAAAATCATGCCCTTGAGTCTGTTTCAGCCATTTCAGTTAATCAACTGAAGTGGGGCCTCTATGAAGTCACTGCAACCCTATAATTCCCTCCTCCATCATTCTCCCCATCCTTTGCAAAGTGTGCCGTTCTCCACAGACCTTTAATATTTCTATGTCGGTGAGGCGGGCCTCATTTTCCATTTGCTCACAAGTAAGGTTCCTGTGTTTTGATAAAAGAAGGAAGATGTGTTGTATTAACATGCACAGAGAGCCCTTCTTTCTGGTTGCTTTGGTAGGTGGCTCTCGATTGGACCCCACGGGCTCCTTCGTCCCAACCAATACCAAACAAGCTCTGTCCAACATGCTGCAGCGTCGCTCGGGTGCCATGATGCAGCCACCCCCGCTCCACGCCATCACGTCGCAGCAGCAGCTGATACAGATGAAGCTTCTGCAGCAGCAGCAGCAGCAGCGGCTTCTCAGGCAAGCCCAGGCTCGACCTTTCCAACAGGTTTGTCCAGATCCAGCAACGGCGTCCTCTGTGTTTCGTTAGCGCCTCTAGGTGGGGATGAGTATGGGGTATGTGGCACATTCTTGCTGCCTGTGTATCCCCAAAATCTCATAAGAGCACAGGCTTAGCTCTCCTCCAGGTTTATAAATACTCTTCCTTCCGTGTATTTTACTGTTGTCATGGATCAGATAAGAACGTGAACTATCTTAGGTTCATTAAAAATATGCCTTAGTACAGAAACAAGAGCTAATGACTTTCTTGTCACTTAGAAGCAGCAGGTCTTTCATCTTTGTAGTGACCCTCACTGGGCCCTCATTCCCCATAATTAGCACCATATTCTGTACTCTTTCGAGCTCTACTTTCATGTATTTTTAGTAGATTTATTACCCGAGGTTGTATCTCTATAGTCCTGATGGTTCTTAGGTTTCTCCGTACGGTGCCCTGCATAGTTTCTATTTTTAGTATGCATTTAATAATAAGATCTATAGCAAAGAATATAGTAGAAATAATAGTATATGGATACCTTCAGTGTCTCTCTTGATTTATATTATTGTTTTTTATGCCTTCTAACTCAATTTTCTGTAACTTCTGAGATGACAGTGATCCACAAGATGATGGTGGGAATCATACACAGCTTAGTATAGGCTCGTGCAGCCCACACGTCTGTTCAAATCAGTAAAATACAAAAGGAGAAGTTGAGATTGTGACTTGTTTTTAATTCTGTTTCTATATACTTTTTGTCCTTTCCAATTTTTCTAAAAAACGCACTATTTCAGTGATGACGAGATTATAATAGCAGCCAACACCAACGGAGCACTTACTATTTGCCAAAACATTTCTAAGCACTTTAAATGTATTAGTTACCTTACACCCCACAGCATCCCACAGCAACGCTCTGATTTAAGTACTTTTTTGAACCTCAGAGGAAGTAGCCATCTCCATGTGTATTCTGCTTTAAGAGAAACCATAAGACTTTCGAATTAGCAAGAAATTCTAATCCCTTTAGAAGTATTCTTTGTAGTTTAGATAACTTTCTAGGCCTATCTCCATTATATAACTTACAACATTTTTGCTTTCAGTTCATCCACTTAACGATTTGGCGTTTTGAGGGTAGGATGCTTAGTTAAACATTCTTTAAAACGGTTTCATTTTTTACCTATATTGTAAGAAGGACAGAAGAGAGGAAAGCAGTTCAGTTGTATGGGAATGCGGAGCACAGTCCCTGTACGCTGCTCTCTCTCTGACCTCTAGCAGTTGGGCACACTCTCTGGGTGTCAGGTAAGATGGGCCTAACTTGCTTCTTACACAGAAATGATGAGAATTTGATATCAAGAAATGTTCATTTTGCTTAAATAAGTGGCAGTTTTAAAATGCGAGCCATCACAAACCTCAGTGAGATTTTAGCTATTCTTGGGTTTGAACAAAAATAAGTATACCCTTGTTTCAAATCCTTGTCAAGATCATACAAAATCTTGCTGTGTGTTGAGTAACCATCCCCACAGCATGAATTCAGTTCCTTTTTAACTTAATTTTAGCCTAAGTAAAACTTACCTTCCGATAAATTTAGTTTTTCAGGTCTACTTTTTTTTTTTTTTTATGTTTATTTTCAGAGAGAGAGAGCGAACATGAGTCAGGAGGGGTGGAGAGAAAGGGAGACAGAGAATTCAAAGCAGGCTCTGCACTGTCAGCACAGAGCCTGATGCAGGGCTTGACTCATAAACCATGAGATCAAGAGCCGAGCGGAAATCAAGAGTTGGACACTCTTCCAACTAAGCCACCCAGGCACTCCTCTTTTTCTGATATATATATATATATATATATATATATTTTTTTTTTTTTTGCTAACTCCATTTCTTCCCTTTTTTTCTTTTTCTTCTTGTTACTCTCTTTATTATTGTTTTATATACTTATTAATGTTTAATTTTGAGAGTGGGGGAAGGGAAGACAGAGGGGGACAGAGGATTCGAGGTAGGCTGTTGGCTGATAGCAGAGAGCCTAACGTGGGGTCAGACCCACAAACTGTAAGATCATGACCTGAGCCGAAGTCAGACGCTTAACTGACTGAGCCACCCAGGCACCCTTCTTGTTACCCTTTTTGTTTTACTGTTCTTCAAGTGTTAGATATTTGAGGGGAAATAATATTTTTTTTAAGGAAGAGACGTCCATGTCCGGTGCAGTGGTACAGTTGAATGATCCTACACAGAATCAGTAAGATTATATGTAGCATTTGTCAGAGTGCCTGCACTAAGAGGTCCTGAGGAAATGTTAGTTCCTTTCCTCTCATCAACAAACTATTAATATACCTGGAATCTAGCTAAATATGGTACTGTGGCAGAAAAAATTTCTCGTGGTAATCCTCATAAAACTAGACTAAGGGCAGAGTGATTTGGAATGTATGTGATGTTATAAATTGTTTTCATGTATGGTTCTGGTGCAGTTGTTTTTCTAATAAGTACTGACCTATATCCTTCCTGATAAGAAATGATGGAGAAATGTTCATTCTAATTTTGGCCAGGACCATTTTCTCAGGTTAAATGTCTACATGTAATGTGATTCTCTTTAGCTGCATAAGCATCTGTAATCTTTTTCTCTTGTGAAATAGAAATCATTTTTGTTCTTGTCCTTAGCAATGCTCTAATTCTGGGAATCCATTAAACTTAAATGTAACAAACGTGTTGGAAAATTTCCATTGATCTTAACCTTCAAAACGGATTTTTTGGAATTTTCACCAGATGCTTATTTTAAAGACTGAAGAGTTTTTCTAAGCCTTGGATGTGACTGCCCCCTAGTCTAGTTGTTTGGTAACCTCCCCTCTTCTGATAAGGTCAGACACCAGATCTTATACTGTATTATCTTTATATCTAATGAGCAGAGGGTGAAAATTTATGAAAGGTTTATCAAATGAATGCATGTCTTGGGAAACTATATCCAGGAACCTAGAGCTTCCTAGTAGCCTTAATCCTTAGCAGTCTAATTTTTATCCACAAACTTCTCCCAGCCATCCTTCTAGTTCTTTTGGAATCTGCTTCCAGCAGTGATCTCTACTATGGTTCTTGTGAAAACCTAGGTGGGGCATGGGAGGACGTAAATTCCTGGATTCTGGATATACCTCATAACTTACAGAGTCCCCTTAGCCTCTTCCCATCTTAATGGAAAAGAAGTTGTATGTAGAAGCCATCCAGCCTTAGATGGTGTACAATGAAAACTACAGTACCATTATAAAATAACTCTGTGTCCACTGCAGAAACTGAGTATCAGCCTCCATTGGTCATGGAACTTTCTGTTACGGATCATTCTTATATTTCCTAAAGAACTTATTAGGACATTGGTATAGTGTCTAGAAAACAAATGCTAAATAGAATGGATATTGTTAAGTATTTTTAATTACATAATGTAAAGGTTGTAATCAAGTGTACTTTCTTAGAGCTTTAGTACATATCAGTATGCATAAAGATATGTTGGCAGGGAAACTTGCTTTCATTCTTTTTAGTTACAGTCTTCATTCAGGAAAGTAAAAGGCACGTTTCTGTGCCTTAGAGGCTCATCCATAAAGTGGAGCTAATGCAGTATTTCTGTTATAGACTTCTTGTGAAAAGAATGTTTTAGTACACGTAAGAGCCCTTTACAGCAGTGGCCGGCTCATAGTAAGTGCTCAAATAGTGTTTGCTGTCATACTTGTTGTTACTGTTTTATTAGCAGTATGTCATGGATGTATTATTTCAAAGGAAATCTCTACCCCATAAAAATGATCTTTATTTTCCTGAATATAGATGAAAAGATAATTAAGAGCACATCCAATGCTTTGCTTGTGTCATCATTTTAATTGTCCCTAGTAAGACTGGTGCTCAGTGGCAGCTCATAGACGAGACCAGTAAGAAGGAATGTTGTTAAGTTTTCCAAGTAGCCATTTTGGTTTCTTAAAGTGGTATATTTTTGCCGTTTAAATTTTGTAATACAAATTTTAGAGGGGATGATTCCAATTATAGTATTAAAAATATCTCTGTGTTATAGTTTCTACATATCTGGTGGGAAGCATCACAAAATCTAGAATATTGGCGAAAATAATGCAAAATACTGCTTAAATTGTTTTCCAGTCTCTTCTTTCTTGTATCCGATATTTTTCTTCCAACGGAAGGAACTTGCTTCCTCACCCCCACTGTATCAATCTTCTAGGGCTTTTGGAGGGAATCCTTAAGTTTTGATCCATGAAAAGGACTTAATTCTTTGCGTTGATTTGTGGTATAGCTTTCTTCTAATTTCCCCATTCAGTTCACAAAACCATTTTTTTGTTCTTTGTAATAATCGATGCCGACCAGCTTATTTTAATAGTCTAAAGAAAGACAATATATGTAGCTTAAGTTGGCTGAGACAAATTTGGAAGAACGCAGTTGGTGATAGGCTACAGATAATCATACGGTTATTGATTACATTGAAGAGGAAGATTTCTGACAGAACCGAAATGATGTGCCCTTTAGAGCGGGTGGTTACTTGTAAGAACAGTAGGTTATTAACCATAGGGCACGTGCCATCATTGTGTATCTGAATGAAGGAATTCGATAATTTATTGAAGGAACAATGACTGAGTCAGAGCCTCCCAGAGTAGTGAGCTCCCTGGCAAAAGGAATTTCTAACATCCAGAAAACATTCCTCTTGGATTGATGAAACCCATTTAAGTCAAATGGCCACCCTTTGTATGGAAATGAACTCTGACCCTAGGGGTGTGGCATCACCTTGGAATTTCTGAGTCCTTCCTTTATTCTCTCCCTCCCTCACTCTCCAGTGGTGTATTCTAACATACAGACAAGAATAGAAAATATAACAAACACTAATGTACTTACCACTTAGCTTCACTGAATAATCCTATTCTCCCGTATTCGCTCTAGATCATCTAAGAAAATAAAAATAAGACAGTTTGTGTACTCGTTTCCCTTTTTTCCTATAAAGAGGTAATCACTATCATGAATTTAGAGTTTTCTTATGAATGTTTTATGTTTATATATTAGTGCAACCATCAGCAAACATATAATATTACTTTCAGATCTGAAACTTATTATGATGGTTTCACACATATATTATTGTATTATTTTACAGCTTTTTATTTTGACCAATTTTGAATTATATCTACTTGTTCCATGTAGTTTTATTCCTTTCTCTTGGTTGATGCTAGTCCATTATGGATATTAACATAATATTCATTCTCCTCCTGATGGTCATTTATTTTCATATTTTCTTTCTGTCAATGCTATATTACCATCTATTGTGTTACATTTTTTTACATTTCTTCTGCACATATGGAGGGAGCTAGGATATATGCTTTGAAGTGGAAGTGCTGGTTTGGTTTCCAAGGTGGTGATGATTCTCATCAGTTACAAATTAGTTTTATCCTTTCTTCACATCCACCCCCTCCCCCCCAACCGTTGATGTTGTCAGATCGTAACTCTCTCATTCAGAGCAGGTGAAACAGTACCTACCATATTATGAAATTTTAATTTGTATTTCCCAATTACCTGTGAATTTTGGTATTTTTTAACTGTATTAACTATTCAAGGTTTCCCTTGTGTAATTTTCCTGATACTATAATTTGAGTGCATTTCACAATACTTTTACTTGCTAAAGGTAGGCAGAATAGCCTTATTGAAGTGCATCGTTAGTTGTAACACTTACCTTTAATGCATTCACCTAAGGCGTGTTATTTAAACACATCTCAAATGGCAAAAATGAACTTTGGAGAAAACCCCTGAAGTAGTAAATATGTTCTGAATTCTAATGTTTTGTTCCTTGATGGAAACCGAACATGTCCAGGGAAGTGGGTGCTTTGCTTATTAATATCTGGCATTTTTCCATTTATTTGAATGATGAAGAAGATGTTCATTTTATTTGCTGTAATTATGATTGGGTCCCTATAGTTTAGAAAATAGTGTACATAGCTTGATTTTTAAGAGAGAGGAGAGAAGATTAGGGGGTGGTGAGAGTGGATGACTAATAGAAAGATAGTTGTCAGCTCCAAATACGAATGTACAGATGTAGTGAATTACATACCTACACCTAAAATAGTGAGAAGAGATACTTGCTTGGGGAATTTTTCCTATAATTTTTAGTCCTTAGTATAATAAAATACTTTTTCTTATTAGGGTTGATAATCCTTTGCCTTAATATCCATCTCTAAAACTCAGAAAATGTTTAACCTCTTAGACAAAAGTCTCTTGGACTCTGTTCATAAAAATGCTTAAACAAGTGAATTATTTTCCTAAGAAATAGGAATTTTCCCCAGGTATCTAGTTACGTTTTTCTAAATCAGATTCTCGTTTAGTTTGTAAACACTTAAATACCCTATCAATACTTGTCTTTTTTGGATGATTAAATGTGTGGTTAACGTAATGCCCAGTTTTCATTTGCGTTTACTGAGGATGGAGCTCATTTCATCTTCAACTATATATGACCCCACTGACTTGTCACTTAATGTTTTGTGTGTTTAATCTGCCCCACATATCCTGAGCTCTCCCATTAGCTGTAGGCTAGGAAGGACTCTTGGCACCCCTTTTGCTCACAGTGGAATTCCAGCATCCCTTAGTTACAGCAAGTGTCTGTCTGACAGCTCCTCTACTTGCTTTATGTCTCCATTTAACCTCTGGGTTGTGCTCTTCCATTATATGAATATTACCATTTACGTTTAGTCTATAGTGCTATTGTTTGATGTATGAATTAATAAAGCCTCTGTAGGGCCTGGGTTTTAAAGTCTTGACTCCCTGAAACATTGTTTTAAAATGAACGATTACGTATGTATTGTGGTTACCCACATCACTAGGCTAAAAAAATCTTATCTGTATTGTCTGCCATTTTCTTGCTGTCCCCTTTCTGTAGGACTTCTGTAACTCTGCTGTCTCCCTTCTGGAAGACTTTGACAACATAATGGTAACACCCCTGCTGTCATTCCTTTTTCTGTCTTTTTTTTTTTTTTAAGAAACTTTTATAGCATTACTCTTTGAACATCAAAGTGAGAAGCGGGTTATTCCTCTATAGCTGGTAAAAATTATAGTCTTCATCTCACTGTTATTCACTTGGTGTATGTTTGAGACTGTAACACAGAATCATGAATGCATCGACCATGTTTGGTTTAATGGGATTTATTTCTGACAGTTTTTCCCTTCGATTGCCTCATGATTTTCATCATTTATGTGTACGGTATAGAAACCAATGGACGTTCATGACCTGGGCTTGGAAACATAGACCAGTTCGTGCATCTTCATCTCAGTTCCGGTTTTGAACCCATCTTTTCCTGAGCTCTTGCTTCCCTTTGTGGTAATTCACATCATTAGCAGAGGAACGCATGGCATGCTGATTCATAGGCCAGTGCAAGATGATGAAAACTGTGGTTATGAAACATACCCTTCTCATCACATCCCACTCACTGGCTATTCTGAAATTCTCAACAGAACGCATCATCTCTCTCTTCTTTCCGGTGCGGAGAAGATGTTTTTTCGAGCATAGGTCTTGTGCATGCATGTCATAAGACTTCACCTCTGCTGCTTTGCCTGGGCTAGTTAAGAATGCATGTTTTGCATTAAATTACTTATAGGTTTCTGTATCAGGTAGCCAACCCACAACATAAACCCAAGAAGCATTAGAATAAAAAAGAGCACACATCTCAGTTGTGAATGTAAGTCAACTTGTTTCACTGCCAATTTTGATGGGTAACATTTTCTATACGTTGGTGAAAATGTCTGTGATTGCATATTCATGCTTTGAAACTATTGAGGTTATTAAATACTTGTTATATAGACAATTTCTTTACTAGCTATTCAGCAAAGTTTGGAGACTTCTGAAAAGAATCAATTTTTCTGTCAATTTTTCTTGACACTTTGTGGTGCACAGAGAGCAGGTGAGGTTTTTATTAAAAAAAGTTGAAATAAGCTTTATCAAATTAAAAATATTTTGAAGATAGCTTTGGTTTGGGCGTTTTGTTCAGATGATAATGTAATTTGATAAAATAGAATTTATATCAATCGTTGATTTTACTTTTTTTAAAAGACACCAAATATTTGTCAAGTATTTAAAGTCAACAGGTTCTATACTTTCTATATTCGTTCATATTAATGGAAATGTGTATATATATCTTTGCTGTCCTTTTCACCATTCTTATTTTCCTTTAATATTCTCCAGTGTTAAGAATGTCATGAATGTATATACACAACCAACCATGTATTTGTCATTTATCGGCATGTTAATAGAATATATTGCAAAAGTTCATTATTGTGTGAGGTGTTTATTGTAGAATGAATCAGTTTGTTCCAGCCATTAATGTAACTGTTGATTGATTCCCAACCAAGTTATATTTTATATGAAAGCATTATAAAAGAATCAAGCATAACTGATCAGCTGGACCTTTTGTAATTATAGAATTTTCTCTGTTTCTATTGTCTGCAATCAAAATACACCAGTATGATGTTACGACCATAATTTCTGGTTCACACCTTGTGTTATTTTAGCTTGGGCACCATTACTCAGTACCTTCCAAACTAGTAGTAACAAATAAAACCCCTTTTTGCTGGTGACTCATAAAACATTACCCGCTGACTTCTCATTATCCCTAAACCAGCATTATCAGATAGTCACAAAATCTGGCTGCGGTTTTTCAGGAACAGTTTGTTTCTCTGAGATACTTAAACACCATTGAAAAGTTACTAAATGGGGATTTCATAAATTCACTGCTAGTGAACTGAGTGAATTGAAAAATCCCCTGCTGCTGATTGTAATGCTTCCTGTCTGCTGATGGGAGGGTTAACCAACTCTCTCCGAAAGAGGTCTTCATGTTTGTTCAGTTGGCTAAGGGGGAGCAACTGCTGAATGAAGAGAACAAGACCCAGAAGAATGAAAGTGATGGTCTCTCAAGAACTTTAAAGTTACTCGGTGCATTTATTTCAAATTATGCAAATTATTTCAAATTATACAAAAGGCCTTTGAGTCAACATCTCTTTGTGTTCAGATACTTTTCTTGTCTAGTTACCAATAAAGCAGTAAGAGAGAATTGTTCTTATAAAAGCCAGGAAAGTGAGTTAATATTGAATAGCACAGCTTCTGAAGACGTTTTCAGAAAGTGGAATTAAAAAAAATGTAATGGATTTATGTTTCTTCTATAGAAGCAAGTGTGAAGCAAAACGCATAGAAACGAACTAGAGAGACCACATGGGGGAATTTTTCTCAGATAGCAATGTAGAGACGAGTTTATGTGATTATCAGAACTTCCCAGCTAACTGTGGTTTATTTGTTTAGCACATGTAAGTTGGGTGTCTGAGCCATGGGAACTTGAGCAGGGGCACAAACATGTCTTATTTTCTCTTCCTTTGTTGTGTTCAAAGTCAAATGGCAGCCGGCTAGACACAAATATTGGGTCAAAAACCATCCTCCTGAATTATCCTTTGCACACCAAAAATATGAAGTTATTGTTTCACTTAGAATAAATCAACAGGGGGAAATTGAGCTACTTTTCAGATATTAATGCAGGTACCAGGAAATAATCATTAGAGTGATAGATGCTAAAAATTAAAATTGAATTTTCAAAACAAAAGATGGTGCAAAAAAATCTGGGGTAATTGGAAAGCAATTGGTAAACTAATATATGCTGAAATATAAATCCCAGTTTACTTCTGGAACTCTTTCTTGGTTAACAGATAAACCAAAATGAATCTTGGATTTTCTCAATAGTATTTATTGAACTGTTACTATATGCCAGACACCATGCTAGAAACTGCTTAAAAATGAATTACGTGTAACTAAGGTGACCATATTTCCTGATTTGCCAAGCACGGTTCCACTCTGTACCTCTTATCCTGTCCCATCCCTATTTGGATGATACAATACATAGTCTCTTCTTGTTTAATGCAGCAAAACTGCCCCTCGCCAAGATTAAGAAACTTACTAAATCTTCATTTTTATTATCCTTGCTCATTCCCACATTATGTCCCTTGGTTAGCATTTGTAACATTTTTCAAATTACTGAAGAACTTTTCTTATTTGTTCTTTATTCAACAAATTCAACTATTTCTGCAAATCGACATGTTCCTAGCATTATTCTGGGAAAAAACAAAAATAGGGCATTTCAGTTTGTGGGAGAAAATGGGATATTTTTCATTAAAGGAAGCGTGATACAGCTATACACAGAGCACGTGGGGACTACTGGCCAGCTCAGAGTGTTTGATTTTCCCAGGAGGGTCGTGTATCTGAATTATTACCTACTGTACTTACGTAGTAAGTCAGGAAAAATTGGAGGTAGAAGGGACACAGTATATCCATAAATAAATTGTTTCCCTTTAGGCAAAAAATAATTAACAAAGAATGCATGAATTTTACAGTGTAAAAACTGTATTTGAAATTTCTTATCCCTGTCTCTTTGCTTCTTCAACAGTTAGTGGTTTTCCTTGAATGTTAATTTTGTGATTTTTTTCTTTTTACATAGAATAGTTTTAAATTCATATTTCTTAAACGTCCATGATCACAGTTGTTACTTGTCAATAAAAGTGTTGCACAATAACTCAGATATTTACCTTCTTAGTATTCTAGTTTTCTCCTTATGTAAGTCATAGCTCATTTCATAGGGTTATTCAATGAGCAAAAGAAGAGTGAAGAGATTGAAAACATCTATATGCATCTGCATGCAGCCGTCATGTACAGATCACATCTGGTTTTCCTCTAAGCCAAAACAGGGTGTAGGAATTGTAGACCGCTTCCAGACCTTCCGATTTTAACTCACATGTAAATAATTCATTTTTCTCCCTTTCTGTAAAAATGATAATATGCAAATATTTGTCCCCCACAAAGAAGCAAAATAGTATCTTGCAGGGACCATGTGCAACACTGTCCAGGAGCACTGATTCGAGGAGTGGCATTAAAAGAAGAGGTTGATATAAGGACTCCTTGGCATAGTGTTTGGAAGATCAAAAACCTTTCAAATCTGGGAGGGGAATGGTAGTAAGGCCTGGATGGCCACACTGCCATGTAATGAGTTCTCATGGAGGGTGTTCGGGATATTTTCCTTAGACCCAAATAAATATAGACATGGTTGCACTTAGATTAATCAGCTAAAGCCTGAGGATATCTTCATGGTACCCTATTCTGGAAATTTAGATTCTTGTTGAATTTATTATATGCACTGTCAGAAATTTTGCATTTGGTGCATGTATTGGTGAATAGTTACCTTAGGAAAGGCTGAAGTTTCTTAAATGCCCTCAAGTGATTTTTATATGAGGATCAGAGAAAGGATTTTACCATATGATGTATGCATTTGGTTTCAGTATTTCAGTCACAAGTCTTAATAGGGATTCCCCTGTTGGTTTTTCATTGGAGTGAGTTTTAAAGGCTCTATGTCCCTAGGAATAAGCACCAAGTAAGGATTTAAATAGTTCCATTTCAAATATTGCAAATGGAGACATCTTGTCATAACAGAAAGAGCACTGGCCTTTGGGATCAGACTCACCTGAGTTCAGATAATGGCTTTGCCAAGTGTAGCTCAATGAGCTTGCTAAGCTGCTTAAGCTCGTTGAGCCTGGCTTCTTCTATCCAAAGAAGACAAGTGAGGTTGATAAACCCTCACTGCAAACTGATGGTGAGAAAATGGGAGAACAAGAAGTGCAGTCTCCGGCATAGAATAGATGTCCAGGAATTGTTGGTGTGTAGCCTCTAAAGCTAAATGTTTGTCCCTTTCTGTCTGCTAGAAAAATACATGCTACTTTCCAAGCACATTAAATGGTTTTATATAACTGCAGTTTAACACTTTTGAAAACTGAGGACATCAGTTTTCAATACTCTTGAAAACAAGAGTGAAATATTTTGGAATAAAACCCATTCTATGTAATTAGTAAGTGCTGTAAAAATCTAGGGATGGATGGAAGCTAGACCTCTTTCCATGATGATTCCTGCAAACTTCTGTGAAATAGCTTCTGACACCATAACATAAAACACATACAGCTGCTCCTATAAATAGATTTACTTTTCAAAGGGCAAGACATTTATTAAATTAAGACCGGTGAGCAGATGTTAGTTGGTTTCATTTTATAGTGTGGTCAGTTAGAGTTCTATTTGTTGTTAATGTATTGTAATTTTTATTGATAGTTACTCTAATTGATGCAAATATGCAATAGGAGATGCAAATTAATCTCTCAACCACATGGTTAAATAGACCACCGGTAGGTCACCATGAAGAAACTTCATTAAAAAGCAGTGAAATTTGTATGTGGCATTTGTATACACCTCGTGTTCTCTTTCTTTTATGGGCCCAGAATGGTCCAAGCCTCATGCCTTTCACTCTAGAGGGGCATTTGTATCCTGAGGTTTACAGCAAAGTTGTTTCAGAGCCTCTCGAATAAGTAGACTGTGGATTAATTTGGCTTGTATTTATGTATCTATTACTGTTGGGGACATCTATAGTTTTGGGCAGAAACGATAAGTATAATAGTCTCTACACACATAGAGAAGTTCTAATTAATGTGGTTTAGAAATCTCCAACTTCTGTAGTCACCTAATAAGCTTTGATGTCATGGGTTATTGGGGTCATTAGCCAGGAGTGCAAATCAAGTTCTTGCTGTTATGATCAAGAGTTCGCTTCGGCTTTGTTTTCCAGGGCCCGCCAGGGGACCAGGCTGCTCTCTTTGCTGCACAAGCGCGGCCCTCCCCTCAGCTCCCCCAGTATCCAGGGCTTCAGCAAGCACAGGTACCCACTTTTGCCTTGTAGGTGCTGCTGGGATTTTTAATGTTGTTTATTTGAAGTGGGAAACTGGGTAAATAGGATATCAGCTCCCTTATGGGGTTTAGAACATAGTACTTTAGATTAGAATTGACATCTCAAAAAAAGCATCCCCAGTGATGACAAACCTTCGGATTGAATGATTTGAAGAGCATAAAACGTTTTAGAAATTTCTTGAATTGTAAATCTAAGTAATCTCTCTACTAATGATGATGGTAAATGCTGAAATGCTTAACAGTCCCAGAGTACTTATTTTATGTTATAATAAATAATGTAATTCATGATTGAATTTATCATATTGAAAGATAGGTTTACAGGGGAATCATGGTAGAATAAAAAGGTAATCGGCCTTGGAATTAGACCTTGGTACACTTCCTGGCACCTTACTAGCTGTGTAACATTGTGCAAGTTATTCTGTGTCTTGGTTTCCTTCTTTGCCAAATAGGCAGCGAGCACTGTGAGAATTTAAGACAAACCGTGGAGCCAGCATAGCACCAGATCCATGGTAGCCTCTCAACAAATGATGGACTTGCCTTACCATAATGCAACTCTCGAGCTGTGTTTTCCTAGTAGTTGTGTTGTTTCTGTTTCTATATACTTTTACTTTGTCCTCCTTATAATTGGAAGGCCAGGGATGTTGGCAAGACTGCTAGCGGGGCTAACATTTCACACTGTGTCCACAGCTAAAAAGTCATTCTGAGATTGGCTTCAGAGGCGCTGAGCCCCATAGCCAGATCCATGTATGCTGACATCTGGAAGTTTATGATTCATGACGGTGTCTTCCAAGTCAGAGGCATGAAACTACCCTAGAATGTGGTTCTTTGAGGATTGAAGAGCAGGTTTCTTCTATTTAAGTCACCCTTCCATTCTATAAATTGTACATAGTCACCCAGCAGAACCTTACATGTTTTTTATTTATATTCAGGTGTTAAGATTTAGAGAAAGTCACTCCTATATTAATATTGAATAGAAAAACTAAATATTCAGAGTATCGGTAGAGTGCTGAAAAGGGCTACAGTCCAACCAGGACTAGAGGATATTGAATATTCCCCAATTACACCCTTACTCTCTAGTTCAGGTATTGGTTTGTTTTATGTATATACGTATATATGTATGTATGTATGTAATTGGTTAATCACTACAGGCAGATTCATCAGATCCAAGGAGGTATAGTCCCATATCAGGAAAGTATACTCTATAATTTTAATGTACATTGGACATGAGTAGCTTTTCTTTCTAATTTTGGAAATGAAATTAATGATGCTTGGGAAATGTTGAACATTGATGTCATCTGTGCCCTTCAGGTATGGCTGCCTGCCTGATTATTTCTGTACAGAAATATATCCTTCCATCCAACAAAACAAGCAACCGATTCTAGAACTGATCTCTTACCAAAATGAAGATTCATTTTTATTTTTAATTGAGATTTCTGGTGAATCATTATCCAACTAGTTCATTCTTGCTAGCCTCTTCCTTCCGGAGTAGTCCTCCTCACATGTTGAGTTATAAGAACTTCAGAGAACAGTGACTTTCAGGGAGCTCCTCCTGGGTGTGTTTTTGCCCCATATGACTTAGTGATAGCAAAGTTGGTGCTGAAACATTGACTGTACTCCTTGTGCCCACGCCTGCAGACCATGCCCCAGGGCTATACGATGTATGGAACGCAGATGCCTTTGCAGCAGACCCCGCAGCAGCAGGCTGGTGGCGTGGTCCTGTCTCCTAGCTATAACTCCAGGACCTATCCGGCTGCACACTCCAACCCGGCGCTGATGGAAAGACTCAGACAGATGCAGCAGCAGCCCAGTGGCTATGTTCAGCAGCAAGCATCACCGTACCTGCAGCCCTTGACCGGCTCTCAGAGGTGATACATGTAGAAATAATGATTTCAATCGTAGACACTCATATTCCTGTCTTTGTTGGGCATTGTCTAGGGCATGGTGCTTTATAATTGTTTTTATGAGCTTGCATATTTGCATATAATTTACGTGTAATTTGCATTGTATTATCTCATTTTTAGTAGCATCCAAATAGAGGATCAAAATCAACAATGCCCCATCTTGTTTGTTTCATTCAAAGCCCCTATAGTTTAACTCACGTCTGCCATGGTATGGATGTAATATTTTAGATGATGCTAATATGTTAGTTCCAGTGTTTCTTCTCTTTGAAAATGATTTTTGGCTCATAATATCTTATGAAAGAATTAGTGATGATTGTTAGCATTGTCTGACTAGGATACTTTGGAGCCATAAAGTCTGTGATCATAATACTCATTGTGCACAGTACCCATAAGAGGTTCGTTATTTTGTTTCCACCTTTTCTGCTTCAGGTATGGTTGGCAAAATAGGATGGTGACAGTCCCTTTCTCCATTCTTGCTGTACTTCGATCCCATAGACCTAGTGTGTGGTAGCTACCAGCCATGCATGGCTATTTAAGTTTAGACTAACTAAAGTTAAATTAAAAGATTAATTTCTCAGTCACTCTTGTCACATTTGAAGTGTTCCTTGGCCACATGCGGCCAAGCAGAGCCAACTTTGAAAGTGTGTGGTCTGTGCAGTCACACAGGGTGCTGTGTATAGAAGGCCCCTAGGCTTAATTTAATGCTCTACTGTCACGTGACGATCTTGAAAATCCTACTAGTTCTTGATCAAGGAGCTTTGTGTTTGAGTTTTACACTGAGACCCAGAAATAACGTAGCTGGTCCGGGAGGCCAGTAGCTCTCCTATTGGGCAGCACCGATGTAGAGCATTTCAGGCACTGTGGAAAGTTCTGTCAGATAGTGTTCATCTAAAAGAATTAAATTTCATGCAAAATTCTGCACTAATAGTAGACAACAGTTCAGCTTCCGTGTCTTAAAATCAGTGGCTGCCCTTCAACACCAAGTAGTTAGTGCTTGGAACGTTGGCACGGTTGTGGTGGCACATTCGGGCAAATAAATTTGGAAAAACATTCATTGTATTTATTATTTTTCTAGTAAGTGGCAGCAAAGTGTATTATTGCCTGTGAACTTGAACTTCAGAGCTCAGCAGTTCTGGGTTAAATCCCACCAGTGCTATTTACTGTCAGAATAACTTTGGGAAATCACTTCTCTAGCTCTCTGTTTTCTCATTTTTAACATGAAGATAACGAAATGGAAATCCTTTCGTTGAATCACCTCTCACCAGTCAGAATGACTAGTATGATAAAGAGAAGAAATAACAAGTGTTGGCAAGGATGTGGAGGGAAAGGGGATTCTTGTGCCCTGTTGGTGGGAATGTGAATTGCTGCAGTTGCTATGGAAAACAGTTGGAAGGTTCCTCAAAAAATAAGAAAAGAAAAAATACATGATGTAGCAGTTTCATTTCTGGGTATTCCAAAGAAAACCCAAACATTCATTTGAAAAGATATATGTACCCCTATGCTTATTGCAGCATTATTTAACTATACTCAAGCTATGGAAACAATCTAAGTGTCCATCGGTAGATGAATGGACAAAGAAGATGTGTGTATACTGAATGGAATATTCCTCAGCCATAAAGAAAAATGAGTTCTTACCATTTGTGACAAGGATAGATCTAGAAAGTATAATGCTAGTTGAAATGAGTCAAAGAAGACATCATAAGATTTCACTTATATGCGGAATCTACAAAACAAAACAATGAATAAACAAAAATTACAAACAGTCTAATAAATACAGAGAACAAATCAGTAGTTGCCAGAGGGAAAGGGCAGAGGGATGGGCAAAATAAATGAAGGGTATTAAGAGGTACAGATTTCTAGTTAGGAAATAAGTAAGTTACAGGGACGGAAAGTACAGTATAGGGAATATAGTTAGTAATACAGGTAATTACTTTGGTGACAGATAGTAGCTATGCTTATTGTGGTGAGCATGTCATAATGTATAGAATTGTTGACTGTGTGGTACTAACATAAATGTCAACTATCTTTCACTTGAAAGTTTTAAATAAATTGGGGATAACAAAACTCCTGACCTCACAGGGCTGCTGTGGGGGTAAATGAAATAATACATTTCAGACTCTTCCCACTCTGACTTCTCCAGAGTGAATTTTCAATCAATGTTACTTATTAAAAATCATTAAAATATTTTTAAAAAGTGATTTATATACAATTGCATTTTTACCTTAAGTAGTTGCCACGCTTGCTGTCTTTGGTCAAGTGATTCCATCTATCTCTGAGAATCTAGATGATCTTAACGGCTGGTTTTTGTTGCATGTGAAGTGTACAGATGGCTACTAAACATGGTTGTTTCTTTGCTGATGTGTGTACCATGCCAGTGGCACTGTTTAAAAATATGACAGTAGGCCTGGGCGTGAAACCAAGTTGTGTTATTTTTTTTTACCAGACTAAATCATCAGTCCCTTCAGCAGAGCCCTCTGGTAGGTGGAGGAATCGATACAGTGCTCGCTCCCTCGCATCCAAATCTCCCCTCGGTGCCCCTGCCTCAGGACCCGATGAGACCCAGACAGCCGCAGGTTCGACAGCAGCAGAGACTCCTCCAGGTTTGCGGCTGGGGACAGGGGCAATGCATGAGGCGTCCTCAGCAGTCTTAAGAAATACGAGGCACCGAGACTTTAATCACCAAGTTCCAAGTAACCACCTTTGGTGACACTAGGAGCTAAACTGGTGTGATTTATTTCCAACTTGGCAGGGATATTCCTTGCTTTCACAAGGTTACGGGCAGGAGGGCACTTTTTGCGGGATGTCACTCCCCTTTCACAAAGGTTCCAGAGCGGGCGACTGGTTGCCATTATCCTAATAATCTGAGTGTCAGCTTCCCTGCTCACTGTTTAGCTACAGGCTATGCAAATTGAAGGCAAATTTTCTTTTATGTGTTAGGGGGAAGAAAAAAAGTAAAATTGGGCTGTCCACAGCTTTCATCAGATTCCTAGAGGGATCTGTAATTTAAAAACTATCTCTGACACTGTTGGTCTGATTAAGCTGTGAAGTTGAAGGTACATAGCTAGGATATTTCAGAGGGATGTTTCATATTGTCTCTGTTAGAATCAAGAGAGTTATCCTTCGTTTATTTGATGTAGATATTTAAATACCTGAGATAAAGTGTTCCTCCCCTTGACACATGCCTGCTTCTAACTTACTCATTTAGGAAATATAGGCTATTCGTGTTTACCTGTTCCATTTGTCTTCATTATTAGCAAGTTTGTCCCATGATTTTGGATTGAATATTGTCTGATGAGTCTGTACAGTAGACTCTCATCAGTAACTCACCTTGAGATGCGTGTTTTATTAAAAAAGAAAGAAAAAACACCACCAAAGATGGGGAGCCTACTAGAACTGAGGTACTGAAAGCTATACTCTTGGCGTGAGCTCAGTGAATTGTCTTGCAGAAAGGGACAGTACAGTAATGCACATGTCTCAACCTTCACACTGGTTGGAGGGAAGAAAGAACAACTCTCTCCTGAGAATTTGAAACACAAGTTCAAGTGGGTTGGAGGTCTGAATTCAGTGCGATCCAAAAAATTCTGGTGGACAGTACCCCCAGGTGATAGGCAGAAGCCAACACAAATCCTCCAGAAAGATGGGTTTTAGAATTCTAAAATATCATAGTTATACAAAGCCGTTAGTTGCATCTGAATTTTTACCTGTTCAAATGTGAAGAAAAAGTTGTATCACAAAATTAATAACAAGTGGTAATCGGTTTAGGGAGAGTGTGGCCTACAGATGGCAGTCTCGCTGACTGGATAGTTGTTACCTCCGACATGGTGAGAACCCCTCTACTCCTCAGTTTTACAATTTTATAATTATAATTATAGCACCTTCCTCTTCAATATGTAGTAAGAGTTTAGTAAGAAAATATAAGGAAAGCACTCATTTGGATATATTCTGAATAGCCATGGTGATATTTTCTTAAATAATCTTGTCTCAGGCTCTGCAGATATGTTTCCAGAACTTTATAGGACTGATATTTATATTTCCCTCAGTTTTAAATTTCTCACTTCCAAATCACTGAGGAAAGTTAGCACATTATTGATTTAGTACTTCCTGTCTTACATTGCTTTTCAAGGCTGCAGATTTTCATAGCCCTTTTTTACTAGTTAATATGTGCTTTTTTATCCCAATTAGCATTATATGCCCTTCTGGTAATTTTTTCATTACCACACATTCCCTGGAGATAAAGGGATTTGCTTTTGCATCAAGATTATACTTTTTTTTGTGGTGACTGACTACTTCCATAAAGGAACTAATTAATAATTATGAAGTTAGGTTGGTTTTTCTTGAAAGATTTCACAGAGAGCCAAATGGAGAATTGGCTTTATATTTCAATCATAATGGTTCTGGTCCCAGTTGCGTTGTTTCAGTTGGGAGCGACCCTGCCCAGACCCCCTGGTAGGGTTCCATATCCGCAAGTATTGGCAGTTAGTGGGAAATACCATCTCGTAATAGCTATTTGTTACTTTGCCCTAAGGAAGACAAATAATTTGGAGGATAGTAAGCACACCAAGTGGGAAATGCAGAGGGTGAAAAGAAGTCCTGCAATGTCATCATCAAGGTGAAGTGCCTGGATGGAGGAAACCTTGAAGGTCCCTGAGACAAACCACCTGTTAATATTTTCCTCTCCTCTGTGTCCCACATAGTGGATGCGTAGTCTGTGTTTCTTCCGTGACTTGGGAGTGTTTCCCAAGAGCTATTTATTTAAGCCAGCTTAGTCGCTGACACAATTGGTCTTTATGCTAGTAATTTATGCCAGAATGTTTCACATATACCTCTTCCTTTAAATTTTTTTTTTTCTTGGACACCTGGGTGGCTCTGTTGGTTAAAAGCATCTGACTTGGGCTCAGGTCATGATCTTACAGTTCATGAGTTCCAGTTCCTCATTGGGTGAGCACGTACCTCACTTATGTCTCTCTCCCTCCCTCCCTCTCTCCCCTCCCTCCCTCTCTCCCCTCCCTCCCTCTCTCCCTCTCTCCCTCTCTCCCTCTCTCCCTCTCTCCCTCTCTCTGTCCCTTGAAGAACTCTTTGCCCCTTGCTCACTTGCACCCTCTCTCTCTCTCTCTCTGTCTCTCAAAAAAACTTTTTTCTTTTTTTAAAGTAGATTTATTTATTTTGAGAGAGCGTGAGAGCAGGGGAGGAGCAGAGAGAGAGGGAGAGAGTCCCAAGCAGATTCTGCACTGCAGTCCATGGCCTGATGCCAGGGTTGAACTCACGAATTACGAGATCATGACCTGAGCCGAAATCACTTAACCCACTGTGCCACCCAGGCACTCCCCCGGCAAAAAAAAAAAAAAGGAATAATCTTTAACATTACTCTTCTTCCCTGCCCTCTTCCTGTCTTCCTGTCTTTGAGAGGTCTACATTTTCTTTAAAAAAAAAATACATGAGTTTGTCCAGATGTCATAGGGACTTTTTAAAAAGGAAATTACCGAGTAGAAAAAGGTAATTACTGAGTAGTCCTTGTCTAACCTGCTCGGATAAGATAGGATAAAGTATGTGCAAGGGCACATGACAGGCAAGGTGTGAAAACAGTAAGTATGTGGGGTGCCCTTGGACAGCAGAGGGCAGTATATCTCTACCGAAGGAAGAGGTCCGTGGGGTTATATTGATCCAAGAAGGCTACCGGGAGAGCCGACTTAGGTCTTGCCCTTGAAAAATGAGCAATGTTTGTTAAGACAAAGATGCGGGAGGTAGATGTATATCATTTTTGTTGCAATGAGGTAATTAGATAAAAGGTATATACGGGGGGGACCTGGGGAGGGAAGAGACTGGAACACCTTAACCCTTCTGTTTCAGTGTATAATCCTTTCTGTTTCTTTCCAGATGCAGCAGCCCCCCCAGCCCCAGCAGCCCCCGCAGCCCCAGAGTCAGGCCCTTGGTCTCCAAGCGATGCAGCCCCAGCAGCCTTTGGTAAGGCCTAGTGTTGTGGAACGAAATGTGTGGGGTTCTTCTTTAAAGGCAAGCTGCATATTTCATGTCCCATAAGACTGTTAAGAATTGAAGTAGCCTAAATGTACCCTAGAAATGTTCCCTAGAACTTTATTGTAGTAGTATGTTTGTTTTCCCAGAAGGGTATAAATATTTGGGGTTCAGTAAGTTACACCATTTTTCCTTTTCAAATTTTTTCATACTTTTCCTTGGACTAAAATATTTACATTGAGGCAGCAGTTTTTTCTAAACAATATTAAGAAGGCAATTTACTATATCTATTACCAGGTTATCTAATCTGAGTTTCTGCTTTCAAAAAAGCGTGAGCGCAATTTGTAAAATATTATTTTTACTGATATAAAGAAACTCCAATTTCAGCCAGGTATTTTCTATGATTTTCATGTAGTTCATAACCTCATAATTCACATCTTTGGCTTTGCAAGTCAAATTTTGAAATGTTCCGTGGATAGCATCAGTGCTTTCTGAAGCTCCGTAGTTTATAACCCTCGTTACTTTTACAAATGCCATAATCTTGCTTTATTATATACTTGAGCACTTTTTTCATTAAGTGGCTTCTTTTTCAGTTTACTTAAATAACTATATTGTAAAAAGAATTTTTATCGCCACCATCAATGGTCACATCACTTGCTGCAGGTTGGAGATACCCGTAAAAGTAAATGCTTATTCTGAAGGTAACTGAGTAACATGACTTGTGTGAGTACAATCTAAAATAAGCTGGGGTTGTGCACTTTTAGAAAGCCTGGCATAGACTCTTTTCAGGACAGGGGTACAAAGGTGGATGCTTTCACAACTTTGGCGGCAGAGAAAGAACAACAGAGCCAGGGCCGTAGTACATGAGAGAGCAAGATGGTACAGTCAGCAGAGCTCGTCGGTAAAGGCAGGTAGTTGCCAAATAGGGCTGGGAACGGCACGCTGGCACCTGGAAAAGGACCCCTCAGGTGCGTTTTGGAAGCCTCAGCCTTGACCAGTTCTATCCCCGTTTTTAAGAAAATTCTTCTGTATCATGAGTCTAGTTTTTTTTTTTAAGCTCCAGTTATTTATTTTTTTTAACGTATAAGTGACATTTTGGCCATCCATCTTAAAAATACTTTCTCAAGTAGAGGCACTACACATTCACAGCCAGTATCAGAGGTGTATTAGCAGGGATTGGTTCACTTACTTACACGTGTTGTGGAAGGGACTCCTTGGGTTGGGATCCTGCTACCTCGCCCTCACATCTAGCCCAAGAACAAGATAAAACTATTCTGAGGTAATTTCAAACTAACAGAAGAATTTAAGAATAATACAAAGAAATACCACACATCCTCTTCCCAGATTCACTAATGATTAACATTTTGCCACATTTGCTTTATTAGTCTTTCTACACACACACACACACACACACACACACACACACACACACACACACACACACACACACACACACTCGTCTGTACATAGGAGTAAGTTGCAGGCTTGTGCTTCTCTACTCTGAATACTTCATTGTGGTCTTTTAGGAACAAGATACTCTCTTACAAAAACTTGGTGCAGTTATTAAAATCAGGTAATTTAACATTAACAAAATGCTACACAATCTATACATCTTTGGCAAATTGTGCCACCTGCACCAGTAATATCCTTTACTCCAGTTTTTTTTTTTTCTGGTCGAGGATCATACTTTCATGTCTTTTCACTGACCTGTAATCTGGATCGATTCTGCAGCCCTCTGTTCGTCTTTGCACTTTCTGTTTGGTTCCCAGGACAGTGACATTTTGAGGTACATAGAGGTTTTAGAGTGTAACTCAGTTTTTGATTTGCCTGAAGTTTCCTGATGATTAGATTCGGTTCATGCACTTTTGGCAGGAGCATCACAGAGGTGGTGCCGTATCTGTCTCAGGTGTCACATTAGGCTACACAGTGTTAGTGCTGTTACCTTAACCTTCGTGTTTAGGTGCTGTGATGGAGATCTCCCCTGCAAGGTTACTGAGTTTTCTTCTGTCGTTGAAAATAATTTAAGGGGGTAGCTTGATACAGTCTCATTGTTCTTTTACTCCCAGACCTTTATCCACTAGTGTTAGCATTTGTTAAATTATCCTCACCTCAGTCGAAGTTTACTGTGGTCGTTGAAAGTGGTGATTTGCTAATAACGCTCTTATTTTTTCTGCACGTGGCTGCTGGTATTCTGTGCAAGGAAGAGCTTTCCCTTCTTCCCAACTTGGCTTTCTGTGTTTCCATAAGTTATGTTTCTTTTTAAATGTTTGTTTATTCATTTTGAGAGAGAGCACCCACGAGTGAGTTTGGGAGGGACGGAGAGAGAATCCCAAGCAGGCTCTGCACTGTCAGCCCAGAGCTCAACATAGGGCTCGATCTCACAAACCACAAGATCATGACCAGAGCTGAAACCAAGAGTCAGACACTCCACTGACTGAGCCACCCAAACACCCCTCCCTAAGTTATGTTTAAATATGCAGCCTAGGGGCGCCTGGGTGGCTTAGGCAGTTAAGCGTATGACTCTTGGTCTCGGCTCAGGTTATGATTTCGCGGTTCATGAGTTTGAACCCCGCATTGGGCTCTGCGCTGACAGCATAGAGCCTGCTTGGATTTTTCTGTCTCCCTCTCTCCTTTTGCCCTTCCCCCATTCTCTATCTTTCTCAAAAAAAATAAATAATAAACTTAAAAATTGTTTAAATATGAAGCCTAACACTTGACGCTTTGATTTTAAAATCTGCAGCTACTGGGGAAAGTTTAAACTCTTCTCCCACTTCACCCAATATTCCACTGTTGCACAGGGCCTCTGTTAGATTACATTTGCCACTATAAAAATTCACCTTCTACCAGGTATCTTACTGTATCAGGCAGTAAAAAAGCTTAAAGTAGCCCTCCTCTTTTGTTTCTAAATACAACAAAACATTCTGATGATATTTTGACAGAACACCAAGAAATAAATGATAACATCTGCAAATTATATCATGTTGAGCGTTTGGGATATTTGATGTTGGCCTGGCAAATTTTTAACCTTTATTTCTTTCTAATTTGAAACAAAGACTTCTTATACCAAAATGCTCATGTGAACAACAGAGGCCTCCATAAAGAACTGGGGAAGTTAACTACAATAGAGCTTTTCCGAGATTTCATGCAAATTCATAAGTGAACACCTAGTTGACAATTATAAGGAACCCGTTAGTTAAAGAATTATAACCTCTTTGGCTAGCCATTGCTAATAAGGAAATGATTGCATAGTCCCCAGTGTACCAGAGAAGCAGACATTAAGTGTAGAACTGCGTCAGTTACTTTTGAATATATAACAGTTACGATAGTGCACATCATTAGCTGTTTTTAACATTTAATTCCTATATGTAAGTAAACATATATGAAATATGCACATATATGTGGCTCACCAACACTAACATCTAATATTAAATCTGTCTATTTAACTTGATTTATATTTAATCTCTGTACTTCTTCCACATATTTAAAATCCATACGTTTAATCACACAGATGACAACCGTCATCCCAAGGCTGTGAGTTTTACTTTTCAAAAATGTCGACTTTGACTTGTGGCCACATGTCCTTATAAAATAGTTCATAATTTTGATAAAAAGCTGGAGTTGGATGGACACCTGCAGTTAAGCATATAACAGCATCTTTATTACCCTTTCTTTTTGGCCTTTCATCCACCTATTATTAAACACTAGTTTAGTTGCTTTATAATATAGCACGTAGGAAATCTACAAAATTAAATGCACAAGTTTCTTTTATTCGTAGAGAATTGTGTTATTTAAACACAAATGGATATTGATATCAAGTGCCTGAAATGTAATGATTATTTTGGGTAGGGGTAAAAAAAAAATAAACATTTATTCTATCACAAAGTTAAATTTATAGGGCGGGTGGAAATTGTCTCTACACTTCTTAATTGTAGTTTAAAGCAGAGGATCACTTTTACAGAGGTGAGATGGGTCTCTATCCCCATGTTCCACTAGAATTAAAGCATATCTAATAAAAGGGAATTTAATACCTTTTCTCCTCATCCAATAGTTTCATAAATATCTCATAAATTTATCATGTGTAAAGAACACATATCGAATTTATTCAGTTTCAACCTCTAAGGAGACAGTATTGAAGTTTTTCATGTAGTAGGTTGTACTCATTCACTAGCTTAAAATGGATACATCCTAGGGACTGAGCAGATTAGCCACCACGTGGCCCATGATACTTCCCCACTGTGTTCTAGTAAAGTAATTCCAGAGAAAGGAAAAAACTTTATTATAACAGTCTTCATGGATAGTAAAATCCACACCAAGTTTTTTACAGCCTTTTTTTTTCCTTTTGAGCTGAAGTTTTTTTTAAAAGCTCTCTTGGAAGCACAGTGTCTTAAATTTAGAGCTTAAATTTAGTGTCTTAAATTTAATTGCTAGACAGCAATTATTTGTACAAATGCAGAACTATTGTATATATCATAAGTCAGGACAGGCTAGGAAATTTTAAATATCACTTAGACAGATTTTGGAATTAGAAGTTTTATTTTTTTATTTATTTATTTTTTTAAAGTTTATTTATTTTTGAGACATAGAGTTAGCAGGAGAAGGTCAGAGAGAGAGGGAGATGCAGAATCCGAAGCAGGCTCCAGGCTCTGAGCCATCAGCACAGAGCCCGACGCGGGGCTTGAACTCACAGACCGCGAGATCTTGACCTGAGCCGAAGTCGGCCGCTTAACCGACTGAGCCACCCAGGCGCCCCTGGAATTAGAAGTTTTAAAGAGATAGTCAATGAACTTGGAGTTTTACATTATTGTAATTAGTCCTTTTTTTCAGTATACTTTCATTTGGCTTATATATATACTTTTAAGTTTATTAGCATAGTCTACATGTTTGTAATTTTATGTTGCAGCAAAGTCAGTTATATTCGTCCGCTATAATTTGCTTAACACCCCACCTACTGCCGAACACTGATAATGTTTCCAATTTCAAAAGTAATGCTGCTAGAGATATTTTTTTTTCTAGACAGAGTCAGTTTCTTGTTTTGTGTAATCCATTAGAGAGATATTTTGATATATATTCTATTACTCATTTTTTTTGTTTTGGTTTTCATACAATAAAGGAAAATAGAAACATAGGAATAAAGTTATCTCTAATTATATATCTTCGAAACCGCAATAACACAAAGCCTCAGCGCTACTAAAAAAAAAATTGTATTTCTTAAAATTTTACATTGCTTCTTTGCTGGAGACCACGCAGTAAGCTGGCTGTTGGAGAGAAGCCAGCTCTGACTCATTCAGAGTTCTGATGCATGCAGTTTCAGGGGAGAAGTGGTATTGGTAGCCCAGCCACCACCCTCTCTATGACTTGTCCTACTGCTATCTGGTGACATTCACAGGTCACTTCAACCAGTGCTTCTTCGTCATGAACAGTAGAGGCTGGCAGAGGTTATGAGCACAGCAACGAAATGCCTACCACGTTGGAGGCAGAAGTGTTTGTCAGCCAGGGCTCTTGAAACAAAGCACCATGAACTGGGGAGGCTTATCCCACAGAAATGTGTTCTCTCACAGTTCTGGAGGCTGGGAGTCCAAGGTCAGGGTGTCCGCAGAGGTGGTTCTGAGGGAGGAGATCGGCTCCAGGCGTCTCCCCTGAGCTTCTCGCGGTTTGCTGGCGGTCTTTGGCATTTCTTGGGTCATCGAAACAAACACGATCTCTACCTTCGTCCTCTCATAATGTTCTCACTGTGTGTGTTTATGCCCAAATTTCCCTTCTTTCTAAGGACAGCAGTCACATTCGGTCAGGTCCTATCCTAACGATCTCATTTTGACTTGATTACCTCTGCAGAGGCCTCAGATAAGGTTATATTCTGAAGTCCTAAGGGTTACAGTGCCCCCAAAGCTTTTCAGGACAACATAACTCAGCCCATAACAGAGGTCAGGAAGAGTATGAGAAGCTTGGGAAGCCTTGATGGGCAGGAGGCTGAGGGTGGCAGACTTGGGAAGCCCATAGGAGTGTTTGCTCTCTGACTGTCCCCTGGTTGACAGCAGCAGCCGGGTCGTGTGGCACAGTGATCCTTAACACCCACATTGGCAGGTTGGTCGCTGCTAGAAAAAGTGAAGCTAGGAGTCAAAACTAACTTAGAACAGAAATTGGTAGTTTTTCAAAAAGCATCATTAGGAAACAGCTTTTCTGTGAAAAGAGGAAGTGTTAGGCCTGTGCTTACAAACTAAAAGTAGTGTCAGCTTAGCATCCTTGCCTGTAGTGTTATCTGCTTGCTTAAGTCATTTGCTGACTTGCGTTTGATGAAGGAAGAGCCCCTGGAAAGAAAGACCGAGCCCCCTCGTTGGAAGATTATATTTGGCCTCTCTAGTTTTGACCTAAATTATAGTTCTTGACTTGAAAAACAGCCTTAACATGTTTTCGAGTCGTGATGATTAAATTAACTCATGACTGAATATATTAACAGGCTTTGATTTTTTCTTTAAAGCTGCTTTTAGCTTTTAAGAAAGTAAATTTTACAACATCCTGCTGTGTCATTCCTTTTCATCTTAAACTCCGAGTGTCCTAGTTGGGTGACCTGGAAAACATACTAATAGAAAGCTTTAAAAATTTGGCTTTTTAAATTAATTGATCTTGGTGTCAGTGTCCTATTGAATTGAATAAAATGCCTTCTAAAAATATGTGTAATGGCAGCAGTAGTTACTTAAACAGTTGCATTAGTTTGTAGCCAAGGATCATGTGTGAAATTTTCATAGGGTCTTAAAAAATTCATATGTTCCATTCAGAGACACTGAGCCAGATGCCTCTGGAATTCTAAATTAGCTAGATAATATTTTCCTTTTTAAATGGAAAAAATTAGGTCAGAGAAATTTATTGAGCCGTGTTACCTTCCTCCGCATGAATTTGTTTTCTTTTTTTCTCCTTTGTGAAGGGAAAGGAGGAGTAGTTTCTAGATGAAGGATAGGGAAGACGTGTGTGGGAGATTGCTGGTAACAGGACAGATGTATTTGATTTTTTTCCCCCACTAAAAAATTATGTACAGGTTTTTAAAAAATGGCTGCATGCACGTTACTAGCTAAACAGCAAATAAATGCATGCCTGATTCTCTGAAGTCTATCGCTGCTGGTCCTTTCCGAGTGTGTCACCTGGCAAATGGCAGTACGTGAGCACATGTGCTTCCGTCCAGGCACTCAGGACGGGCTCGCGTGGTGCCATCAGCCTTGCACTGGAACTGGTACTGACGAGAGGTGGTGTTCCGTCCATCACAGAACCCTCGCACGGTCTGGACCCTCTCGGGTGGCTGTGCGGGTTTCAAATAAATGTTGCCTCGGTGCTTTGTCTTTTGCTCCCTGATAGCATGGTCACAGGTTTTAGGACGTAGCTCTCAGGAGGCGACACTGTGCTTTACTCTCTTTGGCGTTCCTGGAACCCAAACATGTGCCTGGATTTGGTTAACTGTTGACTTGTTTGTTAAATGTCGTGGCAATGAAGGGAAAAAAACAGCCCCACCTGTTTATTACCCCTAAGTAAAGGAAAACACGATTCAGAAGATAGGATGTCTAAATCAGCTGTGAGGCGGTAGAAAGGCCCAGACTCCTTCTTCAGCCCTGCTGCTCCTTGTGATCTGTTGGTGTCTGCTGCTGCTGCTGCTGCTGCAAAGACATGCCTAAAGAAACCAGCTTTTCTGAGACAAAAATGATTCAATGACATTTATTTAAGTAGAAGTTGCTAATTAGATACGTACTTCACCTTGGTAATGATTGAGCAGGAACATTAAATATTGTTGAATAAGCATGCATTGTCCAAATAGGGATTTAGGGATTAGTCAATACATCATAATAAAATTTTAAATTATTTTTTTTTGAGCTCAGCAGAGAATGTGTTAGTGGAAAGTAGCTATGTCCTGTTGGCTAGTTGGCTCTTCCTACCCAAGATTGTTGAGCTCTGTGCTTTTGTCTTGTGGTTGCAGCAGGGGCACACTGCCCCCAAGAAGAGCAAAATCCAGAATACTAGGGGGAGAAACAATTGTCCCATTACACCGCGTATGATAATAAAGGCATCTCCACAGTACTAGCGATACGAGAGCAAGTGATTCGCTCTTCAAATTCCTAGGGGAGTAAGTAGGTGAGCGCTTGAGCTCATCTTTGAAGGACGAGCAGATTTTTAGGAGCACGTAGGGTAGGATGAAGGCGGAAGGAAAGGTTTCTAGGAGGAGGAATTAACATCTGCAGAGGTACGAAGGTGAGCAAAACCATGATCACCTCCTGTACAGATAGAGCCTAGAAAAGTCTTCCTCTTTATTTTTCAGATTTAAGCAGGAAGGGTTAAACACACCCAGACCGTGATTCTTAGAGCCTCCCGGAAACCTCAGCTGATCCATGAATTGATCTGTTTTGGAAAATTAAAAGTTCCAGTTCCCACTACAGGGATGGGTCTGAAATCTAGCCCCGCATCAGACCACTTAGGGGAAGGATTTCCAAATGCATATATCTAGCCCATTCGCCCCAGAAACTCTCATTCAGGAAGAATAGGGAAGAGCCTAGGAGGGTGAGTCTTGACATTTCCCCTGATGGCTTTAAGTTCTTCAGCTGGTTTTTTGTTTTTTTTTTGCGGGAGCTCAGTGACTTGATTTGAAACGCTCACCAGTGAGGTTTCCGTGGCAGCCGGTGCACTTTCTCTGTCCCCAGTGGAGGGTGCTCCAGGGCCCAGGGAAATTGTAAGTCGGGTCTCTTGCTTGCTGACATTCATGTACAGATGAAAGCAAGTTAAAATTAGGATCAGAGTGGCCTTGAGGGAAATAGATGTAGAAAAACACTACAACTGATGACACTTTGGACTGTAGACCTATCCCCCGGCTTCTTTCTGGGGGCCTGAGGAAGCTGGTCTCAAAGCTTTTGGCCTTGGAACCTATTCTCATTCAAAAATTACTGTGGACCCAAAGAGCTTTTGTATGTCTATTAATATTTATTGTATTAGAAAATAAAACATATATTTATGTTCTGAAATTCTCATGACATATTAACCAAAAGTAACACTTTTATGAATAATGAGTGAATAATAAAAATATGGATATTTTTCAAAATAAAAAAAATAGTAGAATGACATTGTTTACATTTTTGAATTTTTCTTAAATGTCTGGATAAATGGAAGACATACTGTTTGTTGCAATATCACACATTATTTAGCCTCTGGAAAACTGCATTGTACACTCCAGAGACAAGGAGAGCAAAAATAAATAATGCCTTAGTGTTATTATGAAAATGGATTTGACTTTGCAGGTACCCCCAATAGTCGTGGGGAGCCCTGGAGGATAATTATCTCCTAAGGCCACCCAGCAGAATGCCTGCTCCCTGCCTGTGCGTGTGCAGGCGTTCTCACACTCCCACACACGCTGCGCCGCGGCGTCCCAGGTAGCAGTTACTGCCGAGGCTCCTCAGAACAAAGGCTCTGAGGTCACTACCATGTTTCATTCTGTAAATTACTCTATTTGGAATAGATTTTATTATTTTAAATGTCTGTTTATTTTTGAAGGAGGGAGAGCATGAGCAGGGGAAGGGCAGGGAGAGAGGGAAACAGAATCCAAAGCGGGCTCCACGCTGATGTCAGTAAGCCCATTGCGGGGCTCATACTCACCAACTGTGAGATCACGACCTGAGCTAAAGTCAGATGCTCAACTGACTGAGCCACCCAGATGGCCCTGGAACAGACTTTAAACGAACATAAAAGAAGACAGCTAAGTATCTGTTGAATGAATAAATGTTAAATATTTATGTATTGTGTACCTCAATATGTTAGTTAATCAAATGAGAATCTGTCGTTATTTCCAAGTAAATTAACATTTGGAAGCTAATATTCCCAGTTAAGAAATGCACTGGATTGTGGTTAAAATAATAAGTTCTGAATCCAGAAAGCTTTGCCTGAAGCCCTGCCCCAGTTCTGACAGGAATCATGGCCAAGTGACTGAACCCCTAGGAGCCTCAGTTTCCTCATCTGTAAATGAGAATAATAGCAGTAAATTTTCACAATCCCTTATATTCATTTGAGATTAAAATTTGAAAGTTTATTTTGTTAATTTTTAAAGTTTATTTCATGAGAACATTACTTATGAGTTGGGGGAGGGGCACAGAGAGGAGAGAGAGAATCCCAAGTAGGCTCTGCACTGTCAGCGCAGAACCCCGTGTGCAGCTTAAACTCACGAACCGCGAGATCATGACCTGAGCCAAAAGCAAGAGTGGAGCACTTAACCAAATGAGCCACCCAGACGCCCTGATGTCTTACTTTAAAGTGGGAATGGGTATTTTACTTATAACTCATGGAACAGCAAAAGCTGGCCTGAACCCATCTGGCTGTAAATGCACCTAACCAGACAGGAATCTCTTTTCATTTATCCCGCTTAATAGGACTATGTGTGTATTTTGCTGCAGATACTGAGTGATTTATGTAGTACTGTCCTGGGCCTTGGTTGGTCTGTATATTATGGATGTGTCGTAGTAAGTCATAAATGCAAGGGCTTTGGATAAGCGATTGAGGATAGGTACTACCTCATTTGGCTTAAATGGGCTGATGTACACCTACAATGTCTGGAACATTTCTCAGTACATAGTAGCATATTAGGTTTTGTTAAATAAGGAAATATTTCCAAATAAACATAGAAACCACTGACTAGAAATGTAACCACTTTTTATTCTACTAACATTTCCACATGAATGAAAGGTGGTGTTTTGTTTTATTTTTCCCTTTTGATTTGGGCAGTAGAAAAAAATTAGCAAGGTGCTGTTTTCCCGCTTGTATCAGGGAACATAGTAACACTGCTGACCTTCATCCTGCTAACCGTGGGAGGACATAGCCCCCAGTGAGTCCTGGACGGAGGGCCCTGCACTGTCTCACCCGATCCTTGTCTCCATCTGTGCCAAGCAAGGCCCATGGTGCTTGAACGAATCCTCCAGCCTGAGAACTTTCATGTTGCCAAGAAAAATGGTTTATAATATCATAATAGTAACTAGCCGACTGGTGAAGCATAAGATAACAAGCATCTGTCACCTCCTGGGCCACCCCCGGAGTAGACTCCTTCATCAAGCCTCTTCAAATACATGCTAGGTAACCAGCAGGAGAGTGGGATTTTTAACGGATTGGGCACTTGAGATATTGACCAGGTGTACATCAGGGTGTAGAGGAAAAGTAATATAGTCCCAATGGGCATGGTATTTGGACGTTCAAAGTGTGAAAGGTATGTTGCAGATGGGCCCGGGAGTCCGTCTCTGTTCTTGTCTGTGGCGGGCGCCACAACCACAGGCTGATGTCTCTCCTGTCTTCTGTTGCGATCCCAGTTTCCCAGGCAAGGCTTGCAGCAGACCCAACAGCAGCAGCAGACGGCCGCCCTGGTGCGGCAGCTCCAGAAGCAGCTTTCTAGTAAGTACCCCTGCGCCACAGAACAGGTGGCTCCCGGGCGATCAAACACGAGCAGGCAGAGCACAAGCGGTGGCGCCTCAAAAACTGCCCTGCCTTCCTTTGGTACCGTTTTCATCTTCATTTCAGTCCTGGCTGGTGCGGTTTTGTTTTCTTTGGGTTCAGTCTGGTTTGAATGCTTCCACCCATCCCGGAAAGTCCCGATCTTTTTTTCGAGTTCAGAGAAGATGTTTTCCTCTTGCTTCCATCTGAACCTGGAAATGCTTCTTTGCGTTTGGGAGCTGCCTGTGGAACCGCAGGTACCCTCCTTATCAAGCCGGAAGGTGCAGAAAACAGCTTGGCTGGTGCCTTCGAGTGTGCTGATGAAGGAAGTGCGGTGGCCTCCCAAAGTCTGACCGGAAGGAGGGCCGGCACTAGGGCCGTGACTGTTCTTGCCACAGCACCATCCCGTCCTTCCAGATAACAGGGCAGAGAAACCCCTGCCCGCCCTGCTGGTGTGAATTTTGTTTGTTTAGCTGTGCTGCCTCTCTCCAGCAATTCCAACGACCCATTTCACCACACCTTGTCTAGATGCCGGCAGTGTGCTCCCGTGAATCGAATGACCCGTGTGTTGCCATCACAGGGTGGGAAATGTTTTTAGAAATGGGAGCCAGCCCCCTGTGATGCAAAGAATATTGGCCTGGAAGTTAAGTCTAAATTCCAATGCCAGCTCTCTCGGGCGGTTTCTTCTGGGTCTTGGGTTGTGTTCTTCTCAGGACAGATGAAGGCCAGCTCGTCCTAAAGGCGGCCATGTGACTCTGGGAGGACATTGTCAGGAGGAGGGTCAGTTTATGACTGACAGGCAACTTGGTTTTGGTCTCAATTTCTGCCTGGCTGCTGTCCACGTTGATTTCCTGGTGGAGGGAGTGCCCCTCTTATATGCCTTTTTTTTTCCCCTTTAAAAATATTTGCGTCTTTTAGCCTCATTTCATTTGTTAAATCATTTAAATCAGTCGTCTTTTCCAACTACAGTGTAATATGTGTGGTCTATTAAACAAATGCGTGGTTAAAATTTTATTGTTTTATTTGAGAGTTCCTACTTTCACTTGGCTAAAGAGAGGATATAATTTTAACATGCTTAATGTCTTAATATAAGACAACATGCTTATATTTTAGATTTGTTTTTCTACTCTTTAGAAATAGGTGCCTGTGATTTTTATTTTTATGCAGTCGCACCTATTTTGAGAGTGTATCTACGCCTACTTCCTGTTTCCCAGAACTCACAGAATGCAGGTTTTTGTTTTCTTTTTAACCCATCATTTATGGAGCACTTTTTTTGGGCCCAGGCATGTGACTTTACATATATTAATTCACTTAATTCCTCAAAAACCACCCCATGAGTTTAGGTATTATGATCCCTATATTAAAGATGAGGGAGACGGACACATTGGCCCAAGTTATTCAGCAAAAAGTAAGGGGCAGAGCTGGGACTTGATTTCAGATGGTTTCCTTCCATCTTGACCACAATACACTCTGCTCCCTCATATTAGCAGTTATGCCAGCCTCCTCTGTTGAATAATGGCCCCTGTGCTCAGCCATTATTGAAGTCTACAACCGTACCACTCCAGACGGCTCCTTTTATATCCTAACTCATGTGGATGGAGCCTCCGGATTTGAATAGTCCCACCAGAGTTATAGAAGCAGTAGCTATTTCTCCCTCCCTCCCTTCCTCCCTCCCTCCCTCCCTTCCTCCCTCCCTTCCTTTCTTCCTTTTTTTCTTTCTTTAAGTTTGTTTATTTATTTTGAGAGAGAGAGAGCTGAAGGAGCAGAGAGAGAGGGAGAGAGAAAAATCACAAGCCCCGATGCAGGGTTCGAACTTATGAACCAGGAGATCATGACCTGGACTGAAATCAAAAGTCAGACGCTTAACCGACTGAGCCACCCAGGCACCCCAGCAGTAGCCATTTCTATGTCTCTGTAGTTTCTTTGTCGCTACTGTTCTTTATTTTTTCTATGTGTGTGTGCATGCACATGTGTACACATATGCATGGGCACATACTTGAGTCAACACACACAGCCACCCTCACACTTGTGTACATCCTGTACACTTCTCTTTTATGTATCTTACAGCCATTTGCAGATTATCCCATTTCATACCACTTTTCTCACTTATTCTAATGTCAATGTTAAAGGGTTGGGAACTTTCAACATTTTATGATACTTCGAGTCCTTCTGTATGTTAGCATAGAGTTGTTTCTTAGTTCAGAGACAGAAACTTTAGATGAGCCAGTTACTGTCCCAAGGCTTTGTGTTGGCAGGGGGAGGATCCTGATGTAGAGATGGCGCCTCTGTGGGATGAATTCAGTGGCCGTATTTAGACCTTACCGTTCAGGTCTCTGGGCTAGTGTGTACTCCGTGGCCAGTCTGTTCCCCTATTCTCGAGGCTGATTCTAAGAACGGTGACGAGAGGGTAGCATCTGTCTGTGGTCTAATTTTGCATCCGCCATTTTATTTGAATTTATTTTTCTCATTAGGTAACCAGCCACAGCAAGGAGTGACTCCCTACGGGCATCCATCGCACTTCTGAACCTGGAAGACAAGACCTAAAGTTTTATGTTTGCACTGAAAAACAGAAAATCAGATTTAATGCATCAGTTATCTTTAGAAATGTCCCTATGTTTTTTTCTTTCTTTGAAGTTTTCCTCTATTTTGTGCTACATTTCATATAGAGGCATTTAAACAAAGAGAAAAGGAGGAGGTGTGGTTTGGGGTTTTTTTGTTTCACTCAACTTGAGGTATAAAAATGTGGATCATGTGGGGCTATTCCAGGAAGAGTGTGGTAGCAGATCTTTTGAAATTGGTGCTTTTTTTTTTTGAATCTCCTAGAAAGAATGAATTATGGTGGATTTAAAATATTTATGTATTCATTAATGATGAAGGTTCTTTGTTTTTTTGTTTTTTTGTTTTTTATTGTTGTTGTTGTTGTTGTTTTTCCCCCCAAACTGCTGGACCAAACTACTGATTTGAAAGGCATGTCAGATCTTGACAGGAGAGTAATCCATTTCTTCTACTTTCACCCTTGATGGTGAAATGGACATCTATTTGCATTGCTCTAATTTGAAATGTTTGTAATTTCATAAGCACTTTATAAACTTCGTTCTTATTTATGTAGGGTTTTTCTTTGCTTTTGTTGTGGTCAAAAGGTGCTGAAACAGATTGTTGCTTAGTACTTAAATTTCTTAGATCAAGAACTTAAACCCAGGCTTCTGTGAGAGCCACCCTAAGGTCCGTGGAAGCCTGATAGAAGTAGCTGTACTCAAGCTTGTTTTCAGTAACAAGATCATTGACCAGAGTCTTGGTGAAGGTACAACATGTAGAATTCTAAAGGCCTGAACGAACCACAGTGGAATTGTCCCAATTATTTATTGCCAGATTTGGCAAAAAGGACTCTTGGTTCTCCTGAACCTTATGCCAACTTGAGAACAAACAGTCTTACAGCTGGCCTGAGATTCCACAGCGCTCAAACTCGACGTGGTTCCCAGAGAATCTGGCCCCCAAGTCCAGAAGGCTCTGGTTTTCATAAAGGTGTATTTGCTGTTTATTTTGTATGGTAAGTATTTGCTATTTTGAATTTAATTATTAATGTTGGTGTCAGTCTTGGTTGTGTATTGCATATACTGTATTTATAAATTGGTGCAAAAAGCACAAGTAAATTATACATCAAATTTATTATAAAGAAATAGTAACTATTTTAACTTTGTTCAAGTATGTGGTAATTTGCTCCTATTAGAGTAAAAAATACAGTAAATTATTATCAGTTTGTGTAACTTAAGAGTATTCCATATAATATTTTTTTAGATTTAGATGCATAAAATTTTGAATGTGAAAATTGCAGGGCATTTTAAAACATGTGGGGGATATTTTCCCATGTTTTGTGTTAATTCATTTTCTTTTGCCATATGATTTTACATGTAATGTAGTTGAGCATACTGTGAATAGATTTGTCTATAATGAGCAAACCACGTAGAACTACTTTTTTAAAATGTAGCGAGTACAACTTTAGAGCGTTTCTTTTGCAGATCATTATATAAATAATTTATATCTTCCTAGGTGAGTTACTCATTGCAAAGTTTGACTCATGCAAACGACCTCAAATACATGTCCGCTTACTTTGCTGTGGCAGCACCCATGTGAACTGCTTTGTACACTGTGAAATAATTCACTCCAGCCTGCTCATTTCATGTTTACTCTGGGCTGGAAAAGACTTTGCCAAAACATTAAAGACCATTCTTTTCACTAAATTAACATATTCTATCTGCTTTCAGAAGACAGATCTTTACATTTCAACTGGTTTTGTATATCAGGTTTGGGGTTTTTTTGTGGTTTTTTTTTCCCTCTTGAGAATCATACTTAGAGTTCATGAAGTTATTTTTCTTCGAAATAATATATCCATATAACGATTGCCTTGGCAAAACAACCGAAATGTGAATGTTGTGCCTAGTGAGTGAGTCATGTTCCGTCCTGGTTTTCTTTTCAAGAATTATTGGTATTTAAAATGCCAGTTTTCAGTTTGAACCATATATTTTTATAGTTCAGTATCGCAAACAGCAGTAATATTGTTTCAGGAATGAGTGTTATAATTGCATAGCATTTGTATGCACTTTATAGTTTGCATAAGTTAGTGAAATTAATTTATTAATAATCATTTTGCACATGAAAGCTGTGGGGTCTACCTTTTTTCTTGTTGTGTCCTTTTCAGGTGACAAAGCTAAGTCATGGTATAATTCAGATTCTATGGAAGGTTAAGGAAAATCCTAGGACTGGTTTACCCCTGTGCATTATAAAGAGAGCAACTGGAATTTTTAATCTAGTCTTAAGATACAGTCAAAGGAAAAATGCCAACAGGTTTCTTTTTTAGTAAATGCATTAATTTGCATTAAAATCACAAGGGAAAGCCCTATCCTTTGCCAGAACCTGGTAATTTTGCTTCCTAAGATAGGAAATTATCTTAGGATAAGATGGAGACTCCCCTTCCCCTTATAAAAATAAGGCTTTGAAATTGGCCGTAAAATCCCTTAAATATACCCGTTTCCATGATATTCTTGTTCCTAATAGCTTATATTTGTCATTTTATTTACTCCTTTTGGCCCAGCAGTAGAGGAGATCACCGGGAGAATGAGTATCCTCTGACCTCCTGTGGCCACAGGGTACCAACATTAGGGCTCTTAGCAGTCAGGCCCTCTCTTATGTGGGGCCAGCTGAAAGTTGGTGTAATGAAAACACAATCAAGTAATCAGCAGAGGCTAACACAGTTTTTGGTTTTGTGTGCTGAGATATCTGAGCAAGACCTATGGCATTTCTTTTTTTTTTTTCTCTCTTAAAATAATAGGCAAATATTTGAATAGATGCTGGGTAAATTACTTTTGAAAATCCCAGCCTCTAGAATCCAAAAAAATAAAGATGAATCATAATGTCCACCCCCCCCCCATCAGTTCACATTGAATTACAAAAAAGCAACATTTTATGTAGGTTTGATCAAATTTTAAGTACAATGAAACTTCATTATGTGTATTTATGTAATATTTGTTCGAGATTTTTCCATTTTCCTTTCCCATAAAGGATTATCACTTATTCCTTAATGTTTCCTCCTCAGAATATTTTCCTTATAAAGAGCACCAAACCAAGGAGTTAGATTTTGAAGAGATAAAGAAGTTTCATTGCATTTTTGAAGCCTTTTAATGAGTTTATTTCAATAAAGAGGTAATCAACCCCCTTTTCACATTTTATGATGTGTAGGTGTTAAGTTTCTTTTTACTTGTGGAAAAGTGAGGCTGCCTTTCTTTTAAGTGAAGTTATTAAAACATTTTTGCATTCCCCATCAATGAAAACTTTCAGTGTACACAATAGAGAATCATAATCGAAACAGTTAACGCTTATTTTCTCTAGGTGTTACTAAAATATTTATGAACCAGCCACAAAGTAGCTACATGTCAAAATGATAAATTTACATCAAGACCACAGATTGAGTCTTTTCCATTGTCTCTGTTCTTAGCGCCATGCTTGTGACCGTGATAGGAGGAGGACACTAGGCAAGTGGTAGTAAGAGGAAAAGTCCATTCTTTAATGAAGAATTCAGAATTCAGATACATTAGCCATTTGTTACTTTATGGTGGACAGTTTTACCTTAATGTTCATTGTTATTTGTTGGCAAAATAAAAGTGCCTTAAGTTAAAAGTTCGTTTGGAGATCAATTAACACAACCACTATCCGTCTTATTGCATTTATTTACAAGTCTTTTTTTTTTTGCATGTCCATTATGAATTTAATATTGTAAATGTACTCAAATTCATTTACATGCCTATGGCTGCCTTTGATTAAACTTCTTCCAAAAAATAAACTCCGTCCAGTTGTTGACTTTGTTGGATTTTATTTCATTTCAGATGACCTGAATGTAAGTTGTTGCATAATCACTGCCCAGTGAATTCCTTGCTGTGCATTTGTAGACCCCGGAATCTGAGGTTTGGGGATTCCGAATGAGGAGGGTACCTCGGGGGTCAAAGGGCTCAATTCCACGAGTCCTCCCTTTGTTTGCCTTTGAGAGCAAGGCATGGTCAGGCATCTCCCATGTGATTTCTGGCTTGGGGACTCCCAGGGCCACACAGAGGAGCTGAACGGCAGCGCCTGTCCTTGTGAGAATGCTCCTGGGTGGGCGATTTGTAATTCGGGGTGGGTAGGCTACCACCATTACTGGAACAGTAATCAGCGCCTGGCCAACACTATTTTGAGCCTTACAAATGTAGTTTCCTCTGTCATAAGCTGTTGTTTCTTTGATGACTAAGGTGCCATTTTCATGCAGTACGTACTTTCCAGTAATTTGAGGCCTATCTATTATATAACCGCTTGGTATCGTCCACTTGATATTTGGCTTAGGGCTTCCGTCAGCCACACAGTGCAGTGATAGAGAGTCTCCGCTGATACAGTAAACTGTTCCTAGTGCATAGGTAAGAATGACTGGCTTCTGGCCAATTTCTAACACAATTAATTTCTCAATATAGCCAACTTTATTTCTTGCGGCACACCGATATTTTCCTGCGTCATCCCGCGTTGTTTTAGAAATGATAAAAGAGCCGTTGCTCGCTATCAGATACTGAGAAATGCGAGGATCGTTGGGAAATCTCGTGCCATTTGGTAAAATCCAGATGATTTCAGGTGGTGGGTTTCCATCCACAGAGCAATTCAATGCTGTGGACTTTCCAAGCTGGGCGACTATTTTCTCATTATATGGATTTCTGAATGTTGGTCGTCTTAGCATTTCTAATACTTGTAACTGTACCACCAGCACGCTCTCTCCTCCTTCATTCCGAGCCACACAGATAAAATCTGCTGAATCCGAAAGCCTCACATTCCTGATTTCCAAGGTTCCGTTTTTATGGACTGTGATTCTGCTTCCGTAGTACGGGGCTGTGAGGAAAATGTTGTCTGGCATGATCCACATGATTTGAGGAGGTGGTGTTCCTTCGGCTCTGCAGTCAAAGTGTTTCTTGGAATGCCTCACGGCCGTGGCTTTAATGACCGTTTTGTTTGTGTACAGACCGTTGATTAATGGAGGTTTGGAGACAACGTCCAGTTGGTACATTTTGGTGTCATCCCCGCTGGGATTTCGGGCCACACACACGTACTCTCCGGAATCAAGCAGCTTCACTGTGTTGATGGACAAAGACCCGTTGGCGTGAAATGTGTACCGATCCTTAGAGAATGAAATTCTATCATGAGAAGGCAGCAACCAAAATACTTTTGGTTTGGGTTCACCAATGACCTCACAGTCCAGGACCACGGTGTCTCCAGCCTTTATCCTCATATTCGTCTTGTAACCCTGCCTGATGCGTGGGGCAGCTGTTATTACTGTTAGGTGGACCTTCATTTCATCCTTCCCTAGAGTATTCTGGGCATAACAAGTGTAATCTCCTTCCTCTGCTATCCCAACTTTGTTGAAGTATAAGGTGCCATTGTCAAAAAGGGTATACCTCCTGGTCCTGCGGCCACTGTTGTCGGCTTGCATTGCATTGTTAATCATCGTTCCATCAGGCAAACTCCAAGATATCTCGGGCACCGGTGAGCCAGAAGCCTCACAATCAACTTGGAAATCCTTCCCATGAAATACCTGCTTTTTAAAGTGTGGCTTGTGATAAATTTTAGCGGGTTTCAGTCGTAGGCTCACGTGCATCAGTATCAGGTCATCTCCCATTTTGTTTCTGGCCACACACAAGTAGTCACCACCATCTTTTTCTGTTATGGAGCCAATAAACAAGGATCCATTGGGATAGACATGGATGCGGCTGCCCATCCTAAGGAGAGAAGAGGTGGGTTTGAGTATACAGCTCTTAGCACGGGGTGAAGGAGTTGTCCTTATTTACATAGGATTAGCTTTATAAACTTTTTCTTAAACGGCTGGAATGAAATTAAAATCAGTATCAGCTTATTGACTGTCTTCTAAGCCATTTCCTGAAAGATAAAACTAGCTCACTGAGCACATACAATTTAGTGCGAAGAGGAGTATTTCTCAGATGGACCTCAAATGAATCTCCTTTACAGTGGTGATTTTAGAAATACAATGCTGAGAATGCTAGAAATGTTGGATGCCTTAGATCTATGACCTCCATCATATCAACTGATTTTTACATATCAAATAATTGTGTTGTGAGTGTCAGCAATGAACTTTCATGCATACTTGCTCAGGAAAGATGCCAGATTATAATTTTTAAAAAGGTTAGTAACAAAACAATTTGAGTTATTTGGTTATAAAATAAGTCCTGCTTTTTTATGAAGAGACAAAAATGTCATGTCAATGTGAACTCATTAGAAGCCTGCTGTTGCATCTGTCCTTTGCGGGCAGCTGAAAAGCAGGCTGGCTCTGCGTTTTGTCAAACTGTGCTACACGATTTTTCTCCCTGAAGTGATCACACAGCCTGCCATTACCACAGTGAACCACCAGATGGCACATGTTTCCTGCTAAAACCAAATCTAGCTTTTCAAAAAGCCCCGTGGAAATTGAATTGTTGCTAAAAACAGGATTGAGATCACCAATCAGAGAACATCTATACATGTTTTTCTTCTAGTGGTTTGTTTTTTTTTTTTTTTGGCAATGTGCTAAGCAGGCAAGAGAGACAAGGAAAACTTGGACAACCTTTCACAGCATAGCTGCTACCCAAGTCCAACAGCCCAAGTCACTTTTCATTCTCCAGCTAACAAGAAGTATGGACAGTGTTGTGGTACATTACAAAAGGTACTGTTATTTTTAAATCTTTAGTAGTTCCCCATTATACAGCTGAAAATACTGATAGTTACAGAGCCTTAGTAACTTGCCTCAGGTCTCAGGGCTGGTTCTCAAATTCCTATCTTTTTCACCATGCTACACTACTCCCCAATATTCTTATCCTAATGCTTTATAAAACCACTGATTCTTAAACTTGGGTGCATATGAAAATCATTCATGGAGTGTAAAATGGGTCCCACCTCCTGGAATTTGACTTAATTAATGTGGAGTGTGACCTAGGCATCAGGATTCCTGGTTTTCCAATGATTCTCATGCAGCCAAATCTGAGAACAGTGCTCTATATCTTGGCTCTCAAAAACAGTTCTCTCATCACCCGTGTTTCCTGGCTTCCCTTTTCAGAGATTCTGATTCACTAGATCTGGCCAGGGATCTGGGAACCCACTGAGTAACAAATGTCCCAGGTGACTATAACGCTTATAAGCAACACAGTCTGAGAACCAGTCTCAAATTTTAGCAGGCAGTAAAATCACCTGGAAGGCTTTTAAGAACGCAGATTGCTTGTTAAAACACAGAATCAGTTTCTTATTCACTAAGTTTTCAGGCAACGCTTTATGGACATTGTCTTCAACTGTTGCAATGAAATTAAAATCAGTACTAGCTTACTGTCTTCTAAGCCATTTCCTGAAAGATAGATACAAATGCTACTGGCAAGAAGGACTGCATCCTTTGAAAACCATTGATTTAGAGTGACCTTGTCTCACACCCAAAATCTGGATGCATCAGCAGAGTATAATATAGAAGAAGAGACAATAGCTGTTTCTTTTTGTAAACTAGCGTTTTGAAGAGAAAATTTACTTTTGAAAGTAGAAATGGCCCCTCTATAAAAAGAATTCTTTTTAAAGTGTAGATTCTGATTCAGCAGGTCTGGGGTGAGACCAGATGCTCTGCTCTTGTAACAAGCTCTTAAGTCATAAGGAGTGAGGTTCTGAAGAAGAGAAATCCATTCTGTGCTGACACAAGTCACATATGTTGAAATGACTGGAGATAGACTGGCAGTGGTCTGAATCAGACCATTTTTGAAAATCCAGAAAAGGCTTTTTGGTTCAGGTGACAAGCTTTAAGAAAGTGAAAGGACTTTGCTTATTTTGGTCAGGGCGGAGTAGATACAGATAAGCACAGCTATGATGAAAGTTTTCTCAATTTTAGAACCTAAACTTCTAGAGCTAAGAAGGGGAAACAGTAAGGACTTTATTTTTCTTGCAATAAATTGCCCCTTTTGTTTCTGTTGATATGTCTAAAGCATCTAAGTAAGGAATATTCTTGCCTTTTTGAGATTAGTTGCAAAATAATTGAGGTGTTTAGTTAGGAAACGAATTGAATTATAAAAGAAAAAAGATGCTAGTACCTCTGGTGGGCCCATGGTAGCATCTGTGATCTTTATGTACTCCATTGCCTCTTCCACACTATGAACAATCTGTGTTCCACAAATACTCCTCCAAAAACAACCTACTTAATTTCCTTGCTGTTTACCTCTGAAGGAGGAGGAGGATACTTGGTCAAGAATTTCTTGGAGGTACAAACAATGTGTTTTAGAACACTCTCCAGACTTCTTTTCAGTTAATTTTTTAAGACATTCCTTAAATCTTTTCATGCCTCTGGATAAAGGATTTCCATTTTTCCAAAACTGACTTAATACCCAGTAAGTGTTTTAGAACTTTTCCTTAATAACCTAAATTTTGAACTTTAGCTGTTATTCACATCACAAGTGGAATGCCGTCTATACTACCTGCATTGTGGTTTCTGCATGGGTAGTGGAAACTATTCAAGATTACACAGAACCTTGATTGCATTACAAAATTCCCTCCTCCCTCTTTTGGGATAGAGAAATTACAAATACTTTTACATAGTTACCATTTTATTTATTGATTAAATGTTTATTTTTGAGAGACAGAGTGTGAGTGGGGGAGGGGCAGAGAGAGAGGGAGATGCAGAATCCAAAACAGGCTCCAGGCTCTGAGCTGTCAGCACAGAGCCCGACATGGGGCTCAAACTCACGAACCGCAATATCATGACCTGAGCCGAAGTCGGGCACTTAACCAACTGAGCCACCCAGGTGCCCCACATAGTTACCATTTTAAAGCTGTCATAAGTATAAGAGCAATGAGATTGTTAATCTGCTTCTAACTATGTAAATTCCATAAGAATTAAAGAGCTGGCCCTTAGAGTTAAACATTAAAAAGTTTGGTTTTTATATATTATTTTATATTAATCTCAAAGGGATTAGGTCTCTTCAGAAATAGTTACTTTTATGTGCACAGTCTGTAAACTCTCTAAATCTGCTGCTAGCTTCACTATATCACTTTTTTCCATTTCAGAAACTGTACGGAAGATCATCTCCACATAAGAGTATAGTTTACCTGTGCCACTGGTCGACAACAGCTTTGGATGGGAGCCTCCAGATTATTCTCGGTTTGGGCTCCCCAATGGCTGAGCAGTTCAGTAGTAGTTTGTCCCCAAAATTCACCTCAGTCCACTTCTGGGATGCAAATTCTATCCTGGGGATGGTTTCTCGCTCTTCTACCGTAAGAATCACCACTCTTCTCTCGGAGCCAGTGGAGCTGGTGGCAATGCATTCGTACGTGCCCCTGTCCGAAGAGGCTATATTTCTTATATGCAGAGTCCCATTTGAAAATAGTAAGAACTTGGAATTTATAAACTGCATTGGTTTCACTTCAGTGCCATCAGAGAGGACCCAGTGAACACTGGGCTGAGGAGTTCCTTTGGCAGTACAGGGCAATTTCAAACTTTCACCCCAAGTCCCTTCAATGATTTGCCTCTTTTGCTCTAGAATAACAGGTGGGGCCGCAATGACTTGTATTTTGACCAGCAGTGAATCCTGGCCAGCTGAGTTGCTGGCCATGCATTTGTAAAAGCCCCGGTCATAAATGCTGAGATTGTGGATGACCAGTGTTCCATCAGATGTCACCAGAGCCTGCCTATTCCCCTTAGATGATTCTGAAACCACTGTTTGGTTTGCAAGAATCCAGGAGATTGTAGGACTTGGTCTACCTTCAACTCTGCATTTTAATTCCACACTGTTTCCAGAATAAACTGTGATCTCTTTGGTACGTCTATCCAGGATCCTAGGGGGATAGGAAACCACAGACAAGGTGACATGAAGGTGATCAGTGCCCAGTGGATTGGATGCTGAGCACAGGTACTGTCCACGGTCCTGAATGTCCACGCTCTGTATGGACAGGGTGCCATTAGGTAGCACCTGGAATCTGCTATTCTGTTTTCTTTTAGCTATATCAAATCCTGATAAGAAAAAAGAAATTTATAGTCATAGGTCATCAAAGTTTAAATAGAAAACAAATTCTTCAAGGGGAAGTCTCTAGAGAAATGCTTTGGGAGGGGCTGTTAGGCTGCTGAGAACAAATATATTGAAAATTAAAATAAGACCACTTAGTGTTAAGTTTGATAAAATTTTTCCTGGAAGTTTTTTTTTCCCCAGAATTTTAATTTAAAAGTCATATGGTTCAACATAATGAAAAAGAGAAGCCTCTCTTTCAAATCCTATTTCTTTATATCTGCCTTCAAAACATTTCAAACAGTGTTCTCAATTAACATGTTTTAAAACCTTCTAATGAGCAAAAAACTTTATGCAGCAAATGTCAAATGAGGATATTAATCATTTCTGTATCTTGGAGAGATTTAAAACTGGTGTTCTTGTATGTGTAACCCTGAAACATAACACAATCTTTCCCTTTTTTTATGACTAAAGAAGACTAAGTGTAAAGCAACAGTTTCAAATACCTGATGACACTCTGGTCCAGTGGATGGTGGGCAGGGGATTTCCAACAGCCTCACAAGGGAGATAGGCATCTGAGTTAGCCGGAACGGTAAAACTTGCTGCTTTTCCTCCAACTATTCTGGGCCTTTCAAATATATTCCTAGACAAAGAATCAAAGGGAAGGAGTTCAGAAGTTGTTATTTTTTGAACTGGTGTCTTATCAAAGCCATTTTTCTTTGCAGTCTTCTGAATATCCCAATTTGAAGCATGAGTGGTGTCCTCTGGCAAGCCTGGAGTGGGCATAATATCCACTACTGGCTTTTTGCCTTTTTCAGCAATTTCTGGGTCTGACTTGTGCCAGAAACGGTTTTCTGACCAGGAAAAAGAAGTCAGTTTAGAACTTTGTGGTTTAACTGTTATTAGTGCTGGCTTGGAAGTAGAATGAAATAGATTGGAGTAGATAAAGTGGGTGGTTCCAATTGTGACCTTGGCATTTGGGTGAACTTTGGGAGATGTTGCAACCTCTGTTGCTGATTGCTGTGGATTAGCATTGTGCCTGGAGTGTTCATGTGGCTGGACCATTGTATTTGTCATCATCCTAAAAACGGGAGTTGCCGTGTTGTCTGTGACTGTACTCGAGGGATGGGAGGTGGGAATTGGCATTGGAGCAGCACTGCTACTCAAGAATTGTGGCATGGTTGACGGTCTAATGATTGTGTTCCTGGTTGTGTTCTGGTCTGGTTTGCTGGACAAAGCGATTTCAGAAACAATTTTGCTTTTCAATGTCTGAGTACCCTCTTGGGATAGTTCTTCAGTTATATCTGTCAGAGTAAGCATTCTTGGATAAAGACCAACTGTGCTTGAAATTTCTTTCATGTTTGCCAATGGAGAATGAGTGAAAGCAAAGACACCAGGCTTGGTTGATGTTTCAGCTGCAGTTAGATCAGGAGGTGTCCTAGTAGTGGATGCAGTGAGACCAGAGATCTGACTAGGAGAGTAGTGTGGGTCCTTCCTGTTGTTCTGGGGCTCCTTTTCTCTTTGTACTTTTTGTGTCCAGGGTCTGGCTATTTGGGTTTTACTGATAATGACTGATGTAGGGTCCGTAGGCGAAGTTGTCAGCCTGGCTGTCTGCATTGATATGAAATTGGTACTTGATTCTTTGCTTGAGATATTAGCACGTGTAGGATAACCTGATGGAAAGGAAAGCTTCTTCATTGTTGGAAGACTTAAAGGACTGTGTGTTTCGGTGGTATTTTGGTGAGTTGTAGCTGATGTTACAGATGGAATTTGCATCACGTTTGCTGAGAGTGTCGTGAAATGGAAAGGAAAAACTTTATCTGTGGGTAAAGCAGGAGGCATTTTAGGAAGCACTGTGACTGTGCTTTTTGGTGAACTAAATTGATACTGATTCTTTATCCTGTCTTTCTGGACATGGTTATTTACAAAGATCTGATGCCAGGGAATTTTCCTTCTTAAAAATCTTGTAATGGCTGTAGTAGTAGACATAGATGGCTTGGTGGTGGGATCTGGGAGTGGTGAAATAATCATTGAATCTCTTTTAACTTCCATGTTATTAGACACACTTGGGTAACCATTATTTGTTATATGAGATTTTTCCAAAGATAAAGATTTGGGGGCATGAGTTATAACTGGCCCAGTTGGAGTCACTTGGATACTTTCAGAACTGAAATATTTTATTGTGGGTGTTGTTTTCTCAATATCTACATTTGGTTTGTCCTCCAGTGATGATGATGGATTGTGGATTAAAGTTGTAGACTCTTCTGCTGTGACTTTGGCAATTTCAGGTTTGGTGAGCATGATGGGGGAAGAACTTGGAAAGGACAGTGCTGCGATAGTGGTGGTAAGCCCGGCTCTGGGAGAACAGGATGGGCACACCACGTCCAGCTCTGTGGCTGAAAATGCAGTGGTGCTTTCTTCAGAAGCACCTCTGAGTGTTGGTCTCACAAAGCCATATCTATGCCGTCGAAGAATTGGAGTTCTATATGGGCTGATAATTCGACCCCTGCCCCAAATTTTCCTCCGTCTTCCAAAGCGCCTGGATGTTAGTGTGATGTTAGTTGTAATATTTCTAGGAATCTGTACCTGAGAATGAGTAGCAGTGTATGTGCCCGAAGGTGTCTTTGAGGTGGTAAGCTTTTGAGAAATATGTGGATAGAAGTGATTGCCCCTGGGTTCATTGACTCCTGTTACAGATGTCTGATGACTATTCCTGGCATTTACTGACCCTAAGAATATATCAGCTTTGCTGCTAGTACTACTCAGCATTTTGATATTGACATCTTTGGTCATAGCCCCTGCTGCCTTTGGGAGTGCACTTTGTAAATGCTCTTTTTTCTTCCCAATATTGTCAGCTTCCTGAACTTGTGTTGCTTCTGGTTGTAGAGGAAATATAGCGGATAAAGTTTTGTTGGTTGTGCTTTGCATTTTGCTCGATATGGTTGGGTTTATATTCTTTGACATGGCTGTAGTTTTAATAGTAGGAAGTAGTTTGAAATCTATTGGTTTTTCAGGTGGTAGAATTTGTGTACCCACAATCGGAGAGACTTCAGTGCCAGCTGTTACATTTGTCACAGGACTATCACGTATTATTCTGGAATCAGCAATCGCCGTCCTTGCCAGAACATTAGGAGCCGTAGTTACCAGGACCATAAATCCCTCATCTGGAGGGAGCATGCCTGAAGAATCTACCTCTTCCCCAGGTATTTTCAAGAATTGGGTGACCACTGGAGGTGGCCTTGCCGTCATATTTTCTTGCTTCTCTGGCATAGTATTCTTTTTAGCTTTCTTCAAAAGTGCTGCCCAGTGTTGTGGGTCAATTCTCCGAGAAGAGGGGGAGAAGGGCCTCCTGTACTCTTTAAAGTGTCGATTTGGTGAATCTCCTCGCCGCCGGTGTATTAACTCATGATAGTTGTGCTTTTTACCTGGGCTCAAGACTTCTTTTCCAGCCTCAGCTCCCATTGGGGCAGATGTAGGGAGTTGCGCAGCTGGTGGGTCCTTGAGATGAGCAATGGGATTGGGCTCATCAAGTCCAGATCCCTCTGTTTCTACATTTTGCTCCACTGGCCTTTGCCCTTTTGTTTTGACTGAAACTTGGTTAATCAAAAAGTCGACCCCTGATGGGTTGGCTGCTACACAACAATAATGACCCTGGTTTTTTGGGGTGACCTGGAATATTCTTAATGTGCCATTGTTAAGAATGTGCTTGCCTCCTGAGGACTGAGAGAGCACAGTGTTTCCTGGAAGAACCCAGCTAACAGAGGCATCTGGAATACCAGAAGAATGGCATGGAAGGTCAAGTGTTTCCCCAGTGAAAACTGTATAATGAGCCCCATTTTCATGGTAGGTCTCTGTGTAGGGCTCCACCACCGTGACTCTATACGTGAGAATATCTGCATCATCATAATTGGTGCTTATGCAGTGGTATATGCCTGTATCAGAACTATCAGCCACCTGGAGTTCTAGTTTTCCACTTTTGTCTATTAGGATTCGTCCATCCTCACTAACATAAGGGGCTCTCACTTTACTCCCGTCAGCCAAAAGCCACTCCAAATGTGGGGTAGGGTCCCCTTGGCCTGGGCAGTCGAGGCCAATGGTCCCACCAACCAAAACGGTGTGTTCCAGCTTGGTATTGTTATCTCTGGAAATCATGGTCCATTTGTGTTCCACTGGCCTTATTTCTGCCCTTGGTAAAGTGACGTGAACGTCACTGGAGTACTGGATGTGCAGCGTCCTGAGTGTGGTGGCAGTTCTATTTAGCTGCAAGGAGATTTGGTCTTGCATTACCCATGGGGGATCTGCTTTGAGACCAGCCTCTATGTCAGTAAAGATGTCTTCAGGTTTAGGAGCCACCTGTTTATATCTGTAGCAGCGTTGTGGTGTTTCGGCGAGCAAGTGGCTCCTTTCTAGAATCAGAGGAGAATCACTGTACAAAGCCAGAACTTGCCATACTGGCTGAATGTGATTGTAATCTATGTTACACACCAGAAACGTTGAAAATGATGTATTTAGCATGATAGAGTCATTTTCTTCAGTGAATACAACAGATGATGTCTGTGAGGGCTTCTGGATACTGCAGACCATGGTAGCTTCATTTCCGAACTGGTCTGTCATATTCAAAGTGAGGGAACCAAAGGGTGCCATGAAATCTTGGGGAGAGATGGACCCAAGATTGCTGTCTTCCAGAATACTCAGGTTCTTTAATTTCAGGGATGGGTCGATGGCAGGCTTGGCACACAGGAAGGCTGCAGCTGGGACCATAGCTAAGGGCTTGCCTTTAGAGGTCCTGGGGTTCATGCAAAGTGGACATTGCTGAGGACTGGAGGGACTTCTGTCTTTTTTGCATTTTATTACATCTAGGAAAAATGACAATTGAGTTACTGCCAGCTGTGGCCTCTTTATGAATTAACATTGAACATTTTAAAGAAATAGCTTTTGCTAAAACTTGAAAGAGCTATTTGGAAATTTTAGTGTTTAATAGAAAGTTTCCTACTTTTTTGTCTTGGATTGATTTCTAAAAAAGATACTGTCTATATACCCTTCCACAACATTATATCCATAGTCAAAAGGATTTTTGTCTGTCTTGTTGATTGCTTTATATCCCATGCCTAGAGAGTTCCTGGTCTATATTTGGTACTCAGAAAATACTACCTAAAAGAATAATTTTATTATCTAGAGAAACAAATAATATGCTTATGGTTCTCACTTTGTACTAACAGAAGCTCAGTTCTATTTCCTCATTCTGACGTTCTAAGATTCATAGAACTTCACTGTCCTTTAAAAGATAATGTTTTAAATTATCTAATTTATCTAATGTTTTACTAAATATTTGAAGAAGAGTTAATACCTATTCTTCTCAAACTATTCCAAAATATAGATGAGAAAGGAAAGCTTCCAAATAATTTTATGAGGTGAACATTACCCTGATACCAAAACCAGACACCACAAAATGAGAGAGCTACAGGCCAACATCCTCGATTGAATATACATGTAAAAATCTTTAACAAAATATTAGCAAGCTGCATTTAACAATACATTAAAACAAATCAAAACCACAATGAGATACTACCTCACACCTGTCAGAATGGCTAACATTAATAACTCAGGCAACAAGAGATGTTGGCGAGGGCGCAGAGAAAGAGGATCTCTTTTGCACTGCTGGTGGGAATGCAAACTGGTACAGCCACCCTGGAAAACAGTGTGGAGATTCCTCAAAGAATTAAAAATACTGCAATTGATGGGTTGTAGGGTAGTTCTATTAGATATTTGTCCAAAGGATACAAAAATGCTGATTTGAGGGGTCACATACACCCCAATGTTTATGGCAGCACTATTAGCAATAGCCAAATTATGGAAAGAGCCCATATGTCCATTGACTGAAGGATAAAGAAGATGTGGTATATGCATATGCATGTATGTGTGTGATGGAATATTACTTGGCCATCAAAAAGAAAGAAATCTTGCCATTGGCAACAACGTGGATGGAACTAGAATGTAAGCAAAATAAGTTGGTCACAGAAAGACAAATATCATGTGATTTCACTCATGTGGAATTTAAGAAACAAAACAGATGAACATAGAGGAAGGGAAGGAAAAACAAGATAAAACAGAGAGGAAGACAAACCATAAGAGACTCTTAAATACAGAGAACAAACTGAAGGTTGCTAGAGGGGACTTGAATGGGGGGACGGGCTAACTGGGTGATGGGCATTAAGGAGGACACTTGCTGGGATGAGCACTGGGTGTTCTATGTAAGTGATGAGCCATTAAATTCTACTCCTGAAACCATTATTACACTATAAGTTACCTGGATTTATTTTTTTTTTAATTTTTTTTAATGTTTATTTATTTTTGAGAGAGAGCACGCAGAGTGCGAATGGGGGAGGAGCAGAGAAAGATGGAAAGACAGAATCTGAAGCAGGCTCCAGGCTCCGAGCTGTCAGCACAGAGCCTGACTTGGGGCTCGAACTCACAAGCAGCAAGATCATGACCTGAGCTGAAGTCAGACGCCTAACTGACTGAGCCACCCAGGCGCCCCACTTGGATTTAAACAAAATTAAACCAACAACAAAAACCAAAAATACCAATACATTAAAAGGACCATTCGCTATGATCAAATGGGATTTATTCTGGGGATACAAAGATGATTCAATATTCACAAATCAACAAATGTAATAAACTACATCAGCAGAACAAAGATGAGGATCATCTCAATAGATTAAGCGGAAAACATTTGACAAAATTATCTGTTCATGATAAAAGTGGGTGTAGAGGAACCTACCTCAACAGACCAAAGGTCAAATATGACAAACCCACAGCTGACATCATCCTTAATTGTGAAAAACCGAGAGCTTTTCCTCTAAGATCAGGAACAAGACAAGGATATCTACTCTCACCACTTTTATTCAACACAGTACTCTTTGGAAGTCCTACTTGCAGCAGTCAGACAAGATAACTGATGTGGAAGAACGAAAGCTCACTGTCGGCAGATGATATGACACTCTGTGTAAGATACCTTAAAGAGTACCCCAACAAACTGTGAAAAACAATGAATTCATGAAGTCACAGGATACAAAACTAATATACAGAAATCATCCATTTCTATATACTAATAATGAAGTAGCAGAAAGACTAATTAAGAAAATAATCTCACTTACAATTGTCCCACAAATAATAAAATACCTAGGAAAAAACAAAGCAAGCGAAAGACCTGTACTCTGAAAATTATATAAAACATTGATAAAAGAAAATGAAAGCAACATAAACAAGTATAAAGATATTCCATGCTCATGGATTGGAACAGTTAATATCAAAATGTACTAACCAAAGCAATCTTGAGAAAGATAAACAAATGACACTTACCAACAAGGGTTTGGTCAAAGATGTGGAGAAAAGGACCTCTCATGTGCTGTTGGTGGGAATGCAAACTGGTATAGCCACTGTGGAAAACAGTGTGGATGTTCCTCAAAAAATTAAAAGTGGGCTTGCCATGGGACCCAACAATTCCACTACTGGGTATTTAACAAAACAAAACAAAAAAAAAAATTCAAAAAAACTACATACACCCCTATGCTTATTGCAGCATTATTTACAATAGCCAATATTTGGAAGTAACTTAAGTGGCTATCAACAGAGGAATGAATAAGGAAGATGTGGTATGTATATATAATGGAATATTAGCCATCAAAAAAAGGGTGATATTGTGCCATTTGTTACAATGTGAATGGACTCCAAACCCTTCAGTTTGTACTCCAGTATTACAGGTGATGCTACATCCATTTGGCTCAGCAACTTCAGGAAATTTTACAATCTAAACCTTTGCAGAGGAAGTAGCTAGCAAGCCTGAAAACCTTCAAGCACTCATAAGAGGCTCTTGTCAATCACTCCTTTTCCAACCAGCTATGACCCTCAACCTACTTATCAATATCCTGGGTTCAGACCCCACGATAGCAAAAAAAACCATGCAGACTTCTGGCTTAATTAAACCTGATCACAGAATTATGCTCACACCTTGGTATGTTTACACTCGTTAGCACCTGGACCAGAGTTAGCAGGCTCTGGGCATCAGGTATTTTACTTCAGATGTAAATCTTATCCTGTCACTTCGTTGACTCGATCGCACTAACTTTCAATCACACAGAAATGCTTTCCATTCCTCAACCCTGCCATGCCTTATTAGGCTCTGGCATATGCTGTTCCTTCTACTTCCCATCACTTGCCGTCTGACATGCCCTCTTCCATCAATGTCTAACTACTTACATCCTTCAGGACCCAGCCACAAAACCACTTTTGGGTGGGCTTCCTGCTTTATGTTGTTCTTGTACCTTCTACTTCTATCCTACCCCTCATCGGCCCACTATTATAATGACTTGTCTAGTCTCTCCCTTCTCACAAGACTCCATACTTGTTGGGTCCCCAGCCCCAGTCAATGGATGCTCAGGAAAGATGGGAGGGAAGGATAAAGGCAGGCAGGCTGGCTTAATTCCTAGGTCATATTCCTAATACATTTTAACTTGTAAATTGAGATGTGTCTTAAAATCGAAGGTGTTTTACAGTAATAACTGACCTGCTGGCAGTCTTGATATAGCTACCACTACCACACACTGAACAGTGTCTTAGCTATTTATGTTGTTTTCTCTTTAACTGAGTTATAAGCACTGTTTGTATTAAGATACACTATGCTTTTGGGTCACCTGGGTGGCTCAGGTGGCTGAGCGTCCAACTCTTGATTTCAGCTCAGGTCATGATCCCAGGGTTATGGGATTTTAAGATATTCTGTCTGTCTCCCTCCTCCCCTCCTCTCTCCTGGTGCTCACTCACCCTCTCTAAAAAAAAAAAAAGAAAGAAAGAAAAAAGAGAACCCCAACTTAAAAAAATTACACTATGCTTTGGCACTAAAACAAGACATTATTAGGTAGGAAGGTCTGAAAACAGAGAAGCTGGACATAAACGTTTGTTTTACAAAAGTCAGATTTATCAAAGAAATATCCACAAGTCATTATTTTATAAAGAAGCAACATGAAGAGTTTTGTGGAACCTGAGAAGGTAAGATACCCACAAACAGATAAAGCTGCGTTACACTGGACTACTGAGATGTGTGCAAAAGGACCGCATGCTAACTGAAGACACGAGAAACTGTCAAATCTCTTGGAATAGATGAAAAATATGTCAAAGTAGAAGCTGATGTGTAACTGAGAAATCTTATAGGATTCTCATTCAGGCATCTCGGTCAAAAGGAGAACCCTTTATTTAGACAGGACTGAAAGACGTTAGCCCTAGCGGGTTTGGCTAATTATATATGTGTATGTATATATACATATACAATTTAGGGATATATTAAGATCATAGGTGAGTGGTAGACTCGTTTGTATTTGCCATTAAAACAGTCAATTAATCGAAGCTTAGTGTAACAAAAATTGAGTACCTCCTATGTTCTAGACACATTCTAGGGCTAGGGATAAATAAATCGAACAGAGGAAAGGTAAAAGACATTTAAAACTAATATAATAAAATGTTTTCCATTCAGGAATGGAATTGTGGACAAAGTGGTGAAATGATCACAGTTCGTCCTTGAACAACATAGGTTTGAACTGCATGGGTCCACTTACACATGAAGTTTTTCAGTAAATACACTAAAAAATTTTTGGAGATTTGTGACCATTTGAAAGACCTCACAGATAAACGACATACCTAGCAGTTTGCCATGGGTGCACAAAATATGCAGAAATCTATTATAAAAAGTTAAAATGTATCAAAACTTATGCGCACACTTAAAGACCACATAGGGCAGTCATGGCAGTCATGGTTGAGAGAAATGTAAGCATAAAGATACACTATTAAATCATAACTGCATAAAATTAACTGTAGCCACTTCCTGTTGCTATTGAGGTGAGCACAAGGGTTGTGAGAATCCTTGTAACACTGCTGGGAGACTTATCATCTCTGGTGCATTTCATCTCCAGTAAATCGCATACTGCAGTAAAAAGTTATTTGTCATCACGTCCGGTGCAATACCACCAACCCTGAATAATACCAGTGGATGCATCCAAGTTGCCACTAGTGACGCCAGAAGTGCTCCCAAGTTTGCAACTGTGGATCCAGCCTAAGGACCTTTGTAAGAAAAAAAAAAAAAAAAGAAAGAAAAGGAAATTCCTGAAGCTGTCACTGCAGCTACACCAGAAGGCATGAGAACCTTGCACTTATTGCAAAATGCCTTTTTACCTTGTGTGCAAAATGCAGCTTTTATGCGGGTGTAGGATTGGTATCAGAAAGGCATATCTGTAGACTCATTTATGATTCATGAAAAAGCAAAGTCATTATATGAAACTTGAAGAAGAAGGCCCTAAATCTCAAGAACTTATTGCCAGCAAAGGATGGTGTGATAGTTTTAGAAAAAGATGGAGCTCTCAAGAGAGGAGAAGCAGTTTCTGTCATCCGAGAGGGAGATGATTTTCCAGACAACATCACAAAAATCATTGAGGAGAATGGATATCTGCCTGAACAGGTTTTTAATGTAGATAAAAGTGCCTGATTCTGGGGGGGGGGGGGAAGGACACTTATTAGTAAGGAAGAGGATTTAAGGCAGGAAGGGATAGGCTTACTTTACTGTTTTACACAAATGTGGTTGGGTTCTTGATCAGGACTGCCCTTATCTGTACAGCTACTAATCCTGGAGCCTCGAAGGGAAAGGATCAACACCACCCGCCAATCTTGTGATTGTACAAGAAGGCCTGGATGATGAGAAACTTTTTTTCCAAATTATTTCTATTGATTCTGTGTTCCTGAAGTCAGGAAGTACCTTGCAAGTTTGGAACTGCTTTGTAAAGTTATTTCGTTGTTGGACAATGCGCCTAGCCACCCACAACCCTATCAGTTCAACACCAAAGGCATCAAAGTGGCTTACTTGCCCCAAATCCATTTCTAATTCATCCTCTAATTCAGGGAGTCATAAGGACCGCTGAGGCTCATTATACACAATATTCTACGGAAAGGATTATTAATTCTATGGAAGAGAACCCTGAGAGAATCTAGAAGGATTACAACATTGAAGATGCCATTGTTTCAGCAAGAGCCATGGAAGCCATCAAGTCTGGAACCATAAACTCCTGCTGGAGAAAACCAGGTCCAGATGAAATGTACGACTCCAAATGACTTACCCCAGAGCCAACCAAGGAAATCATTAAAGAGTCTGTAGACATAGCAAAAAAGGCAGAGGGTAGGGGGGCAGATTGAGAAGGTGGTGGTGAAGGGTTTCGACATACAGATCTTAGACAAATTCAAGAGCTAAAAGATACCACACCAGAGGAATTAACAAAATAGGACCTGACAGAGATTAATGCTTCCAAATCAGTGTGTAATGATGAGGGAGACGACACAGAAAAAGCAGTGCTAGAAAACAAACTGACATTAGACAATGTCAGGACAGCTACTGTTATTCAAGACTGGTTTTGACTTCCTTTACAACATGGACCATTCTGTGGTATGGAGGCTGAAACTAAAGCAAAGGATGGAAGAAAGACTGGTACCATATAGAAACATTTTTATAACAATAAAAGAGTCAGACAGAAAGTACAATGTATTACTGCAAAGCTACACTGAGTGTACGTGCCCCGTCCACCTCCTCCACTTCTTCTACAGCAAGACCAGTGCCTCCTCTTTGTTCTTTGTTCAGTGTGAAGATGATGAAGACCTAATGGTGAACCACTTCCACAGAATAAACAGTAATTACCATGCTGTAAAGTTAATAAACTAGGTATTGTGCATGCGTGTTTGTGTGGAAAGCCAGCAACTACACAGTAAGAACTGTAGGAGATGTTTTTATGTCATTACTGCCTCAGTATTCATTATGTAGAACATCATTGCCAGACTTGTATGGAAGTGGACAGAACCCTCTTGCCTAGGCAGGTGGTCCCTGCCACACAGCATGCCTCTTTCTCGTAATTGGAGAAACTGCATCATCAACCTATTATTCCAGGTAAGTGGGTTTTTTTTAAATACAATGTTACTAATACTGTATGCCATAAAAATCTTTCCTCTAGCCTTATAAGGACACAGTATAAAATGCATGTAATGTACAACATTTGAGATAATTGACCATTTATGTTATCCGTAAGGCTTTCAGTCAACGGTAGGCTGTTAGTAGTTAAGTTTTAGGAAATTCAAAAGTTATACATGAATTTTCAACGGTCAACTATATTTGAATACAGTTGGGATGAGTGGAGTAGCACCATGCTTCCAGAAGGACGGAGTACTGAGCAGTTTGCAGGTTAGCTAGGAGCCCATCAAGCCTAAAGGGAAGCGAAGTGGGTCAGGCAGGAAAGCAGCAGGGACTAGGTACTACAACAGTGTAGTGATGCCTGGGATGGGAGAGGGGCTGAAGGTTGGAAAGGAAGGAAATGAGGTTGAGGCTAGTCTAGGAGTTACAGGGCTTAGAAGTGGAGGCTTTGCTCTAGAGCCAAGATCAGCAAACATTTTTATGTCAAGGGCCAGACAGTAAAGATTTTAGGTTTGTAGACTATAGGTTTCTGGCACTCTGTTACATAGAGTGAAGTAATGGTTTCAGGCATAGAATAGGCGTGCAGAAGAATGAAACTGGACCACTTTCTTACACCATACACAAAAATAAACACAAAGTAGATGAAAGACAAAATAGATGTAAGATAGGAAACCATCAAAATCCTAGAGGAGAACCCAGGCAGCACCTCTCTGACCTCGGACACAGCAACTTTTTGCTAGACATGTTTCCAGAGGCAAGGGAAACAAAAGCAAAAATGAACTATTGGGACCTCATCAAAATAAAAAGCTTCTGCACAGTGAAGTAAACAACAAAACAAAAAGACATCCCACAGAATGGGAGAAGATATTTGCAAAGGACATATCTGATACAGTGTTAGTATCCAAAATCTATAAAGAACTTAAATTCAACACCCAAAAAACAAATAGTCCAGGGAAGAAATAGAAGATATGAACTTCTCCAAAGAAGACATGCAGATGGCTAAGAGACACATGAAAAGATGCTCAACATCACATCATCAGGGACACACAAATCAAAGTCACAATGAGAAGCCCCTCACCCTGTCAAAATAGCTAAAATTAACAACTCAAGAAACAACAAATGTTTGAGGATATGGAGAAAGAGGAACCTTCTTGCCCTGTTGTTGGGAATGCAAACTGGTGCAGCCACTCTGGAAAACAGTGTGGAGATTCCTCAACAAATTAAAAATATAACTACCCTATGACCCAGCAATTACACTACTAGATGTTTATCCAAAGGATACAAAAATGCTGATTTGAGGGGGCATGTGCCCCCCAATGTGTATAGCAGTGCTATCAACAGTAGCCAAATTATGGAAAGAGCCCAGATGCCCATTGGCTGATGAACAGATAAAGAGGATGTGGTGTGTGTCTACATATGTATATATACATGATGGAATATTACTTGGCCATCAAAAAGAATGAAACCTTGCCATTTGTAACAATGTGGATGGAATTAGAATGTACTATGCTAAGTGATAGAAGTCAGAGAAAGACAAATATCATGAGATTTCGCTCCTTTGTGGAATTTAAGAAACAAAACGGGTGAAAAAAGAGGAAGGGAAGGAAAATAAAATAAGAAAAAGAGAAACCATAAGAGACTCTTAAATACAGAGAACAAACTAAGGGTTGCTGGAGGGGAGTTGAATGGGAGGACGGGCTAAATAGGTGATGGGCACTAAGGGTGCTTGGGATGAGCTCCGGGTGTGATATGTAAGTGATAAATCCAAGTACATTCTAGAGAAAAGCTTTTGGCTTTTGAGTTTCTGCTTTTCTACTTTCTGGCTGTGTGACCTGGGTGGGTGGCAGTGAAAATGATAAGCCTCAGATTTATTGACTGCTTGCTTTGTGTCATACACTATGCTAAGGACTTTGTATTATTTTAATTACTCTTTCCAATTATTCTTATCCCTCTACTAATTACAGTTGAGAAAACTGAGACATAAATGGTCTAAATGGCTACTCTCAAACACCCAAATTTTCTAAGCCCTAGTTTCTTCATTTGTGAATTGAGGATGGTTGGGAAGATTAAAATACAAAGCATGTAGCACAGTGTCAACTACAAACTCAGTACATGTTAACTTCTTGTTAGTTCTTATTCTGTCTTTTCCATTTGATGTATCTTTTATGCCCGAGTCCAGTTTCCTTCCTTTGTAATCAAGGCAGAAGTCTTTTTTTTTTTTTTTTTACTGACTCTGAGGTTCTACAGAACTAAATTTTCAAGGTAAATATTTTGATATTTTTCAATCATAGCCTTACTGTCTTTTTATGTGTTCAGTATATTTACCTAAAAGATCTGCTCATGGAGAGCAAAAGTTTTATCGATTGGCCTAAAGTTATTAACAATGTTCAGCTAATGTTTTCGGATTTAATTTTTAATTAACTGATGACACACACATTATGGCAGCACCTTTGAACGTTTTCCACCATTCTCAAGTTTCTGACCTTGACCCCTCCTTAGGACCCTCCTCAGTCACCTGTCCTACAACTTCACAGAGGAGGAAAAGCCAGGAAATAAGAGCTTCCTTTGTCTTTTCTACCACACTCAGGAATTCCCCTGCCTCTGTGCCCATCTAGTTCTCTTTTTTCCTACTCCTAAGGAAAATCCCTCCTCCTGTGTCTGGATCTCTTGCCCTCCAGTCTTCTAGGGGACTTGTTCAGTGGATGATCTGCCTGTTCTGGTGCTGCCACCTTTCACCTTAAACATACTCAAGTCTCTCTCATGCTTGAAGAGTCCTGTGTGATTGCACATTTCCATCTGGCTGCCATCCTCCCTCCCTCCCCTCAGGTCAAACCTCTCCAAAGACTGGTCCTTGCTTTCTACCTATCCCTCCACACATAGCAATCTGGCTCCTACCACTCTTTCCAAAGTAACCAACCATCAATGGGTTCCTTTCAGTCGTTATCCTACAGACTTAATTATTTGCTTAGATTTCAACCGTCAACAGTGCATTTAGTTGTTTGCTCATTTTCCCCACAAGAATGCAAGCTCTGTGAAGAAACCATCTGGTTTATTTTTAGATCCCTGTGTTCTTTGTGACCTCTTGTTCATAGGAGATTTACAGTAACTACTTGTTGACTGAATGGATCTTGCCTTCTTTGTGGCAAAGTTTACTTTCCCTATCAAAGCACATTTGACACTCTGATTGTCTGTTTGCTTACCTGTAACTCATCAGAGGCATGGTTAGAACAGAGAATGCTGTTGGTATTTCCATTACGGACCACAGGACCTTGAATAGAGCTCTAAAAAATGCATAGTGACTAAAGGACTCAAAGGAAGGGAAGGGTTTTTCGGCTCATAGTAAGTAGGGAAAAGTGACACACACAAACATTCCTTATTTCCTAATTTTGTCAGAAATGATGACCTGATAGTTGACTTGAAACAATGGACAATTCATCAAAGATAATGCATTACCACCAAGTTATTATTAATGTTTATTTTTTCTCCAGCTAAGTGACGTTGGCCTCCCTGCTTACTGATAAAACCTCCAGGCAGGTTTCCTCTAATTAGGATAAAGAAATAAATACCATATGTACCTGGTTTTTCCTGTATCCAGTCGGACAACCATTTTAAATGGCAATCACAGGTCCACGGGTTCCCGTGAAGATAAAGGCTTTCCAAATCAGGCATATAGGAAATCATCTCTTGAGGGAGGGAGCTCAGGAAGTTATCGGACAAGTATAGGTACTTAATGAAAGATGTTTTAAATATCTGGAGGTATTGCAAAGAGACAAATGTATCTGGATGGAGCTTAGTGAGCTGATTTCCTTCCAAGTGCACCAGTCGGAGAAAGGTGAGTCCATAAAAAACGTCTGGGTTTATAAACTCGATATTGTTGTGGTCCATATGCAACCGTGTCAAGCTCCTGAGGCCATAAAAAGTATCTTTCTGAAGTTTTCGAATTTTGTTATAACTCATTTTTAAGACCTAAGAATTAAAAACACACACACACATTTAGTTTGTCAAAGGAATTTTTACAAAAGGGAAAAGTGTATCAATAATAATTGGAAAACTGGAATAAAATTGGAATTAATCTAATGCAGCATGTGTATCTTGTTTGAATCCTAATTCAATTACTTCAAACAAATTAGTTGCAAATTAAATATGAGAATATCAGGGAAATAAGAATACTCATGAAAATTTTATAATATTAAGGAGTTATAGCTAAAATGTAAAGACGGAATAATTATGTTGTGGTTATTTTTAAAAAATTCCTTAACTTTGAGTTATATACTGAAGTACTTACAGATAAGACATTAAGATATCTTGGATTTCTTTCAAAACAATGCAATGAAGTAAAAAAGTAGTAGGTAGAAGTACAAGTGAAACCAGATCTGATGTTGATAACTACTGAACTTGGGTGATGATATGTTGGGACTATACTATTCTTTTTACTTTTGTATGTGATTTAAAATTTTTGTAAGTTTTTTAAAAGTATCTTGATATTTCAAGTAGATTTAAGAGTTCTTGAGCCTGCATTTTTCATAAGAAAGCAATAAATATATTGAATTTATCTTTTACATTTATAACAGTTCTATTGAGATATAATTCACAGGGCATAAAAATCACCTCTTTAAAGTGTACATTAAGTGAGTTTTAATATGTTAAAAATATATTACTTGTATAGAGTTGTACAACCATCTCCACTAAATCTGGAAAGTTTTCATAATCCCAACGTCAAAACTGATGGTGCTGGCAGGCATTCCCCCCTCTGCCTAGTCCTGGAAAACCACTACTTTACTTCGTTTCTATGGATTTGAATTTTGGGGATATTTAATATAAATGGAGTCATACAGTATGTGGCCTTTTGTGTCTTGCTATTTTTCAATATGCCTAATCTTTTCAAGACTCATTCCTGTTGTAGAATTACCATCCCTTCATTCCTTTTTAGTGCAGAACAATACTCCATGTATACATGTAATCTATTTTGCTAATCCACTTATCAGTCATGGGTATTTGGAGTGTGTGCCGCTTTTTTGGTTATTGTGGGGAATATGATTTTAACTGATTTTGCATTGAAATTAATATAATTTCTGAATATTTCAAGAGCATGGGGGTATTCTCCAGATTCTTCTCCACTTATTAGTTGAACTTACACTTTCTCCCAAAAAGAGAAAGAAATGCTAACATTTTTTTCCCCCTGATTTGGCCTAAGATGTCACCTCTGTTGAAGAATGCTTTTCTGGAATGCCAAGTTCCCTAATAAGCAAAGAAAAATGGACAACATAGAAAAGCTTCAACCTAAATATTACCTGGTAGTATAATCTCAATCTCCATGTTCCTTAATATTTGTTAAAAACCCAGTGAAGAGAATAAATATGGATGGAAATTCCATGAAGGGGATGTATTCCAAATAATACCTTACTGAGCCAAACCAAAGGAATCACATGCCCAGACTGAATTCTATTGCATTATACAGTCCTGGTATGACATCAAAGCACTCTATAAGCACTGACATTTTATCTTTTATAAAGATAATACTGACTTGATTTATTTTATTTTGCTGTATTTATTTTATGAGGAGCTTTGGAATAGCAATCAGATGTGCCTTGAGGATCAAGATGATAGAGTAGGAGGATGTTGAGTTTCCCTTCTTCCACGGACAAACCGAAACGGCAACTATTTATAAAACAACTATCTCTGAGAACTTAGGACTTGCAGAAAAGATTATATACAATTAAGGATAAAAATCCATGATGGATAAGAGGGGCAAAAATATGGTTTAGTTAAGATGCACAACCCCAGTGTGATGACCCATAAGTGAGGGGGGCATGGGTATTGCAACCATAGAGGCCCTCCCTGGGGAGAGTTTAAGCCCCACATCAAACTGGACTCCCAAGCCTAGGGGACCTGCACTAGGAAGACGACCCCCAATAATGTCTGGCTTTGAAAACTAGTGGGACTAGGTCTGTGGAGGCAGTAGCAAACTGAGACTCTGCTCTTAAAAAGTACGAGTGTAATCTCACTTGCTCCAAGTCCCAGGGCAGAGGCAGTAGTGTGAAAAGTGCCTGGGTTATCTGTAAAGGATATTAACTTTAATGCATGTGCCCGAGGTGTAGGGACCTCCTTTAACATTCTTTGGGAACAGAAGTGATGGTAAGCACCTTTTCTTTTTAACTTCCCTTCAATCTCACTGGCCCAGTGCTGGTGAGAGCAATTTCTTCCCAAACAACAGTCATAACCAGATCTCACTGCCAGTAACATTCGAGGCCTGCACCCCCACCAATGCATACAAGCCATCGCAGGAGAGTGCACACAATCCAGACTGGTTACCCCAGGTCCACCTCAGTCGGATGAATCACAGGAGTTTGTGCTACTACACCCCACAAGACACCTCCATAAAGCCACTCACTCCTTCAAGACTGGATAATGCAACTCATCTACATATCACATAGAAACAGACAGACAAAATGAAGCTACAGAAGAGTATGTTCCAAAGGAAAAGGAAAGACAAAAACCTCAGGAAAAGGCCTTAAAACAATCTACCTGAAAAATAATTCAGAATCATGGCCGTAAAGATGCTCACCAAACTCAGAAGAAGATTGAATGAACACAGTGAGAACCTCAACCATGAGACAGAAAATATAAAAAAGAACCAATCAGAGCTGAAGAATAACTGAAATGAGGGAATTGACAGATTAGATGATATAGAAGAATGAATCAGTGATGTGGAAAACAGTAGTGGAAATCACTCAGTTGGAACAGCAAAAAGAAAAAATTTACAAATATATAGAGTTTAAGGGATCTCTGGGACATCATCAGGCATAATAACATTTCTATTAGAGATGTCACAGGAGGAGGAGAGAGAGAAAGGGACAGAAAGCCTATGTGAAGTAATAATGACTGAAAACTTGCTACCCTAATAAAACAGACATCCACATCTAGGAAGCAGAGATTCCTAAAGAAGATAAACCCAAAGAGACCCAGACCAAGACACATTATAATCAAATTATCAACAGTAAAAGAAAGAATCTTAAAAGCAGCAAGAGAAAAACAACTAGTTTTCACCTGAAAATTATAGGCTAGAATGGAGTGACACGAGCGATTCAAAGTGCTGAAAGGAAATAAAACTCACAAGCAAAAATTCTCTACCCACCAAGATCATCAGTCAGAATTGAAGAGACAGAAGGAGTGTCCCAGACAAGCAAAAGCGAAAGGAATTCGTCAACAACAAACCAGTCTTAGAAGAAATGTTAAAAGAACTCATTTAAGGGGAAAAGAAAAGGCCATAACTGGAAAAAATAAAATTGTAAAAGAAAAATAAAATTGTAAAATTGTAAAAGAAATTATCTCACTTATTAGTGAGTAAACACCTATTAAAGGTAGTAGATCAGCCACCTACATAGCTAGTATGAAGATTAAAATACAAGAGTAGCAAAATCATCTAGACATAATTATTAGTCAACGGATACAAAATAGTAAGACAAAAATAGGACATCAAAATATGAAACATTTGGCAAGGTGGTAAAACTATAGTGCTTTTAGAACACCCTTGAACTTAAGGGATCCTCAACTTAAAATAGTTTGCTACTGTACAAAATGATATATATGAACCTTATGGTAACCATAAACCAAATACCTATAATAGTTTCACACACAAAAAAAAAGGTATTGAGTTGTAGAAGTTCTCTGTATAGTTTTAATTTTAACGTCTGATCAGATATATTATTTTGAAATATGTTCTCCCATTAAGTATATTGTCTTTGGTTTATGGTTTCCTTCACCATTTTTATTTTGGTGTAGTTCCAAAAGTTTATTTTTGCTTTTTGTTTCCCTTGCCCAAGGAGAGGTATCTAGAAAAATGTTGCTATGGCTGATGCCAAAGAGATTACTGCCTATGTTTGCTTCTGGAATTTATTATGGTTTCAGGTCTTATATTTAGGTCAGGTCTTTAATCCATTTGAGTTTATTTTGTATGCAATGTTAGAATATGGTTCAGTTTTATTGTTTTGCATGTAGCTGTCCTGATTTGTCAGCACCATTTATTGAAGAGACTATCTTTTCCCCATTGTATATTCTTGCCTTCTTTGTCATAGATTAATTGACCATGTAAGTGTGGGTTGATTTCTGGGCTCTGTATTCTGGTCTATTGATCCGTGTCCATTTTTGTACTAGTACCATCCTGTTTTGATTACTAAAGCTTTGTAGCATAGTTTAAAACTGGAATACCTCCATTTTTATTCTTTTTCCAAGTTGCTTCTTTGGCTATTTGGAGTCTTTTGTGGTTCCATATAAATTTTAAGATTATCTGTTCTAATTTTGGGAAAAATGCTGTTGCTGTTTAGACAGAGATTGCACTGAATCTGTAGATGGTTTTGAGTATTATTAACATTTAAATTTTTTTTAAGTTTATTTATTCTGAGAGAGAGAGTGCACAAGTGGGAGAGGAACAGATAGAGAGGGAGAGATAGAGAATCCTAAGCACCGCACTGACAGTGCAGAGCCTGATACGGGGCTTGAAGTCATGAGCTGTGAGATCATGACCTGAGCCGAAATCAAGAGTTGGATGCCCAACCGACTGAGCCACCCAGGCACCCCAGGTATTATGAACATTTAAGGATAGCTTCCAATCCATGAGCATGGAATAGATTCCCATTTGCTTATATTGCCTTCAATTTCTTTCATCACTGTTTTGCATCAATGGATAGAACAGTGTTTTAGTTTTCAGAGTTCAGGTCTCTTACCTCCTTGTTAAGTTTATTCCTAGGTATTTTATTCTTTTTGGTGCCCTTGTAAATGGGATTGTTTTTAAAATTTAAGTTTTTGTTACTTTGTTACTAGTGTACAGAAATACAACAGATTTCTGTATATTAATTTTGTATCCTACAACTTTGCTGAATCATCAATTCTAATTTTTTTTGGTAGAGTCTTTATGTCCTCTATAGTATCATATCATTCGCAAATAGTGACAATTTTACTTCTTTATCAATTTAGATGCCTTTTCTTTTTCTTTGCTGCAGCTAGGACTTCTGAAGGGTACTATGTTGAAGAAAAGTGGGATGTCTGTGTTTGTTTCTAAGTATCAGAGATGCCTCCAGATCTTGCGTAGAAGCGGTGCACTGCACCTGGTCACCAGAGCCAGGCACTCCAGGGGAACTTTCTATGTGAGCTGTGGACACCCTGTGGTTTTGGCTGAGCCACATTTACCTTCAGCCAGTCAGCTGCAATGACCTGCTTTGTGGGCTCAATAGGAAGGTTTGATTCCTGTGCTGCTGAGGGGCCTGAGGCCACCACGTACTTCTAAGTTGATGGGGTCAGCAGTCAAGCTAGCTGTCTGCAATGAGCCTGTCTACATAAGTGCACCAAATGGCAAGGCTTTCTCCCTGCATGCCCGAGAGCAGCTTTCATGGGGCAGTGTGTGTGTGTAGTCTGCATCTGCTGTAACTGTGACTGCACTGGCAGGTAGGGCCTCTCCTGTAACAGTCAGAAGGTTCAGCTTCTGGAAATGCAGGCCTGCTGGTGCATGTTTATCTTCCGCTCTCCCCAGGGCAAGAGTCCCCCTGGAGTAGCAGCAGTTCCCTCATGCGGCAGGAGCTGTGGCGGAGGGATCTCTGCCAAGGTGGGCAGGTTGAATGGTGGGGCATGCAGTGCTAGCAAAGTAGGTAAAGAGTATTAGTGCTGGTTCCTGTGTCAGGCTATCTAGAGTGAGGCAGGGAAGAGAAATGGATCGGGCCAGCCTTTTGTTCTTAGAAGTCTCCTGAGGATTCCTGCTCCTTCAAGGCACTTTCTTAGATTAAATTAGGTAAGTAAATCTCCTTCCCTCAGGTGCTTTTCTAACTGCTGCTTCTGTGCTACTTTCCTGGGTCAGGTTATTTATTATGCTGGTTGTCTAAAGGCAGGGATTCAAATTCCTATTACTGTCCAGCTTTGCCGGAGTCAAGTCCTGCTGATTTTAAAAGCTCCTTAAGCCCTAATGGTGTTCAAAGCTAGTTGTTATGGGGATTCATCTTCACAGTGTACTTCCTCAGTGCCTGGCATGCATGGTGTGGAGTTAAGTCTTCTTACTTTTCTGTGCTTGAGGTATCCCTCCCATTTGTGGTAAGTCTTGCCAGAGGTTTGCTTCCCTTCCCACTAGTTGTGATGGGGCCTCCTCTCTAGGAATGACTGAGGAAGGTCTGTTTTACTAGTCTTTAGGTCTTTTTCAGAGTTAATTATGCAGATGTAGCTGTAATCTTGGTGTGTCCATGTGATAAGGTCAGCTCAAGGTTCTACTCTGCCATCTTTTCTTGAATAAAACCATCAATAAAAATGTAAATGGATCAAATGATCCAGTCAAAAGGCCTAGGATTACTGAATGAATAGAAAAAGAAGATCCAGCCGCACCTGGGTGGCTCAGTCAGTTATGCATCCAGCTTGTGATTTCGGCTCAGGTCATGATCTCACGGTTTGTGAGTTCAAGCCTTGCAATGGTCTCTGCTCTGATAGCACAGAGCCTGCTTGGGATTTTCTCTCTCCCTCAAAATAAATCAATAAACTTAAAAAAAAATCCATATGAGCCTACAAAAGACTTCAAATCTCAAGACAAATCTACACACACACAAACTGAAAATGAAGGAATGAAAGAAGATATTCTTTGTCAATGGAAATCAAAAGAAAGCTGAGGTCGCTGTACTTTGATCACACACGACAGACTTTAAAACAAAGACTAGGCTTCCAGGGAAGTTGGCAGAGTAGGCAGATCTTAAGCTCATCCTGTCCCATGGATACACCCACATAACACACACATTAGTGTAAGTAACTCAGAAAACAACCACCCAGACTGCCAGAAAAGACTCCACAGCTAATTGCAGAGATAAAGTCACACTGAAAATGGTAGGAAGAAAGGAGGCGTGGTTTGGAACCAAACAGACTCACAAGACTGACCACAGGAGGGAGGCACTGCAAGCACACAGAAGGAAGAGAAGCAGAGCCCCCCCCCCCCCCCCCCCCGCCCTACCGTCAGGCACCCCAGGCAGAGAGGACCCTCATGGGAAGACAAATCCACTTAACATCTGGCTTTGAAAACCAGAGGGGCTTAAGAACCAGTGGGCCCAGTTCAGCTCTAGGAGAGCAGGAGGATGACTAGAAATTGAGTCCTCACCTTAAAAAGACATAATGACCTGCTGAGATATAGCATAGAAGCAGCACTTCGAAAAACTCCTGGGGTATACACTAATATGTATGTTTACTAATATGTTTACTATTAAAGGAGATATGTTTACTAATCTCAGAGCGTGTGTAGCAGGGGCAAGGATCTTTAGGAGATTTTCCCAAGGACAAAAGACCTGGTAGACATTTCTCCCTCCTAACCCCCAAGCCTGGATACACAGATACCTGCAGGAACCAGAGCAAGTATTCTCAACCAGGATTTGCTAACCCCACCCCTGCATTCTCCTGGGCACCTGCCACATCCAACCTGCCCTTGACAGGAGCTTTCCAAAGCAGCTCGGATCTCTCACAAGCAGACCTGCACAAACACTGCTAAGCCCCACCCCTGCAGCATTCTCATGTTGCTAAGCCCAATCTAACCTTCCCTCAGCAGGAGTCCATCCAAAGCAGTGCCACATGTGTGGCATTGTGTAAGCACCCTTGAGAATGTCCAGAACCACTCCAAAGTGTCTCTTGCCCTGGGAGGAGGGGAAGGTAAGCACACACGCCAGGTCCACTGCAGCCCCAATCAACAATGAAAGTCTCCCAATGGACCACACAGGGAAAACAGCTTGCAGATCAGTGTGACTGTAGCTCTGGCAAACATGTGGTCTGGCCCAACTCGAGCCCCAGACTGGCCCCTTAATAACACAGGGACTAAAAAGGAGCCATTGCAGACGACTGAACTGTAGACAAATGCAACTCAGCCACAAGAGTAAGGTGCACACAATATACATAGAGGCCACCCCTAAAGCTCCAGGTTCTGGTGAACAGGGGACATTGTACTATAGGGCACTATACAACCTCTCCTTCATGAGGCTACTACTTTCAAAAGCAGGACACATAGCTGACTTTCCCAACACACAGAAAGTTAGAAAAAATGAGGAGACAGAGGAATATGTCCCAAATGAAAGAAAAGGTCAAAATTATAGCAAAAGAGCTAACCAAAACAAAGATAAGTAATACACCTGACAGAGAAGTTAAAGTAATAGTTATGAAGATGCTTACTGCATTTGAGACAAGGATGGAGGATCATTCAGACCCTTAACAAAGAGATCGAAACATAATAAATAACCAATTGGAGATGAGCTCATTAAAATTAAAAAATATATGAAGGGGAAAGATCACATAAGGTGGAGAAGTAGGGGAACTGGAAGTTCCCTTGTCCTTCAAGCAGTAGTGTTGAAGACAAAGGACTTTGAATTCCAAGAGTCCAGGCTGCAGAGTGACAGAGACATCTCCCGGGGCCCACGGGGACAATCTGGGAGAGATAAAATAGGTGGCATAGGCGCAGGGTGGAGCGGGGAGGGATCCCCTTCTGCAGAGAGACAAAAGGGAAGGGAAAGAGGCTAGGGAAGCATAGGATAGTATCTGGGCAAGAGAAAAACCACAGACTGGGATGGAGAAAGATCCAATCTCTAACTGCAGGGCTTCCTCCGTACTGGGGCCGCCGGCCCAATTTGTGCACCTGGGGAGGAGGGGAACCAGCCCCGGGCTGGGTAACTAGTTCAGAGGCACAGTCCACAGTGGGAGAAAGCAATCGCCTTCCTGGGGTGCTGTGGGAAGAAGGTATATAACCATTCAAAGGACAAAGACTGCCTACGCCTGCCATCCAGAGAGTATATATCAGCAGTGCAGAGCAGCGCTTCCCCAGAACTGGGGTGCATGAAGCAGGAGTCCCCCTGCTCCTTTAAGACATTGGAGGTTAAGTCCAAGCTGAGCGCCAGGGAGGCACAGAAGTCAGAGCAGGACAGACCGAACATGCGACACTGTGAGGCTGCACAGAGCAGCTCTTCCCCAGAACCGGGGAGCATGGAGCAGGACCCTTTAAGACATCAGGGGTTAAATCGAAGCTGAGCATCAGGGAGGCATGGGAGTCGGTAAAGTGGGACAAAACACCTCATTCATGCCCGTGGCACTGTGAGGATGTCCTGAACAGAGTGGTTTGGGACACCCGTTCCATGGACTGGGGGAAGGGGGTCACCATTTTTCTCCCCATCACCAAAAAGTGGGGCTTCAGAGAAAGGACAAGGGCCCATTTAGAGGCGGGACCTGCCTACACCAAACCACACCACTCCACGCCTATATACTGCATCTATACAAGAGCGGGATTGATATTGACACATTTTTCAATTTTCCAATTTAATTCTCAGACAATATGTCTCAGACATATATATACATATACATATATATACACATACATATATGTGTGTGTATATGTATGTATGTTTGTTTTTCTTCCCTTTCTCCTCCTTATTTCTTCCCTCCTCTAGTATGGTTATTCTGGTTGTTGGTTTGTTTAAACAGACATATTTAATATATTCTCTTTATGCCTGTTCTATATCTCCTACTTTATTTTTCTCTCACTCTCTGGATTAAACCATATACTTTCTCTGCCGGTTCAATTTTATTTTATTTTTCCCCGCCCCTGTCATTTCTCTCTTTGTATGGGATAAGGCCTCTCTGTATGGGATAACACCCCGTTGTTTGTTGTACCTGGTATTTTTGGGATATTTTTGGTTCTTTGGTCGGTTTTCTTTTCCAGGGCTACTTCAATAAACAAATCAAAGCACATCTGGTGGAGGGTGAAAAACTTCACTCCAAGTAGGGAGATAAACTAACCAAAGTCACAACGACACAGAGTAAGTAACACCCCCCCCCAAAAAAAAAACACCTTCTGAAGGGCCAGGTCCTGGGCAGTGCATGACTCCTCTTTAATATAGTAGTGATCACAGGAAAAGAACACATAACAAGCTTCTGAAGCACATAAGGGACAGAAAAGTAGCCAAAATGATGAAACGGAAGAATTCTCCTCAACGGAAATTCCAGGAAGAAATGACAGCTAAAGAATTACTCAAAAACAGATATAAACAATACAATTGAACAATAATTAAGTACAATAGTCATGAGATTAATCACTGGGCTTGAAAAAAGCGTATAAGACAGCAGAAAATCTATTGCAGAGATCAAGGAACTAAAAAATAATCACGATGAATTAGAAAATGCTGTAAATGATGTGCAAAATAAACTTAGAGGCAGTGACAGTGAGGCCTGAAGAGGCAGATGGGAGAATAAATGAAATAGATGATAAGATTATGGAAAAAGATAAAGTTAATAAAAAGAGATAAAAAAAATTCTAGATCATGAGGGGAGAATTAGAGAATTAAGTGTTTCAATGAAATGGAATAATATCCATATCATAGGAGTTCCAGAAGAAGAAGAGAGAGAGAGAATGGGCCTGAAGATGTGCTTGAACAAATCACAGCTGAGAACTTCCCCAATATGGAGAAGGAGACAGACATGGAAATCCAGAAGGCACAAAGAACTCCCCTCAGATATAACTTGAATCGATCTTCACGACATATCACAGTGAAACTGGCAAAATAGAGAATTCTGAAAACAGCTAGGGATGAATGTGCCTTAACATACAAGGGTGGACACATAAGCGTAGGAGCAGACCTATCTACTGAAACTTGGCCAGAAACTTGTGGCAGGAAATTTTCAATGTGCAGAATAGGAAAAATATGCAGCCAAGAACCTTTACCAGCAAGCCTGACATTCAGAATAGGATATAAAGGTTTTCTCACAGAAACAAAAACTAAAGGAATTCATCACTACTAACCCAGCCCTACAAGAGATCCTAAGGGGGACACTGTAAGTGGAATGTTGCAAAAACCATAAAGGACCAGAGATATCACTACAAGCATGAAACCTATAGACAACACAATGACTCTAAACCCAATCTTTCAATAATAACACTGAATGCAAATGGACTAAATGTTCCAATCAAAAGACATAGGATATTAGAATGGATGAAAAAACAAGACCTATCTATTTGCTGTCTACAAGAGACCCATTTTAGACCTGACAACACCTTCAGATTGAAAGTGAAGGGATGGAGAATCATCTATCATGCTACTGGAAGTCAAAAGAAAGCTGGAGTAGCCATACTTCTATCAGAAAAGCTAGATTTTAATCTAAAGGCTGTAATAAGAGATGAGAAGGGCATGGTAAAATTATTATAGGGTCTATCCATCAAAAAGAGCTAACAACTGTAAATGTATATGCACCCAATTCGGAAGCACCCAAATATATAAAACACCTAATCACAAACATAAGCAATCTTATTGGTAAGAATGTGGTAATTTCAGGGGACTTTAATACTCCACTGACAGCAATGGACATATCATCTAGGCAGAAAATCAATAAAGAAACAATGTCCCTGAATGAAACACTAGACCAGATGGACTTCGCAGATATATTTAGAACTTATCATCCTAAAGCAGCAGAATACTCATTCTTCTTGAGTGCACATGGAACATTCTCAAAGATAGACCACATACTGGGTCACCAAATAGCCCTCAATATACAAAGGAATTGAGATCATACCATGCACACTTTCTGATCACAATGCTATGAAACTTGAAATCATCCACAGGAAAAAGTTTGGAAAACCTCCAAATGCATGGAGGTTAAAGAACATCCTACTAAAGAATGAATGGGTCAACCATGCAATTAAAGAAGATATTTAAAAATATATGGAAACAAATGGAAATGAAAGCACCACAGTCCAAACCCTTTGGGATGCAGCAAAGACAGTCCTAAGAGGAAAATATATTGCAATCCAGGCCTATCTCAAGAAATAAGAAAAATCACAAATACAAAATCTAATGGCACAACTAAAGAAACTAGAAGCAGAACAGCAAAGAAACTCCAAGAGTAGCTGAACAAGAGAAATAATAAGGATCGGAGCAGAAATAAACGACATAGAATTTAAAAAAAAAAAAAAGAAGAACAGATCAATAAAAGGAAAAGCTGGTTTTTTGAAAAAATAAACAAAATTGATAAACGCCTAGCCACACTTCTCAAAAAGAGGGAGGACCCAAACAGGTGAAAGGGAATTCTACCAGACATTTAAAGCAGAGTTAATATTTATCCTTCTCAAGCTGTTCCAAAAAATAGAAATGGAAGGAAAGCTTCTAGACTCTTTCTATGAAGCCTGCATTACCTTCATTCCCAAACCAGACAAAGACCCCACTGAAAAGAAGAATTGTAGGCCAATATCCCTGATGAACATGGATGTAAAAGTTCTCAACACAATAACTAGCAAATTGAATTCAACAGGATATAAAAAGAATTATTCACCGCAATCAAGTGGAATTCATTCCTGGGCTGCTGGGCTGGTTCAATCAATGTGATACATCACATTAATAGAAGAAAGTATTAGAACCATATGATGCTGAAAAAAAAAACATTTGACAAAATACAGCATCCTTTCTTGATAAAAACCCTCAAGAAAGTTGATATAAAAGGAACATACCTAAACATCATAAAAGCCATGTAAGCAAAGCCCACAGCTAAGATCATCCTCAATGGGGAAAAACTGAGCCCCTGAGATTAGGAACACGACAGGGATGTGCACTCTCGCCACTGTTCAAAATAGTGTGGAAGTCCTAGCATCAGCAGTCAGACAACAAAATGAAATAAAAGGCATCAAAATTGTCAAAGAAGTCAAACTTTCACATTTCGCAGACAGCATGTTACTCTACATGGAAAACCCAAAAGACTCCACCAAAAGGCTGCTAGAGTTGACACATGAATTCGGCACAGTCGCAGGGTACAAAATCAATGTACGAAAATTGGTTGCATTTCTATATACCAGTAATGAAGCAACAGAAAGAGAAATCAAGAAATTGATCCCAGTTACAATTGCACTAAGAAACATAAAACACCTAGGAATAAACTTAACCAAAGATGTAAAAAACCTGTATACTGAAAACTATAGAGAACTTATGAAGAAAATTGAAGAAGACACAAAGAAATGGAAAAATATTCCATGTTCATGGATGGGAAGAATAAATATTGTTAAAATGTCAATACTACCCAAAGCAATCTACACATTCAATGCAATCCTAATCAAAATTGCACTGTCATTCTTCTCATAGCTAGAACAAACAATACTAAAATTTGTATGGAACCACAAAAGACCCCGAATAGTCAAGGTAATAGTGAAAAAGAAAACCAAAGCAGGAGGCATCACAATCTCAGACTTTAGCTTCTACTACAAATCTGTATTCATCAAGACAGTATGGCATTGGCACAAAAACAGACACATAGATCAATGGAATAGAGAACCCAGAATTGGACCCACAAATGTATGGCCAACTAATATTTGAAAATGCAGGAAACAGTATCCAATGGAAAAAAGACAGTGTCTTTAGCAAATGATGCTGGGAGAACTGGACAGCATCATGCAGAAGAAAGAAACTAGAACATTTTCTTACACATACACAAAAATAAACTCCAAATGGATGAAGGATCTGAATGTGAGAACGGAAACCATCAAAACCCTAGAAGAGAAAGAAGGCAACAACCTCTTTGACTCAGCCACAGCAATTTCTTGGTCAACACATCTCCAAAGGCAAGGGAATTAAAAGCAAAAATGAACTATTGGGACCTCATCAAGATAAAAAGCTTCTGCAATGCAAAGGAAACCATCAACAAAACTAAAACACAACCGACAGAATGAGCAAAGATATTTGCAAATGACATACCAGATAAAGGACTAGTATCTAATATCTATAAATAACTTACCAAACTCAACACCTGAAAAACAAGTAATCCATTGAAGAAATGGTTAGAAAACATGAATAGACACTTTTCCAAAGAAAACATCCAGATGGCCAACAGACACATGAAAAGATGCTCAACATCACTCATCATCAGGGAAATCCAAATCAAAGCCACACTGAGATACCATGTTACACCAGTCAGAGTGGCTAAAATGAACAACTCAGGAAACAACCGATGCTGGCGCACTGGCAAAGATGTGGACAGATAGGAACCCTCCTGCACTGTTGGTGAGAATGCAAACTGGTGCAGTCGCTCTGGAAAACAGTGTGGAGGTTCCTCCACAAATTAAAAATAGAACCAGCATATGACCCAGCAATAGCACTACTAGGAATTTATGCAGAGGATACAGGTGTACTGATTTATAGAGGTGTATGTACCCTAATGTTTATAGTAACACTTTCAACAACAGTCAAATTATGAAAAGAGCCTAAATGTCCATCAACTGATGAATGGATAAAGAAGATGTGGTTTATATATACAAAAGAATACTAGTTGGCAATGAGAAAGAATGAAATCATGCCATTTGCAGTGTGGATGGAACTGGAAGGTACTATGCTGAGTGAAATAAGTCAGCCAGAGAAAGACAGATACCATACGTTTTCACTCACATGTGGAATTTGAGAAACTTAACAGAAGACCATGGTGAAAGGGAAGGGGAAAAATAGTTCCAAAGAGCAGGAGGGAGGAAAACCATAAGAGACTCTTGAAAACAAAGAACAAACTGAGGGTTTATGGGGGAGTGGGGAGGAGGGGAAAATGGGTGATGGGCATTGCAGAGGGCAATTGTTGGGATGAGCACTGGGTGTTGTATTGAACCATGTGAATATACCCCCAAAACCAAGAGCACACTGTACAGATTGTATGGTAGCCAATCTGACAATAAATTATATTAAAAAATAAATATACAAAGGGAATAAATAGTGGACTTGAGGAAATAGAAGAACAGATTAGAGAACTGCAAGGCAGATTAATAGAAAGCACTCAAGCTGAACAAGTAGAATGAAAACAGAATTATAACAAAATAAGTTAATTCCCTGCTTCTGGGAAAGGGAATTTGTTTAGTCTTAGAATGTTGGGCTATAACTGAATAGTAGATGGTAAAATAACTTGATGTTTTGTGTGTGTGTTTCTTTTTTAATAAAATGGGTCAATTAAAAAAAATGAGCACAGTTTAAGAGAATTCAGTGACACCATTGGGCCTAATAGCATTCACATTATAGGGCTCTCAGAAGGAGACAGAGAGAGACAGAGAAGGAAGCAGAGCATTTATTGCAAGAAATAACAGCTTAAAACTTCCCTAATCTGGTGAAGGAAATAGGAATCAGATCCAGGAGGCACAGAGAGCCCCCAAAAATTAACCCAAGGAGATCCACACCAAGATACATAGTAATTAAAATGTCAAAAAATAGTGATAATTAGGAGTTTACAAGCTGAAAAGAAATTACATACCGAGGAAACCCCTTAAGATGATCAGCTGATTTTTTAACAGAAACTTTTCAGGCAAGACACAGATGGCATGATATAGTCAAAATGCTGAAAGGAAAAAATCTGCAGCCAAGAATACTCTATCCAGCAATGTTATAATTCAGAATAGAAATAAAGATAGAGTTAATTACTTTCAAAACCAATATGGAGGCTAAAGCAGTCAAATCAAGTATATCTATAAAAAATCGGATGATGGAATCAAAATTAGAGGATGTAAAGTTTGACACTATATACCTAAAATATAGGGGAGTAAAGATTTAGTGCTTTTATAACGTTTCATACTTAAGCAACTATCAACACAGACTGCTATATGCATATGATGCTCTACAGAAACCTAATCATAACTACCAATTAAAAAAAATTAGTAATAGATATGCAAAAAATAAGGGGAAAGGAATCCATGTCTATCACTGAAGAAAGCCATCGGACTATAAGAAAAGAGAGCAAGAGAAGAAACGAACAGTGAAAAAGTATAAAAGCAATCAAAAAACAAGTAACCAATAGGTGACAATAAAAACAAAATAATCAATAATTACTTTGAATGTAAATAGAATAACTGCTCCAAAAGACACATGGTGACAGAATGGATTAAAAATCAAAACTCAAATATATGCAACCCTCAGAGACCCATTTCAGACTTAAAACACAGGCAGTTTGAAAGTGAAGGAATGGGGGAACACTTGGGTGGCTCAGTTGGTTAAGCATTCAACTCTTGATTTTGGCTCATGGTTCGTGTGCTGATGGCACAGAACCTGCTTGGGACTCTCTTTCTCTCCTCTCTGCCCTTCCTTTGCTTGTGCTCTGTCTGAAAACAAACAAACAAACATTAAAGAAAAAAAGAAAGTGAAGGGATAGGAAAGTATTTATCATGCAAATAGAAATGAAAAGGAAATTGATGTAGCAATATTTATATAGGACAAAATAGACTTTAAAACAAAAACTAACAAAAGACAGACACTACACAATCATAAAGTAAACAATCCAACAAGAAGATTTAACAGTGCTAAATATTTATGCACTGAACATGGAAGAACCCAAATACATAAAGCACCTATTAACAAACATAAAGGAAGTAATCAATAGTAATACAATAGTAGTAGGGGACTTTAACACTCCCCTTATATCAATGGATAGATCACTCAAAGAGAAAATCAACAAGGAAACAGTGACTTTGAATGACACATTGGGCCAGATGGATCTAACAGATATATTGAGAACATTCCATCCAAAAACAGTGGAATACATATTCTTTTCAAGTGCACATGCAACATTCTCCAGAGAAGATTACATTAGGCCACAAAACGATCTCAATAAATTAAAGATTTAAGTCATACCATGCATCTTTTCCAACCACAACACTATGAAACTAGAAATCAACTACAAGATAAAAATCTGAAAACACAAATTCATAGAGGTTAAAGAACATACTACTCAAAAATGTTTGAGTAAACCAAGAAATCAAAGAGGAAGTGAAAAAATACATAGAGAAAAATGAAAATATAATACAAAAGTCCAAAATCTTTGGGATAAAGTAAAAATTGCTCTAGGAGGAAAGATATAACAATACAAGTCTACCTCGAGAAAAATCTCAAATAAATAATCCAAGCTCACAACTAAAGGATCTAGAAAAAAGAGAACAAACAAAATCAAAAATCAGTAGAAGAAAGGAAGGAAATAATAAATATTAGAACAGAAATTAAATGAAATAGAAACTATAAAAAACAGTAGAATAGGTAAATGAAACCAGGAGCTGCTTCTTTAAAAAGGTAAAAAAAATTAATAAAGCTTTATCTGGACACATAAAAGAGGATTCAAATAAAATCAGAAATGAAAGAGAAGAAACATCACCATAGAAATACAAAAGATTATAAGAGATTATGAAAAATTTTTTTGCTAACAAAATTGACAACCTAGAAGAAATGGAGGAATTCCTGGAAACCTATAACCTCCCAAAGATGAATCCAGAGTAAAGAGGAAAAAAAATCATTCCTAAATAAAAATAAAAATTTTATGGCCACAGGATCAAGCCCCATTTTGGGCTCTCTGTGCTGACAGTGCAGAGCCTGTTCAGGATTTTTCTTTTTCCCTTTCTTCTTTGCCCCTTCCCGGCTCTCTCTTTCAAAAATAAATAAATAAACATTTTAAAAGGAAGACAGAAAATTTGAACAGACTAATCTGCTTCATTGTCATCACCAAAGTGAAATTTAATTAGTAATCAAAAAACTCCCCAAAAAACACAAGTCCAGGACCAGACAGCCGCACAGGTGAATTCTACCAAACATTTAAAGAACAGTTAATACCTATTCTTAAACTATTCAAAAAAATAGAAGAGAAAGGAAAGCTTCCAAATTCATTCTATGAGGCTGCAGTATCCTGATACCAAAACAAACGGAGACACTACAAAAAAAGAACTACAGGCCAGTGTTTTTGATGAATGTAGTTCAAAAATCCTCAATAAATTATTGGCAAACTGAATTCAACAATACATTAAAAAAATCTTGCACCACGATCAAGTGGGATTTATTCCTGGGATTCAAGGGTGGTTCAATATTCACCAATCAACAGGATACATCACATTAAAAGAGAAAGGATAAAAACCATACAATCATTTCACTAGATGTAGGAAAGCATTTTACAAATTACAATATCCATTCATGATAAAAACCCTCCACAAAGTAGGTTTAGAAAGAACACACCTCAAAAGAATAAAGGAGGATGCACAGCTAGTATTACACTCAATGGGGAAAAACTGAGAGCTTTTCCCCTAAGGTCAGGAATACAGCATGGATGTCCACTCTCACCACTTCTAAGAATATAGTATTGGAAGTCCTAGTCACAGCAATCGGTAACAAAAAAAAATAAAAGCCCTTCAAATTGGCAAGGAAGAAGTAAAATTTCACTATTTGCAGATTACATGATAGTATATATAGAAACCCCTAAATATTGCTAAAAAAAAAAACCAAAAAACTACTAGAACTGAGAAGTGAATTCATTAAAGTCATAGGACACAATTAACATACAGGAATCTGTTGCATTCTACAAACTAATAATGAAGTAGCAGAAAGAGAAATTAAGACAACAATCCAATATACAATTGCACCTAAAATAACAAAATCCCTACATATAAACTTAACCAAGGAGGTGAAAGACCTGTACTCTAAAAACTTCAAAATACAGGTGAAGGAAATTGAAGAGGACATGAATAAGTTCTTGTTCACTTCAGGTCCAGGTGTGGAGAGCGCCAGATTAAAAGACAGAGGACTCAGATATCTGTGTATCTTGAGTGCCTTGCTTCAGCGAAGGCAGTCTTTTTATTAGGATCACAAACAATATGATCTTTAGATTAATGAATAATAATGATTTTTTATGTTATTTGTACAATCAGAGACCTTTAAGCATAGCTAGTAAATGAAACTAGTTTCAAGGCTGGTTTCGAGAAAATAATCATTTGCTTTTAACATTTAACTATAATTTTGATGCATACCCCAACATGCATGAATATTGAAAATATTTTGCTATATGAAACAAGCTAGTCAGAAAAGAAAATATGGTAGGGTACCATTTAGAATACTCAGAAAGACAGGAAGTAGAATACTGGTTAACCGGGCTGGGAGGACAGAAGAATGTTGAGTTGTTATTTATGAATATAGAGCTTCATTTTGGGAAGATGAAATAGTTTTGGAGATGGATTGTTGTGATAGATGCACGACAATGTTAATATACTTAATGCCATTGAACTATACACTTAAAATGTTTAAAATGATAAATTTTATGTTAAATATATATTACTGCAATTAAATTCTATGATATAAATAAAAAACAAGAGAAGAAGGACATTACATAACGATAAAGAGGTGAATCTAATAAAAGGATATACCAATTGTAAATATTTATGCACTAAAAATGGTCACATAAATACATAAAGCATTTATGTATAATACATTAAGAGACACAAAGGGAGAAATTAACACTAATACAATAATAGTAGGGGACTTTAACATTCACTTACACCAATGGATAGGTGATTCAGACAGAAAATCAACAAGGAAACAGTAGGTTGAATAACACATTAGACCAGACTGATTTATTCGATATGTACAGAATATTCCATCCACAAACAGACTACACATTCTTTTCAAGTGCACATGGAACACTCTCCAAGATGATCACATGTTAGGCCACAAAACAAGTCTCAATAAATTTAAGAAGACTGAAATCCTATCAATCGTCTTTTCTGGTTACAATGCTATGGAACTAGAAATCTATGAGAAGAAAAATGGAAATAACTACAAACACATGGAAACTAAACAGTATGCTAGTAAACAGCCAATGAGTCAAGAAAGAAATCCAAAATAAAATAAAATAAATACCTGGAGATAAATAAAAATGAAAACACAATGTTCCAAAATCTTTGTGACACAGCAAAAGCAATTCTAAGAGGAAAGTTTATAATGATGCAGGCCCACCTGTAGAAACAAACTCATCAAATCAACCATTTAACTTTACCCCTAAAGATACTAGGAAATGAAGAACAAATTAAGTCCAAAGTTAATAGAATAAAGGAAATAATAAAGATTAGAATGTAAAGAAAAGAGATGGAGACTAAAAAATAAAAACAAAACAATGTAATTAAGACCTGACTTTTTGAAAAAATGAACAAAATTGATAAACCTTTTGCCAGACTCATCAAGAAAAAAGGGTCAAACAAATAATATCAGAAGTTAAAGAGAAGTTGCAACCACAGAATATAAAAGTCAAACTACTACAAAAAGTTTTATGCCAACAGATGGGATAAATTAGAAGAAATGGATTAATTCCTAGAAACAACATTCCAAACTCGATCAGGAAAAAATATAAAACATGACCAGATTACTGTCAATAAAAATGAATAATCAAAAAACTTCAAATGAAAGTCTAGAATCAGATGGTGTCACAGAAAAAGTTTACCCAACATTTAAGGTAGTGTTAATACATATCCTCCTCAAACTATTCCAAAAAATACAAGAGGAAGGAACGCTCACAACTTGATTTTATAAAGCCAGTATTACCCTGATACCTAAACCAGACAAGAACACTACACAAAATAAAATTACAGGCCAACATCCCTGATAAACAGAGATGCAAAAATCCTCAACAAAATATTAGTAAAGTGAATTCGATACAACATTAAAAGGCTCATACACCACGATCGACTGGGATTTATTCCAGGGATGGAAGGATAATTCAATATTTGCAAATCAGTCAACATGATATACCACATAAATGGAAATGATAAAAAAATCATATCATATTAATAGATGCAAAAAAGTATGTGATAAAACTTAACCATTTATAATATAAGCCAACAACAAAATGGTATAAAAGAAACATACCTTAGCATAATAAAAGACACATGACAGACCTACAGCTAATATCATACTCAGTGGTGGAAAGCTGAAAGCTTTTCTTCTAATTTCAGGAACAAGATAAGCCATATTCATTCTTACCATTTTTATAGAACATAATACTTGAAATACTAGCTGCAGCAATCAGACAAGAAATAAAAAAGACCCAAATTGGAAAAGAAGTAAAACTCTATTTGCAGATGACATGCTACTTCATATAGAAAACTCCACAAGTTCATCAAAAAACTATTAGAATAAATGAATTCAGTAAACTGAAGGATCCAAATGTAAAACACAGAAGTCTGTTGCATTTGTACACACTAAAAATGAAACAATAGAAAGCAAAATTAAGGAAATAATCCCATTTAAAAATATGTCAAAAATAAAATACTATTGAAAAACAAAACCATGGACATAAAATGGCTATCACTTGGGCCAGGCCAGGTCACCAAACCAGGACTTAATACCTAACCTAACTGTAGTTTCAACTCCTACTGCTCCCACCACTCGCCCTGCCCCCCTCCCCCATAATGTAGTCTTAACTAGTCAGGACACTGAACTGTACACTTAAAAATGGTTAAAATGATAAATTTTATGTTACATATATTTTACTTCAATTAAATTCAATGATATAAATAAATCATAAATAATAAGAGACAAAGAAGGACATTACATAATGATAAAGGGATGAGTCTAATAGGATATACAATTGTAAATATCTATGAACTAAAAACAGGGTCACACAAATACATAAAGCATTTATGTATAATACATTATACATTATGTATAATACATTTCTGCTCAGTATCAATGAAGTACTCTGCATAATAAAACCCTCTTCCCTTCCCAGTAAGGAAAAGTGATCTTGCCTGTTACTTTATTTTCTTTTGCTAATAACTTTCTTGTCCCAACCTCCTTTCTATAAAAACTTTCCATTTTGTACAACTCCTTGGAGCTTCCCTCTACTTGCTAGATGGGATTCTGCTCTGTTCATGAATCATTTAAGTTTACTTATTTCTTTGTTTTGTGAGAGAGAGAGAGAATCTCAAGCAGGCTCTGTACCATCAGCTTGGAGCCCAATGTGGGGCTTGAACTCATGAACCATGAGATCATGACCTAAGCCAAAACCAAGAGTTGGATGCTCAACTGACTGAGCCACCCAAGAGTTCCTTCATGAATCATTTAATAAAGCCAATTAGATCTCCAAATTTACTTTTTTCTTTTCTTTCTTTCTTTTCTTTTTTTTTTTTTTTTAACAGATTTGGTGTCAGCAACAGGAGCTGAAGCAAACTTCCAACAGCATTTGGGGACAAGAAACACAGGCTGATACCATGAACACTTTGAGTTCTGTTTTGCCATTTCTAAGGGCTATGGGTAAGTTCTCTGTTCTGAGCTCTGATTGTGTGTGTGTGTGTGTGTGTGTGTGTGTGTGTGTGTGTGTGTGAGCTTTTGACTTAATTGGCTTTCATTTACAGGACAGGTCAATCTGAGCTGGCAGACAGCTTTGCCAAGGGCCCAACTGAGCTGGCAGTTTTGTCTGGAACCCAATTGAGTTGGCAGAAGGGTCTGCCCAAAGCCACACCCCTAGCCTTTCGGACTACAATTCTCTGGGTAGAAAATCCCTGCAAAGTTTCATGGGAATTGTTAGTGGTGTGCACAGGCTTTCATATGGCCAGGATGCAGTCACATCCCTTGATTCCCACTAATATATTCAGGTGCACATTTGCTTTTGTTTTACATAGAAAGAGGCTGTTACTAATGGGGACTTCTGACATCAAAAAGCCACAAAAATTGGTGGGTATGAGTCAAACAGCTAAGGGCTGTTAGAATACCCACCACCTTAGGACACCTGTGTGGCTCAGTTGGTTAAGCCTCTGACTCTTGATTTCAGCTCAGGTCATGATTTTGCAGTTTGCTAGTTTGAGCCCTGCATCAGGCTCTGCATTGACAGTGTGGAGCCTGTTTGGGATTCTTTGTTTCTCCCTTTTTCTACCCCTCTCCTGCTCGCTCACACTCTTTCAAAATAAATAAATAAATAAACTTAAAAAAATAAAAAGAATACCCACCACCTTAAGGAGACTCTTAGGTCACCAATCAACCTCAAAAAAACTATGCAAGTATAAAACACACATAATTCCCAACCCTGCAGTACATCCCTTTTAGGTATTACTTTGGCTCTAAGAAATTCAAAGCTTTAACTAATGGCATCCTTAAATTTTAGAGTCAAGTGTGCTACCTTCCGGTACATCTGGTTATTTTATATCTAAGAACTATAGCCTCAGAAGTTGCAGATATCTAGAAAAAACAGCAAAATCTTACTGAAATTGTTTTGGGTCCTGGGGAACTTGGCCTGGTAATCATCAGGTTAGGGGCCCCAAAATAAGGCCAGACAGACATGTAGGTTAACTCTATTTGTGGCTAGAGTTCAACCAAACTACTGTCAACCCTCAGGGATGTTAATAACCCTGGTCGTTAGATGAATGTTCCAATTATATATTAATTAAGAAGTACACTTGAAAGCAAGGGTTCCCAAATTAACCAGAAAGGACTACTTATTTTAATTAGCATGCAGAAGCCTCCAAAAGATTTTAAAATTCCAAAACAGTTTCATTAAAATATTCATTGCAAAATGCTAATGAAAAATTAGAGAGAGAAAATGTACCTACAACAAAAGACTGATATATCCATTCTGACCAGACTGTTAAACAGTTACCTTTTTAAAATAAGGCCATCCAAAGATATAGGCAATCCTCTTCAGATTACCTTTCACTCCTTGGTCAAAGTCTGCACTAGGGTCCATAGTTAAAAGGATTTCTTAAACCTAGAGGGGATTCTCAAGAGTTCTTGTAAACAGATTAGTTCTTAACCCCAGTTCAGAGAGGCAACTAAAATTTCACATTGTCCCTCCCTGTCCAAATCCAGATCCTCTGGTTATCAGTCCTTTCTTTTGGGAATAACTATTGCCTTTGCCTCCTCCTCTTTTTTTTTTAACAATTTTTTTAAGTTTTCTTTATTTGTGAGAGAGAGCATGAGCAGGAGGAGCAGAGAGAGAGAGAGAGAGACAGAGAGAGAGAGAAGGAGAGAGGATCCCAAGCAGGCTCCACACTGTCAGCATGGAGCCCAAAGTGGGGCTCCACATAGAGCTTGCACTCCCAAACCATGAGATCATGACCTGAGCCGAAACCAGGTGTCAGATACTTAACCAACTGAGCCACTCAGGCATCCTTAACTATTGCCTTCTCGCTTGTCTTTTTTTATAGCCTAGGTACTTGGCTTGGCTTTTTGACTGCCTGGGACACATTAGTTAGTTCTTTCTTTGGCTGGTTTTGGGAGAGGCTCTAGGTCTTGTAAAGATGGTATATTTTACACCATCTTTTGAGAAAACCTCTGGAGTTTAATACTACCAGAGGTCTTTACTATACCCCAGTTGAAACTAGGCAAGATATTTGAAAAGATTTAATAACTCTATGATCAAGTAACCTTAACTTATTCTATCTACCAGAAAAACAAATTTAGATTCAAATTTTATAATGAGTTTTATACCTATTTCATGGCAGTGATTTCAAAACAGAAGGTGTAAGTTCTCTGCATCTATCTCTATGTTGATGTGTGTTGTAGATACGTGGTATTTTCTACCTCCAGATGATACTGCTGAAACTAATTTGTACAAGAGCTCTATTTAATTGGCTTGAAGAAAATTAAATGCTTACATTAATTAATTCTCAAATATAATAGAAACTAACTCAAATGTTTTTCAGATTCACTTGAGCTGGGATAATCCTCAGTAATCTTTAAGCTTGTTGGTTTAATCAAAACAGGCCTGTCTTTATAGATATATCAAACTTTGAATATAAGGCAAACAACCCACTTTTATTCAACAGAATTTACTAAATTCTCCAGAAGCAGAGGAACAAATTAATGGCCTAGAAGACAGTAATGGAAAGTAATCAAGCTAAACAAAAGAGAGGAACAAGATTTATGCAAAATGAGAATAGACATGGGGAACTCAGTGACTCCATAAAATGTAGTAACTTTCATATTATAGGAGTCCCAGAAGAAGAAGAAGAGAGAAAAGGGGGCAGAGAATTTGTCTGAAGAAGTAATTGTTAAAAACTTTGCTAATCTGGGGAAGGAAACAGATATCCAGATCCAGGAAGCACAGAGAACCCCCAATAAAATCAACAAAAGCAGATCCATACCAAGATGTATTGTAATTAAAATGACAATATATAGTGATAAAGAAAAAAAAAATTAAAGCATCAAGACAAAAGCAGACAGTTACATACAAAGGACCCCCCATAAGACAATTAGTGGATTTTTCAGCAGAACCTTTCCATGCCAGGAATGCCATGATATATTCAAAGTGCTGATGAACGGGAAAAACATGCAGCCAAGAACACTCTATCCAGCAAAGCTATCATTCAGAATGGAAGGAGATATGATAAAGACTTTCCCCAACAAAAACCAAAGGAGTTCATGACCACTAAGCTAGCCCTGCAAGAAATATTAAAGGGGACTCTGAGTGGAAAGGAAAGACCAAAACTGACAGTATGAAGGTAGGAAATACAAAAGCTATAAAAATTAATATTTATGTTTAGAAAACAAGTAAAAAAACCTCACAAAATAAAAGGATATAAAATAGGATACCATTTATCTAAAATGTGGAGAGGAGAGGAGTAAAAAATGGGTTCAAACTTAAATGACCATCAACTTAATATAGACTGTTCTACGTAGATCTTCTATACAAACTTAATGGTACCCGCTAATAAAAAAAATACTAATAAATATGCAAAGAATCAAGAGAAAGAAGTTCAAAAATATCACTAAAGAAAATGAGCAAACCATGAAAAAGACAAGATTGAACCAGAGAAAGTTTTCAGAGTCACAGAACGAGTAATAAGATGGCAATAAATATATATCTATCAATAATTACTTTGAATGCAAATGGACTAAATGCTCTGATCAAAAGACACAGCATGACAGAATGGACATAAAAAACAAAACCCATCTATATACTGCCTACAAGAGTCACATTTTTTAAAAAATAATTTATTGTCAAATTGGTTTCCATATAACACCCAGTGCTCATCCCAACAAGTGCCCTCCTCTGTGCCTGTCACCCACTCTCCCCCCTCCCACACCCCCCTTCACACCTCGGTTTGTTCTTAGTCTTTGAGAGTCAAGAGACACATTTTAGACCTACAGTTAGCTGCAGATTGAAAGTGAGGGGATGAAGAAACGTTTATCATGCCAATGGGTATCAAAAGAAAGCCAGAGTAGCAATACTTATATCAGAAAAACTAGATTTTAAAACAAAGACTTTTAAAAGAGATGAAGAAGGATACTATATAATTATAAAGCAAACAACCCGACAAGAAGATATAACAATAGTAAATATTTACGCACCCAACACGAGAGCACCCAAATACATAAAACAGTTAAAAACAAAGGAGTCTATAATGAAAGTAATAGTAGAAGACTTCATCACCCTGCTCACATCAGTGGACAGATCTAAACTGAAAATTCTAAGGAAACAATGCTTTGAATGACACACTGGAGCAGATAGATTTAACAGATATATTCAGAACATTCCATCTTAAAACAGCAGAATACACGTTCTTTTCAAGTACACATGCAACATTCTCCAGAACAGAACATATATAGGTCACAAAAGGGACCTCAAAAAATACAAAAAGAGTGAAGGCCTACTATGCACCTTTTGTGACCAAAATGGTATACGAGTAGAAGTCAACCACAAGAAAAAAATCTGGAAAGTACATAAAACATGGAGGTTAAATAACATGCTACTAAACAATGAATGGGTCAACCAGGAAATCAAATAAAAAGGTACTTTGGGATGCAGCTAACGCATTTCTGAGAAGAAAGTTTATAGCAATACAGGCAACACCCAAGAAGAAAAACTTAAAAAAAACCTAACCTTACACCTAAAGGAGCTAGAAAAAGAACATAAAACGAAACTGAAAACCAGCAGAAGAAAAGTAGTAATAAAAATTAGAGCAGAAATAAATGATATAGGAACTAAAAAAAGACAATAGAGTAGATACAATAAAACCAGAAGCTGTTCTTTGAAAAAAAAAATCAATACAGTGATAAACTCCTAGCCACACTTATCAAAAAGAGAAAAGGACTCAAATAAATAAAATCACAAATGAGAGAGGAAAAATAACAACTAACACCATAGAAATAAAAACATAAGAGAATATTACAAAAAACTATATGTCAACAAATTGGACAACCTAGAAGAAATGGATTAATTCCTAGAAACATAGAACCTACCAAAAATTAAAACAAGAAGACACAGGAAACTTGAACAGACTGATAACCAGCAAAGCAATTAAATCGGTAATCAAAAAACTCCCAAAAAACAAAAGTCCATAACTAGATGCCTTCACAAGACAATTTTACTGAACATTTAAAGAAGAGTTAATATCTACTCTTCTCAAACTATTCCAAAGAGTAGAAAAGGAAGGAAAACTTCCAAATTCATTATATGAGGTCACCATTACCCTGATCCAAAAACCAGATGAAGACACCACAAAAAAAGAGAACTATAAGCCAATATCTCTGATAAACATAGATGCAAAAAGCCTCCATACTAGCAAACCAAATCCAACAATACATTTAAAAAATTCACCTTGGGGTGCTTGGGTGGCTCAGTCGGTTAAACGTCTGACTTTGGCTCAGGTCATGATCTCTTGGTTGGTGAGTTTGAGCCCTGTGTCGGACTCTGTGCTGACAGCTCAGAGCCTAGAGCCTCCTTCAGATTTTGTGTCTCCCTCTCTCTCTGCCCCTCCCCTGCTTACACTCTGTCTCTCTCTCAAAAATAAACATTATATGTGTGTGTGTGTGTGTGTGTGTGTGTGTGTGTGTGTGTGTGTATGTCACCTTGGTCAAGTGGGATTTATTCCCGGGTTGCAAGAGTGGTTCAATATTTGCCAATCAATCAACATGATATATCCCATCAATAAGAGAAAGGATAAAAACCATTTGATCATTTCAATAGATGCAGAAAAGACATTTGACAAAGAACAATATCCATTCATGATAAAAAAAAAACTGCTATAGAGGTAGGTTTAGAAGGAAGATACTTCAACATAATAAAGGCCATATATGAAAAACCCACAGCCAACATTTTCCTCAGTGGGGAAAAACTGACAGCCTTTCCTCTAAGGTCAGAAACACGACATGGATGTCCAGTCTCACCACTTTTAATCAACGCAGTACTGGAAATCATAGCCACAGCAATCAGACAACAAAAGAAATAAAAGACATCCAAATTGGTAAGGCAACTTTTACTATTACATAATACTATGTATAGAAAACTTGAGAGATTCCACCATAGAACTACTAGAACTGAAAAACAAATTCAGTAAAGTTGCAGGATACTAGATCAGCATACAGAAATCTGTTGCCTTTCTGCAAACCTGTAATGAAGCAGAAGAAAAATTAAGAAAACAATCCCTTTTACAATTGTACCAAAAACAAGAAGATAGCTAGAAATAAAGCTAACAAAAGATATGAAAGACTTGTACTCTGAAAACAATAAAACACTAATGAAAACATGGAAGGGGACACAAAAACATGGAAAGATACTCCATGCTTGTGGTTTGAAAGAACAAATGTTAGAATGACCATATTGCCTAAAGCAATCTACACATTTAATGCAATCCCTATGATTAACAGCATTTTTCACAGAAGTAGAACAAACAATCCTAAAATTTGAATGGAGCCACAAAAGACCCCAAATAGCCAAAGCAATCTTGAAAAAGCAAAGCAAAGCTGGAGGCATCACAATTCTGGAATTCAAGAAACCTATAGCAATCAAAACAGTATGATACTGGCATAAAAAGAGACACATAGATCAATGGAACAGAATAGAAGACCCAGAAATAAGCCCATAATTATATGGTCAAACAATTTTCAACAAAGCAGGAAAGAATATCCAATGGGAAAACGATGGTCTCTTCAACAAATGATGATGGGAAAACTGGATGACCATGTGCAAAAGAATGAAACAGGACCACTTTCTTACACCACAAAGATAAATTCAAAATGGATTAAAGACCTACATGTGAGACCTGCAACCATAAAAATCCTAGGAGAGAGTGCAACAGTAATTTCTCTGCCATCAATCATAGCAACTTTTTTGATTTTTTAAAATATTTTTAAATGTTTATTTATTTTTGAGAGACAAAGAGATAGAGCATGAGCAGGGGAAGGGCAGAGAGAGAGGGAGACACAGAATCCGAAGCAGGCTCCAGGCTCTGAGCCGTCAGCACAGAGCCCGACGTGGGGCTCAAACTCACAGACTGTGAGATCATGACCTAAGCCGAAGTCGGCCGCTCAACCAACTGAGCCACCCAGGTGCCCCCATAGCAACTTTTTTGTAGACAGGGCCTCTGAAGCAAGGGAAACAAAAGCAAAAATGAACTATTGGGACTGCATCAAAATAAAAACTTCTGCACAGCCAAAGAAACAACAAAATCGAATGCAACTTATGGCATGGGAGAAGATATATGCAAATGATATATCCCATAAAAGGTTAGTATCCAAAATATATAAAAAACTTAAAAAACTCAACACCTAAAAACAAATAATTAAAAAATGGGCAGAAGACATGAACAGACACTTCTCTAAAGAAGACATACAGGTGATCAACAGATACATGAAAAGATGCTCAATATCGTCTGTCATCAGGGCACTGCAAATGAAAACCAATATGAGATACTACCTTGCACTCATCAGAATGGCTAAAATCAACAACGCAAGAAACAAGAGATGTTGGCGAGGATGTGGAGAAAAAGTAACCCTCTTGCACTCTTGGCAGGAATGCAAGTGATGCAGCTACTCTGGAAAACAGTATGAAGGTGACTCAGTTTAAAAATATACTATCCTACAATCCAGCAATTGCCCGACTGGGTATTACCCTAAAGAATACAGAAACACTAATTCAAAAAAATACCTGTACCCCTATGTTTATAGTAGCCTTATTTACAATAGCTAAGATATGAAAGCAACCCAAATATCCAATGACTGATGAATGGATGAAGAAGATGTGCTACATGGATAAAACATAATATTACTGCATCATAAAAAAACAATGAAATCTTGCCATTTGCAACAACATGGATGGAGCTAGAGAGTAGAATGCTAAGTGGTATACGTCAAAGACAAATACCATATGATTTTACTCAGGTGTGGAATTTAAGAAACAAAACAATCAAGGGAAGAAAAAAGAGAGACAAACCAATAAACTACACAAAACAAACTCAGTTACCAGAGGAGAGGTGGGGGTGGGTAGGGGGCAAGAAATTGGTGATGGGGATTAAGGAGTGTACTCGCTTTGATGAGTACCAGATGATTAAAATAAAAACTTAAATGCGTGTAAACTGCTGACTGCCAGGCAAATGATCTCCCTAGGACTGGAACATCAGAAAAATAAAAATAAAAAAAGCCAAGGGGATAACCAACTTAAAAATTGCAAACCTCAAGTTGTAACATGTGAGTATCACAGAGATTAAGCAAAAAACATTCTGACCTATGAATACAACACAAAAAAAATCGAAAAAGCTGTGCGAACTATGCAGTGGTAGCTGTGAGTTGTCCTAGTGCCTTAAATTTTGATCACATCTCTAGTTAAACTGAGAGCATAATCAAAGCAGGGTGGGATTGTTGCAAAGAAAACCATGGGTCTGAAATGGTGTCAGTTGGGCCAGACCAAGTCATAGAACTGAGGCTTAATACCGAACCTAATTACAGTTTACAGAAATGTAATCTAAACTGGGTCAGTCAAGAATTTTCTGATCAATATCAATGAGGTAATCTGTGCAATAAGACCCCCTGTCCTTCCTTGTTAGGGAAGGTGATCTCGCCTGATAATAATCCCTTTTTCTTTTGCTAGAACTTTCTTGTCCCATTCTTCTTCCTCAGCCTTCTATTTTTGTTCAAGTATGCAGAGCTCCCCTCTACTTGCTAGATGAGATACTGTCCAATTCACAAATCATTTAATGATTTAAAATGATTAATCATTTAAGCCAATGTAGATCTTCATATTTACTGCAGCACTGAATATTGTTTTTACGAATACCTAGAAATGAGTTTGACCAAAGAGGCATGTATACTTGGAATGCTGTAAGACTTTGATGAAAAAATTGAAGACAACACAAATGAATGGAAATACATACCATGCTCACAGACTGGAAGAATTAGTATTGTTAAAATGTCTATACTACTCAAAGCAATCTACAGATTCACTGACGTCCCTATCAAAACACCAATGCATTTTCCAAAGAACTAGAAAAAATAATTCCTAAAATTTGTATGGAACCACAAAAGACCCTGAATAACCAAAGCAGTTTTGAGAAAGAAGACAGCGGATTTCGCTCCTGGATTTCAAGCTCTACTACAAAGCAATAGTAATCCAACAGTATGGCGCTGACTTCACACATCAGTGAAGCAGAATAGACAGTCCAGAAATAACCCCCCACTTGTATTGTCAATTAATCTTCAACAAAGCAAGAATATATAATGGAAAAACCCAGTCTCTTCTAAAAATGGCACTGGGAAACTTGGACAACTATCTGCTAAGAATGAAACTGGACCACTTTCCTATACAATACACAAAAATAAACTCGAAATGGATTAAAGACTTGAATGAAAGCCTGGACACCATGAAACTCCTAGAAGAAAACATAGTAAGCTCTTGGACATTAGTCTTAGCAATTTATTTTTTGATTTGTCTCCTCAGACAAGGGAAACAAAAACAAAAAGAAGTGAGACTACATCAAACTACAAAGATTTTACACAGTGAAATCATGAACAATGTGAAAAGGCAACCTGTGGAAAGGGCGAGGATATTTACAAATGACATAACCAATAAGGGGTTAATATCCAAAAAATATAAAGAACTCATACAACCCAACACACACACACACACACACACACGATCCAATTAAAAAATGAGCAGAGGATCTGAATAGACATTTTTCCAAAGCAGACATACAGATGAAAAGATACACTACATCACTAATCACCAAGGAAATGCAAATCGAAATCACAATGAGATATCATCCCGTACCTATCAGAATGGCTACAAGCAAAAAGACAAGAAATAACGAGTGTGGGTGAAGCTATCAGAGAATAGGGAACTCTTGCACACAGTTGGTGGGAATACAAAAAGTGCAGCAACTGTGGAAAACGGTATGAAGATTGTTCAAGAAATTAAAAATAGAACTATCATACAATTCAGCAATTTCACTTCTGCATCTTTATGGATAAAATGAATACAGTAATTCAAAAAGATACATGCACCCCTATGTTTACTGCAGCATTATGTACAAAAGCCAAGGTGTGGATGGTACCTAAATGCCCATCTATAGATGAATGGATAAAGAAGAGGCGTGTGTAGATACACACACACACACACACACACACACACACACACACACACACAATATTACTTGGTCATAAAAAAGAATAAAATCTTGCCATTTGTGACAACATGGATGGAATAAAAGGTGTTATGCTAAATGAAATAAGTCCAAAAAAGACAAATACCATAAAGTTTCACTTATCTGTTGACTCCAAAAAAAACAAACAAACTCATAGATACAGATAACAATCTGATGGTTGCCAGAGGGGACGGGGGGTGGAGGGGAGGCAAAAGAGGGTAAAGGGATTGAGAGTTACAAGCTTGCAGCTATGACATAAACAAGTCAGGGGCTGTGATGTACAGCATCGGGAAAATATAGTTAACGATACTGTAGCGACTTTGTGCCATGACAGATAATAGCTAGATTGGTCATAATGATCACTTCCTAATGCATATAAATATTGAGACCCTTACGCTGTACACCTGAAACTAATATTGTCGAATATACATCAATAAAAAAATCAATTTAAAAAAGAATAAATCATATATGGTTGTACTATTCCTGAACAGGTTTTTTTTCATATATTCAAGAAAATTTAATAGTCATCTTGAATTGTGAGATAGCTTCTCAAAAGCTTTAAGTCCTACTTATACTGACATACTGATCGTTACATATACATTTACCTATCATCCCCCTGTTCTTATCCCTAGATTTATCTTTACTTTATTACCTACTGGAGTAATAATTCTTATAATATTTGATGCATTCTTATAAGTCCCCATTAACTTTTCCAAATTTTTTGAACGAGACAAGGTCTAAATAATAAAGTAAAAATTTAAAAAGTATATTGATGTGTAGAAAGCTAACTTCTAAGACAGCCATTATTTTTACGAGCCACATTCAACTCTCAGATGAAAATGACTCGAAGTCAGGCGCCCTTCTGGATCAAATTTTAAAGCTGTAGTGGTAATCCCTGCGTACCAATTTTTTTTTTCCTATTAGCCTGAGGCTGGAGAAAACTTGACTCAGGATTTTCTTGTTATTCTAATTTCCACATACGATTTCATTTTAAGAGAAATCAGTCTTCGACATCTTCCTTTGATATGTCCTTCTACTTCACAGAATGTTGATTTTTGGATGCCACTGGAATGGGCCGCTCTCAAAGGAATGTGTCACTTCTTTAACCGGTGCCTTCCCCTCACTGGTCTTACCTGCAAGGCCTGAAGATCCGAGAAACTCTTAGCGGGGATCGTATGAATGCTGTTGCTGTGCAGCATTAGCAACTCCAGTTTGTTCAGGCCCGAAAAATCCGTTTCTGTCAATCTGACCAAGCTGTTGTACCTGAAATAAAAATGTCAGGCATAAGCTAGGCCCATCAACTGAGGTTCAAGTGTCAAAGTAAAAGCGCGTGCACACGCACGTCCACACACAAAACCCAATAGCCTCCTTTTTTATAACCTGTGCTCTAAGGAGACAATCGAGTACTTGAATTCTTATTGAAATTCATCAGATGCCATGAAAGGTCTCCCCTCTGCCCGGCAGCCTTGGTTACACTCTCCACATTCACAGTCCTGCAACGCACCACATCCCTTCTCATTTCCAGACCTGTATGCTTATGCTATTCCTTCAGATTGGAATGCCCTGGACTCTACCCCCACTATTTGTGACTACTGTTAAGACCCAGACCATTGTTTAAGATATGTCCCCCTCACTTTCCCATGGAGAATTTGTCATTAGAAAGCAGTAGTTAAGAAACCCGAGTTCTGAAGCCAAATAGTTTGGCTAGGATTACGAACTCAAGCACTTGGTAGTGGTGCAACCCTGGGTAAAATCAGTAGCCCTTCTGTGCCTCAGTTTCTTCATCTATAAAGTCCAAATAATAGATGCTACTTAAAAGGTGTCATGAGGTACAAGTGAATGACAACATTGGCTTAGCTCAATGCCAGGAGTATTAAGGATACAAGCTGAACTCATTACTCTTAGCAGAGTGCTAGAGCTGGCTAAAAATAAGAGGGTGACCATCTACACTGACTCGAAACATGCCTTCTTAGTCCTACATACCTGCACCACCAATTGGTGGGCTGAAAGAGGTTATCTCACCTCCAAAAATACACCCATCAGCTATAAAACCCACATAACCCGCATGTGCGAGGCTATAAACTGACCCAAGGAAATGGCAGTGGTTGAATGCAAGGGTCATCAAAAAGGAGATTCAGAAATAACACAGGGCAACCAAGCAGCCAGCCGACAAGAGCCTCCTCTACTGGGGGGTGGGGGGTGGAGGGGGGTTCGCTCATATCTGGCCCTCTGCCACTGCCACTGCCCAAATATACAGAAAAGGATAAGCACAGGGCAAATAAAGAGGGAGTTTCCCTAGGTAACAGTTGATGGTATTTGTTAGATGAAATCTTGGCCATTCTTCCAAATCTTCAATGCAAACTATTTAAGGCCCTTCATGACTCCTCTCATTTAGGGCAGGTGCCTTACAAACCCTCATTTCCTGGAGATTCCAAGGTAAAGGGTTTTCCCAGGTTGTTCAACGAATAACTTCCTCTTGCCCTACCTGCATAGATAACAACCCCCAGGGCATCCGTCAGCCTCAATCCAACAATATGGAGGCATGGATCCTACCATGGGGAAGGCTGGCAGAAGGATTTTGCTCAGATGCTGCCCTGCAGAGGATACAAATACCTCCTCTTGCTTGTTGATACTTTCACAGGGCAGATGCAGGCATATCCCACACGGACTAAAAGAGCAAGTGAGATAGTCATCAAACTTCTACATGAAATCGTCCCCTGATTAGGCCTCCCAAAGTCACTTCTTTGTGGCCGCCATAGCTCAATCTGTCTCCAAAGCACTGAATATGAAATACTACCTCCACTGTGCTTGGAGCCCACAGTCCTGCGGGAAGGTGGAAAGGATTAACCAATACCTAAAAGGTACTATTAAAAAGCTAACACAAGAAAAATCACTAAACTGGAAAATTGCCCTTCTTCGTGGTCGAATAGGCCTAAGGAGGCCCTGGGTGTAAGTCCTTTCCAGGCCCTCTATCGGCCACCCTTCCTAACTACAGACTTCTTGGTAGATCTAAAGACTCTTGGGATAGAAACTCATGTTATGTCTCTATATCCACAGTTCAACAGACTTTAAAGGAACATGGCCTAACAGTCTCCACTACCAAACAAGAGTCACCTCCTCTATATGAACCTGGTGATCAGGTCCTAATGGAAGTCTGGAAGATGGCTCCCCTAAATCCCAGCTAGAACCTACTTGAAAAGGGCCTTTCTTGGGTTCTTTTGTCTTTCTCTACAGCTGTCAACGTACCAGGAATCTCTAGTTAGATCCATCACCCGAGAGTCAAAAGGTGGCATCAGCCCCTGGCCGACGGATGCCTACTCCTGTGAACCTCTTGAAGACCTAAAGTTGCTCTTCAAAAAGATACCTCATGACAGGTAAGTCTTCTGTCTTTTTCTGCATCATCCCATTAGGAACGGCCTCCCATAGCCGTCTTTTCCTTTTTACAAATCAGGTGTTGTTTTTTTCCCCCCACTATGGAATCACTTCTCTCCTACAAACCCTTTATGTTCCTCTCCACCTTAAAAGTTTCCATACCATGGGAGCACTTGTCTTCTTGGGTGATCTGTCCACAACTACTTACAGTTTATTCTCCTTACTCCCTTTATTCCCCTTGTTCTAGAGAATCTCTAGGGACTCTTTGGATCACAACTAATCAATATGTTGGTATCCTTTGTTCCTCCAGGTTATAGGCCATCAATTTCCAAATGGTCCTCAACCAAACATATCAACTTTTAGACACCTACAAAGTCTTTCCCTTTCGGAAGTCCCTGGACAGACACGGCCAGCCACTACCGCCTTCTCTTGTCGATAGTCAGCAGTAGTAATGGACTCCCAAAATCTTCACAATGTCCCCGTAACAGCCTGAAGAAGCCAGAGCAGTCATCACCCCAATTCCCAATGAACTGGGGTCGAATCACTTGAGATGAGGAGTGTTAGGCATTTAGGCATGTGGGAGGAGGGATAAAGCAGATGCTGGCCCCAACCTCAGAGCCACCCTGGGTGGTAAAAAGCCATAGCTTCAGGGCCACCTCTAAAGGCTAACAAAAGCAGAAAGGCTGAGCCACAGAGCTGGGTCAAAAGCCATAAGGGGGGACTTACAAGAGCTGAGCACGCACACAAAAGGTGCAATTTGCCCTTAAGGTCACAGCAAAAGCTGATTAAAACTCATAAATATACAACAAAAAAATAAATACAATTATAACAGACAGAATGCATCATGGGTAGGCACATGAGGAGGAGCCAAAATGTTATATAACCACCAGCTGTCACTCAAAAATGTCAATCAGAGCCAAATTTACATATGCAGAAAACGGGCTTAAAAAGATGCAGTTAGAGCTTCTCGGGGCCATTGCCACACTTGCTGGGCAGTGTCCTATACTTATCTACTCAGTAAACTCTATCTCCCCATCCTGGTCTCCAGTCTCCAATTCTTTGGTGCATCTGAGACAAGAACTGAGCGGCCTGGTAACAGTTATCACTATTAGTGACCGTTCCCAGGGTACTCTGCTCTATTACAGTTCTTATTAAATTGCACTCAGGTGCATCTGTCTTCTCCCTTTAACGATGGCCTTTAGAAGTGAATAATCTATCTTCTTCATTGTTGTATCCCTGGCATCATCCATTGCGTTTGGCACATAGTAGGTGCTCACTGTTGTCAAATAAATGCTGTTAAATCTGACTACATGTGCGTTCTCTCTCCCCCCACACACATGGTTTTGCATAAACCTCTGAAATATAGTTACCTTTTAGCAGATTTAATGAGGTTTACATTTTAAAAAGCATTTTAAGTAGTTTCAGTATGCATGAAAAGAAGTCCGAGGGCCTTATAAAAGGATTTAGGCAACTTTTAATAGATATCCTTTATATATATTATTTTCTTCTGATAAATCACAACTCTAAACTTAACAGAAGCTCTTTTCCAGCAAAAATATAGTCAGAATGAAGCGTTTCTATAATCACGGGCCTCCCATTCTACCAAGAGTGATCTCAGGTTCCTCCAAGTAAAAGTTTACCATAATTTTTTTCCCTATTGCTCCTAACAAACTTAAGATCTCCCAGTACTATCTCAGAAGAGAATTATTATTAGAATAATTTTGGTTACTCTTCGCCAGTCACACATTTCATTTGAGGGTTTGATTCAAAGCATCAGTGGGATCTCTCCTTTTGAAGGGAACAGTCCGAGGGCCCCCACGCACCCTAAATTGATACGCTCCACGTTGGGTGGGATGCTGTCTGGGATGGAGGTCAGGTACCGAAATGTGCAGTGCACCTCTGTAGGCACGTAACAGGCACAGCGGCGAGGGCAGGCTTGGCCCCCCGGGCTGGCCGCCAGGCAGAGCATGGAGAAGGAGACCAGCAAGTGGGTGATTCCTTTGCCTTTCACCTTCATCCTGGGGAGGGAAAAAAAAAATCACGCCTCAGAGTAGAAGTATGGTTTGAGCAAAGTTCCAGTACCACCACACACACTAAATATGGTCATCCGAGAGAGCTTTCTGAAGAGTAGTAAGTGGCCAATTTCATTCCCAACTTGCAGGGTTTAAAACTCACTCTTTACAAAGCCATAGTGTGTGCTGGCCTCACATGGAGCTTTGTGATCCCGTGGGATATTTATTGTTGTGAAAATTCCTTCACAGCTTCTCACTTCTTAATGAAAAGCAGTAATCCCTATTACTTAGAGATTCAATAAAGAAAGAAAACAAGAGACCGTAATGAAAGTATTATGACAACCGAAATACAGAAGGCTTTAGCTTCCTGTTTATACGTTAGTTCTTTTAGACCAACTTTTACAAAACTGATTATAAAACTAATTTGTGTGCGTCATAGTAAGCTTGGAAGCTGTAAATAATAGAAAATAAAATTACTCATATTCCCACCACCCAGATATAATCATTAACATTTTACTATATTCCTTCCAGGTTTTTAGAAGTTGTGTATGTTTCTGTGTGTGTGTATATATATATGCGTATATGTGTGGATATATGATCAAACTAAGTTATGTAACACATTTTATTCCTAGAGTGGATATGTCTGTTTTTTGCTTCATTAAATCTTCTTCAAAAACAATCTTAAGAGCTGTAATACTCCACTGGAAGGCGAATAAAGCTCTAACATGTCCTCTAGTCCTTGCCAAAAAAGACACATTGCACACTTGACCACTATATAATGAACACGAACCACAGTAACTTCCTGGATGAGAGGACTTGAGCCTTGCACCTGCGCTGGAAAGGGCCACACTGACCCCCGGACGACTTGCTGCTGCTTGCTTTTGCTTTGCTGAAAACATCCCTGTGTACCTTCCCCTGGTCGTTGCTCCTCCCCTCTCCCCCGCCTCCTCCCCCTCCCTGTCTGCCATGGAAGTAGGGGGAGCATCATGGGGGGGGGGGAATATCCTTAGCTTGTTGGAAAAATGTCCTGCATTACTCACACGGGGATGGGGGGGTGCGCTCAGGGATCCAAACCTAATTTCCTCCTGAAATTCCGATTATACAAGAGTTGCAATAAAATTTCCATTGCGCTTTTCTAAGAGAAGCACATAATTTATAATAATTTATATTTATAATTTACAAATCATAATTTATAAGAAAATTGACCTTCGTAATTTATAAATCTCCACATTCCTTGGGACGGAATAAGGTTTCTTTTGGATTATACCAGCAACCATTCTTTGCCATAAACGATGCCAAAAACAGATTGCTTATCTTCATATGTATAAAGATAGTGGAATTATTCTTAGAATTTAGCCCACAGTAAAATTTAATATAGGATTAATCACATGACCGCTTCTGTCATTAGAACCATCTGGTTACAAACATTTTAAGTGAACATTTGATTGGGACAGCATTTCCACCTTGTCATTAGTGAAGCAAAGAAACAAATGGTCGGGTGAAGGGAATTCCGTTGTTCAGCTAGAAAACAGAAGTTCTGGATAATGCCCACGTGAGTGATTCAAAAGAATCACAACTCTAATAAAAGGACAAGTGGATTCCCACAAACTTACATCTGAAAATGGAGGGAACGAAACAGACAGAAATGAACAATACCTGAGCTCTTCTTTCCTGGTTCGGAGTCTTCTCCTGTCCCAGGCAGAGACAGAAAAATCTTACCAGGAAATGGAAAATTGCATCCGAAACTGAGGGAGGAAAAGCTCTCTGCTCCCCAAATGAGCAAACGGCTTAGTCTTTGCGGCTTGCAGCTCGGGGTGACGCTCAGGGGAGAGACCCTGGAGGGCGTCCACGGCTTCAGCGGACTGTAACCGGTGCCCACATTAACCCCCAAGAAGCGTTTCCTGTAGCACCATTTTTACAGAAACAAAAGACAAAGTGGATGTTTTACAATCTCCTTTCTCCTCCCTCAACAGTGTGCTTTAAAGTCTCCCTGAAGTTGTCATTTAAATATAACAACCAATTATCACTCCATTTTTGCCTCCAGGTGCCGGGACTTTCTCCTCTATTTTTGGACGAATCTGTCATAGACGCTCACAATAAGGGTCGCCGCTTAATACTGAATTAATCTTTGCTCAGAGTGTGTCTTTTGCCTGGCACCAGTCACGGAAGAGGTGACTTTCTCCTTCTTGCCTTACTGGCCCCTAGCTCTCCGGGGCGTCCTGCCCGCGCGCTGCCCCGAGCCGCCTCCCGCAGCGGGACCGCCGCGTTCCCACGCCAAGCCCCTAGTCGCGCGTGCGTCCCGGCCGTCCCCTTCAAGGATTGGCGGAGCCGCTCACCTCTTTGCCCAGGTGACCAATGGGCTCACGCCGCCAGCGAGGTCTCAAGCTCAGCCGCCGGGTGCCGGGCCTCGGGACCTTGCAGAGCCGAGGAGGGAAGGCGGGGCCGGGACCGGGGTGACGTTGACTTCTGTGTCTGGGGACTCCGCCGAGGCTTTTATTGCGGCGCACGGAAGATAAACGACCACCAAGCTCCTCTTTATTTTTGAGAGAGCGCGGGACGCCTGTTCCCTTCTGTCTCATTTCCTCCTTGATTTCGAATTCCCGCGCATGTGGGAGGTGGAGGGCAGGGCGGTTTCAGCCGACCGCTTTCACCTGTTGGCAGGCGGGCCTTTGGCTTTCAGTCTTTGCTGAATTCCCACCAGCTGTTCCCGGGTCGCTGGCTCCCCGGAGTTCTGCTTGGTGAGGAGAACCTGTGATAAGCTGCAGTTTGAATGGCCTCTTCGGCCCAACTGGAGAAACCTGCCTTATAAAAAGGATTATCAGGGAACTGGATTTCAATGCGATTATTTGGTTGTGTTCCCCTCTGTCATCTCACCCCCACCCCCACTGAACTGTCCCTAGCATCTGAGACCTTGTTTAATAGCTCTTGTAATTGTAAGACAGGGCTCCCAATATTTTGACTCATAAACACTGAATTAATATAACCAAAATGACCATGTTTCGCTCCCTCTAGTTACACTGTATTTAAGCTTTTGATGGGAATTTGAAATTAATGCCTTAAAGCAGTGGGTCTCGGGGACAAACAACAGCATTGTCACACTGGGGACCTTGTTAAAAATATGAATTCTCAGGCTCCATCCCAGAAGCGCTGAAACTGCAGGGATGGGACCTAGGAATCTGTGTGCTAACAAGCCTTCCAGATAATTCCCGTGTAGCTAAATCTGAGACTTACTAGTTTAGGGAGATAACTTCTTATAATGACAACAGCTTCCATTTGAGGGTTTTCTCTGTGATGAGAACTATGATAAGCATTTCACAAATACCAGCTCATTTAAACCTCAGGCCACCACCAAAATAAAACTAAAAGGAAAGTATTCATGTTCTTTCCATTTTTCAGGCACACAAACAAAAGGGACTTACTCCAGGTCTTTGCAGCTCTTAGAGAAAGTAAAGGTGACTCAGACCCAGGCAGTCTGGCCCTATGGCCTCAGCATCTAACCACAGATCCAGGGCTGGTTGCCTCACTTAGCCAAACACTGGGAATGTCCCGTATCCGAAGGCCAAGCATTCAAATGATTTATAGTTGTGTTCCAAGTTGGTTACCAAGGCAAAATTATAGAAGCAGGGACTCAGAAGTAGCTCTAGAAGCATGTGTGATAGGAGCATAGTCTTTAGCCCCTTAGAACTGACATGGTTCTTTAAGTTAAAAAATTCAGATCTGATGTCGAAACTCAGGTGATTACTTTGGAAATACGGCATACTCGTGGATTCTCGGACTGCACGGTTTTTCTTCTACAGCTCCTTGACAACCAACCCCTCATGGTCACAGTCAATTCCTACCCAAAGTCTGGACTCTCAGATTCCCACTAAGATGAACCACAGCAGAAGGACTGTGACGTGTTATATTCCTCGTTTTCCCAGGGTGGCAACCCGGGGGGTCATCTTTTTTTTGTTTGTTTTTTGTTTGTTTGCTATAGTTACCATTTAAGAATGTTTGCTTGTTTTAAGACTTTTTATGAGTGGGATTCCTACAACTGCTTTATTTCTACAAATGCTTTCTATATGTCGTATATTCTCAAGAGGTGGATTCTAAAATTATACCCATTTTTCGGATGAGATTTCCGAAGATAATGGATGTTAAATGATTCAGAGCCAGAACACAATACTGAGTTAACTTTTAACTGTAAGGCCCCTGCTCTTAAGGCCTACTTTCCCTAGCCTCCCCTGCTTCTGTTTACGTTTACACTATTATAAAATTTGGAGGGTTCATAGCATATCAGGGATTAAGGTATGACCATTCTCCTTTCCAACCATATTATTAATGTAATTTGTTTCTATAGATGAAGATTTACGAATCACTTTCATTTTTTAATATGGCCTCATTTAAAACTTACAAGAAATATGTGAAATTTCAGTAACAGTGATTTTATAGAGGAAGAGGCTCTATATAGTTGACCACATATGATTTGCCAAGCTATCATAGTTGGGCACGGACGTTTGGAGTTCATGTGAACTCCTAAATCTGTTTCCTGAGCTGTGGTCATTCCCCTCCACTTCCAAGCTGGTTTGTGATTGTAATTACCTCTCACTACAGTTTACTAACATTTTTCTTTAAATCATTCTTCTCTCCTTTTTAGTCAGTCTTTCCCTAAATAGTCATATCGGTTAATTCATAGGTTGGATATTTTTTTCTAGTAAACATCACAAATATACATCGTTACCCTTTACATCACCCCTGGGAATTTTTTTTAATGTTTTTAAATTTATTTTTGAGAGAGAGAGAGAGAGCATGCAAGCAGAGCAGGAGCAGAGAGCGGGGGGGGAACAGAGGATCCAAAGTGAGCCCTGTGCTGACAGCAGAGAGCCCGTTGTGGGGCTCAAACTCACAAACTATGAGATCATGACCTGAACTGAAGGCAGAAGCTTTACTCACTGGGTTTATGCCCCTCGCCCCTGGGAATTTACGTCTCCTCATATCTGTGTCATTGACATTGCTTCTTATTCTTCCTGATATTTACATATTTCTTACTCCTTATCTTTACCATATCACCCATGCCACATTTTATCTCTCTCCCAGATCAGAGCACTGAACACCAATAAACCAAACTCAGCCTTTACAAATCATCTATCACCTGACACTCATAACCACCAAGTCACTGATTTTTAAACTCACTTCTATGCCTGTCAACAGATAAAAAGATGTCAAAACTGTTATATATCTTTTAATGAGGCACAATCATTACTTGCTCCCACACTTATGATTTTCATATTAATTAACCAAATTGGTCATCTACTGAGTGCAGTGATTTCAACAGCGCATAAGTGAACCTAAAATCCTGGCCACTCCTTTTTTAAAATTTCTTTTTTAATGTGTACTTATTTTTGAGAGAGACAGAGTGTGAGTGGTGGAGGGTCAGAGAGAGAGAGATAGAGAGATACAGAATCCAAAGCAGGCTCCAGGCTCTGCACTGTCAGTATAGAGTCCTGGCCACTCCTTTTGTGAAGTTACAGCCCAGTGGGGCAAGGGATAAGTATCAGGAAGAGAAAGGTTGCAGGCGATAGAAAGAAATCAATCAATATCAGCCCTGCTCCAATACAATTGCATCTCCATCAACCGAAGTCAAAATTGCAGGCCCTGAGGCACATATGTATCAATGAACAACTAGCATTCCAGACCCCTAGCCCTTTAGTCATTCTTAACACCATGTATGTACAATTTTGGAAGACTTAGAGACACTTCATAGCCAATGCATTTTTCTCTTATAAACCCATAGACTCCAGATTATAGGAATGATAAGAACTACTTAGGAGACAATTGTATGGTCCGCCCTCAAGATGACGAAGTAGTGGTTATAAAGATAAAGTCGTTAGATAGAAAGCAGCATCTAGGAACCAGAATTGTTATGAATGTATACAGAGAATAAAAGAAGAAGAAAGAAGGAATTATGGATGAATCTCATATTTTTGGCTCATGACTTTCGGGCATCCTGGGAAACACAGGGCTAGAGCAGAAAAAAGCGAGAACTTGCATCAGTGCAGACCTGAGAGAAGCCAGGCAGGCAAGCAGCACAGTAATGACCAAGTTGCCGTAGTTGTCAATCGTTTCAAAGTTGATGTCTCTAGGTTGCCCCTGCTGACTTAAACATCATTCTCTGGTCTTTGTAAATGCTACGTGTTGCTGCTGTAACAGGCACTTTTCAAAGGCCATGATTGGTGAACATTTGCATTATTCATCATGATTTCGTAAGCATGGGCAGGAAATACACTCAAGAGACCTGGAACCCCTCCAGTTTCTCTGAGACGAAGTCTCAGAGGTTGTCCAAAGGTGAATGCTCGTGCGTGAAAATGCGACAGTGCAATGTAGGTAGAATTTCATGAGCACTTTCTAACAATAGAGTGTGGACTAGAGCTACAAGCACACGCGGAGAACTCAAGGGCACTATAGTCATCCTCGCTAATCACCCCAGAAGTTGATTTTAGAGGAGGAACAGCTTCGAGGTGGTTTCTGTGGCCAGCCACTGGGAAGGGGAGTGAAGGAATCCAAAACCATAATTATGGGTGGAATGTACAGTGTTTGTTTAGGTCATCGGCCTCAGAATGAGGCTTTCCATATCACTGAGGTATTCTGAGGTACTGCGTTTTGGAGTAAGAGACTTTCATTGTCCTGAGACCTTACCCATTCTTCACTGATACCGAAATGTGATGATTTTCCAGACCCAGTGTCTCCTATGGTAGGAGAAAGTAATAAAGCCTTGTTATTCCATGCAAACTTTATACACCTCATATTATCATTTATTTATAAATCTCTATAGCTGTATTTTCAAGTACATCATAGGATAAAATACAGATAGGGTAAATGAGAGGGATTTCATGGGGTTGGAGTGTCTTAGATTTTTAGCACGTATTTTACATGGATCATAATTCACAAAAATATGCTTTTGTATTCCTCATCAAGCCAGTGAATATAGTTGCAAAATATATTAGACGTTCTTCTCTTAGAATAAGCTACAGACATGCTAGGAAATTATGAAAGAGCAAGGATTTTTGTGGAAAGAGTTAATAAAATAAAGATTCCAAAGACAATCAATCATCACAGAAAAGTCACTTTTTTTTTTAACCTTTCCCCAGGAAAGGTTTTAATTAATGCATTCTGAGGACAGCCACGGAACAATTAATAGTAAAGAGTATGGTTTTAGCATAAGGTCAGCAAACTTTTTCTCCAGAGAGCCAGAGAGAGAATGTGTTAGACTTTGTGGGTCAAAGGGTCTCTATCATAAGTAGTCAATCCTCTCAATGTAGTCAAAGGAACCATAGATGATATGTACATGAATCGGCATGGCTGTGTTCCAATAAAACTTTATTTAAAACTACACAAATTTGAATTTTTTTTTGTCATTTTAATATATTACAAAATGTTATCTTGCTTTTAACCATTTAAACATATTGAAAAATTCCTAGCTCACAGATCATACAAAAACAGCCAGCCAGCTGGATTTAGCCGTAGTTTTGCCTATGCATTCCCATGTGTCACGGGAGACATGATCTGGGGAGTGGCACTCATCACAATGTGGCATCTCACATTAAACTCTGATCTAGTATATCATATACAAAAGGGAAGAGTTTGAAGGTCTCTCACTTCAAAATCTAGGATTAAATGGCCAAATATGATTTCAGAGATTTATCTTCAGTAGTGAACTTACTTTCTGGATGGACTGTAAAAGTGTTGTAATTTGGACTTTCTTTGTGCAATATTCTGCCAGAATCTTACCAGAATATGACAGTGACATATTCCAGCATTGTCAAGATTTTGACATAGTGCTTAAAATATGCCTAACTAGACAGCTCATTTAAAACTCTGTAGTCTACAAGCAAATGTTCTTTTCTCTTCTTCTTGAAATTCTATATTTAGGAAAGAGAATGTACTTCTTACCATCACGAGAAGACTAAATCGAATTTTAGTGCTCTAGAAGAATAAATGATTTTGCATTTGAGAAGAATGACAAATCCTAATAGATAAACGCACAGCCAAGATCCATCCTTAGGGACTTAAAAGGAGTGTGATATGGGAGAAAGAGTTTAAGCAATAGGATGAAGTCATGAATACAGCTTTGGATGAGATAAAATAAAAGCCTTTCATATTAAATTAAATTCATGAATGCTCATGGAACATTAACCTAAATCAAAAATATCAAGTCTAAGCCTAATCAAATATTCAAATAGAGATATTTTAATTTGTTATTATTTCCCAATACCTGAGCTCTCAGGCAAATAGTCTTTAAAATTTCGCGTCTCATTTTTCTGCCAAATTTAAGTTAGGAAAGTCATGTCTGCAAATGTAGAATGGCAAGACTTTTCCACATCGAGTGGTGCAGATCAAAGAAATCCTACTTGCAATAGTTAAAAGAGTTGAAAGAGCTACATCAGAAAGAGTTCACATAGATAACTATTCTTTCCTGTATAGGAATTAAACACAATACTAGAAGGAAAGTAAAATATGGATCATTCGTAAGCTGGGATAGATTTGTCCCAAGTCTTAATGAGAAAAATGGCTGGAAACTGAGTGACTCCCACATACACATAACACCAGTTATTCTTGGACAAAGGGGTCTGAGATGGCAACACAGAAAGACCCTGAACTCATGTTATTCTGTGGATACACTGAATCTACACCTATAGAGCAATCCCTCCTAAAGAACTGAGGGCTGATTCAACATCTTCAGCACAACAAACGTTAGAGGGACCATACTGAAAATGGCAGGGGAGATGGAAACCATGGGAAACCCACTCCTGACACTGAGAAATCCAATAGGGAGAAATACTACTGATGGACTTGTGCACAGATTTGCCCACCCTGGAATACAGGGGAAAAAAAGACTGCAGTTAAAGGACAACTAGACTATAAGAAAGGAAACCCATTTACTAAAACTACAGCATGATTCTGAATGGTGAAGAAACTGGTGGAATTCTTGCCAACATAGGCGGTGCTAAAGAGCACCATTTTTTACATTTCCTCTTCATCTTGATAGTGCAACAGGAGCAGGGTCTGGGTGCTCTAGCCAGTCTGTTGCTTCCGTGAGCCCCAGGAGTCCTAGCCCACACCAGCCATAGCCATTCCCCAAGGTTGCCACCCAGCCTGCACCTGCGTGAGGTTTAGCCATCCCACCAAGGTGGTCCCAAGCATAGTAAACAACAGGGCACCTCTAGTCCATGCCCACTAAAGCACCAGATATCTCACCAAGGAATCCTGAGAGCAAAGCACCCAAGGACACACCCAACCCAAATAGGCTTCAGTTCCAGTATCTCATGACTCCACAGTCTGCTTCCACTCTAGATCCGGTGATCATGCTAGGGTGGCCCCAGTGCAGAGGGATGTGGGACCCCCTTGCATACACATGCTTTGGCTCCAATTGTCCCACCAGAGCACCTCCTGTGCAGAGCACTGTGCGAGGCTCTGGCCTGTGCCCACTTCAGCTCCAGCCAGACAAACCTCCAGGAACATGCAGTCTCCACAGGAGACGCTCCTGACGAGGCCACTCCTTCAAGACAAGGAGTGTAGCTGTGTTTCCTAATTCGTAGAAACTGCTACAGAAAATGATGCAAAATGAGGAGACAGAGGAATATGTTACAAACAAAAGAAAAAGATAAAACTTCAGAAAAAAATTAAATGGAGATAAGCTACCTACATGATAAAGAGTTCAAAGTAACAGTTATAAAGATGCTCACCAGACTTGAAAGAGTGAGTGAACCCAGGGAGAACTTCACAAAAGTGATAGAAAATAGAAAAAACTTCTGCATGGCAAAAGAAACAACCAACAAAACGGATAGGCAACCAACGGAATGGGAAAAGATCATCGCAAATGACATATCGGATAAAGGACTGATATCTAAAATCTATAAAGAACTTGCCAAACTCCACACCCGAAAAACGAATAATCCAGTGAAGAAATGGGTGGAAGATATGAATAGACATTTCTCCAAAGAAGATGTCCAAATGGCAAACAGACACATGAAACGATGTTCAATGTCACTCATCATCAGGGAGATACAAATGAAAACCACACTGAGATACCACCTCACCCCAGTAAGAGTGGCTAAAATGAACAAATCAGGAAACTATAGATGCTGGAGAGGATGTGGAGAAACAGGCACCCTCTTGCACTGTTGGTGGGAATGCAAACTCGTGCAGCCACTCTGGAGAACTGTGTGGAGGTTCCTCAAAAAAATGAAAATAGACTTATCCTATGACCCAGCAATAGCTCTGTTAGGAATCTACCCAAGAGACACAGGACTGCTGATGCATAGGGGCACGTGTACCCCGATGTTCATAGCAGCACTTTCAACAATAGCCAAATCATGGAAAGAGACTAAGTGTCCATCAACTGATGATTGGATAAAGAAGAAGTGGTATATATATACAATGGAATACTATGCAGCAATTAGAAAGAATGAAATCTGGCCATGTGTGGCAACATGGATGGAACTGGAGGATATTATGCTAAGTGAAATAAGTCACGCAAAGAAAGACAGATGCCATATGTTCCTATGCATAGGTAGGCTTTAGGAGACCTAACAGAAAACCAGGGGGGAGGGGAAGAGGGGAAGGAAGGGGAAAAAAAAAGCCACAGAGAGGAAGGAAGACACAACATGGGAGACTCTCAAAGACTAAGAACAAACTGAGGGGAGAGGGGAGTGTGGGAGGGGGGAGAGTGGGTGATGGGCACGGAGGAGGGCACTTGTTGGGATTATCATGGGGTGTTGTATGGAAACCAAATTGACAATAAATTATTCAAAAAAAAAAAAGAAAATAGAAAAAAGAACCAAGAGTTGGAGTATACAATAACTGAAATAAAGAATACACTAGAGCAAATCAACAGCAAATTAGAAGATGCAGAAGAAGGTATTAGTGATTTGGAAGACGAGGTGATGGGAAGAACCCAAACAGAACAGAAAAAAGAAAAAAAAAACATTTAAAAATAAGGATAAATTAGGGATTTCTGGGACAACATCAACAATACAAGCATTAACATCATAGGAGTCCCAGAGAGAGAAGAGAGAAAAAAGGAGCAGAAGGCTTATGTGAAGAAATAATAGCTGAAACCTTTTCCAGCCTGGGGAAGGAAACAGACATCAGATCCAGGAGGCCTAAATAAGACCAAACAAGATAGATTCAATGAGGCTTATACAAAGATCTATAATAATTAAAATGTCAAAGTTTAAAGATAAATAGTGAATCGTTAAAGCAACAGGAGAAAAGCAACTAATTACATACCAGGAAGCCTGATAAGGCTATCAGCTGATTTTTCAGCAGAAACGTTGCAAGCCAGAGGGTAGTGGCATGATATATTCAGAGTTCTCAAATGGAAAAAACTTGCAACCAAGAATTCTTCCCAGCAAGGTTACCATTCAGAGTTGAAGGAAATATGAAGAGTTTTCTAAATAAATGTTAAATGTCACTAAACTGGCATTATAAGAAATGTTAAAAGCAATGCTTTAAGCAGAAAAGGCCATAAACCAGAAGAAAATTATGAAAGGAAAAAATTTCACTGGTAACAGCAAAAATAAAGTATAGGTAGTAAGTAGATCAATTACTTGCAAAGCTGGTATGATGGTGTTAACAAAAAAGTAAAATCAATTTTGTGTAAACAATTAGTTATGGGATTAACAAAATAAAAAAATGTAAGATACAATATCATATAGATAAGATGTGGAGGGGGAGTAAAAATGTAATGCTTTTAGATTGTGTTTGGATTTAAACGATCATCAATTTGATACAGAATGCTGTATGGTTAGGACGTTACATAGGAAGCCCATGGTAACCACAAATCAAAAACTTATAATAGATACACACAAAACTAAAAATATCCAAACAGAAAACTAAAGAAAGTAAACAATTAGAAGGAAAGAGGACAAGCGAAGAAGAAAAGAACACAGAAGATCTACAAAAACAATTAGAAAACAATTTAAAAAATGTCAATAAGTACATACTTATTAATAATTACTTTAAATATAAATGGTCTCAATGCCCCAATAAATGTTACCCAATCGGTGACAGAAAAAGTTAAAAAACAAGATCCATCAACATGCTGCTTGCCAGAAACTCACTTCATACCGAATGACACATACGGACTGAAAGTAAAGGCATGGAAATATATTCAGTGCCAAAGAAAGTGAAACAGAAAAAAAAAAAAACCTAGGATAAGACTACTTATATAAAGCAAAATAGGCTTTAAAACAAAGACTGTAACAAGAGAAAAAAATATCAAATAATAATAAAAGGATGTATCCAACAAAAGATTACAAGGGATTAATTGAAAACATCTACGCATGCAACATAGGAGCACTTAAATAGATAAGGCAAATATTAAGAAATAGAAATAGAGAAACTGACAGTAATCAATCATGTAGGGAAACTTAACACCCCATTTACATCAATGGAAAGATCATCCAGATAGTAAATCAGTAAGGAAATAGGGACCCTGAACAAAACATTACACCAGATAAACATAGCAGATGTACATAAACATTTCATCCGAAAAGAAAATATGTGTGCTTTTCAAGCTCACATGTACCATTCTCCAGCATATAACACAACCTGTAAAACAAAGAAAGTCTCAACTATTTAAGAATACATGGGCACGTGTTGGGATGAACACTGGGTGTTATATGTAAACCAATTTGAAAATAAACTATTATAAAAATAAATAAATAAATTAATTAATTAAAAAAAAATACATATCGAGCACCTGCTCTGACCACAATGGCATGGAACCAAAAATGAATCACGAGGAAACAATGGAAAGAACTACAAAAGCATGAGAGTAAATAACATAATATTAAGCAACCAGTGGGTCAATGAAGAAATCAAACAGGAAATTAAAAAAAATAAATAACCATGAGCAGCACCTGGGTGGCTCTGTTGGCCTGATTTTGATTTTGGCTCAGGTCACGATCTCCCATGGTTGTGGGATCAAACCTTGACACGCTGAGTGTGGAGCTTGTTTAAGACTCTCTCTCTCTCTCTCTCTCTCTACCCCTCCTTCTCTCTCGAATAAATAAACATTAACAAAATTTTTACAATCATCAATTTGGATTTATCCCAGGGATGCGAGGATGTGTCAGAGTCCACCTCCGGCAAGTTCAAGAGTCCCCAAAGGATGAATGTTGTCATCCTGATGATTTAGGAGAACTGCATGGTTTCTGGAACCAGGCAGGCGCGCGTGTCTGCCCTACTGATCCCAGTATTTATTTAAAGGTAGTAAGTAACATTACATCAATGAATGACATCCCATCAGTAAGCATAATTTGAACAACAATGTGTTTTTATCAGCAAAGTGGTGATTTACTCAGTCTTACAGGTTGTTTTCAAGTTAATTAGCATACAAATATAAGGCAGGGGAAGACAACAGGGTGTTTCTTTGAGACCTATATTAATTATCTATAAACAGGAGAAAACAGGGCGTTATCTTGAGGCCTATTCTTCCTCTACAATGGGGGAGGTGCAACCCATCTGGCAAGGGCAGAATTCCCAATGCTTGTCCTTTGCTTATGAATGAGTACATTTACATAGTCTTCTTCAGATGTTATCCATCAATGCATCACATTCCAGGTTCCCTTTTTTATTTGAATGCCATAAAATAAAAGAGCATTACATCCCTTGAGGTCAATGAGGGCAGCTCAAGAAATCCAGGCCTGGTAGGTTATTTGAAGGAGTTGTTATTGGGGTGCCATTTGGTTGGCAGAAGTCTTTGTAGCATCTGCCTTTCCACACAGGGAGGTGTCTCAACCTGTGAGACCAAGATGGCTCCCAACAAGGATGGTTTCAAGATTATACATCAATCAATATCATGCATCATCTTGACCAAGGAAAGGTAAAAACCATATGACTGTCTCAAAAGATGTGGGGTCGGGAGGAAACACTTGAGAGAATACAAGATCCACTCCTGAGAACAACTCTCAACAAAGTGAGTTGAGAGGGCATGCTCCTCAATGGAATAAAGCCCACATATGAAAAACCCACAGCTAACATTATACTCAATAGCAGAGAGCTGAAAGCTTTTCCTCTAAGGCAAGAAACAAGACAAAGATGCCCACTGTCACCACTTTTGTCCTACACAGTATTCTTCACACGTCCTAGCTGCAGCAGTCAGACAGGAGAAAGACATAAAAGGCACCCAAACTGGTGTACTGATGGCAGGATACTGTATATAGGAAATCCTAAAGACTCCACCAAAGTCATTGGAACAGATAAACACATTCAGGAAAGTTGCAGGGTACAAAGATACAGAAATTGGTTGCATCTGCATATACTAATAAGAAAGTAGCAGACAGAGAAATTAAAAGAATCCCATTTACAATTTTACCATAAAGAAAACAATACCTATGAGTAAACTTAACCAAAGAGGTAAAGGACTGATATTCTGAAAAGTATACATTGGTGAAAGAAGTTGAAGGTGACACTAACCAATGGAAAGGTAGTCCGTGACGATGGATTGTGAGAATTCATATTTTTACCAGGTCCATAGAGCCCAAAGCAATCTTCAGATTCCATGCAATCCCTTTCAAAATCCCAATAGCATTTTTCACAGAACTAGGACAAATCGTACTATGATTTGCATGGGATGGCGAATGATTCTGAAGAGCCAAAGCAACCTGAAGAAAGAAGAACAAACCTAGAGGCCATGTAATCCCGGATTTTGAGACATAGGACAAAGCTGTCATAATGGCCCTGGAACAAAAATAAATGCATGGATCAAGTGAACACAATAGAGACTCCAGAAATAAACCCACACTACTATGGTCAGTTGATTCATTAATTCAAAGCAGGCAAGGACATACAACAGGAGAAAGAGTGTCGCTTCAATAAAGGGTGCTGGGCAACATGGAAAGCTATATGTAAAGGACAGAAACCAGACCACTTTCTCACCCCAAACACAAAAACAATCTCAAAATACACAGGAGACCTAAATGTGAGACCTGAAGCCATAAAATTCCTGGAAGGAAACAAGCAGTATGCCCTTTGACAACCGCCTTAAAAACATTTTCTTAGATTGGCCTCCTCAGCCAAGGGAAACAAAAGAAATGATCAACTATTGGGGCTCCACCAAATTAAAGAGCTGTGGCCCAGTACAGGAAACTATCAACAGAATGAAAAGACAACCTACAGAAGGGGAGGAGGCATTGCAAATGGCATATCTCGTAAGGCGTTCCAGTCCAGCGTATGTAAAGCACTTCCATAACCCAACACCAACACACAAACAAAAAACATGCGACAAATAATTTGATTAGGAAATGGGCAGATGACCTAAATAGACACTTTCCAAAGAAGTGTTGATGGCCAGAGGACATGTACAACATGTTCAACATCACTAATCATCAGGGAATTGCAAATCAAAATGACAATATGATTTTACTTTACAGATGTCACGATGGATGGCTAGCAGCAGAAATTTGAGAAACAAGAGTTTGCAAGGATGTGGACAAAAAGGAACACTGGTGCACTGTTAGTGTGAATGTGATTTGGTGCGGCCACACAACGGAACACTGAACGGAGGTTCCTCAGAAAACTGAACTGAAATAAAAATACCATATGACCCAGTAATTCCACTATGGGGTATTTACCTGAAGACAATGAAAACAGTCATGAGATGGATCTATGCACTCCTATATTCACTGCAGAATAATTAAAATAGCCAAGGTATTGAGGCAACCCAATTGCCCATTAAGAATTTAAGGGATTAAGATGATGTGTTTTATACACATACACATTCATATTGGTGCATTTATGTTTACATGAAAATTCATGATGGAATATTTTTCAGTCATGAAAAGTAATGAGATCTTGTCACCGAAACAGCAATGGAGGATGTAATGCTGGTAAGCTAAGTGAAATAGGTGAGACAGAGAAAGATAAATATCGCGTGATTTCACCTTTATGTGGAATGTAAAGAATAAAACAAATAAAGCGACAAACAACTCTAATTTAGAGAAAAAATGGTAGTTGTCATAGGACTGTTGGTGGGGCAATGGCCACATAAGGGATGGTGAGTGGGAGATCGAGACTTCTAATTATGTAATAAGTAATTCATAGGGATCAAATGTACAGTATAGGAAATACGGTCAATTGTAATTTCAGTGTTGTATGGTGACGGATGGTAGCTATACTTATTAGCATAGCAAAACATATAGACTTTGAAGCACTATGCTCGACCCCTGAAGCTAACATGTTAATATTTGTCAACTACACTTAAACAAAAAAGCACAATCTACTAACAAACATCTGGAAATCATCATCATTAGTCCCAGAACAACACAGCTCGGATCTGCAGGTCAGAGTGGAGTTTCAGTTGGCAAAGTTTCACAAATTTTGGCTTAATCCAGATCTCGCCTTTATACCTCACAGATGTCTCTAGAACTTCTACTGCCAATCTTTCTCATTTGTAACGATATCACTGTTTAGAACACTTACCTGTTGCAACTAAATTTGTGTGAAAAATTAAAGAATAAAACAGTAAGGGACCAAAAGGTCCCTTTCTGATTGTCAGGTTAAATATCTTTTTATTATTTTATCTTTAAAGATTTTAAAATTAGTATAGAATATACGGACAGAAAAGTGCACTCTGGTGACCTGCTAGTATTTCCTGAAGCTAGGTCTATGTTCAAACACCCAGAATCCATGAATGTTATCAAATTTGGAAAGATGCATCTTTGCATATATGATTAAAAATTTTGAGAGATTATCCTGAATAATCCAGGTGGGCCCTAAATTTCATCACAAGCATCTTTGTAAAAGAGAGGCAGGTGTGGATTAGACACAGAGAGAAAGGCTGATATGAATGTAGAGGCAGAGACTGAAGTGATAATGGCCCCAAGCCAAGAACTACTGTCAGCCGCCAGAAGCTGGAAGACAGAAGGAATGGATTTTGCCTTAGAGCCTTTGGAGGAAATGTAAGCCTGCTAACACCTTGATTTCAGATATCTAACATCTAGAAATGTGCAAGAATGAATTTCTTTAGCCTCCCTAGGCAACTATTACATGCACAAACCAATGTATACAGCTCAATGGGTTAGTTGAAAAGCTAGTATTTACAAATGACATCTAAAATCGATAAAGATTTCCAACACCTTTATAAGCCTCCTCTCATTCTCCTTATGACCGCCTTCTCCATCGTACTATCTTGATTTCTATAACCATAGTTTATTTAGGTCTGTTTTGAACTTTACTAATTCACATTGACCTTTTGTGAGGCTTTTCTCCCTATGTGTTATAATGTAAGTTCTGTCATTGTTGCTGTGATTAGCTACTGTTTGTTTTCATTAGAGAATATTATTCTATTGTATGGCCAATCCTGACTTTATGTATCCATAATTCTGTCCAGGAGGCATTTGGGTTGTTTCTAAGTTTAGGTCATTATAATAAACAATGAATATTCTTATTCCTTATTCACATGCATGCATCCTCCTTGCTTTCTTCCTATTTTGTTCCCTATATATTCTGAAATATAAATGCTGGGTTATAGGGTTTGCATATATTCGACTTTAGTAAATAATGCCAAACAACAGTGTTATACTTGTTTACACTCAGGACCGACAGTGTCTGAGGATTCCTAATGCTTCATATCCTTTCCAGGATTTGATACTATTAGTCATTTACCTCTCCGGGTTTTGTTGTTGTTTTTGTTTCAGTTGTTCTATTAGGGGTGTGAATGCATTTTATAGGTCTTTCAAATTTATAATATATACATATCTAATATACATACATAATACATGTATAATATACATACACATATATCTACATATATAATATACATATATAACATGCATATATAAGACACATATAATATACATACACATAATATATATACATAATATATACATATATAATACATATATAATACATATATAATACATGTATACATACATAAGATATATGCATATGTTTATGAATATATCATATATACACATATAATGCATATATGTATAATATATACATACATCATATATGCATGTATCATATATACATATATTACATATGCATATATAATATATGCCCATATCATATATACACACAGACATATATCATACATACACATATAACACACATATAGGTTGGAGAAGGGCTAAATCTTCCTTACAGAAGAATTCCGATTAAATGTAGAAGGAATGAGAGGAATATGAAATCCCCATTGCAACATCACAGTAATAATTTCTGCAGGCAAATTTCATTGATGTATGCTAAAATTATTGGATGAAATTTTAAAGACAAACATGATATTTGCATAACTTCTAGTAACCTTCCTGAAAGTATTTATTAATTACTCTGGTGGTTTTACCATATGTCCACAAAGTCTTTGATTTTCCTCTCTCTAGAAGGTGAAACTTAATTCCCCTTCCCTTGAGTGTGGGCTGGACTTAAGGACTTTCTAATGAATAGAGAATGGCAGGAAACAAGAAATTACTTCACAGGGGAGAAACCTGAAAGATCCCACCATAATCAAATGATCAAGGTTAACATCACCAGTGATAAGTCATGCTGACAGCATGTACTCCCTCCCGCTATAATGAGATACAGTGATAGTCTTAGAAAGGTGTTTCCATCTGTGATGCCCTTCTCAAAGCCCTGGATCTTCAGTCTAAAAATGAGAAAACATGGGACCAATCCAAACTGAGGCATATTCTATAAAATACGTGATGAGTACTCCTCAAAAGTGTTAAGGTCGTAAATAATATGGAACGACCAAGAAAATATCATAGGTTAAAGGAGACTAAGGGTACATGATGGTTAAATGCAACCTGGTATCCTGGATAAGAACTTGGGACAGAAAAATGACATTAATGAAAACCTTGTAAAATCTAAATAATGTCTGTAGTTGAAATTCTAGTAGCGTATACCCATTCTTAGTGTTGATAAGTGTACCATGGTTATGCAGGGGAAGACAGACAAAGGATATATGGGATTTCTTTGTAGTAACTTTGCAACTTTTCTGTACATTTGTATTAAAAACAAAGAAAAAAGAATATGAATTGTAAAAAAAAAAAAAAAGCTGGAAACAATCCAAAAATCCTTCAACAGGTGAATAGACAAATAATCTGTGGAATATCCAAACAGCGGATACTCCTCAGTAGTATTCAGTAACACAAAGAGATGAGCTGTTGATACACCCACAACATGTACCTCAAGATGCAAGCAAAAGATGCTAAACTCAAAATCATATATGATTTCATTTTTATGACATTCTGGAAAATGTAAAAATATAAAAATGAACAGTTCAGTGGCTGACTGTGGTAAAGGCTGATGGAGAGAAGCAGACTAAAATAGGGCAACATAAAAGATCTTTTCAGGTGGTAGGACTGTTGTATATCAAGATTGTGGTAGTAGCTGCACAATTCTATTCATTTTTCAAAATTTATACGACTATATAACAAAGATTCAATTTTACTTGACGTCAATTTTAAAAGAATATAAAAACAAAAATATTAATAGTGTTTGCTGAATAGCTTGACAATAATTTTATAAATTGCAAATGTTGACAGAAATGTATACATACAAAACTATATATAGGAAAGCCTGGGTGGCTCAGTTGGTTGAACGTCATTCTCTTGATTTTGGCTCAGGTCGTGATCCCAGGGTCATGGGATTGAGCCCCACGTGGGGCTCTGCACTGAGCATGGAGCATGTTTAGGATTCTCTCTCTCTCCCTCCCTTGGACCTTCTCCTCTGTTTACATTCTCTCTAAAGTAAAATAAAAAATAAAAACAAAAACTATATATAGAATATTATATACTTTACCAAAATAGAGCCAAGGAGAAAGCATAAATAATCAAATGAAAAAAGGTGATTGTAAAAATCTTACAAAGAGAACATCAGGCCATAATTATTTCACTGGGAAAAGATATCCTTATCATAAATACACTATTATGAGATGTAGAAAAGAGCAGTAGCTACCCTAGTATTTTATAAATTTGACACATAACTTTGACACTAAACTCAATAAAGACAGTATGAGGAAGAAAATTACAGTTCATTATCTCTCATGAATTATGATGCAAAATTAAAGACCTGATTAAGTAGTGTATAGAAGTAAACAGATGCTTCATAATGGCTGAGTTGGATTTGTTGTATGAATTCGGTTTGGATTTAACATTAGAAAATTAACTCAATAATCATAGAAAAATACTAATGTATTAAGGGAGAAAAGCAATCCAAACATCTTAATACAGGAACAAAATACTTTTGATAATATTCAACAGTTAGTCATGAATTTTTAAAAAAGTTACCCAACTAGTAATAAAGAGAAACTTCTTTGCCTTGATAAAAAAGAATTCCCACAAGGGGCACCTGGATGGCTCAGTCGGTTAAGCATCCAACTTCGGCTCAGGTCATGATCTCACGATGAGTGTGTGCAAGCCCTGTGTTGGGCTCTGTGCTGACAATTCAGAGCCTGGAGCCTGCTTCAGATTCTGCGTCTCTCTCTCTCTCTCTGTCCCTCTCCCATTCACACTCTGTGTGTCTCTCAAAAATAAGTAAACGTTAAAAAAAAAAAAAGAATTCCATGAAAACTTAACGGCAAACATCTTACTTGATGGTACAATATTAAAACTGTCCCCTTAAAATCAAGACCACAACAATGGCATTCCTTGTCCTCACTTGTATTCAATCTCTAGCTAGTAAAAGAGAAAATTATATGTGTATACTTTTTTTGTATAAAACATATATATTTGTATAAATGTGTGTGTGAAGGGACTAGGTGTTGAAAAGGAAAAAAAAACCTTCATTAATCTTAAGTGATAAAATTGTCTACCTCAAGAATCCAAAGGGAATCCAGATAAATTAGATAAGTATCTAAGAACAATTTTAACAGAGGTGTATAAAATTTTGAAGAGAGAAGTATGAAACTTGATTAAAATTTTAAAAGTATAATAGAAAAAAATTATAATTGAAAGAAATAAAGCAACAGTAAATACAACGGTGCATTATTGGTTTGGGGAGGGAAAAAAAATCAATCCATGGAAATTAAGAGTCCCATAACAGACTCAATAATATGGAAATTTCATTTACGACATGTGACATTGAAAGGGTTTTCAATTAATTGACTGGGACAATTGCTTAGCTGTATAGAAAGAAGAAAAGAAAAAGAAAGAAAGAAAGAAAGAAAGAAAGAAAGAAAGAAAGAAAGAAAGGAAGGAAGGAAGGAAGGAAGGAAGGAAGGAAGGAAGGAAGGAAGGAAGGAAGGAAGGAAGGAAGAAAAAAAGAAATTTGATTTGCATCTAACACTATGTAAGGAAGTCATCGCAGAATAAATTACAGTGTTCTGTGTCTGGGTTCTTTCACTTAGCATAATGAATTCAAGATTTATCTGTGTTGTTGACAACACAACTACATCAGTAGTTTGTTGCTTTCATTGTTGAACAATAACCCATTGTGTGATGTACCACAGTTGGTTTATTATTCACTAGTTGAAAAATATTTTCGTTGTTTCCAATTGCTGGCAATTATAAATAAATCTGCTATAAACACTTATGAACAAGTTTTGTGAAAAAGTTTTTAGTTTTCTTGGATAAGTAGAAGTTCCATAGATGGATCATATGATGTCTCTATGTTTGTTTTTTTTAACCTTATAATCAACTTTTAACATACTCCAAGGTGGCTGTACCCTTTTGCACTCCAGGAAGAAATATTTAAGAGTTCTCGTTGCTTCGCATCTTCATCAGCATTTGTAGTGTTAGTTTTCTTGAATTTCGCCATTCTGTGAAAAGTGAACTCTCATCGCGATATTATTTTTCATTTCCCTAATGACTAATGGTACTTAGTCTAAAGATGTCATTAGCACCCTTAATGTGTTTATTTGCAAACCATATCTTTTTTGAAGATGCATGTGTTTGTCCTTTTGCCCCTTTAAAAAATTGGGTCGTTTTCTTATCTTCGAGTCTTGATAGATACTTTATATATTCTGGATATAGGTCCTTTATAAAATATGTTTTACAAATAAAAAGCTTACTTTTCAGCTTCTTAATAGTGCTTTTTGAAAAACACAAGTCTTTTTTTTTTTAATTTTTAAAATATTTATCTAGTTTTGAGACAGAGAGAGACACAGGACACAAGTGGGTGAGGAACAGAGAGAGGGAGACACAGAATCCACTGCAGGCTCCAGGCTCTGATCTGTCAACAGAAAGCCCACCATAGGGCTTGAAACCATGAACAGCCAGATCATGCCCTGAGGCAGAAGATGGATGCTTAACTGACTGAGTCACCCAGGCACTCCGGAAGTGTGTTTTTTTTTTTAAGTGTCCTTATCTTTTAGAGATACTGTGAAATATGAATGGATGACTTGATGTCTGGGGTTTTGTAGATTCTTCGGGGTTTTCTACAGATATTCATGTCAATTGCAAATAAAGATAGCTTCCCTCCCTTTTCCTATCTGTAGTCAATTTATTTATTCACTTCATAAATCCCAATTGGTTGTAAAGTTTTATCCTTTTTTATAATTATTTGATTGACGGATATGATTTCAGGATTTGCGCCTACGTTCATGAGGTATACTGATTCAGAACTTTCTTTTCTTGCCTTTGATTTTGGTATCAGGGTTATGATGGTCTCATAAAATAAGCTGGGAAGTTTTCATTGTTTAAATTCCATAGAATTGATAATATTTTCACCTTAAGAAATTGATCCATATCAGATAAATTTTTAAATTTATGGTCTAAGAGTTGTTTACGGTATTTAGTCATTGCTTTTTTTAAAATGTATATAGATCTGCAGTGATGTCTCTTACATTTTAGACTTTCATAATTTGTGTCTTTTTCCTCTTGGTTGGCTCAGGTAAAGATTTATCAATCTTATTTATCTTTTCAAAGAACTATCTTTGGTGTCACAAATTTTCAGTATTATTTTCCTGTATTCAATTTCATTGATTTCTGCTGTTTATTATGTCCTTCTCTCTACTTACTTTGGATTTAATTTGCTTTTCGATTTCTAGTTTCCTACGATAAAGTTTAGGTTATCAATTTGAGAGGTTTCTTTCTTGACTAATATAAGACTTCACTGCTATTTATTTCCCTATAAACACTGCTTTAGCTACATCCCAGAAACTTTACTAAATTGTATTTTCATTTTCATTCAGTTGAACATTTCTTCTAATTTCTGTTGAGAGCCCCTCTTTGACCCATGGGTAATTTACAAGTATGGTGTTCATCTCTAAATATTTGGGGATTTTTCAGATACTTCTTTTTGATTTCTAATTCAAGTCTGTTATGGTTATGGAACATATTTTATATGATTACAAGTCTTTTAAATTTAGTTCGGTTGGTTTTTATGGCCCAGAACATTTTTAATGTAAATGTTTTATGTGCAATTGAAAAAAATGTATAGTCTGCTGTTGTTGGGGAGGCCGTTCTATAAACATAAGTTTGCTCGAGTTGGGTGAATGTGGTTAGGTCCTTTATATCCTCACAGATTCTGTTTATTGAGATAGGAGTGTTAAAATCTTCAAGTATCATTTTGGGTTTGCTATTTCTCCTTTCAGTTCCATTAGTTTTGTGTGTGTGTGTGTGTGTGTGTGTGTGTGTGTGTGTGTATTCTGAAGCTCTTATATTAGTTTTCTACTGTTGCATTATGTATCACTACAAATTTAGTAGCTTAATGTAATGCTAATTTATTATTTCCCAGTTTCTGTGGGTCAAGACTTTAGCTCAGGGTCTCACAAGATAAAACGAAGATGTTAGCCACATCAGTGATGGCATCTGAGACTTGAGGTCCTCTTCCAAGATCACTTGGTTTCTTGATATTGTATATCTAGGTCCCAGTTTTCTTGCTGGCTACTGACTGGGGATTATTCTCAACTCCTAGGGATTCCCACAATTCCTTCTATGTAGCACTTTCATGGGCCCTCTCAATAACGCGGTGTCATACTTCTCTTAAAGCTGATAAGAGAGTTTCTTTGTTTAGGAAAAGACCGGGTACTCATTTAAGAGGTTCTCCTTTTCTTGGTTAATTCAGAACCCACAAAGGAAAAATCTTTCTTTGATCAACAAAGTAAAAAACTGACTTGGAAACTTGAATTTCATCTGCAAAATCCCTTCATCTTTGCCAGATAATATAACCTACTTCCAAAAGTGATATTCCAACATAGTTGCAGTATTTCCCACACTGAGAAGAAATTATACAGGGAATATACACAAGCTGATGGGGGAGGGTGGTCATCCTAGAATGCTGCCTACCACAACTTTGTTGTTAGATACATGTATATTTATCCACTGTTAAAACTTCTTCATGAATTGACCCATTTAGCATTATCTGATGCTCCTTTCTACTCCTAGTAATTTTCTTTGCCTGGGATTATACTATTAGAGCCATAAAAAAAATTTCTTTTGATTAAGGATTGCATGGTACAGCACTTCCTTTCTTTAATTTTTATCTGTAGTATTAAATTTAGAGTAAATATGTCATTAATTATATTCAATCTGACAATCTTTTTTTACTTAGTGTGTTTAGACCATTTACATTTAATGCAATTATTGATACAATTAGACTCACCACTTTGTTTTATGCTTGTTTCCTCTATGTTTTGTTTCTCTCTTTTGACTTCCATGCTTTTTGTTGAAATATTTTTGAGAAAGAGTGTGTGCCCATGCACGTGATGGAGGGGCAGTGGGAGAGGGAGAAAATCCCAAACAGGTTCCACATTCAATGTAGAGCCCAATGCAGGCTCAATCTCAAGACCATGAGATTATGACCTGAGTGGAAATCAAGAGTTGGAAGATTAACTGACTGAGCCCCCCAGGGGCCCCTGTTGGATTAATTTTTAATTCCATTTATCTACTGGCTTTTGGTCTATATTTTTTTCTATTATGTTTTAGTAACCTTTTTGGGGATTATATCTGGTGTATATTTATATATCAAACATATAAATATGTATAATATATATTATATATATGTGAAAACCTCATATGTATATAAAACTTTTCAGTCTTCTTAAAGTTATAATTTTTCAACCTCACATAAAATGTAGAAACATCACAATCATATAAGTCTCTTCATTCTCTACTCTTTGTTATAATTGTTATATGTATTTCATTTATACATTGAAAACTCCACCAGGAACTATTATAATTTTTGCTTTCAATGCTCATTAATATTAGAAAAAAACATAAAAGAAAAAAATAGTCTATTTATCCTGATATTTACGATTTCTATTTTTCTTTCCTTCCCAAAGTTCCAAGTTTGCTTCTCATATCATTTTCATTCAACTTGAAGAATTTTCTATGGTATTTCTTTTAGGGAGAATCTGCTGGAAAATAATTAGTTTTCATTCTTCTGAGAATGTCTTATTTTTGAATATTTTCTTTTGATATAAAATTTGATATAAAACGGTGACGGTTCTTTTTTCAGCAATATAGTGATGCTTTTCTACTGACTTCTAGCTTTTGTATTTTCTTATGAGAAATATGCAGTTATTTAAATAATTATTCTACCACAAGTAATATTTGGCTTTTTGGGGGCTGATTTCATGATTTCTCATTTTTCGTTTTCAGCAGTTTAATTACAATATGTCTGAACATGATTTTCTTTAGTATATTTAGAGTTTGGTGCGCTGGAGTCTGTAAATTTATCTTTTACCAAATTTGGGATGTTTTCCATCTTTTTTTTTAAATAAATTTTTTCCACTCCAATTCGTGTTTTCTCTCTTTTCCAGACTCCAATGACATGAATTTTAGACCTTTTGTCCTTGTCCTACATGTCCTTGAAGCTCTGTTCAGTTTTTTTCAATCTCTTTTCACTGTTCTTCAGAGTGAGTAATTTTTATTTTTCTATTTGAAAATAGGAAAGTCCACTGATTCTTTCTCTGTCATCTCCATTCTGCTATTCAGGACATTCATTGAAACTATTTCCAGTATCATATATTCAGTTAAAATTATTTATTCTTATTTTATTTCTATTTTTATGCCCATTTATCTTATAATTCATGGTTATATTACCAATTTTAAAGTTGATATCTGATAATTCTAACATTGGAGGAATCCCGGAGTTTGCTTCTTTTGACTGGTTTTTCCATTGAGCATTGGTCGCATATTGTGTGAAATAATTTTGGATGTTATTGTGGAAACTTTAAATATGTTGTGAGATTACGGGCCCCATTAAAATCCTCAGGAGAAGGTTGATTTTTTTCATTAACAAGAAATCCACCCATGTGGTTGAGACTGCAAGTTCCGTCTTATGTTCTGTGGGTGTTGGTTCCAGTGTCAATTCAGTTTTTTAAAGCCCTTTGTTATATTTGGGTCTTTCAACTCAGAGGTTAGTCTGGGATACAGTACAGTTTATGTGACAATAGAGTTCTCCAAACTGTTACTATGCTTTTGCATCTGGTCCACTCATGCAACCCAGTCATAGGGTTAAACCTGGGATTGTGTCAGTTCATGTATCGAATTAGGAGACTGATTTTCTAGGTCTCTGTCTCCTCATGAGTTTCCTCTCACTTTACAACTCTCAGAGGCCACCCCTTTTTTTTTAAAGAAAAATGGTTTTCACTCAGTTTTAACTCTTCCCGCTATAACTTAATTCCTTAAAATTGGGGCTACCCTTGAGGCAAAAAGTGAGTTAGAAATGAAAAAAAAACAAAACAAAACAAAACACCATTTTCCCCCAGTAATCATCTGGTCAGAATGACAAATTATCTCTCAGGGTTTTTAGGGATCTGTGCAACCACTCTTGCAATGATAGTGCAGTACTATATCTGTGGCTGATCTTTGGCCTGGACTGGGAGAGGAAAAGAGAAAAAAAAGAATAAAAAAGAAAGGGGATTTTCTTGAATCTCTCTATGGAATGCCACCCTTTCAGAAGGACATTCAAACAACTCTGGAAAGACCCACACAATGAAGAATTGAGTTCCCTGGCAACTAGAACTGAAAACTCTAGCCAAGATCCATAAGAATGAATCTAGAAGCAAATCTTCCAACCCCAGTCAAGCCTTAAGATGATGCAGGTCCAGCCAGCATGTTACTTGCAAGCTTGAGTCAGAATCTTCTAGGTATATGGCTTCCACATTGCTGACTTGCTGAAACTGAGATGACAAATATTTGTTGCTTTAAGCCACTATGGTTTTGGAGGTAAGTTGTCATACAGTGACAGAAGACTAAACCATAGCACAAAAGGGATTACAAAGGAAAGGAACAAAAAACCAGCATTTATACTGTAGTTCTGTTCCTAAGTTATTACTAATATCTAGTAAATAGTTAATGAAAAAGAGAAAATAAACACTAAGAATTTTCTAATTTAACAACTTTAGAATATCACATCTATAACTCAGCTTCTCCAAAGTGACTTATAAAGTTTTCTTTTCTTGGAAATAAGTCCAACATCCCAAGTTCTCGAAAGTACTCTTTTGGTTGATGTAAATACTAGTTCGACTTTAATTCCATAATGCTATATCCCATAAAATAAGGAAAGAAGAGGAAGAAGAAATAATGATTTAGAAAATTTTAGTCAAATACAGAAAATTGTAGCTATCAAGTTAGGGAGAAAGACAGGATTGGGGGGAGTGGGTATGTGCAAAAAGCCCTTTCTCTTGAGTGACACAATGCCTTCAAATTCCTATTAAAATATTAACTGCTTTTAAAAATCATAAAACAGTATTAACTAATTCAAGTAACCAAAAACTTGGAACTTTCTCCCCCTTTGCATTGTTTAGTGATGACTTTTCAATTTGCTTACAGATAATTTGTAGTAATTTTATGAGTAAATAACAAATATGATTCAAGGTTACAATTCTCTACATTAGTTCAGTATTTAATAATCAGTTCTTGACTTCAACTGCATTTGGCTGTAGTCACAGAATAATTATCCTATAATATTAAAAATACTGGAAAGTTTAGCTTTTGCTCACAGATTCTGCCCAAAGTACAGCTTACTTTAATGACAACATTTTTGCCCCTTAATGGTAATGAATTCCATTATGTCTCTGTAAAACACATGTGCCAGGATTTGTTGGCAAAACAAGATAATCAGCAGAGTTTGTCTAACAATTGTATTTTCTTTAAAGCAGTGCCATTCAATTGCAACCACATTTTAGGGTAAAATATTCCACATGTTTCTCAGCAGTCTTCTGGGAAGACTTAGTACTTTCTGTAATTCAATATTGGGTCTTTTGAGAAGCGTAGAACAAAGTTATGGAGAGCATACTCTCACAATAAGGAAAAACATTCTCCTAGTCTGACTATACTTACTATTATATGGAAGAAAAACACCAATGCATCCACTGAAGTTTACTTGGAAGATAACATATTCCTGCTTTTCATCACAATGTAAAACTTACAAAAATGTTCTGACTTTTTTTCTTTCAAGTAAAATTTATTCTCTAAGCATAACAGATTTAGTCCAAGTCACTCCAAAACTTTAAATTGCCTCTCCAATTTAGAAGTTATGATTGAAATGGAAAACTTTCTGTGCTCAACATACCAAACCCTAAATAAGTTCTTGTATAACACAGAAGGTCAGTTGCAAAATGCAAATGGCACAAATACAATTATGTAAAAAACTAAACAGGGACCTTTAGAATCAAACCTGTTATGGCTGCGAATGTGATCTACCATGAATATCAATGGATATTCACAGCATTTCAATAAAACATGTCAAGCTTAGAAATGGTGGCATGAGAGCAATAAAAGAAATTTTACATTATCCATGGCAATATTAGAGGTAAAGAAATTATTGAGGCTGACAATCCGCAAGTCTAATTTTCACCCCCTTTTTCCATCAGACTTTCCCTAGAGCAAATAACAAGCAGGCCAGATAGTTAATTTGATATTCACCTTTTTTATTTCCCCTTTCTACCCATTGCTGGAAGTATGCCCAAGGAGTGAGATGGCCAAAAGTCATCTAGCCAGAAGACAAGGAGGGAACACAAGCCAGGACTGCGGATTACTCACAAATTGGATACTTAACCACCAAATAATGTATTTTTCCTGAAACTGATTAAATGTATCGAGACACAATATTTTGTGTGTGTGTGCGTGTGTGTATGTGTACATGTGTGTGTGTTGTGCGTATGTACTCCCTCTTCCTTCCATATCAACACTGGGCTAAGTAGGACTACCAAAGTTTCATCTTCCACTTCTGATCTTTGGATTATTATCATATTTGCTTGCATCTATAATGCTGGTGATCAATATTGGCCTATGATTAACTTTTATTCTGATGCATGGCATCTGTATAATGCCACAACAGGAAAAAACTTTGGAAATACTTTGAATATATGGTTCTTCTAGAAGCCCTCTTTGCCCCTGAATGAGAGGACAAATTCCCTGTTGGCTTGTATGCATGCTTCTAGAAAGATAGGTATTATTCGAAGGTCACACAGCTTGTCAGCAGCTCTGAAGTACTGTTAGCCGCATGATATTAGGGATATATGTGACAGATGAAGATATTAGACTAAGCAGCATTAAAATTTCAGACACATTTCAGGTTTTGGTGGGAAATGAGCTAAAAGCAGACAGCCATTTCAGAAACTTAATCAGGAGGACATGACTGGGGAAAATGAAGTGAAACTTTCCACCTCGGCAATGAACCTTTCTGTATTTTCAGACAGTGTACTTAGACTTGAACATCCAGGTTACTACAATTCCAACAGCTCAGTTTCACTCAATAGAGGTGAATATTGGTTCAGGAATGGGCTGCCAAAATAGTCATTTTGGCTCACATTGCATTTTGTTTTGTAGGATTTTATTTGGAGAGATTTTTAATTTGAAGGTTTACTTTTAAAATTTCTTAATGTGCAAATGGGGCCATAGGATGCATTTATATCTAAAATGGTAGCAAGTAAGTGCATCTTAGTTTGTACAGGTTTTCTGCACATCTGCAGATAATTAGCTAAACATTTGTCCAAATGCGAGAAAGCATACAATTCCTTTGGCTATGTATTTCACTTGAATTATTAATCTTGTTCAGAGAATCTGGCAGCAAAAGCATTATACCCAAAATAATTCCTTCTTTTTATTTGACTTTAAAAAAAGCTTGCCAGTGCTTGCAATAGATCTTTTGCTAAAAGGTAGTGCTGACAGTGAAATGAGTGAAAGCATATATTTATAATAGCTAATTTAATGATGTCAGTTTGGCATTGGCAGGAAATTTTGTGTATTGTTTTCTGCAATGGAAAACATAGAGCATTACACACTGAATCTTTCCAAGGATTTTGAGAACTGACTTTGCTTCTTCCCACCCAATTTTCAGTAATAACAATTAAGAATTACAAATAGAGTTTTTGCTCAGAGAGCAGTTACGTTGAGTTCTTTGATGTCAGAAAATGTGCCTTCAGTATCTGTGGTAAACTCCATAAACCAGAGTGTTAGTTCATAGTGGATGCCTAATTAGTATTTATATTTTAATAAATAATTATTTGGTCCCATACTGTACCTGGGCTCCCAAGTCTTGCTGGTGATGCTCTTACCTCTGCCGTTTGCACTCAAGTAATTCCGCTTACACAGTTTAATGGAGTATCCCCATTTACTCCAAGTCTATGGCTTCTGATGGGATAGAAGTACACTTCATGATATGTCTGAGCAGTGAAAACCAAAGAATAAAATATGGGCCCTACAGGCAAAGAAATGTACATCTAAGAACTTGATGATGAGTATGCCTACTGCCATGTTACATATAACATCAAATTATAATGAATTCTTAGTTCAGTGGTAAGGAGCTTGGTATCCTTAGATTTGGGCTGGACTAAAGTTTAATGATTGTTTTGAATGAAATAAATTTGTAGTATAAATATGACATAGTGGTACAGAACTATATTATCTTTTTGAAAGTGATCATTTAAAAATATTTGCATGATTATTTAATATCAATGCTGTTAATTACTAATGAATTCTATTTATCCATTGTAGAAGGCTCAACCAGGTATCTATTAAGAAATATTACTTTGATGGTTGGAATTATCCTACTAGTAGATCATGTAACTACTAAAATAAAACACGTAATCCCAATTGCTGGCTTATACTAGGTTTATCCCTTAGTCTATAAAGCTTTAAATTACAAACAAAGTTTAATAAATCCACTAGATTATATGCCTTTAGGGGAAAAAAAAGACTCAATCTGTGTGTGTGTGTGTGTGTGTGTGTGTGTCCTAAGCATTAAACACAGTGACTGATACATGACAGATAGTTATTAATGTTTGAGGAATGGACCAGTATATTTTGCTATTATTTAGACTTGCAAAAAGATTACCTTACTGCCAAAATTTACATAGGGATATTACCTTATTTTTGTTATGGAGAAGTCTACCCTCGAAATAAGAAAACTTAAATATATCTTATTACTTGTTAGAGAATGTAGGGTTCAACACAAGAGTAGGGAATAGTAAATACGAGGGATTGCACATGATAATGTCTCCAGCTCTATAAACCCATTTTTTTAGAGAATTCTCTCATTGCTCCAATATCTACAACTAGGAATTGTCATCCCAATTTATAGATCAAGACTCAAGAAGTCAAGAAATTGAGACTCCCAAAAGCAACGATAACAAATGACCCCAGAGCTCAGTGTTTACAATGCAGAATTCTTTCTCATTGATGTTACTTGTCCATCACATATCTGCAAATATATTTCATATCATCTTTATTCCTAAATTCTTACATTCTTTATATTTAGCTTTAAGGAGCAGCTCCTAACGTGGTTGTTGTCAGACTCATGGAAGCATAGATGTATAATCCTCCCATGGAGAGGACACCTCCAAAAGCGGGGGGGGGGGGATGAAAATTTGAGCAAGAATACAATCTATAACTAGAGTAACAAGAGCTCACCTGATTATAAGCCTGTGGCTAACAGCAAAACAAACAGATCTCTGTCCAGAAATGCAAGGGCTACTTACACTCATGGAGACAACTCATGATGCTTTTTTCCCTTTTGTTTTCTTAGCTTTGCCTTAAACTCCTCTGTCTTCTGCATTTCTCCCACACCGACTGGGGTCTGAATTGCAGGTCACTGAGGAGCTGAAACATGTTATTGGTCATTGGTCGTTTCTGTACTTGTCAGATTAGCCTCTCTGAGCCTTGTGTATGTGTTTAATTGGTAAAGGATTATTATAAAACTTACCTTTCAGGATTACAGATATTGAAAATAATGCACTTGGTATAATGGGTGGTATTTAACGGGTACATTAAAAAAATGCTATGGAGTATTATCATTCAAGGAAGTATTCTCAGCAAGTAATCATCAAAAGTGAATTCCTCCTACATATTAGAATATTCCTCAAGCTTGAAATCTAAGGATGATATGACAATATACATAGACTCCTTAGTTTGAGAAATGCTGAATTAGTGTCTTGGCCAAAGTGTGTAAAATGTAGATAGGTATATAGACATGTAAATTTACAGATGCTGTATAAGATAAGATTGTTACATTCTTTTTTTTTTTGCCATTATTATTATTTTATCTTTTTCTTAAAGTATCTCCACATCTAAAAGCAGGCTAACTCATCAAGTCAATCAAGCACCCAGTGACAGGAGGCAGGTTCTGATTTGTATGTAATCAATTGGTTTGAAGGTGATCAACATAGAATAAAAGATGGATATATAAACAAGATCGTTACATTCTGACACAAATTGCTGTACACCTATAGCCCAGAAGAAAAACACACAAAATGATAATCAATAGATATGTATCTCAGACATGGTTAATCAAGTCCCATAAGAACGCAGAATGTTTGTATAGTTGAAAATCTGAAAAGTACAGGTTTACAAACCTTTGTTTCCTTGACCTTTTCACATATATTGCTTATATAATTTTAACATTTGGGGGGAGGGAAGCACCAAATTGCTCTCCTTTTCTCTTGCCAGTAAAATTACACAATGAAGTGATAACAATAGCTCAGCATTTATTTTTCAACATGTTTCTCTTTAGTTCTTCTCTAGTTTAATCAAAGAGTCCCAGGTTGGATTCATCATTCGTTATAGACCTAAGAACTGCCAAGATGGGAAATTTCTTGATAGAGCTAACTCTGCACCCCTATATATGGCCACATGACTGATTTAATGATGATTTGTCTTGGCTAAGAGTTCATAAGAAGGCTGGGACTCTCCATAGCTGTGTTCTATAGAGCAAATATTCAGTTAACTGTTTTTCTTACCTGCAAAGTGTCAACCAATAAGTTTTATCAGTTTTTTTTCCATTGTGTGAGTATGTAGAATTGATGACTTGGCCAGAAGGCGTATCACAGCAACGGGAAAAAGAGGTTTGGGTTAAAAATGAACATTTTGTAATAAACCTTTTTTGTCTAAAATTATTATCTGGGAGTGTAGAGAAAGTCACAGATTGAAGTGAAAGGGAAGGTGGATAAGAAGAAGAACCTATGGAGTAACGCTTGTTTTTCTATCACTTTTGACCTAATATTTTGGCATAGTATTTATAGTTTTTCAACTCCACTAAAAACAAACAAAAAAAACCGCTTCAGGAGATTTTGCCACATCTCCGTCTGCTTTCAGCTAAACCTCACTGAAGAAAAATCCAGAGCAGAGAGTATTTCTATTCATGTAATGTCCCAATTCTCCAATTAAATATCAATATTATGAAGTTATTATGTATGATCATTCCTTTTTCTATTGCTTTAAAATAATTTGAGACTTGAAATAAGAAGCCTTTCAGTTTCCGTATTGGCAAGCTTTGTTATCTGGACCAACTCTTCTAACTGAAAAGAACTAAAAAGTTCAAATAAAATATTAAAACGATCCTTCTTAAAACTATGAAGAGCTACAGCAAGGAAATGCTGGTCAAAAAACATAAAGGAAAACAGTAACAGAGAATGATAAGGAAACCTCAGAACTGCTTTTGTCTTGTCAACTTTTGGGATGTTAGCAAATTTAAACTTTAATTTTGAAAACTTCTTTAGTGAGAGGGATGGAGATTAAATGCCCTTGTCTAATTGAAGTCAGGGTCTAATAGCAGACTCCCTCCTAAATAATTTGGGATTCAAGCATCACTACTGAAATAAATCGGAAGTAGAAAAATCATCACGCACCCTCACAGACTGAGACCATATCACAAAGAAATCAATTACAAGCCTTGAAGATGAATTAAGGGGTCCCATGTTGGTAGCGTAAAAGCAAAAGCAAATCTTCTCTGGAAAAAGAAATCATTTTCTTAATCTCCAAAATACATCTTAAATAAGTTTGCAAGTACAATGAAGAGGATAGTGTCGAAGATAATCAGGCTCACTAGGAAGACACAAGGAGAATAAACAGAATCAACAGCAGCAGATTCAGAGCTTCAGATGTCAAAAATACCATTCATAGAGGTTACAGTTCACGATGGCAATGTATGGGGATCCTGAATTTACCTCCTCCCATGAACACACCAATCTCTATGTACAAGTTTCTCTGAACTGTCCCACCGCCAACAAAATTTGTGTATTTACCCAAAGAACAGTTGTGTATTTATCCAAAGAAAGCAAAAACAGTAATTAAATCTCTATGTTCATTGCAACATTGTTTATAATAGATAAGATATGGAAGCAACACAAGTTTTCACTGATAAAGGGATAAAAAAGATGTGGCATGTGTACACACATACACACATCACACACAGAGATATATTGCTCAGCCACAAAAAAGAATTACATCTTGCAATTTGTGACAACGTGGAGAGATCTAGAGAATGTTAAAGAAGTGAAAGAAGTCAGACAGAGTAGGACAAATACTATAAGATTTCACTTATATGTGGAATCAAAAACAACAACAACAACAACAAATGAACAAACAAACAAGAAGCAGAAACAGATCCATAAAGACAAAGAACTGATACTTGCCAGAAGTCATGAGGGGAGTGTGAGGGGCATGGGCAAAATGGGTGAAGGAGAGTGGGAGATGCAGGCTTCCAGTTATGGAATGAATAAGTAACAGGAATAAGAAGGAATATAGTTGATAGTATTGTAGTAGCATTTTATAGTGACAGGAGCTACAGATGTGGTGAGCATTGCAAAACATACAGATTGGTCAAATCACTATATTGACACCTGGAACTAATTTAACATTGCATGTCAACTATACCTCAAATTAAAAAAAATAATTAAAAACAAAAAATTAGAGAATAATGACTGAAGAATTTTTTATACTAACGTATTTCCTTATTATATTTCTGTATTTGTAGAAAATTTGAAAAAAAAATTCAAACAAAGAGGGAAGTAAAGCTGATCAGTTATTCCATCACTCCTAAGTGCTGACTATTAATGGTAGCATGTTGACACACAGGCCTTTCAGGCATTTTTCTAGTGTGTGGTACAGGTATATTGTTACAGTTACATCCTAATGAATATACAGTTTGATAACTCACTGGTTTTTGTTTTTTAACAACCATCAAAATCATTGCTTGTAAACATCACTCTTAAAGTCTTCATAGTACCCTGCCACATGCAGAACCATGCATTTTTAGCTAGCTTCCAATTGTGGATGGACACTTACTTAATTTCTCTTCGATTTAATTTTATTATTGTATATACCACTGTGATAAACATCCAGGAGCATAAAGCTAATTTGGGGGAAGAAAGAAAAAAGACTGGGAGAGGTAGTAGTTTTATCTAATGCATAGATAACACAGAGATTTAAGGAAAATAAACAAAATAATATGTTCCAAGCAAAATAACAATAGCTCATAAAAAGACCTTAATAAAATGAACCGATTTACCTAGTAAAGAATTGAAAACATCAATAAATTTTATTATAAAAAAAGAATTGAAGACATCATAAAGATGCTATTGAGCTCAGAAGAAGAATAGACAAACCAAGTAAGAATTTCAACAAAGAAAAAAATTTGAGTACCAAATAGAACTCACATAACTGAAAAATACAATAACTGAAGTAAAAAGAATACAATACAGGGGTTCAAGGGCAGATGAAGCAGAAAACTGAATGGCAGGGCATTGGAACTCATTCAGTCAGAACAGCAAAAAGAAAAAAAAAGGAAAAAGTGCAACATTAGCTTAAAAGACTTATGGAACAAATTCAAGCAGACCCATATTCACATTATAGGCACCCCAGAAGGGGAAGAGAAAGTGGCAGAAAATTTATTTGAAGAAATAATGGCTGAAAACTTCCCTATCTGGGAAAGAAAACAAACACCCAGACCTAGAATACTTAAAGAGTTCCAAATAAGATGAGCTCAAAGAGAGCCACACCAAGACACATTATAATTAAATGTCAAAGGTAAATACAAGGGAGAATCTTAAAACAGCAAGAGAAAAACTACTTGTTATGTACCAGAAAACCCCCATCAGACTGTAGTCAGACTCTTCAGCAGAAACTCTGCAGGCCAGAAAGGAGTGGCATGATAAACCCAAGGTGGTGAAAGAAAAAAAACTGCCAATCCAGAATACTCTCTGCAGCACAGCTGTCTTTCAGAATTGAAGGAAAGATAAAGTAATTTTTAGGTAAGAATTCATCACCACTAGATAGGCCTTATAAGAAATTTTAAAGGGACTAATTAGCAGTGTCTGTTAGTAAGAAGACATACTAACATTTTTTTTATTTTTTATTATAATAGTTTATTTTCAAATTGGTTTACATATAACACCCAGTGTTCATCCCAATACGTGCCCTCTTTAATGTCCGTCACCCCCTCTACCCCCTCCCTCACCTCCCTCACCTCCCTCACCCTCAGATTGTTCTTAGTCTTTGAGAGTCTCTTATTTTTATGTTTAAAAAAAGTATAAAACATAAGAGACTCTCATACTAACATTTTTTAAACATAAAAATATAGATCTCACAGGTAAGATAAATGTATAGTAAAGTTTAGAATAATCTAATGTTGTAAGGTGATGAGTTATTCACTTACAAAGCTAGAATGAAGGTTATAATACAAGTAAAAATAACTATCACTACAATGATTCATTAATGGGTACACAAGATAAAAAGATGTAAATAGTGACATCGAAAACAAAATATGCGAAGGGAGTAAAATGTAGAGGTTTTTTGTTTTGTTTTGAACTTAAGTATTATCAACTTGAAATAGATTATTATAAATTGTTTTATCTAAGCTTCTTGGTAGCCACGAAGCAAAAACCCGCAGATACACGAAGAAAAGAAAAAGGAATTTAAGCATACCACTACAGAAAATCAGCGGATAACAAAGAAAGAGCACAAGATATGAAGAGAGGAATGAAGGAATTATGGAGCAGTCAAAAAACAATGAATAGACTGGCATTAAGTCCATATTTGTCAGTAATTATTTTAAAGTGAAAGCTAAATTCTCTAATGCAAAGATGTGCAGTGGCTGAATAAACTAAAAAACAAGACCTATATGCCAATTATAAGGGACTCACTTCAAATCTAAGAACACAGACAGACTGAAAATGAAGGGGTGAAAAAGACTATTTCATATAAGTGGAAACCAGTAGAAAGCTGGGCAGCTATACTTATACCACACAAAATAAACTTATAGATAATGACTGCAATAAGAGACAAAGGAGTCAACATAGAACGATAAAGGGGGTCAATCTAAGAAGAGGCTATAATATTTGTAAATGTTTATTCAACCAACATAGAAGCCCCTAAATATTTAAAGCACATATTAACAGACCTAAAGGGTGAAACAGAAAATACGATAAAGGTAGGGGACATTAATACCTCACTTACATCAATGGATGACTCAGACAGAAAAAAAAATATATATATACACAAACATATATATGTGTTTATATATATATACATATACATATACATATATATGTTTATATATATAAACATTAGTCTTAATCACACATTAGACCTGATGGACTTAGATATTTACAAAACATTGCAGCCACACGTTATTCTCAAGAACACAAAGAATAATCTCCAAGATGGATTATATATTAGGCCAAAAACAAGTCTTAATAAATTTAAGGACATTGAAATCATATCGAGCAACTTTTCTGATCACAACGGTATGAAACTGGAAATCAAGTACAAGAAGAAAACTTAAAAAAAATTCACAAATGTGTGGAGATTAAACAACATGCTACTTAAAAGCTAATGGGTAAGAGAAGACAATAAAAGAGAAATAAAAATATCTTGAGATAAATAAATATGGAAATAAAACATACAGAAACATGGTATGAAAAGCAGGTCTAAGAGGGCAGTTCAAGTGATAACTGCCTACATTAGGAACAAGAAAGATCTCAAATAACAACCTAATTATAGACTTTGAGAAACTAAGAAAAGAACTAAGCCTCAAGTTAGAAGGAGGTAAACAATAAAGATCAGAGTAGAAATAGAGACTAAAAAGACACTTAAAAAGATAAACTAAATGAAGAGTGTTTTTTTTTTTAAGATAAAAAAGACAGGCAAATTGCAACTAGACTCACCAAGGAAAAAAAAAGAGAGGACATAAATATATAAAATCTGGAATGAAAGAGGAGACATTACAACTGATACCATAGAAACACAATAAATCATCAGAGACTACTATGAACGATTATTCACCAAGGGGGGACAAACTAGAAGAAATGGATAAATTCCCTGAAATAACTTATTAAATCATGAGAAAAGAGAAAATTTGAACACAGAGATTACTAGCAAGGAGACAGAAACAGTAATCAAAACTCTCCCCACAAACAAAAGTCCAGGACCGATGGCTTCACAGGCGAGTTCTACCAAACACTGAAAGAAGAATTAATTCAAATCTTTCTGAAACCCTTCCAAAAAATAGAAGAGAAGAAATATTTCCAAACTCATTTTATGAAGTCTGTATTACCCCGATACCAAAACCAAACTAAGATACTACAAGAAAAAAAGTTACAAGCTAATATCCCTAGTGAATATTGATGCAGAAATCTTCAAGAAAAACATTAACAAACAGAATCCAACATTACATTAAAAGTATCATACACCATAATCAAGTAGGATTTTTCCAGTGATGCAAGGATAATTCAATATCCACAAAAATCAATGCCATATACCACATTAACAAAATGAAGGATAAAAATCATACAATCATCCCAATAGATAAAAAAAAAAGCATTTGACAAAATTCAATATCCGTTTATCATAAAAAGTTTCAGCTAAGTGGATATAGAGGAAATGTACCTCAACATAATAAAAGCCAACTATGACAAGCCCATAGCTAACATACTGAACAGCAAAAAGCAAAAAGTTTCCCACTAAATCAGGAATTAAACAAGAATGTCCATTCTGGTCACTTTTATTCAACATAGTATTGGAAATTCTAGCCAGAGCAATTAGGCAAGAAAAGAAGTAAAAGGCATCCAAACTAGAAAGGAAAAAATAAAACTGCTATTATTTGCAGAAGACATATTATATTTAGAGAACCCTAACAATCCCACCAAAAAAAAAAAAAAAACATTAGAACTTACCAATAAATTCAGTTAAGTTGTAGAATACAAAAATCAGTGTAAAAAAAAATCCATTATGTTTCTATACCCTAATAATGAACCATCAGAAAGAGAAATTAGGAAAACAATACCATTTGCAACTGCATAAAAAAGAAAATATTTAACAAAGGAGGTGAAAGATCTATACACTAAAACTACAAGACATGATGAAAGAAATTCAAGAAGGGACAAATAAAAGTTATCCTAAGCTCATTGATTGGAAGACTATTGTTAAAATGTCTGTACTACTCAAAGCAATCTACAGATTCAAACGAATCCCTATCAAAAATTTAAATGGCATTTTTAAAAGAAATAGAATGAATAATCCTAAGATTTGTATGAAAACACAAAAGACCCTGAATAACAACAACAAAAAAATGAACGTGTAGAAAAACACTGGAGGTCTCACTCTCTGATTTCAAACTATATTACAAATCTACAATAATTAGATAATACAGCAGGAAGAGAAAAATAGACACATAGATCAATGGAATAGAGATTGCAGAAATAAATCCAGACTTCAATGGTCAATTAATTGATAACAAAGGAGCCAAAAATATACAATAGAAAAGGACAGTCTCTTTAATAAATGGTATTGGGAAAACTTGACAGTCACATGCAAAAGAATGAAAGAGGATCACTATCTTACACCATATACAAAAATTAACTCAAATGGATTAAATACTTGAATATAGGACCTGCAACCATAAAACACCTAGGAAAAAACATAGGCAGTAAGCTCTTTGCTATTGGTCTTGGAGTTCTTTTGCTTGATTTTTTTTGGGGGTTTTTTTTTTTTGTTTGTTTGTTTATTCGATACCAAAAGCAAAGACAATAAAAGCAAGAACAAACAAGGGACCTACATCAAAATAAAAAGCTTTTGCCCAGCAAAGGAAACCGTCAATAAAATGAAAAGCTAACTTACAAAGTGGAAGAAGATATTTGTATATCATGTAGCTGATAAGGGGTTAATATCCAAAATATGTAAATAACTCATACAATTCAACAGCAATGAATAATAAAATAGGATTTAAATAAGCAGAGGATCTGAATAGACATTTTTCTGAAGATGACACACAGATGGCCAACAAGTACATGAAAAGGTTGTTAACATCCCTAGTTAGGGACATGCAAATCAAAATCACAATGAGGTACCACCTCCCACAGTTAGAATGGTTATTATCAAAATGTCAAGAAATCACAAACGTTGACAAGAATGTGGTGAAAAGGGAACACTTGTGCATGGTTGGTAGGAATATAAACTGTTATAGGTACAAGGGTAAATAGCATGGAGTTTCGTCAAGAAATCAAAAATAGAACTACCGTGTGATACAGCATTCCATACTAGGTATTCATCCAAAGGAAATGAAAACATGACATGAACTCAAAATATATCCACACTTCCACGTTCACTGCAAAATTATTTACAATAGCCAAGTCCTGAAAACAACCTACATGCTCACTGACGATAAATGAATAAAGAAAATGTGGTATACACACACAATGAAGTATTATTCACTTATAAAGAAGGAAACCCTGCAATTTGTGACAACATGGCTGGAACTTAATATTCTTTGTAAAATAAAACTGAGGATCTCAATTGTAAGTGACATATAAAAAGAAAACATAACCCAAATACAGAGAATAGATCGGTGGTTGCCAGAGGCAAGGGTTGGAGGATAGACGAAGCTGGAGAGAATGGTCAAAAGGTACAAACTTCCAGTTAGAAAATAAGTTCTGGGGATGCGATGTCCAGCGTGGCGACTACAGTTGATGATACCGTGTTGTATGTTTGAAAGTTGCCAAGAGTAGATCTTAAAAGTTCTCACAAGAAAAAAACCCTAACAAATTTGGTGCTGACAGATGTAAGCTAAACTTATTGTGGTGATCATTTTACAACATTTACATATATAGAAACATGTTATCTAACATATTAATCTCAGTTTACATCAATTACATCTCAATTTAAAAAGATATACAGACATAAAAACAAAAAAAGGCTGTACTGTAAACTTTCTGTATCTCCTCTTAAAATATGCAATTTACTGCTTCAATACCATAAAATTGTTAAAAATAGAGTATAAAGTTTAAAAAATCAGACAATAAATTACATTATGAATTATTTTTAAGGCAATAATATCCAAACAAAGATATTTGCAAGGAAAAGAAACAAAACTGACATAGACTTGAAAACGATCCAAATAGAACTTCTAGAAATGAAGAAAATATATTAAAAAAATTAAGATTTCAATGGATAGATTTAACAGATTGGACATGAAGAATTATAAACTGAGAAGTAAAAGAAATTGTAAAGATCTCAGCATAGAGAGACAAAAAGATGGACAGAAACACAAAAAGAATCTGCTCATGTCATGGAGAATGAGAAGGTCTAACATGTTTAATCAGAGTTCCAGAGGTTCCAGAGAGAAAATGAGACAGAGAAGAGATGCTATCTGAAACATTCTCCAGAATTTATTAAAAACAAAAGATACTTTCTGTTAAATGTTAATTGTCTCTTTATAAAAAACAGATGTTGGTTGTGAAAGCATTACTGGAAACCTATTTCCTATTAAATAAAAAATTATGTTATACGTCAACCCCAAATCTCCAACCACTTTCCCCAAACCTAACACCACCACATAAAAGCACCTATATATAAGTAACAGCTCTTAGGAAGAAAATGTTTAAAACATTTCCTGATCATTAAGCAGTTAGTATGGTTGTCACCAAACAGCTGTTTTAATGCAGAAACACATTACGCATCCCTTTGCTGACACCGAGATTGGTTTGCAAAATAGCAATGTGATTCTGATTTACAACAAATTGCATTTGGGATGTAACAAGAATTTATCTGCATGTTGATTTAAAATAATGTATTGAGTTTTGGAATGTAAATTTCCTATAAATTATTAGCCCCAAAGTTGGTAGTGAGAAATGTGGATATTCTATGAAGTTTTGGAAATTAATAACCAAAGCATTCTAATAAGTAAGTGTCAAAGGGATGTTCTAAAGGGTATGCCAGTATTCTGAAGCTCTGAATTAGATACGTTTAGTGTGTAATGGGTGCACATTTCCTCCCTTACTTGGTTCTTCCTGTTGGTTAATGGGTGATCTAGTTTACATACACATGTTGCTGTCCACTTTGACAGCCTCTGTACATTGGGAGCTTACACTTAATACTAATGGTCTATTGTAAAAAGCAAAAAAAAAAAAAAAAAAAGAGAGAGAGAGAGAAAGATGAGAGAACAGAATAAGTCCCATCATCATTATCTGTGTTAGTTACCTATTGCTGCAATGAAGTATAATAATTAACCAAAAAATCCCAGCAGCATGTGCGACGATAAGCACTCTTCTATCATTTCTAGTCCATGTGTCTGTTGAAGACTTTTCTGCCAGCTTCAGATTTTCCATACATTGAGTCACCCAGAGGCAATTTCGTTTTTTTCTGCAGAACTAATGAAGTTTAAGCTTTAGGACTCCTGCCTGCCATGAATTATTTTGTAAAAATTTCAAAAGAACTTTTGAGTGCAATTGTTGGAGACCATGGTCTCTCTCCAACCCTTGTCCTCTCCTCCTAGTTCTTGTTCCAGCGAGGTGGCATGAAGAGGGCCATAGCTTGGAACCTGGCTAAGGGGAAGCTGAGTTGGGAGACACATTGGACTGAAGTTCTGTTTAGTAGGCTCTGTTAATATGGTTTGCAGTCACTTTCAGCTCCTAGACTGAAGTAATACTATTGCCATCTCAGTGTCGAGAATGTGATTTTGGTGCCAGACTTTGTCCAAAGGTTGCACTGTGTACGGAATGATGGCAATAGGCACCCCCTTATTTTCTTTGGGGTACAAGAACGTGAAAGGCATGCTCAGAGGGCAATAGAGAGCCATGGATTCTCACTTCTGAGGGGAAACAAGATAACCAGTTCCCCAGATCAGCTACCATGTTGTGGATAAAGAGCCAGTGACTCTGGTCCTCACAAGACCTTAGACCTAGGGGATCTTCTGGTTGCTGTGTGCACTCTTTCAATAACCCCCCTTCCCCAGTGAAAGCAACATTTTGTCACTGCAGGCTGAAAGATTAATACATGTAATGTTCTCGTTGCAGCATATATTGAGAATTTATTCTTTTATATTGAAATACCTGAATGTTTCAAAAATTCTCCTAGGACTAAAGGATATATAGTGGTATACAGTGATAACTAAGTCTTTTACTCTGATCTTTAGTCCACAAAATTCTCTTCTACTTTTTTTTTCTTGCTGTGTCCTCTCAGTGATGTCCCACATATTTTCTATAGAGCTCTTAGTTTGATAAAAATGTTAGCTTACAATACACATTGAGATGTGCCATTTTCAGATATTAAGATTTTATTGATTTTGTCGCCAGCTAATCCTGCCCAAATTTTCCTGTCTTAGAAGAGTGACTTTATTAAGTGTTTTATAAAACATTACAGAGGCCATAATTGGTAACAGAGTTTGCTCAAGTGTTTAATTGGCCCCGTTGTTAGGCATCTTGGACAGGAAAGTAAACACCAGATTTGTAAAAGCAGTCTTATTGCAGCTTAGGAGAACAAGGGAATTTGCTACTCAGACATAAAAAGCAAGCAAATGAAACAGATTAAGAATTTCCTTCCCCTTATGAAGAGCTGCATCAGTAGAAACATTCTGGTAAAGAAAAACTATGCTGTTTATACATTCAGGAGTTTCCACATCCTAGTCTGAGACATGTAATAATAGAAAGTTAAGTTTTTCAGGTTTGGCTTAGGTTTTTTTTTTTCCCCTTACTTCTTTCCTCTCTTCTTTCCATTTGCCTCCTTCTTTCTGGTTTAGTAGCATATAAAATGGCCATGGTATTTTCCTAAATACTCTGACTTAGGTAATCTTTATAATGCATCTTTTAAATCTTTATGTTCTACTTTAAGACAAAACATTTCAGTTCGAGGTGCACACCACATGGGCTTGTTACAAACAGCTTTTCCTGACAGAGTCTCAAGTAGTTCAGAGAGGTACAAGTAAGCTCCCTTTAGAGAACAGGTTCTCATGCACATATATAGTGTATGTTTTATTTCAATTTAATTGCTGCTCTGGATTCAGCTAGTCAGGAGGAAAATATTTAAAATTTGTTCTTCCTAGACGTAGTAGAAACTTAGTTTCCCAATTGTATCAATTTTCTACTGCTGTGCAAAAAATTACCACAAACTTAGCTGCTTACCACACAAACATACCCTCTCACAGTCCACAGGTCAGGAGTCTGGCAGGTGTTAGCTAGATTTTCTACTAAAGGTCTTACAAGGGTGGACATCAGCCAGATGCACTCTCACCTAGAGGCTTGACTAAAGAAACACTGGCTTCCAAGATCATTCAGGTAGCCAGAAGAACTTAGTTCCTTGTGGTCATAGGACAGAAGTCTCCATGTTCTTGCCAGCTATTGATTGGGGATCACTCACCCCTCCTAGATGCCATTCTCATTAGGTTGGGAAGCTCCACAGGTCTAGCACACTTTCACCCTTTTAATCTCTATCTTCAGTAAGAGCCCCAAACCTTTTAAAGACATACCTGCTTTGGTCAGACCCACCAAGGATAATCTCCCTTCGGATGAACTGAAAGTAAATTGATTTGGGATCCAATTACATCTGCAAAATCCCCTCATCTTTTAAAAATATTAAGTAGCCTAATTATAGGAGTGGCATTAATCATATTGTCTTACTCTCAAGGGGAGGAGAGAAACAGAACATATCCCTCAAGTGGAAGAAGTCTTGAGACTATGGAATTTTCCCTGCTATTAACCATGTATTGCTCCAGGGCCCCTATTTCATCACTTGGGCACCTTGCTATCAAGGGATGAAATGTGTAGCACATGACCATGAGACTTCTAATGGTAACATTTGGTAGAACTCCAAGGGAAAAAAAAATTTGAGCTACCATGTTGAACAGAGTAAAGGCGTTAGTGGATGAACGGTCTTCAAGTCTTATTCTTTTTCATATCAGAGGTTCTCCATCTACCAGACTGTCTTACTTGTGATCTTCTGACCATCCTCCCCAGGATCCATACCTTTATTATTTCCTTTTTTAAATTGTATAACATTCTTTCTCACCGATCTCAATTTCTTGTCCTTTTTGAAAACCTTCCCTTTCAGATTTATTTCGGTCTTCTTCTTTTCCTTCATTCTCGTCATTCTGATTATCCCTAGTGCACATCATTCCTAGTAATGTTGTTTTCATTCTCGACTTCACCCAGTCCCTGCTGGAAGCCCTTCCTCCCACCTTCTGCATAAGGTGCTTTGTGGGAAATGCGGGTGCACTGCTGCCACCATGAACTTGATCTAGGTATGAACGTGTATGAAGGGGAGAGCCAGTGAGTGAAGGGTGAGCAATGTGACGTCTCTGAATTTGCTTTTGTTGACCCAAAGCTGTACAGATATAGTCTAATTTTTGGTAAAATTTGTAGAAAACTTTTTTTTTTTTTAATAACCAGCACCACTCTATCCTGTTGGATGTAGAAACCACTACTGATTCCAGAATGGTAAATTGATCCCTCTTTGGAAAGTCGTTCCTGTGAAGATTCTTTTGCATGTAAAGGACGGAAAAAAAATCAAGTAAGATTTTCACTTCACTTAGCTGAATAGGCCAAGATGACAGCACAGCGAGCTGAATTCACCCTTCTTTTGGTTCATGAATGGTCCACGTTGGTTCCATTCTCAGACAATTCCCTCACCAAAATCTGGGTATGAGGGCATTGAATTCCAGTGGAAAAAAATGCCAGAAATTCTTCTGGGGCAATATATTTTTGGTGCTTCTTTTTATAACCGTGAAATAAAAGATATTTAATTGTACCTGTAAATAGTTTTGGATTTAAGGTTACTTGAGTGCAGGAGTGCTTTTCTCCTATTGCACTGATTAAATGCAACGATGTGGGTAAAACTCTTTACACAGTATTTGGCAGACAGAACTCTATAAATGTCAGCTATCATCATTAGCACTGAACCTGAAACATAATAGACTCTCAGAAACATTGGTTGCCTCCATTTGTACTCTGTTTATTCTTTCCTTTGGCTGTAGCTTTTAGTTTTATTCAATTAGTTAATTCTATTCAGGCACTAACCAAGGTTTTATGGAACCAAAAGCTCAAATAATTTTCAGGGACTTTTAAGAGGAAAATACATCACTGTCCATAAAAATTAGATACTTATATAATATTTCACTAGAAATTATAATAAACTGCAAATATATAAATCATGGTAAATCCTGTTCTATCACAAGTCTAGAAAATTAATAATTTTAATATGTTAACTTGACACAACTCTTAACTACTTGTTTTCCCTTTTTTGGCTGCACTTTTTTTTGTTGTCTCATCTTATCACAGCAGTTTTACAATATTTTCAATGGAGAGAATAGAAAGATGATCTATCCTTTCCTTAGAATGATGGGTCAAAAAAACCTATAAAGAACTTATCAAACTCAACACTCAAAAACAAATAAACCAGTGAAGAAATAGGCAAAAGACATGAACAAATACTTTTCCAAAGAAGACATCCAGATGGCTAACAGACACACAAAACGATGCTCGACATCACTCATCATCAGGGAAATAAAAAATCAAAACCACAATGAGATGCCATCTCACACCTGTCAGAATGGCTAAAACTAACAAAGGAGACAACAGATGTTGGCAAGAATGCGGAGCAAGGGGAACCAGTTTGCACTGCTGGTGGGAATGAAAACTGGTGCAGCCATTATGGAAAACAGTATGGAGGTTCCTCAAAAAGTTAAAAATAGAACTACTCTATAACCCAGCAATTGCACTATTAGGTATTTATCCAAAGGACACAAAAATGCTGATTTGAAGGGCCATATGCACCCCAATGTTTATAGCAGTACTATCAACAATAGCCAAAATATGGAAAGAGACCAAAAGTCCATAGACTGAAGAATGGATAAAGAAGATGTGAGAGGGGGTGACGGGCATTAAAGAGGGCACGTGTTGGGATGAACACTGGGTGTTACATGTAAACCAATTTGAAAATACAACATGTGCCCTTTTTAATGCCCGTCACTCCCTCTCCCCCCTCCCTCACCCCCCTCACCCTCAGTTTGTTCTTAGTCTTTGAGAGTCTCTTATGTTTTATCTCCCTCCTTCTCTGTGTCTTTTTTTTCTTTCCCCTCTTCCCCTCCCCCTGGTTTTTGCTTAGTCTCACAAAGTCCACCTATTCGTGGAAACATATGGTATCTGTCTTTTTCTGACTGACTTATTTCACTTAACATAATACTGGGTGTTATATGTAAACCAATTTGAAAATAAACTATTATAAAATTAAAAAAATAAAAAATAAAAATAAATAAAAATAAATAAATAAAAAAGATGTGGTATGTGTGGAATGGAATACTACTTGACAATCAAAAAGAATGAAATCTTGCCATTTGCAACCATGTGAATGGAACTACAGTGTATTATATTAAGTGAAATAAGTCATAGAAAGACAAATATCATATGATTTCACTCATAAGTGGAATTTAAGAAACATGACAAATGAACCTAGGGGAAGGGAAGCAAAAATAAAATAAAAACAGAGAGGGAGACAAACTATAAGAGATTCTTAAATATAGAGAACAAATGGAGGCTTGCCGGCGAGGTGTTGGGTAGGAGGATGGGCTAAATCGGTGACGGGCATTAAGGAAGGTGCTTGTTGGGATGAGCACTGGGTGTTATATGTAAGTGATAAATCACTAAATTCTACTCCTGAAACCATTATTATACTATATGTTAACTTGGATTTAAATTAAAAAATTAAATAAAAAGAAAAACATTCAACCATCAAAGAAATAAAGAATGATGGGTCAAAATTCCTTGTATTACTGACAGTTTAGCAAAGTTTCTTTCAGCTTCCCAGCTCAATCACACATGTCGCTCCAGCTCCAGCTTCTTCCTGAGATGGCACTACTTTCAGGGGCAGACCCTCAGGTGATTGCAGCCCTTTGATCTCAATCTGCAAGTTCTTTGGGAGCTGAGGTTTCTGCAAATTGGCCAGTTTCTGGCTGCCACTGTTTCCTGTCCCATCCCCAACACTAGTCCTGGGGAGCAGGGGACAAGTGGGGAGGCAGGTGAAGTGCCAATGAAGTCTGCCATTGACTCTTGAGCGGGGAGCAGGGCAGAATCTCATCCATCTCCTCCCTGGAGTCTGAATCCAGATGCTCTAGGAGGTCCCTTTTAGGATGGACAGGGCTGTTGCTAGGGTGAGGTGGATGTGGAGGTAGGGCTGGCAGTTCCATCTACGAATCTAAGACCATCACGAGGGATGATCCCCGATCTAGGGTTGCTCATTTCTCCTGTGTAGGGTTTATTTAGAAAATAGAAACGACCCACGTGACATTTGGGATATACTTCAACTAAAAAAATTATTCATGGTGTACCAGATATTCAAATTGAATTGGACATCCTGTATTTTATTTGGCAATCCTATTTCTGTGGCCTCACATGGCAGCTTGGAAACAGTCTATGAAAGTAAGGTCGCCCTGAAAGTTAAGGCTAAACAACCTCATCTTAAATCTCCTGTCTGATTCTGTGTAAAGTTTACCATTTGTTCCTCTTAAATAAGGTGAATCTCAAGTACCTCGAGATCTTGTTTTCTATTTACTTTCTCCTTTCAAGCTCAATAGGCCTATTATTATTCGAACATATTAACCTTTGCAAGTCTTAATTCTGTAGTATATCACATTTACTAGCCTTCTCCTTAAATTTGAGAAACAGGTGATAAGCTGGTCTCTTTAACATTACAAGAACACCAGCAAAGCACCTTTGTTGATTGAGGTTGCAAGAACTGCCATTCTCGGCCCTATTACTTTTGAAAAAGCCAGCCTGATAAGAACTAGATTCCTAAACTACAGAGTTTAAATTTATTCTTTGATTGTGGGAATCCTTTCACAATGTATATGCATATTAGGTCATCACGTTGTACAATTTAGATATTACATATTTCACAGTTATACTCACTAAAGCTAAAAAAAAGTAAACATCAACATTTTAAAGCTAAGATTTACATATTTCATTTTTGTGATATATAGTGAAGAGTCATGTTCATTACTAGTTGTGCTTCTCAGCTTTTGGCACCTGAGGCAGTAAGAGAAGCAAATGAGGAATGTGCTAAACCACCCAGAAAAAAAAAAAAAAGTTTCTCATGATGTGTTTAAGACAGTACTTATGTAGATTTGTATATAAAATACCATTGTTTACAAAAATGAAAATTATAAATGCAATCTTGAAAAAATACAAAATTGTTTTAAAAAAATGTATTCTTTATTCTGTCATTAATTCTTTCCAATGACAATATTTGATGGGGTCTATTTGCATGCATCTAATATGGGGAGATCACAAAGGGAAGATTTGTTATAGGGTAAGCCATCTCAAGGCAGTCCTTCTACCTCTCTATGGTTGATTACATGGGTATTTGCATTGACTTATGCATAGTTATCTTGGCCAATCAATTATGGCTAGAGAGGAAGGTTTGGATTTACTCAATATACCCAGTATGATCCATAGCAATGTAGGTAGTAAGGATTCATCTTGGGTTACCCACCGTCAAAGATTAACAGATAGATGCCTAAGAATTTGTAACTTGCATTTGAAATCTGAGGAAAATAACAGGCTATTGAATTCTGTAAAAATCATAGAAAAATATTAATGAGGACAAGGCCTAAGAAGAGAGTACAGCCCACCACGAGGTAAGTCCGTACCCTTTGGGTGGGAGATCATCATTCAATTACCCATACTTAACTATTCTAATATTCAGCTTGTCTCCTCCATCACATGCATGAAGCTTTCATAAAACAATTTACTAATAACTTGTTGAAACCCAGTTTACCATATACTTTCCTCTATATACCAATTTAGTAACACTGCCAAAAGGCAAACAATGATGTTAGTCTACAGTGACTTGTTCTTCATGAAGCCATTCTAATTCTGGTCTTCTCTGCTTCCTTTTCTAAGTGTTCTTGCACTCTTTTAAAAATTATTTCTTTAGGATTTTTGTCAAGCTCTATGATCTATAATTCAATAAATCTACCTTCTTCCCCTTCTGAAAATTGGAGCAACATTTTCCATTCTTCGGTCTCCTGGCACCTCTCCTGTTTTCCATGGTTTCCTGATGATTACCCACACTGGTTCAGTAATTATAGCCATACGTTCTCCCTTTTCCCTAAGATGTAGTTTAGCCAGGCCAAGAGATTTGAAATCATCACAGAAGTTAAGATCCCTCTTATTATCTTTCTTGCTTTCTGGGTTTCAGATCCTGCTAATACTTACTCCCCATTTTTCCAAGTCCCATGACTGGGCAGATAGAATCTCATGGGGTCCTTAGTAGCTGCTAAAGGCCCCATCTAATTCCAGGTCTTTGGAGTACCTGTACCTAATCCTTACAGGCATAATCAAATGCTTATTCTGAGGTGTGACTGATAAACATTTAATATTTTACACTCCTAGAAGTTTCTCACAAGTGCGATGCTTTGCTTCTGGGAACTACCATAAAATCTGGTAATTTCACACTGGGTGTTTATCTGAAGGAAATGAAAACATGAACTCAAAAAGATATCTGCACCCCCATATTCATTACAGTATTATTTAACAATTGCTAAGACATGGAAACAACCTAAGTGTTTACTGATGGATGAATGGATAAAGAAAATAGGCTATATACAGTGGAATATTATTCACCCATAAGAAGGAATGAAATCCTATTATCCTGTGAAAACGCGATGGACCTTGAGGGCATCGTGGCAAAATGAAAGAAGTCACACAGAGAAAGATGTATACCATACGATCTCACTGCTTTGTAGAATCTAATTAAAACAATAAAAAAAATCAAATTCGTAAATGCAGAAAACAGACCGGTGATTGCTGGAGGTAGAGGTAGGGTGGAGTGCTGGGTGAAATGGGTGAAGGGAGTCAAGAGGTACAAACTTCCAGTTATAAGCCATGGGGATGTAATGTATAGTATGCTGACTCTGGTTAATGAAACTGTATTGTGTATTCGTATTGTGATACTGTATTGTGTATTGTGTATTACTTGGAGAGTGTATCTCAGAAGTTATCACAAGAAAAAAAAGTAACTATATGTGGTAATGGTTGTTAACTAGGCTTCTTACGATGATCATTTCACAATATACTTGCTATCCTGAGTCCTTATGTTGGACACCTGAAATTTTTAAGCTCCATGTTCATCATATTTCAATTTGAAAGGGGCTCTTTTAATGAAGAGGACCCGGACTGTTTTTGCCTGCATGTTTTTCGTTTTGTTTTTAATTCCCCTTCACTTAAATAGTTATAATGATTAGTAAGGATTCACCATTTCACTCCGCAATCAAGTAATATTAAAAGAAACAGGACCGTAGTCTAATTGGAATGAGAAATTTAAATCTTCAAAGGAGTATGAAGGTGAGGAAAGAGTCTCTAGTCCTGTATTTAAACAAGCACAACCAACAAGCTTCTGATGCTGTTTTTCCATTAATGTTGCTGACACAGAACCTGAAGAGAGTTTCCACAAAGAAATCTAATAAAAGTGTCCTGGATACAGGCACCGCTTTAAGAACACAACTCTTTCTACACCCCAAGTCTAGCACACTGTCTCGCACATAGCAGCCGCATAAAAATGTCTGTTGAATTTACATGTCACATAAGGAATGGGAGTAAAGTCTTTGATCCTGAAAACCATTACGTTTGTTTCACAGGCAGTGAGGGTTCAAGGAAAGAGAAAAGGGCTTAGAAATAAACATTTATTGAGAGGACTATAATGCCTGCAAATGAAAATAGGCTGAAATGAGAATAACACTTTAGTTTTTATTGGCATTTGAAGAGAGACAATCCAGAGCTGACTTTCTGGTTTTTTGGGCCAGTGTACTTAAAAAAAAGGTGGGGTGTCGGGGTGGAGGGAAAAAGTTTAAGCAGGTAGAAGATCAAAACGTCAGCTTCATCACTACTGGAAAGAGGCTTCAGTGTTGGTAAGAATCTCTAGTTTTAGGGTACCTTATTCTTACATTCTCCCAGTTGAATTCAGACGAGACCATACAAGAGTCTTAAGTCACAGGCATCCCTCGAAACTGCTGGTCTCCCCACTTGGAGACTTGCTCCTATGACCTCAAAGAAGACTCCAGAGGTGGACTTCCTTGTGTCCACTCTCAGAAGGAAACGGAAGAGAGGAGTTTGTTATGATTGTGTGCCTCCTGTTATGTCTTCAAATTTTTATTTAAATTCTAGTTAGTTAACAAATAGTGTAGCACTGGTTTCAGGAGTAGAATTCTGTGATTCATCAGTTACATGTGACACCCAGCGCTCATCCCAACAAAAGTCCTCCTTACTGCCCATCACCCATTTAGCTCATCACCTGTCCAACTCCCCTCCAGTAGCCCTCAATTTGTTCTCTGTGGGGAAATATTGTACCTTGATCATAAATTACACTTGCCCACCAGACCCTTTGCTTCTTACATACACAAGTTAATGATTATTATATGATTGTTTTCTCCATGTTCACGTGTATAAGATTTTGTTTTCTTCACGTTCACCACGTGGGTAATATCTTGTGAGGTCAATAATTACAGAGATGACATCTCCGTTTGGGGCTCTTGTCTCCTCCCAGACATTAGCCTCTCTCCTATTCAATTCTACATCTTGTTGGACAAGAGAGAACTCCAGACTCATAGTCTGCAAGAGTTCTCTATAGTTAAGGGTCTCTTATAGTTTACTTCTCTCTCTTTTTTTCCACCTATGTTCACCTATTGTTTCTTAAATTCCACATATAAGTGAAATCGTCAGGTATTTGTCTTTCTCTTACTTATTTAGCTTAGCATAATACACTCTAGCTCCATCCAAGACATTGCAAATGGCAGGAGGTCATTTTTTTTTATTAAAGAAATATTTTTTTATTTTTGGAGGGGCCAACATGGTGGAGAAGTAGGGGGATCCGAAGTTCCCTTGTCTCTTAAAAAAGGCAGTGTTGAAGCTAAAGGACTTTGAACTCTGAGAGTATGGGAGGCAAAGAGATAGTCGCTTCCAGGGACCCATCAGGACAGGCTGCCAGACCATAGGTGCATGATTGTGAACTAGGAGAGATAAAAGAAATAGAGGGGAGGGATCCCTATCTGTGGACAGACAAAGGAAAAAGAAAGAGAGGCTGGGGAAGCATAGGACTGTATCTGAACAAAATAAAAGCCATGGATTGAGATGGAGAAAGATCCAATCTCTAACTAAAGGGCTTTCTCCAGAATGTAGCCAGCTGCTCGGATTGCATACCAGGGGAGGAAGGGAGCCAGTCCTGGGCTCAGTGGCTAGGTCAGGGGCATAGTCTGCAGTAGGAGAAAGTGTTCCTCTCCCTGGAATGCATGGGACAGGACAAAGCCTGTCTACATCTGCCAGCCAGAGACCACATATTGGTGGGGGGGTGAGGAGTGGTGCGCCCCCAGTACCAGGGTGCATGGAGCAGGAGTTTGAATCCCAGCCAAGTGCCAGGGCATAGAAGTCAGTGGAGAGGGACAAACCACCTTGTTTGCACCCACACCATAGTGAGGACGGCTTGAACATAGTGGTTTGGTACACTTGGTCCATGAAGGAGAGACTGAGGGTTCACCATTTTTCTCCCGATCACCAACAAGGGGGGATTTCAGCAAATGAACAGCATGGCCCACAGTGGAGACAGGACCTGCCTACACCAAACCACACCCCTCTGTGCCTGGAAAATGCATATCTACTGGGGCAGGGTTGACGCTGACAAACCAGACAGCCCTTCCTCCAGACCAGGGCTGTTGCATCACCTGGTTTAATTCTTGGACAATTCTTATTATATAGATATATTATTCCTGCCTTTTCTCCTTCTTATCTCTTCCCTCCTCTAATCTGGCTACTCTGTTGGTTTGTTTAAGCAGACATATTTAATCTATTCTCTTGATACATGTTCCACACCTCCTTCTTTATTCTCCTTTCTCTCTCTCTGGATTAATCTCCTTCTTTATTTTCCTTTTTCTCTGTCTGGATTAAGCAGTATAGTTTCTCTGCCTGGTCAATTTTTATTTTTTCTTTTTCCCTGGTCCGGTCATTTCTGTCGTTCATCAGCTCTGCCTCCGCCCTGTTGTTTACTTGTAGATGGTGTTTCTGGGTTTTTGTTTTTGGATTTTTATTTGTTTGTGTGTTTGTGTGTTTTTGTTTTCTGTTTGTTTGTTTTACTTTACAGGGCTACTTCAATGAACAAATCAAAGCTAACCCAGTGGAGGGTTCAAAACATCACTATGAGTAGGGAGATAAAGTAACCAGTCACAACAACAGAGAGCAAATAACACTCTCCCAAATATACCTCCTTAAGTGACAGGTCCTGGACAGTGTATGACCCCTTAATATAGTAATATATTACTATATTAACTATAATAACTTGAAAAAAGCACAGAAGACAGTAGAGAATCTATTGCCACAGAGACCAAGTAACTAAAAAATAGTCACGGTGAATTAAAAAAAAATGCTGTAAATGAGGTTCAAAATAAACTAGAGGCGGTGACAGCAAGAATTGAAGAGGCAGAGGGGAGAATAGGCAAAATAGAAGATAAAATTATGGAAAAAGAGGAGCTGAGAAAAGATAGATAAAAAATTTCTGGATCATGAGGGGAGAATTAGAGAACTAAGTGATTCAATGAAATGGAACATAGGAGTTCCAGAAGAAGAAGAAGAGAGAGAAAGGAGCTGAAGCTGTGCTTGAACAAATCATAGCTAAGAACTTCCGCAATCTGGGGAACAAAACAGACACTGAAAACCAGGAGGCACAGAGAGCTCCCTTAAGAGGTAACTTGAATCAATCTTCTGCATGACATATCATAGTGAAACTGGCAAAATACAAAGATAAATAGAGAATTCTGAAAGCAGCTAGGAACAAACGGGTCTTAACCTACAAGGGTAGACACATAAGAGTAGTAGCAGACCTATCTACTGAAAGTTGGGAGGCCAGAAAGGAGTGGCAGGAAATTTTCAATGTGATGAATAAAAAAAATATGCAGCCAAGAATCCTTTAACCAGCAAGCCTGTCATTCAGAATAAAAGGAGAGATAAAAAGGTTCCCCCCCTGCCGCAAAAAAACCCACAAAACTATAGGAATTCATCACCACTAAACCAGCCCTACAAACAAACTGAGAGTGGATTGGGGGGCGGGGTAGAGGGGGAAATGCGAGATGGGCATTGAATAGAGCACTTACGGGGATGATCACTGGGTGCTGTATGTAAGCCAATTTGACAGTAAATTATATTCATAAAAATCTTAATATTTGCTTATTTTTGAGAAAGAGGGAGAGAGAAAGAGAGCAAGCATGAATGGGGTGAGGGTGGGGAGGGAGACACAGAATCTGAAACAGGCTCTAGGCTCTGAACTGTCAGCACACAGCCTGAAGCCGGGCTAAAACTCTGGAACAGTGAGATCATGACCTGAACTGAAATTGGACGCTTAACTGACTGTGCCACGCAGGTGCCTTGAGAGTTCATTCTTTTCGATGGCCGAGTAATATTCCATTGTATATATATGGGGGTGCATGTACCCCTTCAAAACAATATTTTTGTGTCCTTTGGGTAAATACCTAGCAGTGCAATTGCTGGGTTATAAGGCAGTTCTATTTTTAACTTTTCAAGGAAACTCCTTACTATTTTCCGCAGTGGCTGCACCAGTATGCATTCCCACCAACAGCATCCAGGTTGGCTGAAATTTGTTGTTCATTCTTTTTTATTGTTAAAATAATATATATTTAGGGGCACCTGGGCAGCTCAGTTGGTTGAGTGTCCGACTTCACCTCAGGTCATGATTTTGCTTTGACAGGGTTCGAGCCCTGTGTTGGGCTCCGTGCTGACAACTCAGAGCCTGGAGCCTGCTTCAGATTCTGTGTCTCCCTCTCTGCCTCTCCTCTGCTTGTGCTCTGTCTCTCAGAAATAAATGTTAAAAAATTTTTTTAAATAATATATATTTAAAGATATTTCTGTGCTTTTCTCACTTGCTATGTAGAGGCTATATATAATTTTTATATTTTTAGCTGTTTTTCTTGGTATGTTCCACTTTATTTCCAAATAACACACTCATACTTAATAATGTCTTCATTATTTCTAGACATCACCTACTGATAACTTTTGTTAAAAAAAAGTTTCAGCTCTTTTAAACAGTCACTCTCATTAATTCCCCTATTCCAGTCTTCTAATACAATTGTACCAGAAGTTTGGTTAAATTGAGACCACATTTTACATTATTTTTACGTTGTAAGACTTCTCTGCTATGCCAAGTGATGATCTGTGATTATCATTTCTTTTTTTTCCTGGAGTACATAAGTGTCTGTTTTCTAATTTACTTCATTTTCTATGTGTGTAATGAAATTTTTCCCCTAAATGGGCAAACAGATCTGTCAGATTTTATCGATACTTTCCGTGTTCTCGAATGCATCATGACTCTGCTTACCATGGAGTACCTTCTGCAGGAACTTTCTACCTGCTCTAGTTGCCCTACTCGCTGTTGCAGTGTGACAAGTTTTCTCAATTTTCTCTTCTTACTGCTTTCCTTCCCAGGACTTCCTGTTTTTGTATCTCACATCTTCCTTCTTTTGGTATAGCAACCTCTAAAACTTCTTAAGAAACAGCGCATGGAAGGTAGCCATTTTGAGTGTTCGTAAGTCTGTATTCAACTCCCATGCTTGCGTGACAGGCTGGTGGGGCAAAAATTCTAAATTGAAGACCATTTCCATTGAGAATTGAAAAGGCATTGCTCTATACTCTCCCTTCCCTGTACATTTTTGTTTTGTTGCCGAAATGTCTAATGCTGTCTGATTTTCCATTCCTCTGTTCAGTGAGCTGTTCTGCCTTTCTAAAAGTTTTAGGGATCTTCCTTTTTTATATCCTGGGGTTCTAAAATGTCAACATGATGTGGGCTAGTCTATTTCATCCGTTGTACTATGCATGAGGTAAACCCTTTCAGTCTGGAGATGTTTACCTTTTGGTTCTGGAAAGTGTCTTATTTCTGTAGATTTTTCTCTCCTTTGTTTTCTGCATTCTCTTGTTCTGGAACTCCTATTATTTCAGATGTTGGGCCCTCTGTACAGATCCTATTTCTTAGCTTTTTTTTTTTTTTTTTTAATTTCCATCTGTCTTTTCCAGTTTTCTGAGACATTTCCACAACTTGCTCTTCCAAATCTCCTGTTGAATTTTTATGTTACTTACTCTATGTGTAATTATTTTAAAGTTCTTACTTGATTCCTTTTAAGTACACTTTTATTATCGCTTCATGATTCTAGTACATTCTTGGATTTTGGGGAAGATATTAGTGATAGATTTTTGGAAGTTTTCTTGTACTCGTCACATATGCTCCATTTTCTTTGAGCTCAATTTTCTGTTATTTGGACCTGTTTTCCCATTAAAGACTTTTCTCAGAAAAAAAATCCATTACTGGGCTCCCCACTCATATTTGGAAGGAGGCTCTGAGAAGCAAATGGAATCACTCTGTGTAGGTACAATTTGTTGATGGGTAGACTTCGCCATCGGATAATAAGGCAGAAAGGTGGCTTTTCTGTTACAGGAAATCTAATCCATTTTCTCCTGAGCTGTTGAGATTCACATGAAGAATCCTATAATCTTCTGCCATGGTCTTCTGAGAGCTGAGGCAAGCCCACAGCTTGAACTGCTCAATAGCAGGCTCTCTCTCACCACCCCAATAGCCCAGTTTCTGCTCTGCCTTTGGCTTTCAAGTCCTGAGGCTCTGTGGGAATTCTAGAGGGCAATTTGGCTCAATTCACATTTGTAGTCACCTCCGTAGTGCCCACCCCTTAGCCTTCCCGGCTTTGCTTCATTAGATACCGATTTACACCTATTTGTTGTTTATTTATTTATTCTAAGGATTTATTGACATCCCTTGTCTGTTGCTATCACTTTTCTCACCTTTGCCTTTATATCTGTACCTTTTCAAATCCTTTATTGTCAACTTAATAAGGTTTCTGGGGGGAAAAACCACAAACGGATGTGGTGGACATATAATGTTTAATAGAAATGATAGGGTGGAAGCAATGGGTACGAGGTGCTGAATTATAACTGGGTAGAAATCTCTCGTGCAGGAATTAGCATGTTACTGTCTGCTGGCCAAATCTGGCCCCTGGCCTGTCTTTGTATGGTCCATGAGCTAAGCCTAGGCTTTACAGATTTAAAGGGTCGTAAAACAAAGCAAAACAAAACAAAACAAAGCATATGTGATAAAGACCATATGTGGCCAACAAAGTCCAATTATCTGGCTCTTTACAGAAACATCTTGCTGATCCTTCTCTAGAGCAGTTGTTCTCAACCTGAGTGCTTTAGACACATACCTAGAAAGAGGTTTCAATCTGGTTCATTAGCAAAAATCTCTGGGGGTGAAGACTTAGGAATGAAGTGATTCTAAGAGGTAGCCAGACTGGCATGAAACATCTCCCTACCAAAGAACAGCATCAGCCATCAAACCGAAAAATCACCACCTCCACTAGCAACAATAACTAAGATACTGGAAACTGCCAGAGACATATTTAGCTGATACATTTCTATGCCCAGTTTTTTCTGTTTATCTTGGGGCAATATTATATGTGTGCATAAATTGTTTCTATAAGTCTTTTTATAAAAGCAGAAGTCCTCTGTGCCCTCTTTCCCATTCCATTTCTGGAATCAGTATATTTCTGATATATATATTCCATTTCTGGAATGGGAAAGAGGGCACAGAGGACTTCTGCTTTTATAAACACTCTCTTTAAATGTTTTGAGCTGATTTTTTTTAATCTTCATTTATTTTTGAGAGAGAGAGAGAAAGACAAAATGCGAGCAGGGGAGGGGCAGAGAGAGAGGGAGACACAGAATCCAAAGCAGGCTCCAGGCTCTGAACTGTCAGCACAGAGCCTGATGTGGGGCTGGAACTCATGAACCACAAGATCATGACCTGAGCCGAAGTCGGACGCTTAATCAGCTGGGCCACCCAAGCGCCCCAAGCTGATTCTTTTCTCCGCATTTCTAAACAATATGTTTACTTTGCTGCTTGAGGAATTTTCAATTTTAGACACTTTCTATTAATTTCCCACCATGGGAAAAAAGGATGTAGCTCCCTTTCACACCCTCACCCTATCACACACACGCAAGCTTCCTATCCCCTGCCCCATCTTTTTTTAAATTTAATAAGTTGTGTCAGAACAATATACGTTTTATTAAATGTGTTCATGAGTTTGTAAATACTATTCACAACTGAGCCCTATTCTATCCAGTGACTATGTTTCAGCGCCATTTTACACTCTTTCTGAGGTTGGTATTTGCTTTTTACCTCGTTCCTTATTTTCCGTACGCATATCCTTTCACTACCCAAGTGTTTTCAGTTGTGTAGATCTCCTCTCAGTGCAGGCATCATGTATTCTCTGTTTTTCTCTCCTCTCTGCGCAACGAAGTGCCTAACGGTCACCCTGGACTCTCCCTGTAACTTCCTCTGGGATTTCTTTTGCCACTGCATTGTGTGGAGTCCTCTGGTTTCTAGAGCCCACGTATTCCTTTCTCTTGGTTGAACACTTCACTTTGGGACACAGCCTTCAGTAGCTTTTTGAGAAAGAATGCATGGGAGAGCTCAGTTACTTAGATGTTATAAGTCTGAAAATGTCATTCTACTTGTACATTATTGACAATCTGCTTGCAAATAGAATTCTAGGTAAAAATTTGTTGAGAAAATATCAAGCAAGTTCTGCAGTGTCAGAGTAGAGCCCGGTGCAGGGCTGGAACTCATCAACCATGAGATCATGACCTGAGCTGAAGTCAGGCGCTTAAACGACTGAGCTACCCAGGTGCCCTTCCTATATGTTTTGATGGATTACTTCCATTTTTGTCCAGCTTCCAGTCTTGCTGTCATGATCACAAAAGCAGTCATTGTAATTTCTTATTTTGTAGTGTGGTAGGTTGTATTTTCCAAAAATGGCTGAAAACTATCTTTCATCTCTCACACTCTTTGACAACGGAAACTTTTCACTCTCCCATTGAGGTGTGTGTGTGTCTTTCCCTTGAACTGAGGTGGTTCGTAATTTGCTTATAATCAATACGCTGTAGTAGAAGTGACATTGTGGGGACTCTGAGGCTAAGCAATGCAGCTTCCACCCTGTTTGTTGGGGCACTTGTTTGTGGAATTCTGAGTTGCAGTGTGTGAACTATCCTAGACACCAGTCTCTGAGGAAAACTAGGGCAAGTAGAGAGGCCACAGGGAGTGCTTCTGTCAACAGCTCTGGCTGAGGTTCCAGCTGACAGTCAGCATCAAGTGTTAACTATGTGAGTGACTGTGACTCAGATGATTCCATCCATCTGTTAGGTTATCTCTAGCTGTTGAGTCTTCCCAGTTCAAGTCGCAGATGTTGTGGAAAAGGAACAAGCCATTTCTACTGTACCCTGTCCAATTTTTATGGCCCGCAAAATCAAAGAGCAAAATAAATGTTGTTATTAATGTTAAAAATGTTGTTTTAAGTCGCTAAGTTTTGAAAGAGCTTGTTGCATGACACTAGTAAACTAAAAGAGTATGTGACTTTTTGAAAAGGTTTCTGGAAGTTTTTAGGATTTAAAATATTTTTTTTTAACATTTATTCTTTTTTTTTTTTTTTTTTTTTTGAGAGAGACAGAGTGGGAGTTGAGGAGGGGCAGAGAGTGAGGGAGACACAGAATTGGAGGCAGACTCCAGGCTCTGAGCTGTCAGCAAAGAGCCCGACATAGGGCTCAAACCCACAAACCGTGAGATCATGACCTAAGCTGAAGTTAGATGCTTAACCGACTGAGCCACCCAGGCACCTCTAGGATTTTATGTTTGTTTCTAGTATCTTTAATTTTTATGATGGTCATTTCATTATTGGGCACTAACTGTTTACCTCCAATTTGAAAAAAATTCATGTCTTTCAGTTCTTAGAAATATTCCTGAATTGTTTGAGCAGTGATACTTATTCCTGGATTTTCTCTTTTTCTGATGCTCCTGTTATTTATATGATAGCCCTCTTGGACTAATCCTCTGATTTTCTCATTTCTTACCTTTTTCTTTATTTTCCAGCTCTTAATATTTTTATTCTAATTCCTGCCATATTCCCTACACTTTGTTTTCCCACTACTTACCATACTTTTAGTTTCCAATACCTTCCCCCCCCCAACATTCTATTCATTTAAAAAATGTAACTTATCCTTTTATGTGTACTAGGACATCAGTACCATTTTTTATTTGTTTGCTTTGTTGTTGTTTTTTTCTACATGAATAATCTCTGTTGCCTTTTATCTCGTTGCTTGTTTTGGTCTCTTTCTGTGATGTTAGCTTTGATCCTTGGTTATTTTCTCATAGTTAAGAATGGGGCACTAAAAAGGGAGAAGTGGTTGATTGTGGACTTAATGCTTGATGTCCTAAGTGGATCACTGCATTGGGAAAATCTTGGTGTCATTATTTTTATCTTTTCTTGTGTAGCATCTGGTCAGATGCTAAGGGGGTGATTAGCCAACTTCTGTCTGGGTAGAAAGGTCTAGCTATCAGCCTTCGAGGAGTCGAGTGTGGAGGAGGGTCGAGTAACATTTCTAGCTGGCACTTTGCCTTTGTTTGTACCTACTATCTCCTCTGAGAATAAACTGCTAGCCTCCAGGGGAGATGACAGTTACTTAGCCACTGGAAAGGGAGAGGTGACCTAGCATCTAATTTAGACAGACTTTCAGCCAATCCTTCAGTTTTGCCCTACATTTTCCCTTCACATGTATCTGATGTCCTTCATCCCTGTGCTTTTAAGGGTTGCAATATGAATTTTATTATTTCCTTGTTTTTTCTCCTTAGCTTAAGATTTAGCTTGTAGGATTTAGTTTTGCTTCTGCTAAACCAATTGTCATTGTCCATCTCTTTGATAGTTTCCAAAATTTTGCGACAGTCTTTTTCTTTCCTTATCCCTTTGTCCTCAGATAATATGCTTTTTTTAGACAGCTTTTCGATATGATCTTAGTGGAATTTAGGGAAGCAGAGAAATTTAATGCGTGTACTCAATTTATTACCATTACTGTTAAATTAAAATGTGTACAGAGAATCCTATAGTAAAATTTAGGATTTGTTAACAACCTACATGTGTCTTATTGAATTTCTTTTCTTATAAGATGATTGCAATTTTTATGCTGTAGTTTCCTAATTTTAGGAATAATAAAATAAACCTATTTTAAAGAGGCTTATTCAAATTAGAAATGGCTTCTGAGGAAAAATGATATTTACAATAAATATACTTGTTGACAGAGAGACTGGTTTAACAAAACTCAAAGTGTAAAATACTGGAAATCTTTGAACTGAGAAACTAGTAATTACATATAAAAAGTAAAAAGAATTTTTAGCAATAAAGGAAAGAGAGAAAATGACTCGTAGCATGTCACTAGCAGTTTGCCTTAGAGTTTGACTGCTGATGGTAAGAGAAAAATGAAAATTCATGGAATTGTACAGAACTTTAAAGTTTTACCTCAGGTCAGACAAAATCTTGTTCCATTTTATTTTCTTCATTAATATTTCAGATTCCATGAGTTTGACATTTTTCATCCTGAATTCCATCTGGTCAAACATTTGGGTTTAATTTCTGTTTGTTATCAAGAAGTTGAAAACGATGACACATTATCTTCTAAAGTGTCTTTTATAATCTTTAATTGAGAATTTATTTTCAAGTATTACTGTACATGTGCCAATATAAAAGAGCAAATTCCAAGAGCTTTTTAGTACACGACAAAGGGCATATGAGGTTTCCACATGTATCCACTGGATACAGTGAGGGAAAACATCCAACTTGGCAAAATTAATTCTTAAAGGATTTAATTTCACAATGACTATTTAAAATGTTCTTTTGGGGGGGCGTTTTGGGGAAGGGGGTGGGCCATATGGCTGCCAATTAAATCTTTAGATATATTAAGAGACCTGCTTTTTATTTTACAGGAGGGTTTTGTTTGTTTGGTTTGTTTTTACATTTCTATGGTCTTGCCCTGAGCCATTAACTCAGCTGATCTGACCATCTCAGACTTCACGTGAGCAGCACCGAGTAAGACTGTGGCCATGAACCCCCGCTTTCCTGTGGGTACTCCGTCTCCTGGTCCATTCCTATTTTTGGGTTTTGATCTCTGGTCTGGTCTGCTCTCTATGATTCCACACTCACCCCTCAAATCTCAGCGCCAGTGTCGCTCCCTTTCTGCTGATGCTTGGCTCTGCTCCTTGAAATAGATTTGCCTGCGACCCTCAGCTAACAGCCCTACATGATTCAGTCTGGTCCCTGAAACCCTTATTCACGATTGCCCCTCGGCCACGTTATCAGGTTGGGCCTGGCTCTGCCAATCTAAACTCAGACCACACAGACAACCAGAGATAAAGAGCAGATTGTCGGTTTGCTGTGTTCTGGATGAGATCTTTTATTCCCGTAAGCACAAATATTAGCTACCTTTATGCATAATTATAAACCTGCAATGAGCTCACTGGTATCTTATGATATTGTTTTCTTTGGAAAGGGGTTATTTTAATTAGATAAAGTATTAATCTAATGTCAAGCAAAATTAACTAAATTTCAACCTTAAAATTATTAAGATATGGAAATCTCCTAGAACACGGCCACCTATACAAACATAACACACACATGCAAAATTTAAAGGAAGCTGGCCAGTAGAAATAGAAAATGATTATATGGTTTGCTGCTCTTACTTTTGCCATTTTGCTGGTTTCCCTAAAATTTGCCTTTTTAGAATAAATCTGAGGGCACAGTTATTGGTGAGTTGTCCATTTTATAATAAAAAGCTGTTTTCATAATTAATCCAAGACATTTTCTTCTTGTTACTTAATATTTATTGAACTTCCTTTTTGTAGTTTAAGGAATTTAAAGTTACACAATTTAGAACCTATACTCAAATGTATGATTATATAGAAAAAAACCAGGGAATTCTGGTTTTAGCTGTGATTCAAACAACTTGTAATGATTTTGGACAAGTTGATAATTCCATCTGGCATAATGTCTAAGAGGAAATGGTTATACTGTGTACTTTCTAAGGACTCCCTTATAGTTTTATGGTTCATTCATATCTATAAATCTGACCGATGACTTCTTTTATTTTTCTGACTGATGACTTCTTAATCTTTATCTCCAGCTCCTGCCCCAGCCCTAACTTTTGAGAAATAAAAATGCCTTTATTTATAAGCGCAAAGCCAAATTCTATTTATTTCTTTTTAAATTTTTTAAAAAAGTTTATTATTTTATGTTTGAGAGAGAGAGAGAGAGAGAGAGAGAGAGCCAATAGGAGAGAGGCAGAGAGAGAGAGGGAGACACAGAATCTGAAGCAGGTTCCAGGCTCTGAGCTGTCAGTACAGAGCCCAATGCTGGGCTCGAACTCACCAACTGCAAAACCATGACCGGGGCCAAAGTCAGATGCTTAACTGACTGACCCACCCGGGTGCCCATATTCTATTTATTTCTTAAAAGTTACTTGTTTTTATTTCAGTAAGATCATTTAATGTTATTACAATTAAAACTGTCACCTAATCTGTATTGTAATGACACTAATGCCAATGAGGACAATGTTTCTTGAATTTTTATTAAATGAAATTTTACTAATTTTAATTTGGATAAACTTTAGCTGCTGATGTAGGAGCTACTAAAATTGTCAAAACATTCTTAAAATGATGCTTAAATTAAAAAATGAATTAAGGCAATTTTCAGTCCAGTGTATAAATTACCACTCCATCCTAATAACAAATTAAAACCTGAACTGAAAAATCAACAACTCTTCTTAGATCTGTAAGAGAAGTACGGTGATGGGGCAAACCACCGCACCCCAAACTGGAGAGACTGACCAGCAAATATAGAGAATCATAACTTCCTAGAGCAGAAACCCACAAGCTGAAATCTGTGCAGAAACTATGCTGGGGAAGGAAGACTTGAACTATAATTGACAAATTGCTGGAGGCTCGTTGTGGACAAATCTGAGAGATAAAAATTCCAGGGGGACCCAATTGGTGGGAGCCTCCCACACTTTTATGAGTTTTTTGAGTCTAGGAGCTCAAGCAGTCTTCAGAGTGAACATTGGAGAAAAATCTCCTTGTGCTTCTCGCAGGGGGAGGAGAAAAGGAATCGTTTTGAAATGCACCAGAGGGGTGTATGTTTTAAACAAGGGCTGTCCCCATGAGAAGCTAGTTAACCAGAGCCTAATCTACTGGCATTTTATCAGAGCTTAACTGACCTAGGGAAAGAGAAATACCCAACACCAGCTGGACCCAGCCTTCCACGAGCAAGAAGGGAAATACCCAACTCCAGCACACTGGAGCCGTCGTTTTCCACCTAAGAGGTCAGAGGAAACTGAGAAGCAAATGTAAAGCTCACAATCCAGAAGCACGGGCTCACTGAAAGCCGGAGATATAATCATAGGGCTATAGAATGCTTCCCTTTCCATTATCACCATATTACTCAAAGTCTACTTACAGCAGTTCTTTTTACCCATCACATTAAATACAACTGGCAAGAAAAAATGATAAGGCATACTAAACGGTAGAAAACATAACCTAAAGACATAGAACAAACATAGAATTAGATTCAAATATGGCAGGGATGTTGGAATTATCAAACCAGGAATTTAAAACAAATGTGATTAATATGCTAAGGTCTTTAATGGCTTAAGTGGACAGTAAGAAAGAACAGATGAGGACAGTGTAAGCAAAGAGATAAAAATTCTAAGAAAGAACCAAAGTGAAATACTAGAGATAAAAAATGCTATAACAGAGAGAAGGCCTTTGATGAGCTTATTAGTAGACTGGACACAGCTGTGGAAAGAATCTCTTGAGTTCAAGTTTATCTTAAAGAAATCTTCAAAACTGACAAACAAACTGAACAAAGACTGAAAAAACAGAACAGTATATTCAAGGACTATAGGACAACTTCAGAAAGTAAGACATAAATGTAATGGGAATATCAGATACCAAACCATAAATCCAGAAAGTTTGTCACCAGGATAAACACACACACACACACACACACACACACACACACACACACACACACACCCCAACTAAACCCAGGTGTATAATTTTAAAACACCAGGGGCACCTGGATGGCTCAGTAGGTTAAGCGTCCGACTTTGGCTCAGGTCATGATCTCACGGTTCGTAGGTTCGAGCCCCGTGTCGGGCTCTGTGTTGACAGCTCAGAGCCTGGAGCCTGCTTCGGATTCTGTCTCCCTCTCTCTCTGCTCCTCCCCCACTCATGCTCTGTCCTCTCAAAAATTAAATGAACATTAAAAAAAATTAAAAAAAAAACACCAGAAAATCAAAGATAAAGAGAAAAATCCTGAAATAAAAAACCAGAGGAAATAAATTTATCTGTAGATGATCAAAGATAAGGATTACATCAGACATCTCTTCACAAAGCAGGTAAGCAAAAAGAGAGTGGAATGAAATATTTAAAATGTTGAGAGGGAGAGGGCTAACATGGCGGAGGAGTAGGGGGACCCAGTATACCCCTTGTTTTTCAAACCAAGAAGGACTGAAATCAAAGTACTCTCAACATCAAGGATTGGAGAGGAAAGGGGTTGTAGTCTACAAGGAACAGAGAGCGACACCCAGAAAACGCCCCAGGAACTGTGAGATTAATCTGACACGGATAAAACGAACTAGGATACAGAGCTGAGGGGAGGGAAAACTGTCTTTGGAGAAACCCGGAAAGTGCAGAGTGGGCCACCGCCCAACGAGAGGGACAAAGAGGGCTGAGACCACCACCATCCAGTCCCTAAGTGCAGGGCTTTTGAAGAGAAGTTCCGTTGCTAACAGCAGAACTCTCCTCACACCGGGACCGCCAGCTGCGGCCCAGTCAGCCGGCATCTCGCAGAGGCGCCTGCCGCCTGCAAATCGCTTCTAACCCCGGCACCCAATTTACAGCAAAACTTGGTGTAGCAGGCGGGGAGAGTGCAGAGGCACACTAACGCCCAGCAAATCGCACTACCCCGGTGCCCGTTGCAGAGCGAGGACAGAAATAAAGGGGCAAGGCACGGCACTGGGAAGAAGGGACTGGAGAGACGCCATTGCTGTCTCATAAGACCACAAACACTGGCCCCAGGAAGTCACCCCCAAAGCCATCCCTGGGGCAGTGGAGGTGGGATCCGCCTACACCAAACCACGCCCCTCCTCCCAGGAGTGACATCTTTGAGCAGGGAGCTACTGACTCCAAGTTCAGACTGCTGCCTGGAGTAACTCCAGGTCATTTCTTCTTTTTTAAATATATGCTCCCTTTTCTCCTTCTTACCGATCCCCACCCCTGAACTAGTTATCCAGGGTGCTGGCTGGCTTAAACAGACTTTTAACCCACTCTCTCAAGGCTTGTTCTACACTTCCTTCTGTACTTTCCTATCTCTGTACTATTCTCTTTGGAATAACCGGGCCACATAAGTTCATCTGAGCAACATCTATCTTCATTCCTTTTTGCTTGTATCCGTCCTTATTCTGATTTCTCTCAGTCTGTATTAAGCCCTTTAATTGCTCTACCTGGGCAAAGTCCATTTCCTTCTTCCCCCCCACACCTGTCATTATTCTTTCTGTATATACTCTGCCACCAGCACACTGCACACTCTGTCCTTAACGTGTAGCTGGTACTTCAGGGCAATGCTCTCAGAGAGTCATTTGTTATTCTTTTTTCTGTTGTGAACTGCTTGTCCGTATCATTTGTTGGTACGTTTGAATATTTTTGTTTTTGTGTGTCAGTCTGTTTTCCTTTCCAGGGCGACTTCAAGAAACAATCCAAAACACACCTAACCAAAATGACAAAATGGAAGAATTCTCCTCAAAAGAATCTACAGGAAGTAGTGACAGCTCAAGAATTGATGAAAACAGATATAAGCAACTTAACAGAACATGAATATAGAATGATAATCATAAAACTAATCGCTGGGCTCGAAAAAAGCATAGATGAATGCAAGGGGTCCCGCGTGGCAGAGTTCAAGGACCTTAAAAACAGGAAGAATTAAAAAAGGCCTTGAATGAATTGCAAAACAAATTGGATGCAGCCACAGCATGGATTGAAGAGGCAGAAGAGAGAGTAAGTGAATTAGACGATAAAATTATGTAAAAAGAGGAAGTAAAATGTTGAGAGAAAAGCACATCAACCTAGAATTCCATCCTCTGTGAAATTGGCCTTCAGAAGTGAAGGGGAAATAAAGACTTCCTTAGACAAACAGACATTGTGGGAACTTGTTGCCAGTAGAACTTCCTTGGGAGAAATATTGAACTTTCTTGGGAGAAATGTTAAAGAATTTCTCCAGAGAGAGGGTAAATGACACTCTACTTCTTAACTGCATCAGTCAGTGACTGAATACAGGCTGCTTGGAGAAGAGTTAGTGAGCCTAGACAGCCCCTTATCTGTTAGGACTCAGCTGAGACCTGCTGGCTGATTATACTTGTTCCTTGGGGATGCATGGTTCAGTTCCGGAGCAAGTTAGTCTCAAGGATGTAGCCAATCCTAATCATTCTCCTCCTCTGCCACCCATTCTAGATTTGTCTTAACTTTGTTGAGAAGCTAGACTGGCCCACGTAGCTTACCTGGTGGGGTTACTAGACAGACCCCTATCATTGAGGTGTCTGAGCATAGTCACCATTTCCTTCTCATAGCTGTGTTGTTGGATCTGTCCCCTTAGAATCCAAATTAGACAAGGAGACATCCCAAGAGATCATATGGAGATCAATCACAAAATTTCTTGTCTCAACTCTGTAAGAGCACATATACCTCTTTCGGTTCACTTGTTCCTGCCAGTTTGGCGACTTCTCCCTTGTTCTCTTGTCAAGTAACCGAATGGAGCTGAAATTGAAGTTTACTGAGACTTTTGCTGTTTTCCCATGAATGCATTCACCTATAGGAATCACAAGCTCAAAACCCACAAGGCCCAGAGTTGTAGAGAATGTATGCACATATTTTCCAAATGGGTTGCTGGGTGTGATGGAAAGGGGGACTATACCTACTTATACCCTGTAGTACTAAGCTCCATAATTTTCAAATTCATGACATAGAACCACGTACTAGTCATGTACTACGTTTGCATTTTCAATATGGTTCTTCATTCTTGCATATTGTTATTTTGGGGTTGGGACCTCTGCTGTGCCTTCAACTGACCTGACATTATACCCTCTTGTTTATCATTGAATGTGGTCTTTTTTGGGAGAAGCGAGCCTTGTAGAGAACTTTCTCTGTGGCTGAGGCTAATCTGTAAGTTGCTGACAGCTTCAAGCTGCCCACTGAGTCCTCCCAAAAGAAAGGGTAGAAAGTGCTTCCTTGAGGGGGGTGTCTGGGTGGCACATAACTGTATCCACCGCATGTGCTTAAGGCAGGGGACCTGGGGGTCCAACTGTTCCTTATTAAGATTTGACCAGCACCCCCGTTTTTTTTCTTTACTATTTTCACACTGCCTCTTGGAACATCAATCCTGAGCTCTTCTGGAATGGCATAAATGAGAACTGGCTTTCACCTCATGGATATCCTTGTCTACAACACAAGGCTTTTAGAATGTCTGCCCTACTCAGCCCTATCAACAATAGCCAAAGTATGGAAAGAGCCCAAATGTCCATCGATGGATGAATGGATAAAGAAGATGTGGTGTATATATATATACACACATACAATGTGTGTATATATACACACACACACACACACACACACATATATATATATACACACATACATAATGGAGTATTACTCAGCAATCAAAAAGAATGAAATCTTGTCATTTGCAACTATGTAGATGGAACTAGAGGATATTATGCTAAGCGAAAATTAGTCAGAGAAAGACAAATATCATATGAATTCACTCATATGAGGACTTTAAGATACAAAACAGACGAACATAAAGGAAGGGGAAGCAAAAATAATATAAAAACAGGGAGGGAGACAAAAACATAAGAGATGGTAACTGGAGGGGTTGTGGGAGGGGGAATGGGCTAAATGGGTAAGGGGCCTTAAGGAATCTACTCCTGAAATCATTGGTGCAGTATATGCTAACTAGCTTGGATGTAAACTAAAAAAATAAATTGAATGGAATTTCTGCTCTACTAAGTCCATTCGCTATGAGGGCACTGTTTGTTTCCTTTAATTATTTACAAGTTTTGATATCTCCCTCCCACAATGATTCTCTCCAATCTTCTTTATCTTGTTATTGTACAATTGTAAACATCTTCTTGTAGCTCTTTTCAAAGATTTTTGGGGACTAGCAATAAAAATAAATCGTGGGTGAAACAGGCTTAGAGAGGGATGAAACTTGCCTCTCTACTACATCTTCTCTGCAGACTCTTGCGCAATCATGCCCTTCCTATCCCCATGCCTGTACTTGAGAGCCCTGCAGGGAATACTGCAGGGTCATGTGATATCTCAGTCAAAGGACGCTGCACTATGGGTCAGAGGGTCCCGTGCTTTTCTGCTTTTGGGACTCTGATGTTTCCTCAAGTACAAAGGTAACATCAGTTTTGTTAAGTTGGATTAAGATGTGGAGAAAGAAGCTACATACTCTTGACATTAAATAGTCTTATACTTACATAAAAATATGTATTAACTATTTCATTTTAGAAATTCTCCGTGTTTATATTTTCCATTTTATTTCATTTTAGGCTTTTCTTAAAAGTCAGTGACAGAGAGATGTATTTTTTTTGTTTCTGTTATGTTTCTTCTGTTATACCTTATATATTTTGTTGCTATGTTTATCTTTACATATCAAATTATAGTTATAATGTATCATGGTAATTGTAAAGTTTTATCTTGACAATTAAAAAAATGAACTAAGAATTCTGCGTATTTTGTTAGAACATTGTGATGTTGTCAATTATGACAAATCACTATGACAGATACTTAAAAATTAATTCAAAATTTCATATGATATATATCATGATTTTCACTTTCAAAGCAATGTGTAATCTATATGGTATTTCCAAGTCTTTCATCTTTTGAATTTCTTTATACTAGTATATTATAAAGCAGACCAAAAACAGAAATGTGGTGCTAATTGTTTTCAAATTTCTCTTTAATCAAAACTATATATTGAAAAATATTAGGCAGAAAACGTTCTCTTTAGAAGTTGGCTTTGAGAGTTTTAGAGATGAACTTCATTTACCACAGTGAATCTTACATTTTTGTTTTTATTTTTAAATTCCTAAATTTTGTTGGAATATCATTTTGTGGCATGTTTTGCATACATTTGTACTCTAAAATAAAAATGGAAAAAGAAAAATTGCACAATAGCCAATCTTAAACCCAATTGGATTTTCGTAATCTCTGGCTAATATCTTTAATACTAACTCAACAATGTACTGCATAAATGTGGGTAGCAAATATTTTATTTATTTATTTTAAAATTTATTTTTATTTTATTTATGTATTTATTCATTTGTTTTGAGAGAGAGAGAGAAGGAGAGAGTGAGTAAGAAGGGGCAGAGAGAGAGGGAGAGAGAGAATCCTAAGCAGGCTCCACGCTGTCTGTACAGAGCTGGATGCAGGGCTCAAACTCATGAACCATGAGATCACGACCTAAGCCAAAACCAAGAGTCAAATGTTCAACCGACTGAGCTACCAAGGTGCCCCATAAAATTAAATTTATTTTTGCCAGAGTGACTTCTTTCCATATTTGAGTGCCTTCTACGATTTTGCTTAACTCTTATAGTGCATTGCCTGTTTTATTTGTAATAAATCTGATTATATCACATTTATATAAAATCTTGTACTTTATCCGGTTGCATTCCCATTTTGTGCTCGAAGTGATTATAAGGTTATTTTTGGTATGTGTTTCACCGAGATGTTTCGTCTTTTGGCAGATCTAGCAAGTATTCCATACAATTTTTGAATTGTTCCAGAAAATGTCATTATTATTCGTATAATTAAGGCTTATTTTCTTGGGAAAAAAAAATCAAACTATATGCTGTAGAAAGCCCAAGGAATGTTTTTGGAGTCTCAGCCATATATTCAGCTTGAACAATTTTTTTATTTAACAAGTATGTTAGTGTCAATTTCATAGGTGGCAAGGATGCCCAGCTACACAGAGACTTGTGAGAAATAGTAAATGGTTACCATTGTAACCACTAAGTTTGGGGGTGATTTGTATGCAGCACTTTTGTGGCAGTAGATAACTGATACAGAATTTGGTATTCTCAAGTCAAATGCTACTATAAAAAAAAACAACCCTAAAATATGTGGCACTTGCTTCTGATTCAGCTCCAAATATAGGATTTGAAAGTGGTAAGAAAACTGTTAGCAAAAGCTTAGAAGAGAAGTAGAGAAACTGCTAGGGTAGACTGGAAAAATTGTGTCCCACAATAAACAGTGGCAAAATAATTTGTAAAACTTTTACCTGTGGTCACTAAAAAGATAGAAAATGTACTTAATGAACTTTTGGAGTTGAGCAAGGAGATTTTCACACAGAATGTTAAAATAGTAAGCTTTTTCTAGCTGCATGTGATAAAATTCTACATGAAAGATGAGATAGAGAAAACCCTGGCCAGTTTGTACGCAGAATTTAGAGGGAATACAGAGGACATAGAGAGTTGGAATTGGAAAACAAACCTGTTTCTCATCTCCATCCACTTGAGTCAGTAAATTGTCAAAGTAATATAGGTATTAAGGGAAATATCAAATGAAGGATGTAACCAAAAGAACCTCTGTTAAGACCCCTGAAAAAATTAAGTGGGTGACTGGTATACCTCTGAGGCAAAACTATGGCTTCCAGGAATAATAAAAATGTTGCCTAGAGCAGCCTGGCCTAACCAAAGTAGCACCGAGTAAGTCTAGAGAGAGGGACCAGTTTTCAAAAGAATTGCTGGTGTGAATTTTGCTGAATGAGGTGTAGTCCAGTCAGATTCATGGGAAACTTACAAAAATATTTGGGAAAATATTACTTTTACATGTAAAAGTGCTTGGACTAAAAGGTTGTGAGACTGTTCAAAATGTAAAAAGGCCTTTGGAGTCATAACCTTCTATAAACAGAAAGTAGGATACACAAGTTGCTTCAGAAGTGTACTTTCCCTTACCCTGTCATGAGAGTTTGGGGGACAACAAGGAACAGAGAGATTATGGTACAGAACAAGTTTTCTACTTGGCTACTGAAGTCCTGCAAAAAATAAGAAGACAGAGAAGGAATAACATATAAGAAGGCTTGGTAAGTAAGTAAGATTGGTAGAAAAATCAATTGGAGTGTGTGGGAGAGAGAGAGAGGGAGAGAGAGAGAGAGAGAGAAAGAGAGAGAGAGAGAGAAAGAGAGAGAGACAGGGAAAGAGAGAGAGAGAGGAAGCCATGGAATTTGTTTCAAAGAAGTAAGGTTTTGGTAGACCAGCACACTGGGGTGTATGAGGGCCATTGACATATTCCCCTCACTATCTTTTTGAGAGAGTGGTAGGGGAAGTGATAGAAATAAAAGGTAAATTTCAGAGTAAAGATGTAGAGAAGTTTGTTTACTAGGTAACGGTGGATAGGGAGGGCGATCAAGAGTTCCTATTTTTATGGAATAGTCATAGTTTATACCTAATGCCCTGTAGTCTTACCATCTGCAATCTCTAAAACATCCCAGTTTGGACAATAAATTCTATGGTCCCGTCATACACAAATGGCACTTGGGAATCCTTTTAGAGGGAAGGGAGGAGTGGGAATTTGGGCCAAAAGAGAAAACACGTGTTTGTTGAGTGTATAAATAGATGAAACTGATGAAATGGTGGAATGGGCAGAGAGAAAGGATGAAGAGAGCATCTCAAGTTCTTAGGAGTGACTCAGGATCCTTTACACATTAACTCGCTTGAAGAATTTCATTAGTCTCTTTGTAGACAGACTCAAATTTCTCTGAAAACAATGCATCCGAAGTCTAGATTTATCCTGCTTCTGAAGGAGTTCTTTTTTGTTTGTTTAAAGTTTATTTAATTTGAAAGAGAGAGAAAGAGAGAGGGTGCAGCAGAGAGAGCGAGGGAGGGAGAAAATCCCAAGCAGGCTCCATGATGTCAGTGCAGAGCCTGATGTGGGACTCGTTCGCTTGAAATGTGAGATCAAGACCTGAGCCAAGATCAAGAGTGAGATGCTTCACCAACTGAGCCACCCAGGCACTCCTAAAGGGGTTCTAATCCACAAAGGTAAATGGATTACTTAGTTACCCTGGGCGAAAATAGTGACACGTCCTTAGACTGAGATCTTTATTTGCTAAAAATGATTTCTTTGTTGATTACTAAATTTAAATATTCTCCTAAATTTAATATTAATTCCTCTTCATTCTATTGCCTGCATTTTAGAATTTTTTTTTTTTTTTTTACCAGTTGGAGGGTAGCTTTTTTTTCTTTTTCTATTTTTTCTTTCTAACTTCATTTTTAAAATATATTTATTTCCAGGGGCACCTGGGTGGCTCAGTTGGTTAAGTGTCCCACTCTGGCTCAGGTCATGATCTTGCCATTTGTGCATTTGGGCCCCACATTGAACTCTGTGCTGACAGCTCAGAGCATGGAGCCTGCTTCGGATTCTGTGTCTTCCTCTCTCTCTGCCCCTCCCCTGCTTAGGCTCTGTCTCTCTCTATCTCTTAAACAATGAATAAATGTTAAAAAATAAATAAAATATTTATTTTCAAAAGCATTGATTTTACTAAATTTTAATAAATTAAAACATATCAAACACTGAGTGTGTGTATGTGTGTGTGTGTGTTGGTAGTAGGGAGTTGTGCTCAGCAGTTTATAATCTTGTTCAGAATGGCTTTACTGGGAATTACCCAGGTTTGACAGGAATAAATAGAATGAAGGGCCATGAATGTAGGCCACATCCACCCATGAATCTGCCAACCACAAACTCTTTTTATACTACTGGGTTTAATAATTGCTGTCAGATGATTTCAGAAATATGCCACATAAATAAATATTTTTCCTGCTACTTGGCGCAAAAGTTGGCCTAGGCAGGTCATGGAATACTAGAACTTTGCCAGTGAAAATGTTTGTCATCCTATGGCAGAATCTGGTGATTTGTCATTTCTGGTGGAGTGCCTTTCTGACCCATGGCACATAGAGTGTCATTCTCGAGACAGAATGAGTCTGTTAGGAGGAGTTCTGGAGTCTTCCAGGAAGCAGATTCTATTTTTCATGTACAGCCTTTATATACAGTCACGTGTTTCCCAGTTCCTGAATTTTAGGAATGTAATGCTGAAGTCAATGTTGGCCGAACTTCATTTAAAGGACATAATGCATGAGAAAGGCCTGAAGACTTCAGTTACAGTAAATCCAACAACAAAAAATAGTTTCCATATCACGAAGGAGAGTAAAGCAAGTAATTTCAACAATTCAGCTTCTAGGTTCTTCAGGCTGATTGCAGTCACAAGACAGAAGGAGGCTTTTCATTAGGCTCAAAGAATGATTCGAAAAAGGAAAAACAAAATAACATGACTAGTCAAAGTACTTTGTGAGAGCATAGGTACGTATCTGAAAACAGTTTTTTTTAGTAAATGGGGACTGACAATTTATAATGTGGGATCACATGTACAGTGAAAATTCACCTCATGAAGGATTTGGTCACTGGGAAAGTTTAGAATAAAAATGCTGTAAGAATCTGGAGTACATGCTGTTATAAAATCATGAATGAACACTCAAGAAATTAGTGTGCCAGGAAGCCACTATTGAGAGAATAACTGACCTGTGAATGTTTTAAAAACATGAAAATTCTAGAAGGTAATTATTTTGGTGGCATAGATAACTTTGTAAATTTAGGGAGAGTCCTTAATTTGTTGCATAAATGTGTTAAAAGTGCTTTATAGGGTCAAGGCAATTGTTAGAGTGAAATACAGGCATGTTCTAACAGATAACGTGTGGTTGAGAAAATTGGAAAGGAGGGTTATAGAAATGGGAGTGCGTGTGGTGTGGGTGGGGAAGCAGTCTCAGTCCAATCTGAGTGAGGGTTCAGACTACTTTGGATAGGTTGGATGAACTGGTGTCAGCAAACGAGCCTCTGGCTGGAGGAAAGGACTTTCCATGTGTGCTGTCTGAAATATTGGATCTTCTAGTTCGTCCTTAGGACATCTGAACTGTGGAAAAGACAAATTCAGGTAAAGGCTGCTCCAGCCTATCCAATTCTTCACAGATAGTATAAGTGATGAGAATAGGCTAGAGAAGGAAATATCTGAATATATGGCGGGCATTCCCTGGGAACTCAAGGAAATCTTCCTGAGTTGGGGCAGGTCTCCAACTGGGGGTGGTCGTGTTATATGAAATACACATTTCAGTAAGATGGGCTAGAGCAAATGAAATACAAGTCATTATATAAATTTGATCCCATTTATAAACACAAGCTGGTTAGTTCTGGAGCTATTCGAGTTACAGACTTATAATAAATTATATATCGCCATGCCCTCTACTCCCCTCCCACAGTCTCTTAACCAAAGGGAATATGCTATCCTATGTATTTTTTTCATATTGACACCATCTCTCGGAATTTTAGCATCTGTGGTATGCTGCAAGATGTGTGAACAAATTAATAATAATAAAAAAGCCTGCTCACACAGGGTGTTTTTCTTAACCACGTTGGCTTCTTGGCCCAACACAGTTTAAAATTAGATAGCCTCTGAATCTTAGTTTATTTGTTGGAAAGTGTTGAAGATTAACAAAACGATTTGTTGTTTTTGTTCCAAGGAAGAAAATGATGAAATCCTTGTTTTCTTTATAAGTTAAGCCAATATATTGCAGACTGAGATGTTCTGAGAATATACATTCTTTTATAAAGTCTGGTTAACATTTTGGGAGAATCTCTTTCTTTTTTTTCTTTCTGTCAAATATGTTAGTGCAACTTTTCTGAAAACAGCTCACCAAATGACAGATTGGAATCAGAACAATAAGCAGCGTCTCAAGGAGAGTCCCGGAGCCATTTAATGACTCTTAAAGATTTGTGATAAATTTTGTCTCTTAAAAAAAGAAAAGATTGTTTTTGCTAAAGTAAATCAAGAAAAATCTAATTTACCAAGGCACACAGAGAAAATAGTTCTCTAAAGGACCATTTAGTCTAATTTCTTAGGTAAAATCATGCTGTTTCTCCCTTCTATCTCTTTTATGAAGAGTTGTAGGATCTCTAGAAAGCCAGTATTCTCTCTCCATGAGGCTCATCTATACAAAGCACTGATCCTAGTTATGAAAAGTTAGTGAGGGGGACCTGGGTGGCTCAGTCGGTTAAGCGGCCGACTTCAGCTCAGGTCATGATCTTATGGTCTGTGAGTTCGAGCCCCGTGTTGGGCTCCGTGCTGATGGCTCAGAGCCTGGAGCCTGCTTCCGATTCTGTGTCTCCCTCTCTCTGTCCTTCCCCTGCTCACACTCTGTCTCTATGTCTCTCAAAAGTAAACGTTAAAAAAAATTTAAAAAAAGTTAGCGATATTTTTGTAGATGCAAATATTCATTAATAGGAAAATAGTTTTATTAAATATTTATATTTATGTAATGGAATACTATGGCCATCAAAGAGAATGAAGATGCAAATACACTGATATGAAATGTACTTCAAGAGAACCTGTTTAAACAAGGAACAAAATAATGCGTATCTTGCTACTATTTGGGGTTGAAAAGGGTGGAGGTATGATGCTTTGTATATATCTCTGGTGGCCTCTGGGAAAGAATCCAAGGTACAGGGAAGGCAGAGGAAGAAGAATAATTTTTTTTCTTAGTATGATACAATCTTTTGTACTGTTTAAGTGTTTAACCATGTGATATTTCTTATTTAAATTAAACAAATAAATCATTGAAAATGTAACCCATATGTGCAGCTTAGACCTTCCTCTGCTCCAGACACATGCCTTTAAGCCCTGTCCTGTCTTCATCTTTAGTAAAAGAGGACATAGCTATTCATTCCATTCCTGCCCCATCCCATGGTTGAGGTGAAGAACCCAGAGTGGAAACAGAGTCAGCTTTACAACCAACTTCTGTTCCATTCTTCCTTTCTGGTGCTGCTCGCTAAGGCTGATACCTCTGCATCTCATGTCCTAGGACCTCCTGCCTTGCCTTTCGGCACCAACTAACTAGAATAATAAAACTATAAAATGACTCAGGCCTTTTTAATTTGAAGTCTAGAGACAGATTTCAGGAAATCTTGTATCTAATTAAGAGCTAAGAACTCAGGGAGAGAGCTGTTTCCTATGAGCTTTGTTGCCAAGTAAGACAAAGAGAACTTTTATACCCAGAAGAGAAAGACATAAAAGCAATCATCAAGTCTAACCCTACTCAGATACCCAAATGTCCTCAACAACAACCTGCTTTTCTGCTAGAACACATTCAAGTGTTGGAAAGTCATCACCAACAATAATAAAATTCACTTGGACATGTAGCTCTATTTTAAAGTACTGGAGTGACTCTTGCCCTTGCTACAACCCATGTCCGTTATGTGTTGTCCTCACTTTAAGGTCCAGGCTGATAGAATAGCCACTATCAGGAGCATGCTGCTATGGCAGGAATGAAAGCGAGTTTAGAGCATATTACACCGAGAAATAAATCTTCAACCAGGAAGTGGCAGGCATTATGTGTAATTTCAGCTCATTGGCCAGAATGGTTACATGGGCTCAACCAACCATTGGGAGCCAGAAAGTGCTATCATGCCATATGCCTGGAAGGCAAAGAGCTGGAAATATTCAGTGAGCAGTATTCATTACTATCATTTTTCTAAGTGGCTAGTAGTCCTGTCCTAGTTCTAGCAATTTCTTAAATGCCAAGAAAAATTAAGCCACATAGACAACAAAGGTGATGGGAAATTCTTACAGCAGTAGGATATACAATTGTAATTGTTCATTTCACTATCCCTCTCCACTTCCATGGTGAAGAGATGGGTCTCCCTGGTCATGCTTCTAATATATTATTGCCTTTTTTCACAGGAGAGTGGACTAGGGATTCACACTCATCCTAGTGAATATCAGTCTGTTGGTTAGCTTGTAAACAAATGTATTTTTGAGACACAGAGTTTATAGTCAAACAGATGTGGGGCCTATGAGTTAAATGATTTTATAGAGTTGGGCCTAAGGCCGGGAATTTCAGCCATATTCATACTCATACTCTTAAATTAATCAATCAGAAATTGACTGAGGAGAGTAGCCAATGATCAGAGAGGTTGAGAATAAATGAGATATAGTTTTATATGCAGTCCTGGAGAAGGGGAAGGTGAGAGAATGAGAGAGAAAGGGAAAGAGAGAGGAAGAGAAAGAGAGAGGGAGAGAAATTTACAACTTTAGCGGTTTCTAAATCCCAGTTCCTATTCCCAAGAGGCCAACTGTGCTTCATTTCTGTGAGATAGCTTTATAGTCTCTCAATAGTCTCCTCATTTGATTTGAGCTGCTTTATTATCCATATTAAATGAATTGAGAATCCTAGTCACTCTGCCTCGGCCTAGATTGTCATACCTGGTCTATACCGGGTCTATGTAGAAACTTTAAAACTCATACTGGGGTGTATGGTTGGGCACTAAGAGAATAGAACCTCATCGTAAACCCATATTAACTTCATTTTATTATTTATTAGTATTCTTGATGATCTAGCAATGGGAACTCTCAGACCTAGGTGAGGCTGCCCCTCCCAGGGTTCATTTATTCCTGGAGAGAGCAAACATTTTGCCTGAGAATGCACTTTGCATATGCAAATGAACTAACCCAGAGGCCACCCAACACTCACTTCCGCACAGGCTCACTCCAGGCCATATTCTCCTGCCCTAAACCCTCCAGGACCAGGTAGCAGACAACTCAAGACAGCTCCTACAGTCTGGAGCCTGCTGAAATTACTCAAACTAGAAATCTTAAACCTGTTTCTCCTGCCTTTCCCTTTCCTTCCCATAAAAAAACACAACAGAGACTCTTGCCCCAGCTTTCTCTTCTTCCCCTCTTCCTCCTGATCTACCCTGGTCATGTGGACCCTGCCTGGTGTGTCAGGCCTCCTGTTTCTAAGGATCTGTAAATACAAAATTTATTCCTTCATGACAATCATATCCATGTCTGCCTGTCTTATCACATCCGATTAAAAGAAATCCAAGGTACATTTTACAACAAAACCTGTTTTCTTCTGGGCCTCAATCTTAGGTCACCTATTGATTAACTGGTCTAAAGACTTAGGACCCACTGTTCTGAAAGGAGGTCCTCTCGGATATCCAAATTATAAGCTGCCTGATGACATAGAAAAAAAAATAACTACTTTTTCCCTCTTATTTTTATTTATATGAAATGAATCACCCTTCTAAGATATTTTTATGTAAAAAGTCAACACTAATTGTCATAGGCTTGCTCTCTCTCAGGCAGAACTTGAAAACACACGAACATGCTCTTTCCCCTTTTTTCTAGCCTCTGCAAACCACCATCCATTTATTATGACAACAAAACAATGACCTCAGTTCTGTCAGAATCAAATTACTGATATTAAAATCCTCTTGTTTGGGTTTTATGTGGGCTCAGGGACAGTCCTAGATGGTATTTGGCTAGAGAATGCGGAAATGCCTGCATTGTGATTTCGATACATCTCTCTAGGGAAGGCTCATGGTACAATTCTCCTCTCTCTCTAACCCCCTGGCTTTACTCCTCTATATAATAAGCTGGCATTCAGGCACATATAGCCTTTGTTGAAAATATCCACCTCCCTTTAGCTCCAGAACCTCAAGACAGGATGATATAGTATCACAATACTTTCTTTAGTTCTCCTCTCAATGTTGGTATAAAAATATTAAGACCGTAGCTCAGCTGTCTTGGGTTCTTGGACATGAGATTATTATTTTTTTTTTCCTGATTCCAGAAGAATGGAATATACAAGCTCAATATGCTGGGTAAGCAGTCCCCATGATTGTTCCCAAGTGTGTTAGTCAAGGTCTAGTCACAAAGACAAAACTACATACTTCAAATATTTCAAGCAGATGGGAATTAAATATACGAATGTAGGCAATTGCAGGGAAGTGCCAGCAGCTACCACTGAGGCCACAGCCACCTCACAGCCCCCAGGCTGAAGAACGAAACGAGAGAGGATAGGAGAGGATATGCAGTGTGAGATGGTTTCAGCAGTCGCTGCTAATCAGCCTCTGCATCTCCATAGCAAGAATACATTCTGTCTCTTCTCCACCCTTTTTCCCTCTTAATATCATTTTAATATATTTTCATTCAAACCAATGCAGTTCAATGTCCCACACTTGGTCCATGGAAGTTTCATCTTCTTGGCTTCTAAGTCCTTTGTCACATGTCACAGCAGTCCTTTATCTTCTTCTTTTCTAATCACTCATGTGCCTCTCATTTGTTACCTGTGCTAGGACTCTAATTGGGAGGTACTACAGGGATGTGGTTCCCAGGCTTCCACCCCTGTGACTCCAGAGAAGAGCATAAGAGGGTGCAGAAGCGATGTTGAGTGCTAAAAGATAATTTGTGACACCATTTTTATCAGGACGTTACAATGCCTTATCTATCACTCAGGGACAAATGCTCTTTCTAAAGGCCTAATGACTTAAAATACACTCACAAAGCCTGCCCTGGTTCAAGGGTAGGGGATACAGATTTCATTTCTGGATGTCAGGAAATGAAAGAATTTATGACTATGTTTTCAAATGATCACCATATTCTATCTACCTTTTTTCTTTAAATATCATTTATTGTCAAATTATTTTCCATACAACACTCAGTGCTCATCCCAGCAAGTGCCGACCTCAATGTCCATCACTCACTTTCCCGTCTCCCTCACCCCCCATCAACCCTCAGTTTGTTCTCCGTATTTAAGATTACTTTTTTAAATCTATCAAAGCTTTCGTTGTGAACTTTTTTACAGGAAGTTTTCACAAATGTTTTATGTTTATTTGAAAATGAGGCATGTTCCCTTTTGTTATGGTATAGAGTTAAGTATGGATCTATATGGTCTACCTTATTCGTTGTGCTATTTAAAACTTTGGAATCTTTTCTAAATTTTTTCCATTTTATTTTACTAGATTTGAGAGGAGTATGTTAATTTATTAGTTGTGTCTGTCTTTTTCTTTATTCCTCTCCTCTGGTTTCTGCTTTATAAAGTAGCTACTATGTGTAGATTTTAAATAAAAATTTTAATTTGAGTCTAGTTGACAATGTTAAATTAGTTTCAGGTACAAAACACAATGATTGGACAAGTTTACACATTATAATATGCTCACCACAAGTATAGCTACCATCTGTCACTAGACTATGCTATTATAATATCATTGACTATAATCCTTATGCTATGCTTTTTATTTCCATGACTCATTCACTCTATAACTGAAACCCTGTGTCTCCCACTCCCCTTCACCCATTTAGCCCATTGTTTCACCACCTTCCCTTCTGGCAATCATCAGTTGGTTCTCTCCGCTTATAGGTCCGATATTGCTTTTTGTTTTTTTTCTCATTTGTTTTGTTTTTAAATTCCACATATGAGTGAAATCATATGATACTTGTCTTTCTCAGTCATACTTATTTCATTTAGCATAATACCCTCTAGATACATCCATGTTGTCATGAAAGGAATGTGATCTTATCTATTTTTATGGCTGTGTAATATTCCATTGTATATACGTACTATATTTTCCTTATCCATTCATCTATCAACGGACGCTTAGATTGCTTCCATATCTTGACTTTGTAAATAATGCTGCAATAAACAGAGGGTTGCATATACCTTTTTGAATTAGTGTTCCCATTTTCTTTGGGTTAATACCTAATAGTGGAATTATTCGATCATATGATATTTCCATTTTTAATTTTTTAAGAAACCTCTATACTGTCTTCCACAGTGGCGATATCAATTTATATTCTCACCAACAGCATTCCAGATTTCTTTCTTTTTCAGAACCTTTACAACACTTGTTATTTTTTGCCTTTTTGATTTTAGCCACTCCGACAGGTATAAGGTGATATCTCATTGTGCTTTTGATTTGCATTTACCTGATGATTAGTGATGAGCATCTTTTTCAAGTGTCTGCTGGTTATTTCTACGTAGTCTTTGGGAAATGCCTGTTCGAGTCCTCTGCCTATTTTTAAATCAGATTTCTTTTGTGTGTTTGCTTTTGTCGTTGAGTTGTGCAAAAGCTTTATATATTTTGGATATTAGCCCCTTATCAGATATATCGTTTGGAAATATCTTCTCCCATTAAGTAAGTTGCCTTTTTGTCTTGTTAAGTAGGATTTCCTTCACTGTGCAGAGGAAAGTTTTTTAATTTGATGTAGTCCTCACAGTTTATTTTTTATTTTGTGTCCTTTGGCTTAGGAGACATATCTACAAAAATGTTGCTATAGCCAGCTGATGTCAGAGAAATTACTGCCTGTGTTCTCTTCTTGGATTTTTATGGTGCCAGGTCTCACATTTAAGTATTTAATTCATTTTGAGTTTATTCTTGTGTGTGATGTTAGAAAGTAATACAGTTTCAGTTTTTTTACATGTAGCTGTACCAGCACCATTTATTGAAGAGATGTCTTTTCCTCATTGTATATTTTTGCCTCCTTTGTTATAAGATTAATCAACCATATAAGTGTGAATTTATTTCTGGGCTCTCTATTCTGTTCTGTTAATCTCTTGTCTATTGTTGTGCCAGTACTATATTGTTTTGAGTACTGTAGATTTGTAGCATATCTTGAAATCTGGAATTGTGATCCCTTCACAATTTGTTCTTCTTTGTTCTTCATCCTCAGATTGCTTTGGCTATACAGGGTCCATAGAATCTTGTAGTTCCACACAAACTGTAACATTATTTATTCTAGTTCTGTGAAAAATGCTGTTGGTATTTTGACAGGGATTGCAGGAATCTACAGATTGCTTTGAGTAGTAGGGACACCGTAACGATATTAATTCTTCTAATGCATGAGCATGGAATATCTTAACATTCGTTTGTGTCATCTTCAATTTCTTTTGTTAATATTTTATAGTTTTTGGACTATAAAAGTCTTTCACCTCCTTAGTTAAATTTATTCCTGGGTATTTTATTCTTTTTGATGCAATTGTAAATAAAGCTATTTTCTTAATTTCTCTTTCCACTACTTTATTATCGGTGTATAGAAATGTTATTGATTTCTGGGGATTAAGTTTGTATCTTCAGCTTTACTGAATTCACTTATTACTTCTAGTATTTGTTGCTGCTGTTGTTGGAGTCTTTAGGATTTTCTATGCATTCTATCACATCATTGCAGATAGTGACAGTTAAACTTATTCTGTACCAATACGAATGCTTCTTGTTTCTTTTTCTTGTCTGATTGCTGTGGCTAGAACTTCCAGTATTTTATGTGTAGATGTTAATAACTTCTTTTATTATGCATCTTAGTAGTTAGCATCATGAAGTGTACTTTTCTTGGTCTCGTTTCATATTTGGAGTTTAAATTATGCCTTGCTTGAAAAGACTATTGTGATTCCTACTATTGGTTTGTTTATTTACATTTTTGTTTTCCATGGCTTTATCTGCATTATCATCCTTCAAAGTCTCCTTGTTTTGGATGTTTCTACAAACAGAGATTCGAGTTATATTTTGCTTTGGTTGGTAACCTGAATTTTGTAATAGGTATGATACTCTATTTACATTTAACTAAACAACCTATACCTTTGGTCCAGTTCAGTCATGGTTTATGTTATATTTATTTTGTGCATATGTTTCTATATATAGAAGTATATGTGTGTACAAACATACACATTTTCACTATGTAGAATTGTTCTATTTTGACATTTGTTTCGTTATTTAGAAATTTTTTTAGAACTTTATTTTTTATAGCAATTTTAGATTCACAGCAACATTAAGAGGGAGGTACAGAGATTTGCCATATACTCCCTTCCCCCATACATGCATAGCACACCTCCCTCTATCAATAATCCACCAGAGTGGTACATTTGTTACAACTGATGGACCTACACTGACACATAATAATCACCCAAAGACTATAGTTTACATTAGCTATCTGTATAATTCTCGGTGTTATACATTCTATGGGTTTGGACAAATATATAAGGACATATATCTGTCATTACGATATCCTTATTTTCACATCTCTAAATATCCTCTGAGCTCTGCCTATTCATCCCCCTCTCACAATCACTGATCCTTTTAGTATCTTCATAGTTCTGCCTTTTCCAGAATGTCACAGAGATGAAATCATACACTTTGTAGCCATTTCAGGTTGGCCTCTTTCACATACCAATATGAATTCAAGATTCCTTCATGTCTCTTCATGGCTTGATAGATCATTTCTTTTTAGCACTAAATAATATCCCATTGTCCGGAGTTACCACAGTTTATCTGTTCACCTACTAATGGACCTCTTGGCTTCTTCCAAGTTCTAGCAATTATGAATAAAGCTGCTGTAAACATCTGCGTGCAGATTTTTATATGAACATAAGTTTTCAACTCCTTTAGGGAAATAGCAAGGAGGCTATTTGCTAGCTTATGTGGCAAGAATATATTTAGTTTTTAAGAAACAGTCACTCTTCCAAAGTGGTTGTAGCATTTTGCATTCCCACCAGTGAGAGTTCCTGTCACTCTAAATCCTGGCCAACATTTGATGTTGTCAGTGTTCTAGATTTTGGCCATTCTTACAGATGTGTAGTTAATCTCATCATTGTTTTAATTTGCATTTTCTGATTACATATGGTGTGGAGCATCTTTTCATATGCTTATTTGCCATCTGTGTATCTTCTTTGGTGAGCCATCTCTTAAGGTCTTTGGGCCATTGTTTAATCAGGTAGTTTGTTTCTTTATTGTTGAGTTTTAATAATTCTTTGTATATTTTGAATAACAGTCCTTTATCAGCTATATCTTTTGCAAATATTTTCTTCTAATCTATCCGTTATCCTCTCACTCTCTTGACATTGTCTTTCAAGAGTAGGAGCTTTTAATTTAATAAGTTCGGTGTATCGTTGTTTCTTTCATTGATCATGCTTGCTATTATATTTCAAAGTCATTGGCATACCCAAGGTCATCTAGGTTTTCTTCTGTATTTTTATCTTCTAGAAGTTTTATAGGTTAGCATATTACATTTCAGTCTGTGATCCATTTGGTATTAATTTTTGTTGGGGGGTGTAATGTCTGTGTCTAGATTTTTTTTTCTTTTTTGCATATAGACACCCAGTTGTTCTAGCATCATGTATTGAAAAGGTCATATTTGCTCCATTGAATTGTCTTGCTCCTTTGTCAATGATCAGTTGACTATATTTATGTGGGTCTGCTTCTTGGCTTATAATTTTGTGGCATTGATTGGTCTGTCTATTCTTTCACCAATACCACACTGACTTGATTACTATAACTTTATAGGAAGTCTTAAAGTTGGGCAGTATCAGTCCTCCAACTTTATTCTCCATCAATGTTTTGTTGACTATTCTTGGTCTTTTGCCTCTCCATATAAATTTTAGAATCTGTTTATCAACATCCATGAACTTGCTGGGATTTTGATTAGGGTTGCATTGAATCTATAGATCATGCTGGAAAGAGCTGACATCTTGACAATATTGTCATTCCACACATAAATATGGACTATCTCTCCATTTATTAGGTCTTTGATTTCACTCGTTGGAGTTTTATAGTTTTCCTTATATAGGTTTTGACATATTTTGTTAGACTTAAACATAGATATTTCTTTACTTTTGGGTGCTAGTATAAATAATACGGTGGTGTTAGCTTTAAATTCAACTTGTTTATTACTAGTGTATAGGGAAGCAATTGACATTTGTATATTAAGCTTTTATCTGCCAGCTTTTTTAATGCTTATTAGTTCCAGGAGAGTAAGGTTTTTTGTTTGTTTTGTTTTGTTTTGTTTGAGTCAATTCTTTGGGATTCTCTCTTTGGGATGAGATTAGCATGTTCTGTAGTTTCAGTTACACAGTCACCGAATGTCTTGAAGGAGATAATCTTTCTGACGTATTATCAGAAAGTCAATGTAGGACAATAGCAGTGAGAGATATAGAAACCCCTTTTTGGATCATTTTTCCTGTCTTCTCTATGAAACAAAAACTTTAAACCTCTGGGGGGAAGGGAAGCAAATATTATCTCTTTCATTGAAGGCCCTTTGAAGCTAGTGGAGGAAACAGGAAATAAAAAAAAGAAAAAAGAAAAACCTTCTACTCCTGAAGGAGGAATAAGAAATTGCCCATGGCTCAGACCACTATAGATTTACTTCTGCTGGTTGAGAGGCAGAATTACCAAGAGAGCTCTTTTTGTGAGACACAAAGGGTCAGGTTTGCCTAAGACTGAGGGTGAAGAAAGAAAGAGAATATTCCTGCCTTCTATCACAGGCTAACACTGAATAAAAGGTAACCGTAGTCTATCACTAGGAGAAGGACAAGAAGATAGAGTAACATTCTTTGAAGCTCAGGTTCACAGAAGACTAAACTTGAGAGTGGAAAGGAAACATTGAAAAATATCTTTTAGACACTCAACTCAACCCCAAGTACAAGGTGATGCTGGAGGAGTCTGAAACCAATAGTGTGGTAAAGGTAAACAAAACTAGAAAAACCCAAACCCTAGGCAACTCCTGATTACATTGACTCAACTCTCCACATCAAATGTGTAGTGAGGGTGTGTCCAATTCCAAACAGAAAATACTATATACCTCAGACTTCATTCTACCACACATGATACCCATCTTTCAATCAGAAATTACGAGATACGCAAAAACGCAAGAGAAAGCAGCCTTCTGCTGAGAGACAATATAACCGCTAAAACTCAGATGGTGGCACTATTAGGCAGGGTATTAAAAAGAAAACAAATATTATGATTTATATGCTTTTAAAAAATTTTTTTAACGTTTATTTACTTTTGAGAGACAAAGACACAGAGTATGAGCAGGGGAAGGGCAGAGAGAGAGGGAGACACATAATCTGAAGCAGGCTCCAGGCTCTGAGCTGTCAGCACAGAGCCCGACATGGGGCTCAAACTCACAGACTGTGAGATCATGACCTGAGCCGAAGTCGGCTGCTCAACCAACTGAGCCACCCAGGAGCCCCATGATTTATATGTTAAAGGTTCTAGTGTACAAGTTCAAAAAGATGGCTATTTTATAAGAACATATGGAAAATTTTAGCAGAGAAATAGAAACTATAAGAAAGTAGCAAATAAAAATACCAGAAATAAAGACATAGTAAGAAAGATAAAGATAAGTCAAAACAAAGCATTTAAACTAAAATAGAGAAAGAAAGAGAGAAAAGTCAGTGCATCCAAGAACCAAGGGGAAATGTGGAATGGTCTAATATATGAGCTCTTAGAATCACAGAATGAAAAAGAAAATACTGAGGAGATGAGATATTTGAAATTTGCTAGAATTTCTCCAAAATAATGAAAAACTTTAAATTATAGATCTGAAAATCTCATAGAACACTCAGTAGAATAAAATACTAGGAAGGAAGAAAAGAAGGAGGAACGGAGAGAGGGAAAAAACTTCTAGACATATCATACTTAAACTATTATAAAACAAAGATAAAGATGAAATCTAGAAGGTAGAGGATAGAAAAGACACGTTACATACAGAGGAACAAAGGCCAGAATTTAAGCAGATTTTTATCATAAACTTTCTAAGCTTGAAGACGATGGAGTGTCATCTTTGAAAGCACTGAAAGAGGGGGAAAAAATGACCACCCTGTAAGTCATCATCCAGTTACTTTACCACTGGAAAGGAAGAAATACAGACTTTATGGACAAGAAAGAAACAAGAGAATTCATTATCAGCAAACTTCCACTACAAGCAATTCTAAAGGTGGTTCTTTCGGTACAAAGAATGTACCATACAGAAATTTGGATCTATATCCAAACCCAAAATGCTGGACATGGTACAAATAAAGGTGAAAATAAAACTTATTTTTCTTATTTTAGTTACCGTAAAGATAATCGACTAAAGAAGAATTAGTGGCAATGTGTTGTGCATACACAATCAATAATTGTTTATTGAAACTATTTTAATATTTGGTTATTGAGAAAGCCTGTCAAGGTTTATCAACATAAAATCTCAAGATTATTGTTTACCATATCTCTTATTCAACCACTCACCAGACATTCAACAAAAATCATTCAAAGGTTTTAATATATTTTTAAAAATTCTGTCTAAAATTATGTCTATATTTTGTCTAAAATTTTTTGTCTAAATAGGAACTTATTGTGTCAATACTTGTGGATGATTTTTATTGTGGTTCAATTTCTAAAGATGACTTACTGCTTTTCCCACTCTGATAGCTTTTATGCTTTATAGAAAAAAATGGCTAAATTGCCAAATTTTGATTCATAACAACAGTCTCCATTTGTTTATCCAAGACATTTTTCCAACAGTGCTCTCTAAATTTATGGTATTATTTGTCTACTCTCTTCTCATGCTATCTAAATTCCAGTTCTGCTTCTGGTAAAATTAGATTTTTTTTTTGACAGAGAGAGAGAGAAAGAGAAGAAAAGAGGTGAGAGGGAAAGTCTTTTATTATAGCAGAGGAAAAATCCCATTTTATTGTATAATTTTTCTTGTTTTGGGCAGAAACAGATATGTTAAAAAACAGTTCATATTTTCATATGCATGTACATATGTCTTTTTCTATGCATTTAAATGGACTATTATGCTCCTAGGTTAAGCCAAACATTTAATCAGCTTTCATATGTTTCTGTGTTAGGCTGGGCAAAAGAAGTCTGCCACAAAAATTTTGCGGTGCTTAGTACATATAAATTTGATACTACCAGAAGTGATGTAATGTGGTAGATCAGAAACCCCATCCAACTTAGACCCCAACTGCTTCAACAGAAATTTGCATTTTGCATGATTTATCTCACAACCCTTCATAGACTTCTCATAACCTACAATGATCTCCATCAAAATACAAACATAGAGTTTTTTCTTTTAACTCTGGATTTCTTTTTGTGCTCACTGTCATTACTAAACAGTGTATTGAGAATTGTTGTTCTGTTGTGCAAAGTTTTTTGTTTTTTCGTTTTCCTTTAAATATAAGACAAAATGAGATTAGTGAAGTGTTTGGGTTCTCATTAGGAGAGTGATTTAGCTCACCTTACCCACACTTCAAAGATTTCTGTTGCCTCCGGCAGGTAACGGATCTAAACTTTACAGTAGTCCCCCTTATCTGTGGGTGATATATTCCCAAACCTCCAGCTGATGAAATCACTGAGAGTAGACCAAACCCTATATGCACCATATTTTTCCTATACATAGAAACCTATGAAAGTTTAATTTATAAATTAAGCACAGTAAGAAGTTAACAACCAAAACATAATAAAATAGCACAATTATAATATACTATAATAAAAGTTTTATAAATGTGTTTTCTGTCTCACATTATCTTATTGTACAGTACTCACCCTTCTTCCTGGGACGTTGTGAGATGATAAAATGCCTATGCGATGAGATGAGGTGGATGACATAGGCATTGAGATATAGCGTAAAACACTATTGATTTTCTGACAGTATGTCAGGAGGATCATCTTCTAGACAATGGTTGACTGTGGGTAACTGAAACCATGGAACACAAAACCATGGATAACGAAACTGTGGGCAGGGAAGACTTCTGTACATTTTTTCTTCTCATTACTAGAAAAAGTCATTTCCAGTTCATTTTTAAGACCAGACTCCTAGGGTAAGAAATAATAAGGAATACTTAAAAGGTCATCTAAAGTTATTTGTGACCAAGTTTAGAGCTTTTCTCAATTTCCTCAGTTGTTATTAAATGGTAACTACATTTGTACAATATAGTCATTGTTTATTTTGGTCACCACAAAAAGTCTGTAAAACATATTTCTAAAGTGTAAGTGAGACAATAATTCAATAAATTGTCTCATAAAATTTAATATTCTATAATAACAAACATTTTTGTTGTTTTTTTTTCTGAAAGATCCAAGTAAACCTAATAGATATTATACATTTTTGTTTCTAAATATTTTATTAAAAAGCGAAGAAGGGGGCTCATGGGTGGCTCAGTCGGTTAGGCATCCAATTCCTGATTTCGGCTCAGGTCATGATGTCATGAGTTCGTGAGATCTAGTCCCCTGGTGGGCTCTGCTCTACAGTGCAGAACCTGCTTGAGAGTCTCTCTCTCTCTTTCTTTCTCTCTGCCCTGCCCCCCTCAAAATAAATAAATAAACATTTTAAAAAATAAAAAAATAAAAAGAAAGAAAGAGAGGAGCACAAATTATAAGAGTAAACCCATGTAACCAATTCTCAGCTGGAGAAGTAGAGCACTAATGTATCATTCCAGAATTCCCACTTGTCTCCTTCCTAGTGATTGCTGCCACCAAGTTAACTATTATCCTAATTTACCAAATTATTTTTATAGAATTTTGACTTTTATAAAAATGGAATCACACAGCATAAGCCTTTCGGTGCCTTTCTTTAGTTCATCATGTTTGTGAGATTCATTCCCACTATTTTGGATAGCATGTTTGTTACTGTTTGTGGCAACATGGTATTTCGTTACCATTTATTCATCCTTTCAACCACTGATGCCACCCAGCATTTATCCTTAGTGTACTGGATACAGTATACAGTGCAATAGGAATGGTGATAGTGGGAAATGTTTACTCATCCATTCCCAAAGTCAGGGGGAGTTTTCAATATTTCACACTTAAGTATCATTTTTATCACAGATTTTTATACATATTCCTTACAGTTTAAGGTAATTCCTTCTCTTTATTAATTTTCATTTTTAGGTAAATATTCTTTGTTATAGAAAAATTTCTTTTATTCCTAGTTTGCCTAGAAGTTATTTCCTGCCCTGTAGTCTTACATTTTATCAAATGTTTTTCCTGTGTCTGAGACCAATGGTAATGTTCCCTGTTTTGTTCCTGCATAAGCTACTTATGGTTTCTCTGTTTTTCATTGCTTAATCTTGCTAGGAGGCTATCAATTCATTGCTGTTTCAAAAAAAAAATTAACTTTTTACCTTATTGATTTTCTATTGCAAATGTTTTCTGTTTCATTTATTTTTGTCCCTTTATAATTTATTTTCTTTATTATTATTTTTTTCTTTACTTTTTCTTGAGTTTAATTTAGTTTCATGTTCCTACTTCTTGTGATGCATACCTAAGCAATTGATTTTTAGTTTTTCAGTTTCTTAATTATTAATTTAAGTTATAAATTTCCATCTCAGCACAGTAATAACTAATTATTTCTCAAAATATTATATTTCAATTATTCTTCAGCTCAAATATTTTATTAGGCACTATAGCTTCATCTTTTACTCATTAATTATGTAGATATGTTGCTTACTTTCTAGAAATTTGAAGATTTTATATTTATCGTTTAGTTACTGATTTCTATCTTCATTCCACTATAATTAAATAATATGTTTGGATTATAGAAATCCTTTTAGATTTGTTGGGTTTGGCTTTTTGGCTCCAAATGGAATTTATTTTTGTAAATGTTCCATATACATTTGCCAAAATTATGTATTCTATCATCCTTTGGTACATTTTAATAAAACAATATTTTCATTTTCTTAATTGTGTTGCTCAGAATATCTAGCTTTACTAGTATTCTGGATGCTTTAACAGTTATCGAAATAGATGTGTTAAATTCTCCCTCCTTGTTGCAGAGTTGCATATTCCTCTTTTTAAATCTGTCAGTTTTTAGCTTTTTTAGTAGGTCTATACAATGCAATTTTTATATCTTCCTGGTGGATGGGATATTTTATTATTATTAAAGATTACTTTTAAAAAACGTTTATTTATTTTGAGAGAGAGAAGGGTGGGGAGGGGCAGAGAGAGAGAGGGGGACAGAGGATCCGAAGCGGGCTCTGTGGTGATAGCAGGCAGCCTGATGAGGGACTCAAACTCACAAACCATGAGATCACGACAAAGCCCAAGTCAGATGCTTAACCAACTGAGCCACCCAGGTGCCCCAGAGATTGCTTTTTATCTTTAGGAATGTTTCTTGCCTTAAAATAAAGGCAATTAAAATGTCAGGTCTTATCTGACATTACTGTAGCAAAATTAGTTTTCTTTTGGGAAGTGTTGTATACTCTTTCTCTTTAGGAGCACAGTTAGGCTTTTTTTTTTTTATAATAGTTTATTTTCAAATTGGTTTACATAAAACACCCAGTGTTCATCCCAACATGTGCCCTCTTTAATGCCCGTCGCCCCCTCTCCCCCCTCCCTCAACCCCTCACCCTGAGTTTGTTCTTAGTCTTTGAGAGTCTCTTATGTTTTATCTCCCTCTCTCTCTGTGTCTTTTTTTTAAATATATATATATTTATTTTAAGAGAGAGAGAGAGAGAGAGAGAGCAAGAGAGCAAGCGTGCACGTGTGCAGGGGAAGGGCAGAGAGAGAGAGAGAATTCCTTTTGGAATTTTTTTCTTCTTCCTGGAAAACTCCCTTTAGTATTTATTTTGAGTTTGTTGTTGTCAAATCCCAGTTTTTGCCTGGAAATAGTTTATCTCTCTTTTTTTAAAACAAGATCTCCAAAGACTCATGTATTACTTGTTTTTACCTTCATGCATGTGGGAAGAGAAGGGAGTGCCAATTAACCTCTCGTACCCTGACAAACACACACCGTGATATATTTTTGAAAACAGTGATGTCAATGTAGACACTGTTACCAGGACAAAAAGTTATAAATAGGCCAAACAATTAGAATTACAAATACTTTAGGGACTAAAGGTTATTCTTTATAATATGGAACCATTGCTGAAGTTATTTCACCAAATTCCTTTGTTAGCGTAACTCTAACATGGAAATTATGATGAAAAATAATAGCTGCAATAAAAGAAGATATGTCCTTAAAACACTTTTTTAATGTTTTTTCATTTTTGAGAGACAGAGACAGAGTACAAATGGGGGAAGGGCAGAGACAGACAGACAGACACACACACACACACATACACACAGAATCCGAATCAGGCTCCAAGCTCTGCACTGTCAGCACAGAGCCCCATGTGGGGCTCGAACCCATGAACTGTGAGATCATGACCTGAGCCGAAGTCGGACACTCAACCGACTGAACCACTCATGTGCCCCTGTCCTTTTTTTAAAAAAAATTTCTTGCTGGTATTTCTTCATGAATATTAGAAAGGTCTACAGTTTCAAGGCTAAGTGCTATCATTTTACTAATTAGTGCCAAGAGATATTAAAGCTTGTCTGAAGAAACAAAAGCTAACAGAAGCAAAAAAAAAATTGCAAAAAGAAAGAAAGAAAAAGTCTAGTATTGTAATGAGGAGAATATGGAACATGTAATTAGATCAGAAATATGACTTAATCAGTGCCAATGAAACATTAGGAGAAGCCTGCTACCAGTAATTTGGGAGAAGTTTCTCTTCAGAATGTTATTTCCTCTTGAAATTATTGTGCTTTTGTAATGAATGACCCTCCATGTCTTGCTAAGCTGACCCCGATGATTTTCTTGTGGAAAGATTCAAAATGCCCGGGTCCTTGATAACACCGCTGAAGTGCTTAACTGACCAGCATGAACACTGCCCCACTTATTAGGCAAATCAAAGGTGAAATAAAAGATGTCCTTATTCTTTAAAGCCACTTGAAGAGCTTCTGTTACTAGCCCAAATAGTCAATGAAACAGCATAAGGGAGAGGGAAAAAACAAACAAATAGAATGAAGCCCAGTGAAATTACTGGCAAAGGGAATGAGAGAACATTTGAATAAATCACGTCCTTTTCTCTCCTGAGCGTGGGTTCAGTGTGCACTGGAGTAATGGAAGGGTAGGAACGGTTAACTGAATTAAAATGATTCAATTCATTGGGAAGGAAGAAAGTGTGAACAGACACCTAAGTCTTAGTCTATATCCTGTTTTGCAGCATCTGTTTTAGTAAGAAAAATAGTTGAGGGAATTTGTTTTAACAGTGTGTTGGAATAGGAAAAACTCATGACTTCTGAGAATCCATTTGTTAATTCAGTATCCGTGGAGCTACTCTGTGCCCTAGACACTGAGGCTGTAAAGAGATGAATTAAACATTCCTGCATTCGAGAAGCTCCAGATTTACATTTAGGAGAAGATTCTGACTAGAATGTTCCCCTAAATCACAAATAAGGAATTCACGCCTGAGAGCTACACTGTTTTTGTCATTGCAGGGGATTAACATCACCCTATTTTATGACCTGATATGCAAATTTAAACTTTTGTTGAAAATGTGTAAATTTTTGTATGGATTGACCTAAGGTGATGCTTTATTTACTTAAAAAGGGTAGTTAACTTTCACTATTTGCAGTGCTTGAATGGGTCATTTATTTTCTGGGTGTCCAATCAGATTTTTTCCCCAGATTTTATTGCTTATATAGGATTACAGATTTGTTTTCACTCTGACGCTTTATGAATTGTTTTTCTTGTTAACATTTGCCAAAACTCCCATAGCCGTATATGGGCCAAAACAAATTTCAACCTTAAAAGACATAAGTTCAAAAGTCTCAGAAACACTAAATGAATTATAGAGTGGTGTGAAATAGACAAATAGTTAATATAAACTAACTTTTGTGATTTTAGCAGCTGAGAATTTCAGGCTTCATAATGCATCAGCTATTTTCAGTGTTTTAGTTAGATGCATGTGTCAGAGACAGATACGTCTGAGCATATGAAACTATGTTCTAGGATTTTTGAACTCTCTTCAATGTGACTCTGTCATGATAATGTTTCCTGTTCTGGTCCTGAATGTCCATGAAAAGGTCACTGAGGATTATTGAGAAGAAGGTGCAGCAGCGCTGTCTCCTATGTCCTGAAGTCCCTTTGTCTGGTCCCCCCCCCTCCCCCACCATTCCTCAGTTCCAGATGTGTTCTGGCGGAGTGGATACTTTTTCTTCAATTTTTCCCCACAGAGCAATAGCCCTCTGTCTTCTTGGGGGTTTACATGCTATTCAGAGAATCTCATAAAAATCATAAAATGTATATTTTGTATGTAATTTTAGGAGCATTCAGTTATGAATTCCTATCACAAGATTATAGCCCAGTTTCTGATATGGTGTACAAAGTTATGGCAAGTAAGACTTACTGTAAATTAAGTAAATAATCCATGCATTTGGTAAATATTTATTGGGGACCTAAATGCACTGGTCTCAGTGCTAGGATTACTGTGTGCAGGAAGATAAACTTCCGGCCATCATGGGGCTAACATCCTGGTGGAAACGAGACCAACTTTAAGCAGATAAAATCAAGGAATATCTAATATCATGTCAGGTAAGGGCAATGAAGAAACAAAAGAGTAGGGTAAAGGGATAGACAATGACAGGGCATACTATGAAAAAAGCATGTCGAAATAAAATAAATACAAACTATGAGTTACCATAGAGACTTGAAATTATCATTTCTATATTTTATTATAATTTATTCATGTTATTAATATCATTGGAAATATAAAATGCAGGCTTCATAATGAAACCTTTCATGAAAGTTCTTTCTACAGTGACTTAGATAAATTAATTTTATTTTATTTTATTTTATTTTATTTATTTATTTTTTTTTTATTATTTATTTCTGAGAGACATAGAGACAGAGTGTGAGCAGGGGAAGGGCAGAGAGAGAGGGAGGCACAGAATCCGAAGCAGGCTCCAGGCTCTGATGAGCCATCAGCACAGAGCCCGACGTGGGGCTCGAACCCACAGACTGTGAGATCTGACCTGAGCTGAAGTCGGCCACTTAACCGACTGAGCCACCCAGGTGCCCCGATAAATTAATTTTAAAATGATGTGTAAAATTAATACTTTCTTTGAAAAATCAGAAGTAATCAAAAATAATTTTGCTAGATTTTATTCAGTAACATTTTATGGAAAATAAAGGCTCTTGCTAAAAGAGTTATTAGCGTACTGCCTTTTTTTTTTTTTTTTTTTTACTCCTGCTGAGTTAGTAATCATTTGAAAGCTGGAAGAAACCTGGTTCCCACGAATGGAACCAAGTGGAAATGGCAGAAGCAGTATATTGTCTTCCCACAGCCCTTCTGAGAAAAGCAATGAAGTTAGGCTTTATTTAATGCAGATGTACCCTTGCTAATTTTCTGTCTGAGGATGGATTTGACAGTGGCCTTACAGGCATCCATACACAGATGCGTAACATATAATATATTCAACCCAGCTGACCACAGAACCCTCGTGTTTCTTTTAGAAATGGCAGAAATGTTGACGAAATTCATAGGGAAACCTTCCACGGTAAAAATCTCCACTGCTGTTTTGGCCAGAGAAGAAAGGCTTGCAACTGCATTTGCCTCCAACTTCAGGCCATGGCGTGTTCTTTCTAATTATTGCACAGTCTCTGAAATATTACAAAATATTTCACCTTTTCATGTCATCTGAGTTGGAAACAAGATTTTTTGATGGGAAAACTACTAACTAAGCCACGGCTGAAAATGAAGGAAATAAACCTTAAAGGACTCTGTAGGGTGATTTGAACTTCCAGTTACTAAAATAAATGGCTATGGACCCCTTACTCCTTTATCAATTAATCTAAGGGAAGATGACTTTCTTTTTCAATCATGGCAGGGAGTATATGCTTTTAAAACTTCTGATCCATTGCTTTGAATGTCCTCAACATTTTCCCTTTGACAAGAGATACATATATATTTTTTAAAGAAACATCCCAAAATTATTGGAAGCTCATTGGGAAAGAGGATAGGAGATTGGGTTGGGTATTTTTTTTTCCTCTTTTATAAAAACCAGAAGAAGTTGTAAAATTAAGTGACCGACTCTCTAGCGCAGCTTGGGTCATGGTTACCAGGGAAGAGCCCTGGAAATATTTCGGCATCGTGAACATTATTGGAATACTCCCTGAGGGAAACCTTTGAAAGATGACATTCAGCGGAGCACAAACTTTTCTTTATAATATCACACTTACGCCTCCAGTAAGGGAGGATAATATGGAACAATGTAAATTTATTATGGCACTGCAGGGAAAAATGTGAGAATAGAGGCTGTATTCCTAACCAGAATGTTAGGAAAAGCATCATGGCCGAGATAACTCAGTTTTTGCTCTTGAAGAATGAGTAAGATTTGGAAGTATAGTAAAGGCAGTGTATTCTGTCCCACGGGTGGGAATGGAAGCAGGGAAATGCAAGGGATATGTGTGAGATAGGAAGTAGATCAACTTGACCAAAGTAATGTTTTCATGTAGAAAAAGAGGTAGGCAAGGTATGTAGTGAAGGTGTTGAAATTGAGTACCAGGCACTCAGGGAGTTCTGATTTATATTATAGTCAGTGGAGAACCACTGAAAGCTGGTGTGCAGAGTCACGGTATAGAGAAAGTAGGACATGAGGAAGATTTATCTGGTAGTAGAGTGCATTGAAGAGAGAGGGGACTGAGAGAAGGAAGCTAGGCTTAGGCCGTACAAGATGACGTCACAATGCAGGTTCTTATCACATCTATTCTGCCATCATCTTGTGCTGTTGAGTAGGAAAATATGATGAAAATATATATTTTTACCATCAAAATGTCAGAACATTCAACTAAAGCAAATATATTTGTTGGAATAATGTATCGGGAAATACACATACCTCAGCAGTTTTCTCTATAACTTATTTATGCAGTGGGAAAACATTAAATCTGCTGTCAGGCAGTTACAACAGAGATTTTTAAAAATCTGAACGCCTTAGTGTGCCACAAATATCCTTTGTAAAAAACCCATTAAAATTTCATGTCGTACTTTACCGTCGAAGACCACGTGTTTTTTGTTTTTTTCAGATATAAAGATAGATCCTTAACTAGTATTTCTTACTTGTTGCAAGGTACCACGTTCAAAGTTGTGAAGTAGAAAAGGGGAACCATAGCAATTGCCTTTAGAGAGTTGACTGTCCAGAAGGGGCGGTGACCTACATCTGGATGTGGAGAATGCCAGGGCTAAGGAGAGATTATGGTTAGCTATTAAGGGAACATTCATTGGAGAAATGGCACTTGCGCCTGGCCTGGAAGAATGTGTAAGATCAGAAGAAAGGAAAAATTTTGCTCTGCATTCTTTTCTATTAACTGGTGAAAATGTAAAAGTTCTGGAAATACTTTGGCAGAAAAAAAAAAAAAAAACACTTTTATTTGGCTTGTACAAAAATCTCATTCTGTCCCCTGACGTTAGGAATCCTGCTTTAAGATAAGAATTTAATAAACTTTAAATACTGTTTGTATTGCCAAGAGAAGAAGGAATTAAATGTCTCCTAAAATATAAAGGATAAATGAAATAATATAGCTCCTGAAGTGGTAACAGGGGGCTAAAGTAGTATCGAGTGTGTGATTTTTTTTTTTTTTTTGAGATTAAATTATACCACATACATTCCAAGGATGATGGCGAAACATGTGAGACTCCCGGGTCAGAGACAAAGGCTTTGCTACTGGTGGGGCGGCAAGCTACATAAGCATCAGGTTTGCATCAGGTCCCCTGTCTCCATCCCAGGAGGGGATGATCCACTTAGATTTTATGCACACAGTAGGTTTGCGATGCAGCCTAGGAACCCTGAACTTGGGGAATCCACCTCTTTTATAGCAGACAGTAAATGGGCCTGCCTTGTGACCTCAGTGGGAGCCATTACCTCATTCTGCAGGGTTACTTTCAGCCAAATACAACCCTGAGAAATGGTTCAGGTTGGTCCTGGTAGCATTTAACTGCTTTGGGTCCATTGGTCAACTTGACAGAAGTTTAAGCATGGTGTCAAAATTTATTAAATAACTCAAAGTATAATTAATAGAATGTAAAAATGATCCTAATTGATGTTATCATGGTTTTTTTTTTTCAGAGTAACATGCTTTTATTTTACCATCATGCATATAAGGAGAAGGAAATATGGCAGTGGTATGTTTCCACTTTGACCGAGTAATCTCACAAGTATTTGTGCTACAGAGGAAAAGAGACACGCCACTTAATAAGTTGTTTCCAGGGCAAATTATCAAGTAAGACAATCAAGCCACCCATGTTTTATAGGTTATTTTTCTATAAAAACAACAATTTTCAGTCTTCATTATCCGACAAGACCCAGTTATTCAAATTATCTTTTTAAGGATACAGTTTTAATAGAAACAATAAAAAGTTGAAAATACTTATGAATATTCATTTAAGTCTCTGTATCTTTTAGGAAAGTAAGAGTGTTATTTTTTCCAAATGTTCCTAATTTAAAGGGAAAGAGAGCCTATACAATTCAATTTTCCCAGTAAGCAAAAACAGAAATTAACAGTATTTTACTAAATAGTGAAATAAAGGACATGGTACTAATCTTCTGCATAAATTCAACAAAATAAAAACAAGAGAAGGCACCCATTTTGGGTGGTGAGGCTGCTACCATCATTTATACACAGTAAATTATGTCTGGGGTTTTTTTGTTTTGATTATTACGTTCCTTAGGACTTTAGATTTTTGGATTATTCACAAATGCTTGCACATATGTAGAAATTAAGAAATCATCAAAAAAATTTTTTCAACAAGAGTAGGACAAATTCCCAACAAATATTCAGAAAGGAAAAGAAAGTCAGGGACCCCTTAGGAAAGGAGAAAGACAAATGGAAAATAATGGCACATGTATTGGTAAAGGAATAGTTTTGGAATGTTGAGTGTTTCAGCCATTAAATCTTGGAAAGAAAGAATATTTGGGAGATTATCAACAGAATAAGTCAACTCAAAGTTAAGAACTGTAATTTAAGAAGACAATTTTTGGGAAGAACTTGATTATTATTTTTTTAAAGTTTATTTATTTTGAGAGAGAGAGAAAGCATTGGTAGGGAGGGGCAGAGAGTGAGAGAGGGAGAGAAAATCCCAAGCAGGCTCCACACTGTCAGCACAGAGCCATTTGTGGGGCTCAAACACACAAACCAGGAGATCATGACCTGAGCTGAAATCCAGTCTGAAGCTTTCACGGACTGAACCACCCAAGCGCCCGTAGAACTTTTTTTTAAGGAGATTTTAAGGGGAAAGAAAAAGTGTTTTGTACAAACTTTGATTAGGAATGATAATATTAGCAACAAATAGAAGTTCTGGTTAGATTTAATTTCAGGAAACAAAATTGAGGAATGGGCTGAGGGACTTAACATAGTGGATTAGAAGAAGCTGTTTTATAGCAGGCCTGTCCACAACTGTATCTGTGACACTTCGCCTCCAGTCACTGTTCGGCTTTAGTTTTTTCTTTCAGTTAAATTTAAGTGGCATCTATGTGGTCTGTACCACAGTACATTTTGAATTGACTCATCATTAATAATGCTATTTGGAAGCCTTGTACTGGAACTCAAAATCTAGAGAAACATACCCCAGATTTAAAGTTTGTTTTGCTGGTCGAGTTACAGAAGATAATCTCTGGATGTGATATCATAGAGATTCTTTTCTAAGGAACTGTGAATTGAGTTTCCAAGATCGCATTACATCACTGAGCAAAAAACTCCCTACTCTTTTTTCTGTTTTCATTTACACTTGGGTGTATACTGAGTACCAAACCAGGGAACTGAACGTGAAAACCAAACTTGCAATTACAACCGTGGTTCCGTGGGTTTTACTCAACACTCACACTTTCTTACAGTTTTGTTTTCAGTGCCATTCTGTTTTGGTTAGCTGAGCCATGAGTAACAATTAGCTTGCTATCAACAACTTATAAATCAACAGGCAAAATAATGTTTTTATGGGAAAAGGCATGTTATCAAGTATCCATTTACTAGGTGCCTAGTAGTCCCTGGGAGAAATGCTTCTTTTTTAAAAAAAAATTTCTCTTCCTTTCTTCTCTTCTCTTCTCTTCCTTCTTTTCTTTCTTTTTTCTTTCTTTCTCTTTCTTTCTTGTACTTCCTTCCTTCTTTCATTCCTTTCCTTTCTTCCTTTGTTTCTTCTTTCAAGAGCATGAGTGGGGGAGAGGCAAAAAAAAGTGACAAACCAAAATGTTTCCCATACTAAATAAATTCTAAACAAAGATATTATAGAGTCTGTGTGTATGTGTCTGTGTGTGTGCGTGTGCGTTTCTGTGCACACTCTTATGCACTTTGGCCTTACTAAAATTGCCCATACATTTTTCCTGTATCTACATCCTCTCCCACAAAGACATCTTAAAAGACATGTTTTTTTTTCTTTTTTCCTATTTTTAAAAATTGAAGTATAGTTAACATACAATGTTATATTGGTTGCAGGGGTACAACAAAGTAATTTGACAAGAAATGTACATTATGGTATGCTCAGCTCAATAAGCGTCGCTACCATCTGTTACCATAACATGCTATTACAATATTATTGACTATATTCCCAAAACTGTATTATTCATCCTCATAGTGTATGTTTAACTGGAAGTTTGTAACTCTTATTACTCTTTACCTGTTTTTCCCATCCCTCCAGTCACCTCCCCACTGACAAGTACCAGTTATTCTCTGCATTTATGAGTCTGTGTTTTTTAATTTGTTCATTGTTTTCCTTTTTAGATTTTATATATATATATATAAAACAACATATATATATATATATGAGTGAAATCATATGGTATTTTCCTTTCTCTATTTGTTACACCTACCGTAATACTCTCTAGGTCCATCTATGCCGTCCCCAATGTTAAGATCTCATTCTTTTTTATGACTTGTATTCTATTATGTATATATACATCTTTATCCATTCGTCTATTGATGGACACTTGGGCAGCTTCCATATCTTGGCTATTATAAATACTGATGCAATAAACACAGGGGTGCATAAATCTTTTCAAATTAGTGTTTTTTTTATTTGTATAAATATCAGTAGTGAATATGCTAGATCATATGGTATTTCTATTTTTAACGTCTTTAAAAAATTTTTTTTTATGTATATTTATTTTCGAGAGAGAGAGAGCAGGAGTAGAGAGGGAGACACAGAATCCGAAGCAGGCTCCAGGTTCTGAGCTGTCAGCACAGAGCCTGATGTAGGGCTGAAATCCACAAACTGTGAGATCATGACCTGAGCTGAAGTTGGATGCTTAACCAACGGAGCCACCCAGGCGCCCCTATTTTTAACTTCTTGATGCAGCTCCATACTGTTTTACACAGTGGTTGTACCAATTTACATTCCTGCCAACAGTGCATAAGGGTTTCCTTTTCTCCACATTCTTGCCATCACTTGTTATTTCTTGTCTTTTGATACTAGCCATTCTGCTAGGTTTAAGTTCGTATCTCACTGTGGTTTAGATTTGCATTTCCCTGGTGATTAGTGATGTTGAGCATATTATGAGTCTGTTGGTCATTTGTGTTCTTTAGAAAAGCTATCTATTTACATCTTCTGTCCATTCTTTAATCAGATTATCCTCCTTTTTTTGGTAAGTTGTAGAAGTTCTTTACATATTTTGGATATTAACCCTTTATTGGCTATATCATTTGCAAATGTTTTCTCGAATTCAGTAGGTTGTCTTTGTATTTCATTGTGGTTTCCTTTACTGTACAAAAGCTTTTTATTTTGGCGTAGTCCCAACAGATTTCTTTTGCTTTTGTTTCCCTTTCATAAAGAGACATAGCTAGAAAGAAGTTTCTATGGCCCATGTCAAAGAAATCATTTTGGTTTTTTTCTAGGAGTTTTACAGTTTCAGGTCTCACATTTAGATCTTTAATCCATTTCGAGTTTATTTTTATGTACAAGAAAGTGGCCCAGTTTCATTCTTTTGCATGTAGCTTTCCAGAATAGACATGTTCTTTCTATTTACAATCCCTAGGGTACTTTATGAGGCACTCTTCACTCAGGCCACAGCCGTCTAGACCGGAATTAGACAAGAGACCCAATTTATGCTAACCAGATTTTTTTCCCTAAGAATTTCAACAGGGTCAGAGCAGCAGTGAGACTTTGTAAATTACATAACTAAATGAACATATTGGAATCAGCACTGATGTAAATGCCATAGTGATTCAAAGCAATGATATACAAACCAAAATGGCTGTGGGAGTTTGAAACCATGAGTAAGACTTGAAACCTTGTAGAAAGCTGCGTGATAAGCCCTCACATATTTAATGGTACAGACTGAACTTGTAAATTCAACCAATAGTTTTTGTGCAATCCCAGGCAAGTTATGTAACTTGTATGAGTTTCTGGTTTTTCTCTTTTGTTGTTGTTTGTTTGTTTGTTTGTTTTTGTTTTCAGTCAAATAAATGAGTTAAACCTAGGCAATTCCTTTATATTGGTTCCTTTATATTGTTAATTCTGTCCTCTAATGACACTAACTGTCTCTCTGTCTCTGGTATAAATGATTTCAAAAATAGGAGTCTTCCTTAGGAACCAATAGCAAAATGGACTATTGACCTCATTTTACCTTCATTAATTCATTTGACAAGTATCATCTTTAGGCCCCACCGTGTAGGTGTTATAGACACAATGAGAAAGAATATGGATTCTGCCTTCGTGGACCTTATGAGTAAGACACATTGATCAAATTATCAACCAAGTATAGAATTACAAACGTTAGTAATTGCTATGATGAATACATAGAGCCAGAATAGTGTCTAACAAGGGGCTTGGCTGCTCTAGGGTGAGGTCAGAGGTGACATCCCTGAGGAATTAATGTGTTAACCCAGAGAGGTGAAGGATCATTAAGTAAAGATTTAAAAAAAAGAATATTCAAGGCACAAAGCCCAATTTGGCAAAAGCTATGAAACTCCTTAGTCGTCATTATCAGAAAACATACTTGCTGCCCTGGTTTGGAGTAGATTGTATAGAACTACGGGGATACTTAAGTTTAAACTCCTTTGCAAGTATTAAACATCTGTATGAACAAATTCTTATCATGGCTTGCTGGCCTTTGGTATGAGGCTTGTGAATAAGTTTCAGCCTTTAGCTACAATAGTGCTACAAAAGCCTAGGTGTTGAAAGCTATTTTGGGCTCACAGGTTGAGACTCCTCCCTGTGTGGAAAAGGTTGAAGCAGAGCTCCTGCCAGCCAAACTGGCACCTAATCTTGCCCCCTTCTAAATAATCTTTCAGGCCTGGATTTCTTGAACTGCTCTCGTTGGCCTAAGGGATATAATGCTCTTTGGTTTTATGCCACATGGAAAAGGGGACCTGGAGTGCAATATCTTGATGGATAAAATCTGAATGAGAATAATCTGGCCAGAAGTAACCTCAAGGTTGCCTCTTGGGGATAGGTTACACAAATTGATCATATAGAATAGCAGTTATGAGTTGGCTAGAAATTAGCAGAAGATAGGCCCCAAGACTCTTTGAACCAAACTAGATTTTCCCTGCGGGTATAGCATTGTGTTAATCATCCCCTCAGCCCCACTATAAAACCTCAAGGCACATCTCTGTAAAGCTTCTCTTAGTATTTGGTTAACGGACTGATAGGAGAGATTGTAAAGAGACTTAGGACCTTCTCCGGAGGTTAGCTTAGCCCAAAAGTTAGAAGCAATGTTTACAAATAAGGTAAAAACAATAGCCAAATAAAAGTAGCTACACAAATCTTCACTGATCAACAACAAATATTGAGTACCTTCCTGAGGTTAACATTTCACAAATTCTTTTGCTATTCCCATCCTCATGCTCTCTTATAATAAAAAGGCAATAACAAAATACTTTTACAGAAACTGCTGTTTGTATAAAGAACAGATAAACATGAGCCCTTACGAAATAGGCTCACTCACTCATAAAGGAAAAGAACTTAGACAAACATTAGAGATCATGTTTCTACCAAACAAATAATACCTCCTCCATTATGGTTAAAGATTATGGATAGAATGACTCCCAATCTATCTATAGATGGTTAACATAGGCAACAATGAATGCGCCCTCTGTTTACTGAGGGCTACGACAACCCTGCTCTCTTCTTAAACATCTTATTATTTTCTCTGCTATAAGCCTACCTAACTCTGCCCCCAAAACGATGCGTGGTCTATAGTTTGGAACAGAGTCATAAAAATGGTTACTGCCTAATCTGAGATAAGACTGTCTCCTTCTAGGTCTGGGGGATTCACAAATATGCCAACCTAAGAAAAATTGTTAAAAATACCTTGTCACTGATGTAATGTCACTCACTACCTTTAAAAATAAAGACACTGAGACTAGCAGGTCAGAGATGCCAGAATTGCCAGGGCTGCCTGCTTGGTCATCAGACTCCATCTCTCTCGTTGCTCTCTCACTTCATTTCACCTGACCGTCCATCCTTCGTGGACCCCTAGATTCACTGGAACAAGGACCCCGGCATCTAGGCATCTCAGTCAAAAGGGGGAACTCTTCACTGAACATGACATGCTAGTACTGAAGGGGTTGCCTAATCATTTGACCCCAAAATACAACTTTGGGACATTATTAACACCACAGGTGTTAAATGGTTGACGTGGGGCTCTTTTATATTGATCATCAAAATTGCTTTTTTAATGGATGAAAGCTTAGTTTAACAAATGATAGAGTTCCTATGGTGTTCTAGAATATTCTAGGGACTAGGGATAGAGAAATTAGATATAAGGAAAGTTGGAGATATCTAAAGTTGATAAATATTATAAACTGCTATCTATTCAGGATTGGGAATGTGAGCACACTGGAGCAGTGGTAGAATGATTGTTCTGCTACAGGTAGGGTGGGCGAGTGCAAGAGCAGCCGGGCTTGCCAGAGGGGGTGGATGTCGACCAGAGGTTGCTGGATGTCTGGAGCCCATGAGGCAGAAAAGAAAGGGAAAACTACAGCCAATGGGCCAGGTCCAGCTTACCACCTCTTTTGTTAGGCCTCTAATAAGATAAGAAATATTTAACAAATAAATGTTTTCAATCAAGTTGAGAACAGAAAACATTAATCTTGAACCCCAATTAAGCAAATTATTATCTTCCCCAAAAGAAGTCTATTCTTCTCATTGGTAGACCTATGCTACAATTTTTCAATTAGTATTATATTTTTAATTGTGTCATAGAAAATTTCTATAAGTTTATTTTATTTTCTGCTCTATACACATGTAGATAATATCCTCCATTTTTCCTCTTGTTCCATAAACTCTACTATATTGACTATGTGGCTCTTTACAGAATGAGCTGACCAACTTCTGACTAAACAAGAGATAACAAGGATATCCTGAAAGGAGAATAAATGGACCAGGCAGGACTATTGGTATGCGTGGCTGTAAGGATATGAATTTTCTGACTATATATTGGCTGATTTGGAAAACACAGGAGTGTAATAAAAATTTTTTGCTGTGTAGAAAAAACAGTAAGTTCTAGTATCGTGAAGTTGCAATTTAAGATCAATAATATGCATTTTTAAAAGCTCTGTCCCATTTTTAGCAATTTTGAAGGAGGTAAGTAGAACTCCATAAATATTGGTATTATTAAAGGCACCATCATGTACATAAGGACATAATTTCTTACATTTTTAAAGGCTATTTTAAAAAATACAAATAATAGTGCAAAAATTTTTTTAATCCCAGCACTATAAAAAGACACACAGTAAAGAGTAAGTATCCATTTCACTTTAGTCTCCTAGCCCCTCATTTTGACAGTCCTCTCCAAAGGCAATATATTTTGCTTCTTTCTTACACTTCATTCATGTATGTGTATCTAACATGTATATGTATACTGCTATAATTTTTTTTACTCACATTCTGCTTAATATACTGTATCTTCTTTCACAACTTAATAGAACTTATAATTGGTTTCATATCACTTTCTATCTTCTCCCCATTAATAGCTACAGAGTATTCCAATGGTGAGTGCTATGCTAAATAACCGTGTACCTACATCTGTATACGTGTATTACTGGGTTTCTATATGAAAATTTTCTAGAAATGGAATTTCAGTGCAAAGGATATTTGTATTTTAAATTGACAAACACTGTCAACTTGACTCTTAAAAGTAGAACTAATTTATAACTATCACCAATTATATATCATAGGGTATGTTTTCTTATGTCTTTGTCAAAATAGGATGATCATCAACTTTTAAATCTCTACCAGATGCATAGATGAAAAATAAGGCATTGCCCTGTAATGTTACCGTCCATTTCTCATATTATCATGAAGTTGAACATCTTTTCCTATGTTTAAAGGTCATTTCCTTTTCTCTGAACTGTCTGTTCATGTTCTTGGCTCATTCTTCTATTGGGATCATGTTCTGTTTTAAAAATAAAACAATTCTTGAAAGTACTATGTCAAGGGAAGGAACCTATTCAAGCCAAATTTTGTAGATGGAAAAAAAAAAGACTTATTGTTGAAGTCTTCAATTACTTTACCAGAAAATGAGAATCTTCCCTACTTACCTTCATTTTACACCACATCCTATGAAAGAGTCGCACAAATTTGTATGATCTGATCAATATTTTTTGTCACCTAGTCTCACTATTACATAATCAGTTATTGGCCCAAAGTCTAAATGAACAACTTCAGAAATACAGATCCAGAGTAGAAAAAAAAGTAAAGTCAAATCCTTTTTATGTAATAGAGCTAGTCCCACCAAGACTGGAATAGTAATCAAAAGAGATGAAAAAACTAACCAATTTTAATTTACACAGAACAGCTGAAAATTATGTAAAAAAGTACACTTAAGAACGGAATTCAGAATTAAAAAACACACACTTTAATCTGAGTAAAATTTTAAGGCAAGTTTCAGATTGTCTTGAGAAAACATGCTTACCAAGAACATGTTTTATAGGAGACAGAAATTAATGACCAGATTGCTTTTCTTGGGACCCATGTTCTTTGCCTATGTATAAAATTTCACGAGGTTTAACACACAGGCTAAAATCCAAAGTAAAGTTCCTCAGAGGTGTGAGTCTCAGTTCAGCACTTTAGTGCTTCTTTCTGTCAATAAGAAACACGCATGTGGGCAGACACAACCAGCAACGGCCACCCAGGAACGTGAATGTATTGATTGAAATGAGCTCTAGATTCTGTGCTTATATGAGGAGGACCCTTAAGGGAGCTCAGTCTAAACTCCAGCATATGGTCCTTAGGGGGCAATTAGCCACTGTCTTCAGAAACTTTCTTCCTACAGGAAAAGGTGACCAAATGCTCTCTCAAGTACCTTTCTTGAGTTTTCCAGGATATCAAGCCAATGTCATAGCTCAAGGAACATTGCTATAAATCAAGTTAAAGCCTTGGCAAGAATTTCCTACTTTTATTAGTGATATTTAACTAGCAACCCTTAAAAATGAAAACCAAACTGGAAGCAGCTTTGAGGCACATTTATTGTGACTTTTCCGGCTAAGACAAGGCTGTGTTGTGAATTACTTTCAATGTTTTTCATTAGGAATAAGACTGGTTATTCTGAGGGTTTTTTTTCCCCATAAAAAGAATACTTGATATCATGAACTACATATGGAGAATTTATTGAATTGAAAAATCCTTTTATGCATTAATTTTTTTAAGTATCATTTTAAGGTCTTTTAATAGTTTTTACAGTAGTCAGTGCTCCTGTAAATTTTGGCTTCAATCCACAACTTGATTTCCTGTGCTTAATCATTGTATGCAGAGTCTAGGAAGCTAAACTTATCCTTGGAAAATTGCTATTCCAAATGGCCCAATTCTACATGTGTGGCCTTTGGAACACTTTCTCAATCAGCTGTAGACAACAGTGAAATTCTAACACTTAAGTTTTCAAATAAGAGATTGATTTCAGTTGGCCCATCACATTTGTACCATTGGTTTATCATCTTTAGACAATAGCATCATTTTATGATCTCCTTTCCCCTTTCCGTTTCTTACCCCCTACTTCATCCTTTATCAGCCTCTGATCTGCTGCCTGACTTCCTGAGTCCAGGTAGTCTCCTGCCACCCTCCTGCCTATCTCTTGTGTTTCCCACACATCTTCACATTCTATTTTCCTCTGTCTTTGCTCTTTTAAGTGACCAGGAACCTTTCTGAACATTCTTGGGACAGCATACTGAGATAACTGAAGGGAGCCGAATCATGATTATCCTGTGAAGGAAACTATGTAAAGACAAGGAGTTAGCTGACGGCCAGGTGATCCCAGACACCCCTTGCACACAAGGGGGACTGGGACATACAGGACAGCACACTGCTCTGTATGCGATGGCCCGAGGCTACCTGTTTGTCTAAACTACTTATTCCAAAGTTTAAGGTCATCATAAAACATTAACTCTGCAGCCACGCAATGATCATTACGGATAAGGAATGTATTTGCTTCTCTGAAGTTATCCTTACCTAAGGCCACTAGATTTGCAGATAGCAAAAAAAGATGACTATCACTGTCCCACCTAAAGATGACATTGATTGCTGATGAAATAAAAGACCTGCCTTTGCTGTAGCAAGGCACTCAAGACAGACTGAGACCTGAGTCCTGTCTTTCTTTCAGTCCTGCCTCTCCACCCCTCGACCTGAAGAGAACCTGAAGAGAACGAGACTCAACAATCCTGTCAAGAAGAGACTATTTTATTTTTTTCTAAAAAGAGATTATTTTGAAGCTCTTCATACTGTATGGAGTTTTTGCTTTTGATATTTTCTAGAGCAACTAAAGCTATTCTTTAAAGTTCAAGTGTATCGAAGCAAAAACCACCTGTCTTGCTCCCTGCATTCCATGTTCCTCCCTGCAATTATTTCCTACCTGTTTTAAACAAAAATCTGGTCCTGTCACTCCTCGGCTTTAAACTGTTCTCTGGTTCCTACTGCTTTTAAGCAAAATCTCAAATTCCTCAACAGGGCTTCCAAGGTTCCCTAGAACCTGGCACTTCTCTTTATCACTTCCTTCTTCTCACCAGCCCTATGGGGAAATGAAGGAGTCACGGTTAAGGGCACGGACTCTGGAGACAGACCACTTGGCTGTGGAACGTGGTTCTTTCCCTTGCATCGCTATGACCTTGAGTGAATTAACTTCTCTCTCTGTGTCTCATTCTTTTTACTTTCAATCTGAGATGCTAAGTGGGCTTCCTTCATAGGGCTGTTGTGAGAATTAAATGAGACAACATATCAAGGGAACCTAGAACAAGGTCTGACATGCAGTAAATGCTAAGTGTTGTAATTTTTATTTCAATTTTCTTTAGATACTTTTTACTCTCTGCCTTAGAATCTCTGAACCAGCTTTTCTTTCTTCCTAGAAATTTCTTTAAACATTTTTTTTAAGTTTTCTTATTTTTGAGAGGGAGAGACAGAGTATGAGCAGGGGAGGGCCAGAGAGAGGGAGACACAGAATCTGAAGCAGGCTCCAGGCTCTCAGCTGTGAGCACAGAGCCCAAAGAGTTCCTGAACTCACGAACTTTGAGATCATGACCTAAGCTGAAGTCGGATGCTTAATCAACCAAGCCACCCAGGTGCCCCTAGAACTTTCTCTCTTTAATTTTCCCCATTATCTGTATAATTTTTTCTCCTTTTTATTAGTCTGAGTTCATAAGAGAAACAGAACCAATAGGAGATAGGTAGATGTATATATGTATGCATATAAGGAATGGCTTACGTGATTACAGAGACTGGCGAGTCCTTAGACCTGCAGGGTGAGTCGGCCAGCCGGAGCCCCAGAGAGCTGATGTTGAAGTCCAGTCTGAGTCCAAAGGCCTTGAGAACCACGGAAGCTGATGCCCTCTGAAGGGCAGCAGGCTTGAGACTGGGAAGAGCTGATGATTCATTTCAAGTCTGAAGACAGGAAAAAAACTGATTTCACCTCAAAGGCAGTCAGGCAGAAAGAATTTCCCTTCTTCAGGTAGATCAGCCTTTTTGTTCTATTCAGACCTTCAACTACTGGGATGAGGCCCACCCCCATTAAGAAAGCCAATCTGTCTTACTCTGTCTGCTGATTTAATTTCTTCTAAAAACCCCCTCAGGCACCCCCAGAATAATATTTGACCAAATATCTGGGCACCCTGTGGTCCAATCAAGAGGACAGAGAAAATCAGCCATTGCAGTTTTCAAGTCTGAGGTTAAAATTTCTCCTTTGGGGAAGCTTACCATAACCCTGAGACTTCCTGCGTTTCTGGACTGGGAGCAGAGTTCAGGTATGTGTTTGTCTTGTGTTCCCTATATCTCTAGTTCCCAGTACGATGCCTGGCATGTGGTAGGCTTTCAACGAATGCTTATTATATGATTAATTAATTAGCAGATAATTGTAAGCCTTTTTCATTTCTGCTCATGTAAGTATTTAAAAATGTCCCAACACTGGCCAAAGTACTTTGAAGTGCAAAATAACAAGAAGCCAAGATCATCCTTCTTACACTTATTGGAACTATTTATGTTTGACCACAGATTCTGGGTCTGATCCCCAAACTGCCCTGGTGATAAGCACCTCGCAGACTGTGCTGATGTTTATTGATAGAAAGCATCACACATTTTCAACTCATTCTGGGATTTATATCTCTGACAGAGTGGATATAAACAAGTTAGTTTTTTTTTAATTTTTTTTTAACGTTTATTTATTTTTGAGACATAGAGACAGAGCGTGAGCAGGAGAAGGGCAGAGAGAGAGGGAAACACAGAATCCGAAGCAAGCTCCAGGCTCTGAGCTGTCAGCACAAAGCCCGATGCGGGGCTGGAACTCACAGACCGTGAGATCATGACCTGAGCCGAAGTCGGCCGCTTAACCGACTGAGCCACCCAGGCGCCCCTAAACAAGTTAGTTTTAGTTTACCTTGGCAAATACTATACTTTGTTTATTCAATGTATTTATATATACAAATTAGCTAGGAAATAAAAGTTAAAAAACAAACATCATCATATTATCTTAGACTTGAAATGTCCTCCCGCCTTCACCAAGAATCTTTTTGTAACAATTCCTCAGGGGCACCTGGGTGGCTGAGTTGGCTAAGGGTCCAATTCTTGATTTCAGCTCAGGTCATGATCTCCTGGTCCATGGGTTCAAGCGCTGACAGTTTGGAGCCTGCTTGGCATTCTCTCTCTCCCTCTGTCTCTGCCCCTGCCTGCTCCCTCATGCTCTCTCAAAATAAATAAATAAATAAACTTTAAAAACCTTGCAATTCCTCATATATATGTGTGTATCTATGATATCTAGATGTCTATCCATCTAATTTTCTGCCAAAGGCTTGTTTGTTGAGTTTAGCTTTTAGCATTTATTTGGCTTTAGATTTTTTTTTAATGCTTACTTATTTTTGAGAGAGACAGAGAGACAGAGTGTGAGTGGGAGAAGGGCAGAGAGAGGGAGACACAGAATCTGAAGCAGGCTCCAGGCCCTGAGCTGACAGCACAGAGCCTGACGTGGGGCTCGAACTCACAAACCCTGTGATCATGACCTGAGCTGAAGTCGCCGCTTAATCTACTGAGCCACCCAGGTGCCCCAGCATTAGACTTTTAAATACAGTCAATTCTCATAATTTGCAATAGATCTATAAAGTTGCCCCAAACACCGAATTAGCAAATATTGAACCACTACCCCTGGGAGGAAAAGAGTGTTAGGTCCCCACAGTGCTCTATTCACAAGATTTCTGCCAATCAATCAATACGTAACTTTGTTCTCTGTGTTGCTGTTTAGAGACAAAGCTGTTGATTCACTGACACTGACTTCATGAGTTTAAGCGTCATAACTCATGCCCAAATGCTGTTTAGCTAAGTTTTCTCCATAAGGCACATCACAGCTTCTTGCACTTAGGAGACTAGATAGCACTTTAGCGCTGTGTTTCGGGGTCATTTTGAAGCATGAAATCTCTAACGTGGAGCTGAAACAAAAAGGCAAAATGTTACCCTGTTCGACCTCAGGAATGAATGTTTGTGTCTGGCAACTCAAATTTTTCACTGCTCTTCACAGGCCTATGAATGCCTGCAAAAGTGCTGTCAGTGATCTTGGAGTCATAAATTTTAGGGACTGCCAAATTTGCAAATGTAAGGTCTGTGGGGATCAACTGTACTCATCTCTGTGGACGTTTTTTGTGGTTGTGTGTGTGTACGTTTCTTAATGATTTTTAGAAGGGATTTTTAGAGAGATTGCAAAGAGTTAGCTTTGTAGTCAGCTGTGACTTGCATAACAAAAGGTTGCAGTGCTGTCCTATGATATATATATATATATATATATATATCAGTATATATGTGGATGGTTACAGTCCATGACTATAGAAATTATGGCATAATTATTTAAAATTTTTGGGTTAAAAGATATCATGAATCACTCCCAATTTGGTTTTCAAAAAAACATTTTCTATTTTAAACATGAAAGGAAGTAAGGGTGACTCGCTCAAGGATATATTTCCAGTAAGGACAATACCAGGGCATAGTGAGACTTTCCATGACCTAGTCCAGGCTCATTTCTTCACCTTGCCTCTGTGCGGAAAGATGCCCAGGTCAGATGAACAGCCATGACTTTGGTAGGTTTCTATTTTAGTGGTTTCCGAAGTTTAGAATGTATAGGGATGATCAGACTCAACTAGAGAGATTTTTAAAGCACAGATTTCTGGGACCACCCCCAGGGTTTCTGATTCTGTACACCTACACTAGAGCCTGAGAATTGTGGTTCACAGGTGACACTGTGGCAGGGTCCCCTCCCTAAGGAAAAAAAGAAAAAAAACTTCAAGGTAACCTGGCTATGTTATAGCACGTATATGACAGCATCCCTTATGATCTTGGAACACGAGATCACTTAATCAGACTGCATGTTTGTGTATGTTACCTTATATGGGAGACAAAGAAGTAAAAAATATATATATAAAACTACACTACATGGTGTTTGGGGCTCAGTTCTTTGGGTAGGAACCAAATTGAGCAGTGCCGGCACAAATAAAGTTGCTTCCTGGAAAGAAAAGCCTCCATGTCACGACTCCTCATGTCAGAATCCTGCTTCAGGGGCACCTGGGTGGCTCGGTTGGTTGAACCTCAACTTCAGCTCAGGTCATGATCTCGCAGTTCATGAGTTCGAGCCCCGCGTCGGGCTCTGTGCTGGCGGCTCTAACCCTGGAGCCTGCTTCGGATTCTGTGTCTCCCTCTCTCTCTGCCTCTTCCCTGTTCATGCTTTCTCTCTCTCTCTTTAAAAAACAAAACAAAACAAAACAAAACAAAGAATTCTGCTTCAACACTGGCGCTTGCGGGTCTTGGCACCACGTCAGTGTACTATTTCAACCAGTTTTACTGGGCAATGTTACCAGTTGTAAGCAGAGTTAGGGATCCCCAGAAAAAGAAGGAGGCGGTATAGGTTTTGTGACACAAGAGAAGTCATTTTAGGCCCCCAGCTATTTTCCGTGATCTATGCCCTACCTGCTTCACTTGCCCAAGTACGCTTCTTTCAGAACTTCCTAGGAGGTATCAGAGTTAACAAAGAAACCCCAAAACCTCAGTAGTTAAGGATTTTAAGGAAATGAAGGGAATGCAGAAACTAATAGTCTCTCTCAGGCTAGCAAACAGCCTTACCCACGTCAGAAATAATAAATGAGTGGTAAAAATCCCGGTGCTATTTCAAAAGTCAGCAAGATCTTGCATTCCTTATCTGGGATAATAAACTCAAGACCCTACTAGTTTATACTGGCTTTCAGAGCATGCCCAGAGTATCTGCCCCTTGCTCAATAGATTCCTCTGCTTCATTATAATGTTAAAGTTTCCACCCTAGGAGCACAAGTTTCATCAACAATGTAGGATGCACATGTAGGCATGTTTTTAAGTGCGCCTGCGCAAACTTACGGCCTCCTTTACATGCCATGACAAACCTCCTTTTTCTGAAGATTCATCCTAAGCCCAGTATAAAAAGAAGCCACTCATCCCTGCTGGGGAGTCGCTGCTTGGAAGTTATTCCCTTGATCTCCCTATGTGCAGCAAAGAAAGGTTACTTTGTATGACAATTCCACCGGGTGTAGTCTCTGTAACTCACAAAGGAGCAAACTCACTTTGGTTGCAGTGAGGTTGGCGAGGAAAGACAGGTTAGGCTGGTTCCTCTGCCACTTTTCACTAAATTCTGCCACCTGTCTAAGCATGCACGTGGAAATGATTTCTCTGTGGTTGTTTCTTTGAGGCAGTTCAGCCTGGAGCTGTCTAATTTTTTAAAATCTTCTGAAAGTCACTAAAAAATACAGTGTTTCCAGAATAGAGCTTTTACTACGGGAATGGGTGGGAACTCCCAATTAATGAAAGCTATTAATCTCATGACCTAATATGGGTCAAAGGGAACACTTACTCTTTTCATTATGCAAATGTTGGAAGTTCCCTTGTCCTCTGGCAGGTAAGATTGTTTAGGATTCTGTAAATAGCCATCACATGCCCCATTTCTGAGACTTTCTCTCCAGAACGCTCACCGACTAAAAGACAGACCTATGTTCGTTTACCCTAAACCCCAAATCCGTGTTTGTTTCTACAATCTGACTTTTCTCCCTGCTATGCCCGGCAGGAGTATGGATTGACACAGGCACAAACGGGCTGATTAGATCCTGGTCCTGAGACTTTGAAACAAACCAAAGTATTGGTTAGATTCATTTAGTTCCAGAAACTGAAGAACATTTATATACAGGAGTAGGAGGGTCAGTTACTGACCTTCCGTGCAAAGTGAAGCAGAGAAATTAGTCTGGAGACCCACTCACCCACACGGGGGAGGGTGAAAACCTGTCTGATTAGGGGAGACTTAAAACTTTGGAGCTGAGAGTGAAAACCCACTGTTCGAGTTCCTCCTAAGATCTAACTGGGTATCTGTAAGATACTCCTGGTTCTTTGTGAGACTCTGATTTTTGCTAGATTGAACGGATTTTTGTTTTTGGATTCTAAAATAGCCTTGTCTAAGAGTTTGCTAAACGGGTGCCTGGTGGCTCAGTTGGTTAAGCGTCAGACTTTTGACTTCGGCTCAGGTCACAATCTCATGGTTCTTAACATTGAGCCCTGCTAGGGCTCTGTGCTGACAGCACCCCGCTCATGCTCTCTCTCGATCTCTTTCTCTCAAAATAAACTCTAAAAACAAAGAAAAAAGTAAAGATAAACTCTTAGTATAGCACCCCCTTTCTTTAGGGATAGTATTGTAACTGACAAAGCATGGAGAGTGTGCAGTGCCACTTCTGGGAGGAAACAGTTACATGGGCCACGGGCACAGAATTTTCCTGCCTCAAATCTCTCACCTGTAATAGGGGTTGGTTTAGACTATTTTTTTAAATTAAAATTTGTTTTTAAAGTTTATTTGTTTTTGAGAGAGAGAGAGACAGGGCACAGCAGGAGAGGGGCAGAGAAAGAGGGAGGCACAGGACCTGAAGCAGAGTCCAGGCTCCCAGCTGTCAGCACAGAGCCTGACGTGGCTTGATCTCTTGAACTGCGAGGTCGAACTCTTGAACTGTGAGGTCATGACCTGAGCCGAAGTCAGATGCTCAACCGACTGAGCCACCCAGGCGCATAGGTTTAGACTACTTTTTAAAGAGCCCTTCCCTTTCTAGTATTCTTGTGCTAAAAGAAAACAATGAAGATGGAGCTTAGCCGTTTTTGTTCTGGAATTTTAAATCGGAGGCTTATGCCTTTGGAGCTGAGCTTCGGCAGGGGCAGTGCATTCACCTGACGACGCTAAAGGGGAGAGCCAGACAAGAGGAAAAGGAAGGCCGCTTGAACGCTTACCTCTAAAACTAGGGAGAAAGTTCGGGTCATTCCAAATTTCTTCTTGGTTAAATCTTTGTGCAGTGGTTTTCAACATGAGGTATGTATCAGAATCACCCGAGAACCAAAAAACAAATAGGCAATGTCCTGGCCACATTCGTACCCAATTAAATCATGAATTCTAGGTTCTGAAGAAGGAGGCATACGTCCACGGGTGTTAACGCTCTCCAGGTGATTACAATCACAGCCACACATGGGAACCACCACGTGTTGCATTTGCATTTGTTTTTTAAAAGTCATTAACTTTCAAAGCTCACAGCTGAATATATAAACAAGCTAAGCAGTGGGGCGGTGAGTTAAAAGCAGAGTTCCTGGAAACGAAAAAGAAAAAAAGTCCAGAACTATAAAAATCTTTTGTTCTAAAGACTTTTATAATAGTGACCTATATGTTTTAAGATTTCTTAAGGGTTTCAAGGTCATATAAGACTGCAAAATATTTGACTGAAAATCCTGGAGTTATCAAGATAATGTTAAATTTTTTTCAGCAGATTTTTAAAAAGGTAAGTAAGTGTAATATGTTTTTAAAAGGGTTTCCATTAAAAATGGTTTGAATGAAAGGAGAAAGCTTCAGGATCTAAAATAAGACTTCTCTGTGTAAAAAATCGATAATGAGAGAGTTGTAATCTCCATGTGTTAATAAAGTAGGCACTGGGTTTGTGTGGAACGGGGATTTTATGGACCTGAGACAATTGAGGACATGATAGGTGCTCACAAAAAAGGACCCCGTTTTAGCCTTTGAACTTTGAGGTTTTACTGGAAGAGATGGTGACACAAGATAGTATTTTGTGGCCCATGGTTTATGCTCATGCTTCATTCTTCTCAGTCAGCCTCTGATTTATTTATTTTTACCACTTTCTCTTTCATTCTATATCATCTCTACCTAATAGATTCTCCATATTGTCTTTCACATACTTTAGACTTCTCTATTAAATTTTTTTTAATGTTTATTTTTGAGAGAGAGAGTGTGAGTTGGGTAGGGGCAGAGACAGAGGAAGACAGAGAATCTGAAGCATAGAATCTGTGCTGCCAGCTCAGAACCCAAAGCAGGGCTCCAGGTCACGAATCACGAGGTCGTGACTTTAGCCAAAGTCAGATGCTTAACCAATTGAACCACCCACGTGCCCCTTAAGACTTCTCTACTGACCTGAAGGAACTTCAGTCTTTTCTTTATTGACAGACATTCTATATGTTAGGCGTTGGGGATATAGCCGTAAATAGCCAGAAAATGTCCCTGCCCTTGTGGAACTAGCATTTCAGTAGAAAAAAAAAATAGGAAAACAAGATGTGAAAATGTTGAGTTCTGGGAGCAAAAGGTCAAGAAGGAATTCCTGAAATATCTTTGGTACAAAAAGGTGGTTTTATTTAAAGCACGGGGACAGGACTCATGGGCAGAAAGGGCTCCACTGGGGTTGTGAGGAGTGGCTGATTATATACTTTTGAGTTGGGAGGGGTTAGGGAAGAGTATAAGTCTCTAAGGAATTTGGAAGCAAGGTTTCTAGGACCTTGAGGGGCTAGCTGTTGTTAGGAAAAGGTCATTTATTACTGTCTAGTAAAACCTTAGTGTAGAGACCTTTTAAGATGTATTATCAGTGGGCCATATGTTTGGAGGATGATTGCCAACATATATCTTCGGGAAGCTGAGATAAAGGAAGTTTCCGAAGGAATTTTATATGTTATAGGAGACTTAGAGGATTCTGGAGGTAACGTTAATGTTAAGCTAAAGTATTAATATCCAGGTAGTTGAGTTCTTAGAGGAAGGTAACTCTGCCTGTCTCAAGGACTTGTCAATGGGCTGAAAGTTATAAGGAAATTTATTGTTTTCTTTTGCTTTGGTTCTTCACAACAAAGAGTATTATGGAATATACTACATACCAAGAGACACTCTAACAGGGGATATGATGGGGAGAAGAGATGGTGAAATTCTTTAGATCACTGATTCACAAGTTAGCTGCAATTAGAATCACCTGTAGAGGTTGGGTTTGTTTTGATTTAATTCTGATGCCAGGGTCTACCTCAGATTACTTCATAGGAGTGGGATCCAGTCATTTGAAATTCATGTTTCCTAGGTGATTCTGATAGACAGTGAGGACTGAGCACCGCTGCTTTAGAGAAAGACCTCTTGGAAAAGATATTTGAGACCTGAAGGAAGAAAAAGAAGAAGGAGGCATGGGGGAAGGGGAGAGGAGTTCGATTCAGAGAGAAGAGCAGTAATGGCTAAGGCCCTAAAGTGGGAGATATTTTGGCATTCACGAGGAGGAGAATGGAGACCAACATCGCTGGAGCACAGTAGGTAAGTGAATGGAGAGATAGAGGCAGGCAGAGAACAGATCATACCAGTTTGAATTTTATGTTTTATATGTTAGAGGTTTATGTGGAATAAGTCACTGGAGAATTTTAATCAGGTGAATGACATTATCCTATGTACTCTTTAAAAGAAATTCTGACTGCTCTACAAAAAACGGTTTTTAAGAGGGAATTGGTGGTAGTGGAGAAACCAGGTAGGGAGGCTGTGGTTTCAGAACAGCAGAAGATAGTGGCCTGGGTAGTGTGGTGGACATGAGATTAGAAGAACGGCATGAACATGGAAAATATCTTGGAAGAGGAACTGGTAGAACTTGCTGTGTATCTCCGATCTAACTTTCTAAGAAGAGAATTGAAGTAGTAGATCAGTTACTCCTGTTGATCTGCCCTCCCCTTTCTTGTTACAGAGCAGCGGTCCATTTTGTAGGCTGGTTCTCCTCATGTCGATCAGTGGAAGGTTGTCTTACAATCTGAGTTCAAATGAGTCATGGCCCAAGATGCAGCTTGTATGGACAAAATTATTTCATGTAGAAGGAGGGGACTTACAGGTGTGATAGTGATGAGGTTTTGGGATGATGGGGCTTCAGAGCTGACAACCAAAAAAAAATTCTTAAGCCATCTTTGGTTTGAAAAAGGTGATTTTATTAAAGCACGGAGATAGGACCAGTGGGCAGGAAGAGCTGCACTGGGGATGTGTAGAGTGGCTGGTTATACTGTGGAGTTGGGAGGAAGGCCTCCAGAAAGACTTGAATATGCTAAAGAGGACTCATAAGATGTCAGGGGACTTGCTATTGTCAAGCTAAGGTTGTTTTCCCTCTACTAAGGCATTAACATTTAGACTGTAGGGGATTCTAGGAGAAATGATACGTCACAGACTATGAGTCTGGAGTTCTCTCTTGTCTGGCAAGAGCGGGTACAGAATTGAATATGAAAGAAGCTAAAAGTCTAGGAGAAGAGAAGAGCCCCAAACAGGGTATTTATTGGGCTCTCAAGATCTTACACACGTGAACATGGAGAAAACAATCAGATAGTAATCATTAACTTGTGTAAGAAGCAAAGGGTCTGGGGGGGCTAGTGGAGTTTGTGATCAAAGTATATTGGTGCCAGATGGAAAGTAATTTCTTGCAGGTAATATAACAAGTTACTCGTCATCCCTTGACCGTATTTCCTAGCTAACCTCGGGCACTTTCGCCTTGATGGTGGCTTTCCAGCCCTAAAGCTTTTTTTCTAACCGATTATGTAAGTAGAACCTATTTCCCCACAATGGTTTACTCTGTATTTGCCTCAAGTATTTGTCAATGGGCTGTAGGTTATAAGGAAATTGAATTTTACCTGCCATTTCTTTCTTTCCTTTGTTTCCCACATCACCATGGAAGGAGACGTTGGGTCTCCAGGAAACTGAGTCTATAGGTTTCAGGTGACTAGACTATTGATAAGATTGCCTTTTTCTTGTAATTTACTAAGAAGTATGTAGACTAATGGTCACTCAAGTTCTGCATGACTGTGATCTCTATCAGTCAAGTTCTTGGGCAGCCAGGAGAGCCTGAGGAACACCACACATATCACCCTTGGTCGTGGCGGGGAGGTTGTCAGCTTGCTTTCTGTTCCCTCATCATATCCCCCCTGTACAATTGACTCTTAAATCTTTAAGGTTGTTGAAGGCAGAAGGTTGTTGAAGGCAGGAGGTCACATCTTCTGTAACTTACTCATGGTGAGGAGGGGCATAGAACTGTCCCTACCTGTGGGTCAATGTTGGTTAGTTGGGAAAGGTATAGGGGAGTTTCTAAAGGCAGAGGCAGCTGAATCCAACATGGACAACTTATACGAACCTCCTTGAGTAGAAAGGATCTTCTGTTGGCTTGAAGTTACTGTATCACTTCTAAATAAAATTTGTCGTGGTATGCCTGGGTGGCTCAGTTCATTAAGCATCTGACTTTAGCTTGGTTCCTGATCTCTCAGTTTGTGAGTTCAAGTCCCACATCAGTCTTGCTGCTGTCAGTGCAGAGCCCACATGGAATCCTCTGTACCTTCCTTGTTCTGCTCCTCCCCCAAACTCATGCCTACACTCTCAAAAATAAACATTAAAAAAAACCAAAATTAGCCTTTAGTTAATGGCATAATGGTCAGATGCAGAAATTTTGAGAACTTTGAACTTCTTACACAAAGGCGTGTATATCTGTGTTAAATTCAGATAAGATAGGTACATTTCCAAGGCCAGGGTATTTTTGTTGTTGTTGCTTATTTTGTTTACATTCTGCTTGCCTCAGGCTGCCCAGTTATGCTGTAACTCGGTACTATTTTTAGGCAGGCAGGCAGTAGGCATGTCATAAAGGAGAAAGAAAATGTAATAACAGATGGTCATAAATCAAACTAAGAATGTGTGTTTTATCGTTCCTGTCATATGCAAAAATTCACATGTTCAAAGAAATCTTGTGAATGAGAATATCCCTATAAAAATGTAAATAGTCCTCAAGTTATTGTGAAGAAGTAACACCTGGAAAAAGTATTTCAGTGTTTTCAATGAAATCTCATCAAATGTTTCCCTTAGGTTCCCAAGACTTAATGTACTAAGTCTTGGGGCATTTATTATTCATACTTTTTGAATGTGAAGGTCAGTTGCTTTTGCCTGAGACCACATGGGCAAAACATACAGTGGTGAGCCGGCACGGATCCAATATCATAATTCATTGACCTATGAAGGAAGAAATCCTGGATTTTACAACTGTAAAGAGAGACATACAAAACATGAAAGCCAGAACAAAAATAGTATCTTTTTAATGTTTTTTTTTTTCCTCATGGATTTCTAAACTCTCTGTAATGGATATCTTCCATGAATCCTTAAAAAAGGATTTTTGTTAGCCAGAGAAACTTTCCATTGGCTTTCTTGCTTGCCAGAATTATTAAGACCTCCTGACATGATATGTGCTAGCCCAATAATAACAAACTCTGCCTGTAGAGGAGCAGCTGGAATCCTATGTTCATTTTACCACTTGTATTTTAAGCTGAATTCTATTTTCTTTCCCTTTTCAAGAATCATTAAGACTTGAGTCACTCTACTAGGTACTAGACTGGAAAAGAAATCTTAGCTAGTTGACAACAAATTATGTAGGAATCCTCTTCAATGTTTAGTTTTAAGGTATTCTGCTAGTGAACAGGAAAATTGGTCAGATGTGGAAAGTTACAGAAGCTCGGAATTGAATAAATGTTGAAATAGTAGGGAAGTCCACAGCATTGATCTTAGGCTGATTTCTTTCCTTCTCTTCCACTCCTTTAGAATTCTCCTTCCCTATCCAAAAAAAAATGTTTTGTAGTTCTTTTGTTCTGGTCTCCATCTTCCATTTTTCTGGTCTTTTGCTCCTGCAACTGGCCTGAACTTCCTACTGAGTTTTACTATCATCTTCTCTTCTGTCCCAAACTTGCCAAAATCTCACACTCCAAGGGAAGCCCTGGAAATGACTGGATAATCCTCTTCTTTTTCCTTCAACTCCCTTGGGTGTAGCCCACACACAGTGTGAATAAGATGATTTCCCAGCCCAATCCCAGGCTGTTCTGACCATAGAGGAGGCCTGATCCTGTGACACACACATGCCATAGAAGCAGAGATTTCGGCATCACAGCAAATGCTTTTTCAGGTGGTGGTTAACCTTCCAATATTTTCGCTTTCAAAACGAGGCAGAGGGAAAGAGGATACAAAAGAGTATACGAAGTAAAAAGAAAGATTACCTCCCTCCCCCCCAAAAAAAGTCCTTTCCAAATAGCCATTATCTGCACCCAATAGCTCAGAGAATTCAATTAAAGGAGGTACAGATAGAAACAAAAGAACAACAGTTAGAGATTTGGGCATATAGACAATAAAACTTATAAAAGGGTGCCTGGGTGGCTCAGTGGGTTAGGCATCTGACTTTGGCTCAGGTCATGATCTCACGGTCTGTGAGTTTGAGCCTCGAGTTGGGCTCTGTGCTGACAGCTCAGAGCTGGAGGCTACTTTGGATTCCGTATCTCCCTCTCTCTCTTCCCTGTCCTCCTCTCATGTGCCCAAGCACATGCATTCTCTCAAAAATGAATAAACATTTAAAAAAGGCTTATAAGCCTTATAAGCTTCTCTCTCTTAACAGAGAGAAACTGCAAAATCTCTGCAAATGAGTGTTAAAGATCACAAACAAATCTGGAACAGATGCTTCTGGATCAGAAGCAGTGCTTATTGATCAGGATGTGATAGATGATTAGGAGGTCACACCCAAATAACAGAAGGGGAAGATAATTCGAGTCGGGCTACAAAAGATGAAGTTCCCTGCTGTATTAGTTTCCTATTGCTGCTGTAACAAATTATCCCAAATTTAGTGGCTTAATACAGCAGGAATTTATTACCTTCCAGTTGTGGGGGTCAGAAGTTTGAAAGGAGACTTACTTGACTAAAATCAAAGTGTTGGAAGGAATGCAGGGCTGCATTCCTTCTGGAGGCTCTAGAGGAAAATCTATTTAACTTTTTCAACTTCAGAGGTTTTAGGGATGCCCATCCTTTGTTTTTCCCAATGTTAGCATCATGTCTCATGACAGGTGGCCATTCCAGTGCATGCCATGAAATTGCTGGGGAACAAGACTGAGGACAGGGAGTGGTAGAGATTCTCCGAGGAGTTGGGTAAGTGTCTGTAAATTATACTCGGAGTTTTCCCAGAAATGCTTACCAGTTACTCAGCAGAATGAACGTTATGGTGGAAAATTCAAGCAAGAGTCCGTGAAATTTGAGTTATTATTACCGTGATCTTTGAGTCTCAGAGAAACTTAGATTACATGCATATATTCCTTTCCTGAGTTTGAGTTTGGGCATTCTCAGCTAATTTATTCTGTGGTAATTTTTATAAACCCCAAATTCTATAATCCATCTAGATATGGCTAAAGATAATTTTTTGCACCAGATAAATGCCAGTTGAACTTCTTAGTCTGTTTTGGTATTGAGATTAAGTGGTCTCTATAAATAGTATCTCTAATAGAAAGAGTCTAGCAGTTACTCCTATTTGGGTGAATCCTCCATGACCTGAATGGCTCAGAAGTGTCCTGATATAAGAGTCATATTTTTCCAGTTTGCTGGACATCAGAAAACATATTCCATACTTGATTTACTATTCTTTAGGTATTTTCAATTGTATGTGCATATATTCAATTTAGGATATTATTTCCTTCCATAAAACTGTTAATCTAATTTGCATTTTTAAATTTTTTTGTGGTATTGTTGGTGTACAAAGAACTGCACATATTTAATACGTACAATTGGGTTATTTTGTACATATACAAACATCCGGGATACCATCATGACAATCAAGCTAATAGGCATATACAACACCTCTCAAAGAAACTTTGAGATATCCCCAACTTCACCCTCCCCCTTTTCTTTGTGGAAAGATGCTCAATATCATGAATTATCAGGGAAATTAAAATCAAGGACACAGGAGAGATAACCTTACACTGGCTAGAATGACTATTCTCAACCCCGCCCCCCCCATCGCCCAAAATGAAGTGTTAGTGAGGATGAAGAGAAATTAGAATTCTTGTACACTGTTTGTGGGAATGTAAACTGATGCAGCAGCTATGCAAAACAGTATGGAGCTTCCTTAAAAAATTAAAAATAAAACTACTGTGTCATTTAGAAGTCCCACTTCTGGGTACCAAAAGAAGTGAAATCAGGATCACAGAGAGATCTCTGTACTCCCAAGTTCACTGTCGTATTATTCATGATAGCCACGATATGGAAATAATCCAAGTGTCCATCTATAGATAAATTAAAGTGGTAAATATACACACATACGATGGAATATTATTACTCAGCCTTAAAAAAGGAAAGGAATCCTGCCATTTGGCACAACATGCATGACTCTGGGGGACATGATGCTTAGTGAAATAAGTGTCCCAGACGAACAAATACTACATGATTCCCCTTAGACGAGGTATCTAAATTGGTCAAAGAATACTGAATTTGTATTTGCATTCCATGTGCTCACGGATAGGAGGTAAAATGTACACATGATTCTTAATGTGACGGGAAAAGAAGTGTATCGCATATCATCTATCACATTATCTATAATTCAGCTGGATAATCCATTGTTTAGAAACACAGTCCTTTGTGTTGAGATAAACTTTTTTTTTATAATGCACATACTTCTAAGAAAAGTAACTCATGTTTTTGTTAATGTTAGTTCCTGTCCTTTATGGATTAGTTTCTTAGTAAGTACGTCACAATGAAGTTACTGTGGAAATGTGAGTTTTATATAAGAAAGGAAGCACTAATTTAGAGCACTGAAGAAAGAAGTCTTTCGGAAGATAAGAGATACAATATTACTTTAAAAAGCAGTTGATATTTGAGTTGGAGAAATAGGATTATCTAGATGGAAAGGAAAGAATTACCAGAAATGCCCAGGTGAAGAGACTCCAGAGATGATCTTTGTTTAATAATTTGTCTTTGAGCTTCCTTGGGGGAAGGAGCTTCTCATGGTTCTTGTTAGAAGAGCCAGTGATGGGGCGCCTGGGGGACTCAGTTGGTTAAGTGTCTGACTTCGGCTCAGGTCGTGATCTCACAGTCTGTGGGTTCGATCCCTGCATCGGGCTCTGTGCTGACAGCTCAGAGCCTGGAGTCTGCTTCAGATTCTGTGTCTCCCTCTCTCTCTCTCTCTGACCCTCCCCCACTCATGCTTTGTCTCTCCTGCTTTCAAAAATAATAAAAACATAAAAACCTTAAAAAAATAAAGAGCCAGTGATGTAGTGTTTAAAATTCGGGCAGATGAAAAAGCTAATGGTGGTGTGGAAGGGAGATGCATTTGGTTTGGTGTTCATTGGCTTAGTGATTAAGAGAATATCCACAAAATCCCTTATAAAATTGTCTGGGTAATTCTCTTCAGTGTGGCTTCTGGCTATATGCATTCTCTAGCATTCTTTTTTTTTTTTAATTTATTGTCAAATTGGTTTCCATATAACACCCAGTGCTCATCCCAACAAGTGCCCTCCTCTGTTCCCGTCACCCTATTCTCTAGCATTCTTCAGTGCCAAAGAAAATCTTCTGTAGGTTTCAGACTTGGCTCTTAAAGAATTAAACATTTTTCTTAGGTTCTTACGATGATAATTTTGGGGACCACTATAAAATCTATTTACAAGTAGAGGGAGCTGGGATTATGGGACACAAAGAAACAAAAATCTATCTGGTGTTTATGTGAGTTTGTGTTTATAAAGGCAATTTGCACCTTAACAACTGTTTGGATTTCAAAAATTGGTTTTGAAGTTCATGGATGGGAGCCTAGAATACAATTATTCTCTTAGAACCAAATGTTCTATATAGTGGTTAGGTTCCAATGCCAGTTTCTCAAAAGCCTGTTTAACCCACAGCATTCCTGAAATGTCCACAGGTACTGATACCACTAAAAACAAAAATTATTTGGGCAAAGTTGCTTTCTGGAAAAATGGGTTTGACTGCCAGGTAGAAATTCCTGAATATTCTCTCGTAAGAGGTAAGGGGAAGAGAATATTTTAATACAGGCTGCCCACCATATTTTTAAATAAAGTCTTATTGGATCAGAGCCATGCCTCTTCCTTTATGTAAATTATCTGTGGCCACTTTCATGTATAATGGCAGAGTTGAGTAGTTGTGGCAGAGGTTGGCCTCCAAGTCAAAATTTTTCCCGGTAGCCCATTAAGAAAAAGCTCGTTAGTGGGACTGATACAGGTTAATTTAACACTACTTGTTCTGTCCCACACATCTAGTTGTTTGGTCCCTGGACAAACATTTGGTCTTAGAGGTTCCTGACTTCAGGAGCTTAAACTAATAAGTTAAATAAAATAGTTTGCCCTCTAAGAAGGAAGTTATTTAAAACACAATGAAATGGGAGATCATTTTTTTCCTCAGATTGAAAAAACAAACACATGAGATTAGATGTGAAGTGATTGGCTTATAATAGTATTTTGATGTTGTGGGTTTACTATTTTACCTATGTTCTTGTTTGTGACTGTCAAAATCCTTTGATACTGCATGAACGAGAACAAAGAAATGGAGGAAAGAAAAGATAGAAAAAGAACATTTAGAAGAGAAGAAAGTTGAAAGTACATTAAATAATGAAAGACCAGGAATGAGCCCTCCCCCTTTTATTCTTTTTTTACTGGGTAATACCAAATCAACAAAACTATTATGTTTGAAGTACATCTTTTTATTTTATTTTATTAAAGATGTGAAGCAGTCATTTTTATAAGAAACATTGACTTCTCTAGCGCTGTTAATTATAAATGAATTGATTAAGTTTTTTCAAGTTATTTGGCTTGAGCTTTCATGCTAATATTTGCTGAAACATACATAGCTATAAATTATTAAGTTGTAAATGTGGTTTATTTATGGTATGCCAAATAATTTTTTTGAAAAATTTTTCTTTCCTAGTAGAGAACAGTTCTGTTTATTTTAATGGATTCTTTTTTTCTTTCCAACTTTATTTTTAATTTTAGAGTACAGTGCAATATTGGTTTCAGGAATAGGATCGAGTGATTCATCACTTACATACAACACCCAGTGCTCCTAAGTGCCCTCCTTAATACTTGTTACCCATCTCCCACCAACCTCCCTCCATCAACCCTCAGTTTGTTCTCTTGTGGTTTGTTTCCCTCTCTCCTCTTCCCGCTGCCCTTCTATGTTCATCTGTTTTGTTTCTTAAATTCCACCTATGAGTAAAATGACATGGGATTTGTCTTTCTCTGATTGACCTATTTTGCTTAGCATAATACAATCTAGCTTCATCCAGGTCCTTGCAAATGGCAGAATTTCACTTTTTGATAGCTGAGTAATACTCCATTGTATATATCATCTTCTTTATCCATTCATCAGTCGATAGACATTTGGGAGCTTTGTCTATAGTTTGACTATTGTCGATAATGCTGCCATAAACATTGGGGTTCATTACCTCCTCAAATCTGTATTTTTTATCCTTTGGGTAAATACCTAATAGTGCAATTGCTAGATTGTAGGGTAGTTCCATTTTTAGTTTCTTGAGGAACCTCTATACTCTTCTCTAGAGTGGCTGCACCAGTTTGCATTCCCACCAACAGTGCAAAAGTGTTCCCCTTTCTCTGCATCTTTGCCAACATCTCTTGTTTCTTGCGTTAAGTTTAGCCATTCTGACAGGTGTTAGGTGGTATCTCATGGTTTAGATTTGTATTTATCTGATGATAAGAGATGTTGAGTATCTTTTCATGTGTCTGTTAGCTGCCTGGATAACTTTGGAAAAGTGTTGATGTCTTTTGCCCATTTCTTAACTGGGTTATTTGTTTTTTTGCATGTTAAGTTTGATAGAGATAGGGATTTAGGATACTAACTCTTTATTAGATATATCATTTTCAAATATCTTCTCCCATTCTGTGGGTGGCCTTTTAGTTTTGTTAATAGTTTCCTCCACTGTGCATAAGCCTTTTATCTCAATGAAGTCCCAACAGTTCATGTTTGCTTTTGTTTCTCTTTCCTCCAGAGACATATCTAGTAAGAAGTCACTGCGGCTGAGGTCAAAGAGGTTGCTGCCTGTGTTCTCCCCTAGGATTTTGATGGTTTACTGTCTTACATTTAGGTATTTCATCCATTTCGAATTTTTTTTTATGTATGGTGTAAGAATGTAGTCTGGTAACATTCTTCTGCATGTCACTGTCCAGTTTTCCCAACACAATTTGTTGAAGAGACCGTCTTTCTTCCATTGGATACTCTTTCCTGCTTCGTTGAAAATCAGTTGACCATACAGTTGGGAGTTCATTTCTGGGTTTTCTATTCTGTTTAATTACTCTGTGTGTCTGTTTTTGTACCAGTACCTTACTGTCTTGTTGTCTACAACTTTGTAATGTAGCTTGAAATCTGGAACCATGATGCCTCTGATTTTGTTTTTCTTTTTCAGGATTGCTTTGGCTATTCGGGGTCCATTGTGGTTCCATATAAATTTTAAGATTGTTTGATCTAACACTGCAAAGAATGCTCATGGTATTTTCATAGGGACTGCATTAAATGCGTAGATTGCTTTGGATAGTATAGATATTTTAGCATTATTCTTCCAATTTATGAGCATAGAATCTTTTTTCCATGTTTTTGTGTCTTGTTCAATATATTTCATAATTCTTCTATAGTTTTCAGATTACATATCTTTTAACTCTTTAGTTAGCTTTATTCCTTGGTATCTTATTGTTTTTGGTGCAATTGTAAGCAGGATTTGTTCCTTGATTTCTTTTTCTGCTGTTTCATTATTGGGGGTACAGAAATGCAATAGATCTCTGCATGATTTTTTTTCATGACTTTTCATGAATTCATGTATTCTAGCAATTTTTTTGGTAGAGTCTTTCAGGTTTTTTACATAGAGTATCATGTCATCTGCCAGTAGTTAAAGTTTGACTTTTTCCCTGCCAATTTGGATGGCTTTTCCTTCTTTTTGTTGTCTGATTGCTGAGGCCAAGACTTTCAGTGCTCGGCTAAATAGTAACAGTGAGCATGGACATCCTTATCTTGTTTTTGACCATAAGGGAAAGACTCTCAGTTTTTCCCCATTGAGGATGATATTAGCTCTGGGTCTTTTGTATATGGCCTTAGGATTTTGAGAGATATTCCTTCTCTCCCTGCTTCGTTGAGGGTTTTTATCAAGAAAAGATGCTGTATTTTGTCAAATGGTTTTTCTACAACTATTGAGAAGATCATAGAGTTGTTACCCTTTCTTTTATTAATGTTGTGTCTCATATTGATTTTGCAAATAGTAAACCAGCCCTGCATCCCAGGAATAAATCCCACTTGATCATGGTGAATAATTATTTTAATGTACTGTTACATTCGATTTGCTACTATTTTGTTGAAAATTTTTACATCCAGCTTCATCAGGGATATTGGCCTGTGATTCTTCTTTTTAGTGGGGTCTTTTCTTTTGGAATCAAAGTAATGCTGGCTTCATAGAATGAGTTTGGACGCTTTCCTTCCATTTCTATTTTTTGGAGCAGTTTGAGAAGAATAGGTATTAAGTCTTTAAATGTCTGGTAGAATTCTCCTGGGAAGCCTACTGGTTCAGGATTCTTGTTTGTTGGGATATTTTTGATAACTAATTAGATTTCTTTTCTGGTTATGGGTCTGGTTTAAATTTTCTGTTTCTTCCTTTTTTAAGTTTTGGTAGTTTGTGAATCTCTAGGAAATTGGTCTACTTCAGATTACCCAGTTTGTTGGCATACAATTGTATTTCTATGGTGTTGATGTGATTTTCCTCTTTCATGATTTTATTGACTTTTTTCTTTTTGATAGTCTGGCTAGGGGTATATCAATTTTGTTCAAAAATTTGTCTTTAATATTTTATTTATTTTTGAGAGAGAGACAGAGTGCAAATGTGGGAGGGGCAAAGAGAGAGACACAGAATCCAAAACAGGTTTCAGGTTCTGAGCTGTTAGCACAGAGCCCGTTGTGGGGTCTGAACCCATAACCCATGAGATCATGACCTGAGCTGAAGTCAGACACTTAACCAACTGTGCCATCCAGGTGCCCCCTCAATTTTTTTATTCTTTCAAAGAACCAGATCTTAGTTTTGTTGATCCGTTCTATTGTTTTTGTTTGTTTGTTTTCTATATCATTTATTTCTGCTCTAGTCTTTATTTCCTTTCTTCCACTGGCTTTAGGCTTTATCTGCCGTTCCTTTTCTAAGTCATTTAGGTATAAGGTTAAAGTTGTATATTTTGGATCTTTCTCATTTCTTGAGATAGGCCTCAGTTGCAGTATCTGTTACTCTTAGGACTGCCTTTGTTGCATCTCAAAGGGTTTGGACTATTCTATTTTCATTTTCATTGGCTTCCATGTATTTTTTATTTCTTTAATTTCCCGGTTAACCCATTTGTTCTTTCATAGGATGTTCTTCAACCTCCAAGTATTGGTGGTCTTTCCAAATTGTTTCTTGTGGTTGACTTCAAGTTACATAGCGTTGTGGTTTGAAAATGTGTGTGATATGATCTCTTTTGTACTGGTTGAGGTCCGATTTGTGACTCAGTATGTGATCTGTTCTGGAGAATGTTCCATGTACACTTGAGAAGAATGAGTATTCTGCTGCTTTGGGATAAAATGTTCTGAATATATCTGTTAAGTTCATCCAGTCAAGTGTGTCATTCAAAGCTTTGTTGATTGTCAACTTGGATGATGTGACCATTGCTGTAAGTGGGATGTTAAAGGCCCCTACTATTATTGTATTGTTATCAATGAGTTTTTTTTATGTTTGTTATTTATTGATTTATATATTTGGGTGCTTTGACATTGGGGGCATAAATATTTACAATGGTTAGTCCTTTTTGATGGATAGACCCCTTGGTTATGATATAATGCCCTTCTTCATCTCTTGTTACAGTTTGTCTGATACATGTATGACTATTCTGGCTTTCTTTTGACATCCGTTAGTATGATAGATGATTTTCCAGCTCCTCATTTTCACTCTGCAGGTGTCCTTAGGTCTAATATTAGTCTCCTGTAGGCAGGAGATCCATATAGATGGATCTTGTTTTTTTATTCATTCCAATACTCTGTCTTTTGGAGCATTTAGTCCATTTACACTCAGAGTGATTATTAAAAGATAGGAAATTAGTGCCATTGTGATGCCTGTAAAGTTGGTGTTTCTGGTGGTGTTCCCTTGTCCTTTCTACTCTTTGATACTTTTGGTCCTTTTTGCTTATTTTGTTTTTTCTGCACTCAAAGAATCCTTCTAGGGCACTTAGCTCGCTCAGTCAGTTGGGCATCTGACTCTTGATTTCAGTTCCGGTCATAATCCCATAGTTTGTGAGTTTGAGCCCTGCATTTGGCTCTATGTCAACCGTCATGGCCTGCTTGAGATTCTCTCTCTCCCTCTCTGCCCCACCCCTGCTCATACCTTTGCCACTCTCTCTCTCTCAAAAACTAAATAAACTTAAAAAAAAAAAAGAGTCCCACTTAAAATATTGCAGGGCTGGTTTAGTGGTCACAAAGTCGTTTAGTTTTTGTCTGGGAAACTCTTTATCCCTCCTTCCATCTGAATGATAACCTTACTGGATAAAGAATTTTTGGTTGCATATTTTTTCCATTTAGCATGTTGAATATATTCTCCTACTCCTTTCTGGCCTGCCAAGTTTCTGTAGACAGATAGGCTATGAACCTGATCTGTCTTTCCTTGTAGGTTAAGTACTTTTTTTTTTTCCCCTTGCTTCTTTCCTGATTTTTTCCTCGTCTTTGAATTTTGTAGATTTGACTATGATATGCCTTGGTGATGGCCAGCTTTTGTGAATTTAATGGTAGTTCTCTGTGCTTCTTGGATTTTGGTATCTGTGTTCTTCCCCAGATTAGCCAAGTTTTAAGCTATAACTTCTGCCCCTTTTTTTCTCTCTCCATCTTCTGGGACTCCAATGATGCAAATATTATTCCTCTTGAATAAGTAGCTGAGTTCTTCATGATCTTTTGACTTTGTTTTCTTCTTTTGAGCTTCATTATTTTCGATAATTTTATCTTCTGTATCACTGATTTGCTACTCTGTAATGGCACCCATTGGAGATTGGACCTTGGTTATAGCATTTCAAATTTTGGCCTGACTAGATTTTAGTTCTTTTATTTCTGCAGAATGGGAGAAGATATTTGTCCTCTTTGCTTTTTCAACCCCAGCTAGTATCCTTATAATCCTGGTTTAAATTGTACTTCAGATTTCTTATATCTGTGTTGATTTAAATCCGCACTGTGAGTTCCAATGCCTGTTGTTTTGGGCTGAGTTTCTCCATCTCATCATTTTGTCCAGAAAAGAAGAAAGAAAGAAACAACCAAAAAGAAAACCAACCAATCAAACAAAAAACTAGATCTTGGGTGTGTTTTGGTCTGCTTGTAAAAACGAATCTAGATCCAAAAATTTAAGTGAAATTAAAATAAAATAAAAGAATAATAAATAAAAGAATATGTATATATAACAAATGTATATATAAAAATAAAAAAATAATGGTAAAAAAAGAATTAAAAAATAAATGAAAAAATAGTAATAAAAAATAAAGTAAAACAGACGTTATATCCTATTTCCCCTAGAGTCGAAGTCTATAATCTGTAGATTTGGTGCAAGTGAGTTGTTTGTGCTAGCCTTCTGGGGTGGTGCCTGCTGTGCTGATTCTCAGGCTTGTTTAAATAGAAATGCACCTCTGGGGTACAGAGGTGTAGGGCTTGGCGTAAGTGGCTCCAGCCTCCACTAGGTGGTGCTGTTTGGCTCCCTGAAGGGTGAAATGAATATGGTACTGCTCTGCTCTGGAGCTCTGGAGCTCAAAGTTCACACTCCCCACTCCTTAGGGAAACCTCAGGGAAGAGTAATTAATCACCCCTCTTGTGTCCCTGGTTTCTGTCAGAACACCACGTTTACCCTGTGTCCAAGTTTTTTTGTTTGTTTGTTTTTTTGTTTGTTTGTTTGTTTTAATCTCAGGTGCAGGACTGAGGATTCTCATGGCAAGAACCCGGGCCCTTCCTCTGGGGGAGGATCTCACCATGCTTTGGCCAGCCTGTGCCTGAGCCGGGATTGTGCAGTTGTTCAGAGTTTATGTCAAAATGGAGGAGAAAGTCAGCACCTCTGCTTGCTGCCCTCAGAGTAAATAACCTCTTTTTTATGTCTTTGAACAGCAGAGCACATTGGTGTGAGCCATCTTTCTTGGAACTCAAGGTATCCTCAGACCATGCTGTCACTTCTGGGATTCTGCCCCCTTCACCACTTGAGCTTTAAACCAGGACTGCTAAAAGTTCAGATTTTGCACTCCCTGCTTCTCCTCTCTTGTGGTAGCCTCCATAAGCAGGCTTCCTCCCCATGGCCATACCCAGAGCAATACCTCCCTTGGTAAACTCCCTATACTCTTACCTTCCAAATGGTGGTCACCTTTATAACATCCAGTAGATGAAGTTTTGAAATCGGGTAATAATTGAGGAATTAAAGATTTCATTTCTGACCTTAACCTCAGAAAGCTTAGCTTTTAAATTTTCTTCTTAAAAGTTGTGTTTTGTATTAAAATGAGAAAATATATTTAGAATTTAAAAATCTAAAATAATGAAATATGTTTAGACATCAGAATTATTGCTTTACCATTAATTCATTTGCAACAATTTATGCTCTAAAGGATATACTTTGGCATCCAATTTCAAATGCATTGTTTTTCTCTTGGCTTTGTGTGAGCCATATAAATTAACACTCCATGATACATTTTTGATAATTTTGGATGAATTGAACCAGTAGATCAATTTAATGCTTGTTTAAGATGAATTAAAAAATCTAGAAGAACAAAGTCTATGAAGTAATTGACTTACAAAATGTTTTGTTGGGACACCTGGGTGGCTGAGTCAGTTGAGTGTCCAACCCTTGATTTTCACTCAGGTCATGACCCTGGGGTCATGGGCTCTACACGTGGAACCTGCTTAATGTCTCTCTTTCTCCCACTGCCCTTTCCCCCACTTGCTCTCTCTCTCTCTGAAATTAAAAAAAAATATTTTATCGACTTGATTAAAATGTCATAACTACTTTTGGATTGTGTTTATACATGAAAAAATACAGCATGATAGTTAAGGTAAAAATTTCTAGGGTCAGCTCGTTCTTCTATTTATTAGTTATATGACCTCGTGAAGTCCCTTAACATCAGTAAGCCTTAATATTCTCATTTCTAAATGGGGCTTGTAACGCCGCACCTAAAGAGCTTGGCAAAGTGCTTGCCAAACTACAGAGGCACAAAAAGTGTTAGTTGTTACCCTCTGACAGATTCACAATGCATTTGAAAATGGGTGACAAATAATAAAGCTCTATATAAACGTGACGTGCTGTTGCTATGTAATTTCCATGAGAATCATGTAGATTGCCTACATAGGGCTGAGATGCCAGAATGGTCAACCAACATTATTTATGTTGTCAGTGTCTCAGTAAGAGGGAGAAAGGCTTAACTGCAAGCAATAAAATTAAAGATGCAGAATTTTTTAGGAATTTTTTTTTTTTTTGAGAGAGAGTGAGAGTGAAAGGGAAACGAGGGGCAGAGAGAGAGAGACAGAGAAAAAATCCCAAGCAGGTTCCATGCTCAGCCCAGCATGAGGTTCAATCCCATGACCCTCCAATCCTCACTCGAGCTGAAGTCAAGAGTGGGACATCCAACTGACTGAGACACCCAGATGCCCCTAAAGATGCAGAATTTTAATGCTAAGCTCAATACAAGTTGTTCGCTCACTCTTAATGCTTTCAAGTTAAACAATCAAGAATCAATATTATGAAAGTGTATCAAGGGGTAAATAAATTCTAGAGAGTATGATCTTAGCAAAGCAATTCTAGCATAGTGAGATCTTGGCTACTGTTGGAACATGTATATGAGGCAGAAGGGTATGAATGCAAACTTTTTAGCATGATAACATTAGTTGTCATTTAAAAAAATGAATAAAAATACTTTTTCTAAGTTAGCTCATGACTCCCATTTGGGGAAAAGAATAAAATCTAAGGTAAAGAACACAAAACTAGCTTTCCCACCTTAAACAGACTGTTCTTCAAAGTTGGGGTATATGTCAAATTCATTTTTGAAACATTTTTATTTGTTTATTTTGAGAGAGAGAGCACATAAGCTAGGGCAGAGACAGAGAGAGGGAGACAGAGAAAGAATGCCAGCAAGCTCCGAGTTGCCAGCACAGAGTCCGACGCGAGGCCAAACCCATGAACTATGAGATTATCACCTGAGCTGAAATCAAAAGTCCCATGCTTAACTGACTGAGCCACAGGGGTGCCCCCAAATTCATTCTAAGGTTATCCCTGGCGTTCAGCTCCACCAAAGAACCACTAGAAAAATGTGTTAAGCACCTCTGGGTTGAGTAGACTTAGTATAGTAAGGAAGAACATCTGTGCTTTGGTCTTAGCAGGATGTACGATGAGAATTCCTGGAAGAAAGCCTAAAGGGCTTTAGGTGATTTTAGGGCGATGTCCCTGGTGAAACTGAGACTGGGTAGAGTTTATAACAAAATAGCTTTGGTTTGGTGGACATGGAGGGTCTTTTTATGGAAGCTACTAGTCTTTACAAGTAAGCTATTTTGTAATAGCTTCCAAAGCAATTTATCTTCCTGTAACAAGCAGTTTAGTTACTTTTGGCCAGTCTTCTGTTGAACCAGGAAACTACGTTTAGACCTCAAATTTTTCATCCCAGGAACAGTAAATTATGTGAGTTTTATTTCTCTCTGCAAATGACTTAAAATTAATTCAAAGACCACACATAGCCAGCTATTTTCCTTTCAGGATAAGTGTGCTGCGAGGTCTGGTTTATCCTTTCACCATGGAGAGAGCTCAGATTTCTCCTGGGCTGCTCTCATTCTTTTGGTCCTTATAATATTCTCTTCTGTCTCCTTTTTAAATAGTCAAACCCGCATTGTTTTATTCATTTATTTGCTTGCTCTCTTCTGTTTCCAGCACTGTGCGAGGTGCCAAGTACATAAGGTTGAATGAGTACAATCTTGGAGGAGCCCAGCATGCAAACAAATAGTTACAGCATGTGCTGTTGAAACATTTTGCAGAGGGAACACAAAGACAGTGTGGGTGGTTGAATAGAGTAGTTTTACACAGAAGCTTATCCTTGATCACAGTTTTAAGAAAAAAGAGGAAGAGAGAGAAAGGAAGGAAACTGTAGATTAAAAAAACCAAACAGATGTGCAAGTTTGGGAAACTGTCCACTAATCACAATGACAACTTAACATATCTACAAGTATTACTTTATATAGGAATATTTCATTCTTGCTTATATATTTTTTGACATGTCTTACTTCCCTAACAAAACTAAAAGGATCTTGTGTATAGGAATTCTTTTTATATCCCTCATGTTACCTAGATCTGTTTCTAGAGAACAGGCAATAAATACTATGATTTATTTATATATGGTAACTGAGAGACTAGGAGGAAAAATACTGTGTGTTGAATTATTTAACTAGTTCAACAAATTCCTGTTATTTTAACAAAATTTTCGGAGGGTAGAATGCATTTGAGTGATTCCCATAGTAACTCAGGCAGTAGTTCTCCTCAGCCCTACAATTTATGATTGTTTCCAACATTTGGGGCCAGATTAATAGCCTCAATTATTATTATTTATGTCTAAACTCATAAGAGTATATGCCTGATATTTCTGCTGCTCAGTAATTTTGAGTGGAATGTATTGTATTACTACTATGTTGTATTAATCTCCGAGGACTGCCATAACAAAATTCACAGAGAAGGTGGCTTAAACCACAGGACTTTATTTTCTAACAATTTAGGAAACTAGAAGTACAGGATCAAGGCATTGGAAGATTTGATGCTTCCCAAGGCCTGTTTTTTGGCTTGTAGATATTTCCCTTCTCTCTGTGTTCTCGCATGGCCTTTTATCTGGGCATGAGCAGCCTTGGTGTGTCTCTAGGTATTCTTCTAATCTCATCTTTTTATAAGGATAGCAATTGGATTGGATTTGGGCCCATCCTCATGGCCACATTTTAACTTTATCTCTTTAAAGACCCTATCTCTAAGTACAATCACATTCTAAGGTACTGGGGATTAGAACTTGAACTTTATGAATTTGTTGGGACAGAGCTCATTCTGTAACATACATGCTATGACATAGTGGCTATTACTGCTTATTTATTTATTCCTATGAATATTTGAGTCAGCTTGTTTCATTCCAAAAACATTTTTTTTCTTAATGTGGTTGGGATGCTTTAGATTGATAGACTAATTTAGGGAAAATTAATAACCTTGTGTTATAAGTCTTGTATAAGAATAGGTAGGTTTTTCTTTTGATCAAGTATCTTTTTCTGTCTTCTTGAAAGTTTTTCATTTTTCCTGCTAATTATTATGTAGCTATATTATCTCTGTTTGAATGCATTGTATACTTTCTCTTACATTATGCTTTTTAAATGGTTGTGGTTTTTATTATAGGCTGTCTCTTATTGAAGACCTTCTACAATTTGTAATAGTTTTAATTTTGGGTCTCTTAATGCTATCATCTGTAAGTAGTGTTAATTTTGCTTTTTTTTTCCTTCAAGTTGTATAACATACATTTCTTTTCTCTCTTTGTCTCAGTGTGTTAGCTAGAAGCCAGTTATCATCTTCTAGTCTTTTCCTATTAAGCTTGCTGCTAGATTTTGTATTCATAAATTATTGGAAAACTTACATCTGTTGTATTATGAATGACTGTACTCCAAAATAGTTGCTGAAACATTTGATAACATTGAGTATTTATCTCAGTTACGTATCAATACTGGTCCAGATCTCATGCAGTCTTCTTGTGCTCAGACAAATGGATGTCTCTAGTTGTAACTTTTTGTGAGTGAGTAGAGCTATTTCAGCTCTTATGAATGGATAAGCACTATGGTCTTGCCTCCTAGGTCCACGTGGGGAGCAGTTTCCTGTCCCTTGCTGCGTGTATGGCAGACTTGACTTCCGTTCTTACAGAGTCCCTGAAGTGCCATCTCAGTGTAAATGGTTGTCGTTCCATCTAGGTTGGAATCTCTTTAAACTCTGCTTTTGTTCTGAGTTCCTTCTGCTTCTGCAACGTGTGTATTTTCACTTCCTGTTTTTGAGTGCGGCTCTGTACTTTTTAATATTTAAAGAAATCTGTTTCTACTTTGATACGTAAGGAGCAATATCTGAGTGATGGACTCCTTCATCTTGACCCAAGTATCCTGTTCTCTCTCTGTGCATTGTCAAGTCATTAAGTTACTGTGTAGCTTTTATCCAAAGCTATGGTCTACCCAAGCACAAAAATTTTCTCTCTTCAGACAGGCCAAGTGGGATAGTGAAAAGCCCCTAAGGTTTCAAACCACTAAGGCTTGCGATCGAATTCCAGCTTTCCAATTCACTGGTAATCTATTTTAGGACCAATTATTTATCTCCACTGATAACAAGTTTAAAAATGGAAATGATTATCATTATCATTGGTTTAAGAACTAAATAAGAAAATAAATATAAAATGCTTCTCAAGTAATAGATATTTCGTAAATTTTGTCATCATCCCTTGCTCCTCAAAAATAATTGAGTATATATATGTTACTACATTTTAAAATATACCCATTTCACTTTCTTTTTTTTTTTTCGTCTTAATTAAAAAAAATTTTTTTTAAAGGAGAGAACATGAGCCACAGGAGGAGCAGAGAGAGAGGGAGGCAGAGGATTTGAAGTGGGCTCTGTGCTGACAGCAGAGAGCCTGATGTGATGGGAAGCTCGAGCTCCCGAACATGAGATCATGACCTGGGCCGAAGTCAGACGCTTAACTGACTGAGCCCCCCAGGCACCCCTTCTCTGTCATAGAAAACTTAATTTCATTGTTTGGGGGAGACTGAGAATTTACTATAAATAAATCTGACTGAAAAGACTAGTAATAAAGTTAGCATACCCAACAGACAAAGGCACTTCAGAATTTGTTTCTTCTACAAAACAGACGTACTAGACTGAATGATTGCCAAAGCTCCTTTGGTTCTAACATTCTCTGATGCTTCTATGATAATCTAGTTCATCCCCTTCCTCTTACAAGGAAACTGAGTCCCAGAGAATACAGACTGGCCAAGATCACATGTGGTAGTTTGCTAGTAGCAGAACCTAACTGAAAGGCAAGGCTCTTAACTCCTGGGCAGATTTTGAGGTTTCTTAGAGTCAGCTTTTCTCTTGAAGACAGGAAACCCCAAATACTTGCCTACTGAAGAGTTGGCTGAATTTTCCACCATGGCCTGGCCACAGTAGACATATTTATTAGAATTATTGGTTCTCCTATTTCTTGGCGTGAATATATTACAATTTATAATTCTAGGGTCACTTATATTCAGGAATGGAGATGGATGGATGGATAGATTCCTGTCATTTCAGAGCTTAAACAGAAAAATAACCCTATAATTTGATCCTGACCAAGGTAAATAGTGGACTAATAGCTAAGTTTTGTTTTGTTTTGTTTTTTTACCATTCATTTTGATGGTGCTTAAGACATATTAGAAATCTATAGATTGGATCATTGGTTTTCATAAAATTCAACCATAGGAAAATCAAAATTGCCGTTTCCATCTTCTCTTCAAGACAAGGCCAATGGAAGAATATCCAAATGTTTTCAAACATTCTGCATTCATTATGGTCTAACATTTTCCTACATGAAGTGTCAAATAAAACATACTGCCAAAGTATGCAACTTCATTGTCAGTAATAAGTGCAAAACCTAGCAATAAAAATGTCTATTTATATTATTTTCACATTGATTTTCTTTTTACTTTTATTCTTACAACATCCTCTTTCCCCATAGAGAAAAGGCTCTCCAACCTAGGAAACTCAAGCACAGAACTTGAGAGTGACTCTCTCCATCTTATATTTTCCCTCTATATTTTATACCCACGTACGTATAACAAAACTACTCTTCATAGTTCTTAGTTGGGGGTTTCTCCCCTTGAGCTCCAGGACAGAAAGTGCCATGTATTTGGATACTCAAGTTATTACTGGTAGCAAGTGCTTGAGAGATAATAAGAAAAAAAGAAAGGATAAATTCCAAAAGCCATGTTTTTACTTCCAGAGGCATTCTGTTTTGTTTGCTGCTTCCCAAGTGTGTGGACTATGGCATATATTTATGTTTTAAATAGAAATCTGTGATTTTACTGAAGATAAATTCTGGCCCATAGAAACTACAGAAAACTATATTATTGTTTGGTATCGCTGAATTCATGGCTTTACTTTTAATAAGATTCATAGCCTAGATTATTATTAACATTTACTGAGTACATTTTACTAAATTACCTAAATCTGCCAAAGTCACTATTTTAGGCCCCAGGGATAGGGCAAGGAAAAAAAATACTGCCCTCATGCAACTTGTGTTTTAGTTGAGGGAGTCAGAGAAGATATAAGTAAGTAGTTTGTCAGCTAGTAAGAAGTGTTTTGGAGAAAAGCAAATAGGAGAGGAGGGCTGATAGTGGTTGGAGGAAGGATTACAGCTTTAAGTAGGGTGGTGGTGACAGGTGTCACTGGAAAGGTGACTCTTAGGAAAGGTTTAAAGGATGTGAAGCAGCCAGCCTTTCAGATTTCTGGGGAAAGAGGGTTCTGCTCGTTTGAATAGCGCAGTAGCAACATAGATATTTCTCAAATATAAATTTCAGGCTGATTGACTTTGACAGATATGCTTTTAAGGTGATTACCAAACCATTCAAAGTTGGTTTTCTTCTCTCCGAGGAAATCATCCAAGTGAATGAGGGCTTCTATCCTGGCACTGAAGCAGACGTGAGCAGCCACTGATGGAATTTTCACCTGTAGTATTTCCAGAGAGAGGAATTGGTCACATCATGACATTTAGGGAACAGTGGCGCTAAATGATTCTCCAGATTTCTCAGACTCCATCATCTTCATTTACCCTAGATGAGAAATTCGGTTGGGTCTGCTTGTCTCAGAATGTGAATCACTGCCCAAATGTCAGCCGATCAAGAGAGAGAGTTCTGAGTTTCTAGTGACTAAGGATTAGTAAGCATTTGAGACAAATTTATATATATCCTCACCTATAACTGACCAGCAAAGAAGAAAGCTGTCTGTCCTGTGACTTTGTTACTTTGGGAAACAGTAAAAGATATTCATTGTGTTTTGAAACTTCTCATTGGAAACTTCATGATACAGGATACTAGATGTTAGTCTGAGTCCATTTCCTCTCCTTGAAAAACGATGCTCAAATGATGAAGTTTTGCCAACTCTGCAGCTTTGTGTATTCCTCCTCTGAGTTAACAGAAAAAAGACCTCTATGAAAATTAATGGAGCATTAATGGAAGAAAAGTATATGGATATTAAGTCCAGAGAGAGATCTGTTCTAGCCTGTATTTCCGTTAGAACTACAGAGGAGACAGAACTGATTTGATGACGATTGAGGAGGCTGTGAGACCATAAATGGGCTTTTTAAGCCATGAGTCACTTTGATCTTCTTTATCAAATAAGTTTGGAAAATAACACCATCTAGAAGTTTTTGTTGACATATGGTCGTACTAGGTTCTGCCTCCTTAAATAGAAGGCCAATCCCAAAGACTTTGATACAGGGAAGCATCAAGGGAAATGTGAGTCATCAGTTTTTCTTCCCCGGCAAATAAAAAGGAGGTTACCCAATTGCTTCCTATGGAAATCTGAACGTCCATCTAATTGGGATGCATCCTATTATTTATTAATTATTAACAAGAGTGACATGCTCGAGTCCTGGGTCTGGCCTGGGCTTCTTTGGGATAGCTTTTTGAAAGGCGGTGCTAATCACTTAAATACATGCCTGAGCCCTTGCATTGCTAGGCTTGGAAGGAAACACAGAGTAAGTCAACCCCTGGTGTGAAGGACCTCAGGGTGGAATGCTGGGTAGGGAAGTGAGGGTGTTTATATACTTTATTTCAAATAAGTGACAGAAAGCTGTGGAGTTTCGGTGGAGAAAAGACTGCAGTGACACTGGTGTGGAAAAGGCATTTGAGATGGACCTTAAATAGTGTACTTGGGTTTGCTTCTTGGCTCTGATGTTCACTGATTCAGGGCAAATGTCTTAATCTCTCTGAGCCTTGTTATTTCCTTATTTGTTAAGTGAGCATACCCTTGCCTAACTTGCAGGGAGGTTCTAGGTATTCAAGGAATACAAGCACTTGGCATTTTGTCCAGGACAGAGTGGATGATACTGCCATTATTATGAAAGGAGAGGGGAGCACTCCAAAAGTTTGAAGTTAGAGGGCCCAGTGACTGGAATCATGAGATCTGAGTTGAAACTGGGTTCTGGCATTAGTTAGCGGGGAAATCCACCCTGGGTCGGACTTACTCTATTGGTGGAAGGCTACGTGAGGCAGAATGATCACTGCCCAGGTTCCCGTGATGTCATGAGAGCTGTGGTCATAAATATGAAAGCTCTTTAAGAGACAAATCAGGGATGCAAATCAAAATCATTTGCACATAGAGGGCAACTTAAAGGTCATATTTGGCAGGTATGTACAGGAAATCTCTAGGAAAAAGAGGCTTTAAAAAAACCCTTCTAGCACCTAAGTTTTCTTGCTACTTCTTTCAAGGCCTTCCATACCTTCTCTTCTCCCCTCCAACTTTTAGACCCAGCACTGATACCTTCCATCTGCATCTTCGTTTCCAAGATATAATGCTATAATGTTCTTTATTGCTCCATGAATTATTTGAGAAATTTATCAGTAAGAATTTAATGCAGAGGGAGTATAGCCAATCTGCCTATGCATATAATTACAGCTTAAATGATAGAATGAGGGGGTGGGAGATTGATTTTATAATAAAAGAAATTAACAAAATTAAAAGAATTAACTTCTTTTTCAGAAACTATATTTAAGTGTTTAGGTGTGTACACTTCTCTTTTTAGGAGGAAAGAACTAAAACACTGACAAAAAGATAAAGTGCCTGAGTCAGTGGTCCTAGGGTTAACAAGTGGTAGAGCCAGGACTTGAACTCTGGTCTCTCCATTGGCAAAGCCTATGTTTGCCCTTTCCAGGGCACCCAGCTTCTTTTCTTAGCTTTGGTCCTTGACTTTGACATCAGGGCAGTCTTTTCAAAGAGGCTGCTGCAGTGTAAGTATACAAGGTTTCCTTGTGTTTCGCCTTTGAACTCCCCCTCTCCATGGCATTTAGCTTGAATACTGTCTTTCAGAGAAGTGCTGTTATTAACATGTCAGAGAAGAGTAAAAATAATCTTCATTTAGCGATTTAACTAACTTCTCTTCCTGTCATTTAATGTTTCATTAAAACTGTTCTGTAGAGAAGAATCTCTACAGGTATATGCAGTTCGTAGATTATTTTTGACAACTGTCATTCAAAGCAGCCGTGTCCAAAACAGTGGTTATTCCAATTAGTCACCGCCTCCCTCCCTCATGGGAGCTTCCCTTCCTCTTAGAAATAGCACCTCCCTCTTCAGCACCCCTCAGCGCTTTGTTCCTCTTCAGTAACACGCTCATGTTGCCATGTCTTCCTCTCTTACTAGGCTATCATTTCCTTCTAGACTGTAAATTCCTCACTAGACCATAAGTTCCCATATCTATCATTTGTAATATCTTAAAGATGGTAGATACCTCAAGTATTTATTAGCCTTGTTAAAGTATATGTGCAGTATTTTTAAACTGTTTCAGAGGAACTTAATTTTAACTGTACCCAATATTTTGGTCAGATAATTGATGGATAATAAAGAACACTAAAGCACTAGCCCTGATAGTGAACAGGCAGAAGGAAAAAATTCAGTGTTGGGCCACAGGGCGGGAAGAGAGAAGGAACAATGGAAGAGTTTTCAAGGAGCCACAAGGTAAAATTTTGAGGCCCTAGTTTGCTGAGTATATCTCAGCTATTAGGCATTGGGACATGTGGGTAATTGAATCCCTTTGGTGGAGCTATTAACAATTTGATAAAAACGAATCTCTGAATAATACCTCCCTTCTCTGCCGGTGGATACATGGTGGTTGGTAGAATTTATTTCTGTAGGGAAATGTGTGCTTTTGTACAGATGGTGACATGAAAAGCCCCATTGTCACCAGTGATGCTTCATCACCTTTTCTTTTCTCCCATTTTTATTGCCTTTGTCACTTCTCTTCTGTATTCACTGAAATGCCCAGGATGCTTTTAGACCTCTGATCCCAACATGCACTTATGTATTGTGGTTAATAAAAAAATATTTTAAAGAACATTAACTTCTTAAAGAATACCAAAGGCATTTTGATAGATGAGGGCTATTGCTAGCAAAGGAAATCAAAGAACATATGGTGAAAAGCTGTGCTTTTTGTACAAACTCTGGGTAGGACTGGACAGGGCAGAATTCCAAGGTAAATGAAACAGGCTTGAACACCTCCCTTAATTCCCTCACTCCAGACATCTAATTTAGCCCCAAACATTGCTTTTCACCCCGCATTTCTCTCCTTACCCCATATCACCATCACCAAGTCTTTGGTCTCACAAATAGATCTGATTTCTTCACTCTGAAGTATCCTTGTTAGGTCATGATATATAAACAGTATTAGACATTTTTGAATAAATAAACCCTATAAAAGTTTTAAACCAATAAGTGAATGTTTAACTGTGAATTGAGGGACATGAAAGAGCTGGTTGAAGAATTTTTTTTGGACAATGTCAGGCCTCCCACCAAAGTTTGCCTTCACACTGGAAGATGATAACTTGAACTTCTCTGAAGGAAGTATACAGTTGGGAAGAAAATTATGAGAGTGTAAAGTTCACATGGGGAAAATTCCAGTTTTAAGGTTTTGGTATTTCTTTTTTGATTTTACTTTGACAGCTATTTAAAATAAAACATCCCTTAAATACGTTCATTTTTGGGAGATAACTAAAACCAAAATTCTCTTCAGTGAAAGACTCTGTTGTGATGGGTCTTGGGTAGAGAAGAGGGTGGGAGGGGAGAGTATGAGCCCACTAGAAAGGGGAACAGGAAGGGATACCTCAAGAGTTCTAAGCCCAGGAGAAGAAAGGTCAGCATTAGGAAAAGCGGCAGAAGGACCAAATTATTTTCTTCACCTCCCAGTGGTGATCCCCATCAGGTATCTGATTCTCACAGAAAGCCTCCTCTCTGTTGGCCTCACCTAAAATACTCTCAACTCAAGGATCCTACAACTACTTATATTTCTTTGAAGGAATAAACTAGAATGTTTTACAACCCAACAAAACCGGTTGAAGGAGCAGATGTTAAGTTTGAGTGCCATACGTGGCTAGTTTTGGTTCTCAGAAGACCAAACACTATCCAACATCAAGCTTTTTCAGCCTTATTAATAATGTAACATTTTGCCATCTCCACATTGTCAATGTTATGAAGGAAGATCTGACTTGGATTAAAGTTCTTTTGACTTTGAATACAGCATATGTTTTCCAGGAGATCAATAAAATTTAGAAGTAGATTTCATATAACATTTCTCATTCTAAAGCAGCATTTAGATGACTTAAAGGGCTTCACTTAAACTTTGCAAAATCACACAGGTTTGGGCTTCTCATTTCTTTTTGTTGTTGTTCATTAATTAAACAAATACTTACTGAGTACATACTGTGAGCCAAGTATGGTAATACATTTTTGGAGGGAGAACATTCTGAGGAACTTCATAGTTTGGAGGAGAAGACAGTTTCATAAAGGAGACCAGGGCTCTGAAGGGAAAGACCGATAGAGGCAGGACAGGGTTTCCTGAGGAGTCTGCTCCAGAAGGGTCTAGAAATTAGCCGGCAAGACATTCCAGGCTGAAGAGCAGCATGTGCACAGACTTCATGTTGTAACGTCACAGCAAATGCAAACAAATGTATTTAGCACAATTTTATTTGGCAGTTGACTTTGTGTCAACAGCCGGAACGGCATTGGATGGTTGTGGTGGCTTTTGTACTTGATTTTATATATCATAAAGTTTGACAGTGCTGGTAGGTTTGGGGCTATGGTTTTGCTTTTACCTCATGGTTAAGTTGGTGGTCCCAAGTTTTAGCATCCAAAAGAATCAGCCCGAGTTTGTTAAAAGTGCATGACTTGGGCTATATTCCCCAAAATGCTATTTCAGTAGGTCAGGGTGGGGTCTAGAAATCTGTATTTTTATTTTTTTTTAACGTGTATTTATTTTTGAGAGACACAGAGTGTTGTGAGTAAGGGAAGGGCTGAGAGAGAGGGAGACACAGAATCTGAAGCAGGCTCCAGGCTCTGAGCTGTCAGCACAGGGCCCGACATGGGGCTTGAAACTACAAACTGTGAGATTTGTGACCTGAGCTGAAGTCAGGTGCCTAACTGACTAAGCCACCCAGGTGCCCCCAAAGCCTGTGTTTTTAAAAGCATTCTAGGGATTTAGATTAAGGTAATCAGAAGATTACATTGTGTGATACACTAGGGCAGTTAGAGAATAGTGACACTTCTGTTTCTGATGTAGCCTTTTATTTGCAGAAAGAGAAAGTGAAAAAGAAGGCTTGCTAACAAGTATAAAAAAAACAGGAAAATGAAGATAATTTGTAAAATAATTACAAATAGTTGGCCAGCAGGGATCTAACTATCAGGAGATAAGCTGCTGATTATTTGAGGCTGGGAGTGGGTGTTAAAAAGAGGGTATATAGTGGATTATAACAGCCATCTTGCTATTTAATGCTGTGGAAATCTCAACAGAAAAACAGGCTGCAGTATTCAAAGATCAAAACACATTTTTTCCCACAAATATATTAAGGGTGACCAATGACCAGGAGAAGGGTGGTTAGATTGTGCTGATATTTTATCTGGAAATTAAATAGAAGGTTGACCCTGGAAGGTTTTTGACTGTCTTGGGACATCATCTCTGCTTGTTCAGTTCTGAGAACCATCTTGGTAGGTTTATTCTTTCACCATGAGAGAGACTGCAACTCACAAGGCCCTGTGGCTTTTGGGGACCTGTTTGTACTGAAACAGTGGAGATCATCTTGCTGTTACAGTTGTCTACTATCGTTTAACTGCTCCTCACATCATTGCTCATGATGCCGTATCATCCATGGCAACTCCCATAAATATTGACTTCCACTGACTCTCCTACATTATTAATCTGTACTGTTCAGTGGCACATATGTATTTGCGATGAATACATATACACATCTTCCCCAGAACATGCAGAAAAATGTGAGAACAGTAATTCATTTTCTGCTTCTGTTAAATTTACTGACTGGAATTTTACGTGTCAACTAGAACAATACGTCCTCTAACCATATCTGCCAAGAGTATGCTCCTTTTCATTGAGGACTGCACCTGTTCCTTCCACGGGTTGACGCTACTAGGGAGGAGAGAGAGATGCATGTCTTAAGGGCAAGGCAAAAGGGCAGTCCCACAAGAAAGGTCCATTCTTCATTTGTCATGGATGAAAACTGACCCGGGAGAGCTCGCTATCACCTTAACAATCTGGGGCGAACAAGGATAGCTGTGAGAAGGTCTGTTGGCATTGCAGAGCCACAGTCTCTAGAGCCCCCAGAGATGAATGTAAGACATAGACACCAAGGAAGGAGTGGTGAAACTATTCCAAGTGTCAATGGTGGGGACACACAGGGTAAAAGACCACTGTCCTCAGGTGCTGTAAACAGTAAGTGACACTATAGCTGAAATACAGACACGCAAGAGATGATGCAGGACCTCGTACTTGTGGCTCAAGGCCGTGTTGGTAGTGGACCCTCAGTAGCCCTGAGCCTGGAACTTAGCCTGTGAGTGAGGGAAGGGTCACCCAAGTCAGCCATTTTTCTGACCTGCTCGAGGTCGTTGTCCTGGAACTCATGTCTGGGACGTTCTTGTATGACCTATAAATGTGAACTCTGAAGCTCCTCAGGATCCAGTTGACCCCAATGCAGGATAGAGAGCTGGAAAGCATTCAGAAGAGAATAAATACGGTTCGGGACCCACATTGTTCTTTATCTCGACTCAGGGCATTTTTGCCCAGGCACTACTGCAGGACCCGATTGGTCCCAGGCACTAGAGGGGACTTTAGACAACTTTGAGGAAGGCATGCCCAAGGAGAGGCCCTCCTTACCCATATATTCCCAGGTTCTTAATTTTAATTTCACTGTTGATAAGCACTATGATCTTAGATAAGTTGCTTTACTAAGCCTAAGTTTTCTCATAAGTGAAATGGGGATGATACCTTACAATGGTTTCATGAAAATTATATGAGCTAATTTATAAAGTGCCATCAAACAGTAAATGGTTGGTAAGGTTGACTGTTACTAGCTATTCTTAATTCATCAGGGATATGCCTGGGGTCTGACCTAGTTTGGGTATATAAATAACTTGCTCTAGAGGGTCTGGGTGGCTCAGTTGGTTAAGTGTCTGACTCTTTGTTTCACCTCAGGTCATGATCTTCAGGGTTTGTGAGATCAAGTCCTGCATCAAGTTTGGCACTGACATGGAGCCTGCTTGGGGTTCCCTCTCTTTCTCTGTCTATCCTCCTGCTCACATTTTGTTTCTCTTTCTCTGTCTCTCAAAACAAATATTTAAAAAAGTAGTAAGTAACCTTCTCTACTCAAGAAATTCTTTTTTTTTTTTGGTCAAACTGGCTAACATACAGTGCGTAAAGTGTGCTCTTGGTTTTTTTGGGTAGATTCCCATGATTCATTGTTTACATACAACACCCAGTGCTCATCTCAACAAGTGCCCTCCTCAATTCCCATCTCTCATTTTCCCATTTCCCCCACCCCCCATCCGCTCTCAGTTTGTTCTCTGTATTTAAGAGCCTTTTATGGTTTGCCTCCCTCCCACTGTTTGTAACTACTTTTTTTCCCTTCTCTTCCCCCCATGGTCTTTTGTTAATTTGCTCAAGATCCACATAGGAGTGAAAACATATAGTATCTGTCTTTCTCTGACTGACTTATTTCACTTGGCATAATACCTTCCAGTTCCATCCACGCTGCTGCAAATGGCATGATTTCATTCTCATTGTCAAGTAGTATTCCATTGTGTATATAAACCACATCTTCTCTATCCGTTCATCAGTTGATGGACATTCAGGCCTTTTCCATAATTTGGCTATTGTTGAAAGTACTGCTATAAACACTGGGGTACATGTGCCTCTATGAGTCAGCACTTCTCTATCCTTTGGATAAATTCCTAGTAGTGCTGTTGGGTTGTAGGGTAGTTCTATTTTTAATTTGTGGAGGAACCTCCACACTGTTTTCCAGAGCAGCTGCACCAGTTTGCATTCCCACCAACAGTGCAAGAGGGTTCCCGTTTGTCCACATCCTCCCCTGCATCTGTTGTTTCCTGAGTTGTTCATTTTAGCCACTCTGACTGGTGTGAGGTGTTATCTCAGTGTGGCTTTGATTTGGATTTCCCTGATGATGAGTGATGTTGAGCATCTTTTCATGTGTCTGTTGGCCATATGGGTGTCTTCTTTGGAAAAGTGTCTATTCATGCCTTCTGCCCATTTCTTTACTAGATTACTTGTTTTTCGGATGTTGAGTTTGGTAAGTTCTTTACAGGTTTTGGATACTAGCCCTTTATCTGATATGTCATTTGCAACTATCTTTTCCCATTCTGTTTGTTGCTTTTGGTTTTGTTGATTGTTTACTTTGCAGTGCAGAAGTTTTTTATCTTGATGAGGTCCCAATAGCTCATTTTTGCTTTTAATTCCCTTGCCTTTGGAGATGTGTTGAGCAAGAAATCACTGCAGCGGAGATCAAAGAGGTTGTTGATCTCTTGGTTGCTTTCTCTTCTAGGATTTTGATGGTTTCCTGTCTCATGTTTAGGTCTTTGATCCATTTTGAGGTTTTTTTTTTGTGTGCGTACGGTGTAAGAAAGTAGTCTAGTTTCATTCTTCTGCGTGTTGCTGTTCCAGTTCTCCCAGCACCGTTTGCTAAAGAGACGGTCTTTTTTCCATTGGATGCTCTTTCCTGCTTTGACAAAGATTAGTTGGCCATACATTTGTGGGTCTGATTCTGGGTTCTCTTTTCTATTCCATTGGTTGTCTTCTTCATTATTATTACGCTATGCAGAGTCTTTTGTAGTTCCATACACATTTTAGGATTGTTTGTTCCAGCTTTACTCAGGACATTCTTGAATATAAAGAGTAACATTTTTTTTCTGATAATAAAAGTAATTATTTTAGAACATGTGAAAAACAGACAAAAGCATTAATTTATTCAACCAATATTTATTGAGCACCTACTCTGAGCTGTAGCACTGTTTTTACACATTGGTGGTCCAGCAATGAACAAAAAAAATAAAGTCCCTTTCCTCTGGAGGGGAGATTAGAATAAAATACACATATGTACATATAAACATACAAATTATATGTAGTATGTTATAGTATGTCTGGTGATACGTGCAAATTAAAAAAATAAAGCTGGACAGGGGGAAGTAGAGTGCCAGGAGGCTTGGAGGTAGGAGTTACAAATATGGTGGTCAGGATAGGCCTCACTGAGAAGGTGATATTGGATCAAGTTCCTAAAGAGATCTGGAGGAAGATCATTCCAGGCAAAAGAACAGAAGGTCCCAAAGTCCTGATGGATCACGCCTGGCATGTGGAAACAGCTGCATGGAAGCCACATGGCTAAGGTAGAGCAAGCGATAAATAAAGTAATAGCAGCGTGTAGGGACAGAAAGACACGGGGTGGAGGAATGCAGATAGCACAGGGCCTTGTAGATGGTTACAGAGACCTTGGCTTTTGTTCTGATTAACATGGGAAGCTCTCATTGGGAGACCTTGCCCTCCATATGACTCTTGCACTCCTATATGTCTTGCTAAGTGTGCCAAGAATGGAACATCTTGAGCATTCTTTACCTCTTCCCAGGGTCCTGTTTCTAATAAGGAACATTGAACATCTTCCTTCAGGACAAAGAGCAGGCTTGCTGAGTGCTTGCTATAAAACGGTGGACTTGGGCCCAGTGTTCCTCTGCTGTAATGCAACCCATTGCATATACTCTACATGACCATGTAGGCCTATTGTGTCACCCCGGTGAAATCTGGGGGACATGAGGACGTTGTACAAATATGCTGACGCTCATTTTTTTTTTGCCAGCCTAGGGTAGTAAAATCTTTATTTTGGATCCAGGAGTCTTGGGTCTTCTGCCAGCATCCATGAAAACAGTAATAGGCCAACTTGTTAACTTGTAAGTAGGGTAACTTCAGATCCCAGACTCTTCAGTTTGGGGTAGCAATTGTAACGTTTTCATCAGTAGAATGGGATAATCTGACATGTTTTTAAAGGGTCATTCTGATTGCTCTGCAAACTATAGACTTAGAGGTGAAGGAGACAACAGGGAGGCCACCAAGGAGACAACCACAATAACCAGGTGAGAGGAAGAGAAAAAGAGGTAGGTTAGATGAGGATGATTTTGTGGTCCCATTCTGGTTATATTTGGCCAAACAAGTTTTCTGATTGATGAGATGTAGTTTGTGAGAGAAAGGGAATAAAAATGACCACAAGATTTGGCTCAAACATTTGCCATTTGCAAGATGTTTTATTTTAAGTGAGATGGAAAACAAAGGGGAAAGATTTTGTTGAAGGGCTAGAAATTAAATGGTTTTTTTCCCTGTTAAGTGTGGGCTTCTTATCAGACATTTCAACAGATATGACAGCAAGCAGTTAGGTATGGAAGTCTGGAATTCAGGACAGAGGTCAAGACATAAGATAAAACAGTATAAGGAGAAAAAATACCAGCATAATCCCAGAGATAGACCTTTTTCATATGTTTGTTTACTTTCTTTTAGTCTTTTTATGCAGACCCATTATTTGAGCAAAAAGAATATTTAGAAAAAAAATTCAGGAGCTTAGCTAGAAGTAGTGATGTTTTATCTCTGAATTTGATTTGGAAAGAAACTTGAAAATGACAGAAAGTCACTTTTTTACAGTGACAGAAATGCAAAATTTGAAACGATCTGGCAGACTGTCCGTGGGACTACTCTGGCAAAACAGATGGATTTGGCTGTGCCTATAGTTGCTACTCTGTCAGCTGGGTGACTTTTTACCTGTAATGGATTCTGCGACTTAAAACACACAGCTTGTTGGCTACAACCCTTCCAACTGAAACTGAAAACGGGTAGTGGTAGAAACTGTGCGAGACAGAGAGGAAGTGAACTTTTTCTATCCTAATCCACATACTGCCAGCTTGTGCCACAGACATCACCCCACTTGGGGGTGTTTAAGCGAATTTTTTTTTTTAAGTGGAATTCAGATCCTGAGAGTAAAATTTCATTCTTAGGAAATGTGACACAATAGTTATTCTGAACCCCTGACAGGGGTGGAGAATCTATCAGCATGGCCTTTCCTAACTGTTCATGTTTGTTACCATGTTGTTGCTTCACAGGGTGGTGGTATTACTGGACCCCAAGACCAGGTTTTTGAGTCTCTATGTCATAGAAATAGTAACAACTGTTACTCCTTACCCTCTGTTATCTCTTGTTTGTTCCCTTTCCCAGGAGGCATTTGTGTCTAAGTATGTGAAAACTTTTAACCCTTGCCTCAGACAATTGGCTTTACAAGGAATTAAGTCGCTTTTGCTTTCCTATACTATCACAGCGTGTCGCCATGGTTCTCAAACTATGCCTGTGTCAGAGTCCCCCAAAAGCTTGTTAAAACACAGATTTTTAGGCCCCCCCACTCCACAGATTCTGATTCAGTAGATCTGATGTGCCCAGGAATCTGAATTTCTAATATGTTCCCAGGTGATGCCACTGCTGGTCTGGAGACCACCCTTCAAAGACCATTGGTTTGATGGTTAAGAAGAAGGACCCTGAGGGTGCTTAGGTGGCTCAGTCGTTAAGCATCTGACTTTGGCTCAGGTCATGATCTCACAGTTCCTGAGTTTGAGCCCCACATTGGGTGAACTTGAACCTTGTTTCTTTCTCTCTCTGCCCGTTTACTCAGTTGCAGCCTCTTGGTCTCTCTCTCAAAAAAATTAAAAATAAAGTAAAAAATAAAAATAATAAGGACCTTGAAGTCCACTGCCCAGGTTCAAATCATGGCTTCATCTCGGGTGATTTACTTAATCTCTCCATCCCTGGTTTCTATACTGATACATGAGAGTATCTACTTTGCTGGAGTCCTTGTTCCGGCGAATCTAGGGGTCCACGAAGGACGAACGGTTAGACGAAATGAGGTGAGAGAGCCACGAGTGAGATGGAATCTGATGACCAAGCAGGCAGCCCTGGAAATTCTGGCGTCTCTGCCCTGCCGGCCTCAGTGTCTTTATTTAAAGGTAGTGAGTTACATTACAGCAATGAGTGACAGCCCATCAGTAAGCACAGTTTGAACAATAATGTGTTATATCAGTAAAGCAGCGAATCTTGCAAGTTGTTTTCAAGTTAGTTAGCATATAAATTTAAGGCTGGGAGAGAGGACAGGAAGTTACCTGGGCCTGACTATGTTAATTATCTATAAACAGGCCAGGAGTCATTGCCTATTCTTCCAATTACAATGGGGGAGGTCCAACCCGTCTGGCAAGGACGGAATTCCCAATGCTTGTCCTTTGCCCGTGAATGAGTGAATTGACATAATAGGAGCCTAACATTTACACAAATCACACCGATATTCAGCCAGCTCATAACTGCTATCAATCTATGCAACCCATCCCCAAGATGCAACTTTAAGGTAGTCAGGCTACTCTCATTCAGATGCAATCCATCAAAGCATCCTGCTCCAGGTCCTTCCTTTTATCTAAATGCGGTAAAACAAGAGCATTACATTCCTTAAGCCAAAGAGAGTAGTTGTAAGACTAGGCGCCAGTTTGGCTGGCGAGCTTTTGCTTCAACCTTTTCCACACAGGGAGGGGTCTCAACCTGTGAGCCCAAACGTCTCCCAACACTACTTTATTTTTTATTTTTATTTTTTTAAGCTTGCTTATTTTGAGAGAGAGCCTGCATGAATGGGAGAGGGTCAGAGAGAGAAGGAGACTGAGAATCCCAAGCAGACTCTGTACTGTCAACATGGAGCCTGGAGTGGGGCTCAAACTCGAGAAACCATGAGATCATGACCTGATCTGAAACCAAGTCGGATACTCAGCTAACTGAGGCACCTATGTACCCCGAAAGTCTCTACTTTATAAGTCTACTGTGAGGAATAGATAAATTGATGAATGTAAAGTACTTAGAGGTTATCACACAGTCCATATGTTTGCTATTCTCATTAAGATAACCTCCTTGAAAAAGTGATTTTCAGTTCCTGGAAAAGGTATCCTTTTATTGTCCATAATTTTTGCTTAATGTTTACACTGAGAGCATAATGGGAGATAAGAACAAATTGCATGAAACAAGGTAAGTGGTACGAAACTTGAGAATCAGTTACATGGACATCTAGTCACGACCAGTCTAAAAACTTGAAAAAGCCATGTCTAAATAAAGTGAATTTGCTTCTCTTCCCACCCCCAACTCATGATGATGACTGCAGAACAGCAAGACACATGTGTGTGCATTGCATACACACACACATACACACACACACACACACACACAAGATGAGACTTCTGCCATTTGCTTCTGAACTGTTCATATGGTGATCATTTAGTCATTTGTTCCATAAACTTCTTTTTATCCTATGGCTGAAGTGACTGGCTTCACTTCAAGATCAGGTTAAGTAATTCTTTGGCTGTCTTATCCATGAGGTCTTTGCTCAATCATCCTAAAGCCAGGAAATCTTGTACGTAGAGTTCCAGTAATGATTTCAGTGTTTATAATATTTCATGCAGTTTTCTGAATACTGCATGCCGTGATACGTAGTTTGAAAGAGCCCCCAGATTTAGGTTCTCTGCATGTTTGTCATCTTTGTTGCTCTCACACAAAACTCAGGGTTGCTCTAAGAGTTGTGGACTACAGCGAAAACTTAAGATATGGATAGGACTGTCTTGATTCCACAAGTTCCATAAAGTTCTTCATGGCTCATTGTGCCTTTTGACATAATTCTGGGCAGAATTCAGTATCCACATGCACCCATCCAACCTCTTAGGAATTCCTTCAGCTACTGATATTAAGACACTTTTCTTCATTCAATTTGAGCAATCCACTTTCATGCCAATACTCTGAACTTTTAAACAATTGTAATTGGTTTATCTCTGAAACCTTGGACATTGACAGTCCATATTTTGGTCGCAACTTTTTATACATTTAACTCGATTTCCCATTGTGGACCATTAATTGTGCATTCCATTAATTGTTACCTGCACCTCCATTTTCTCAGCTCCCTCATGTCCTTCCGTCTCCAGCCTGGACCCTGTAGTCGATCATTGTAACCTCCTTTCCAGTAGCTCAAGTCCTTTCTCACCACCGCTGCCAATTTTCAACCCACGGCCCACTGAGCAATCCTTTCTCCTTGGGCTGCCAGTTCTGAAGAAAGTACATAAGTGGGTTTAATTGGTATCATCACAAACTAGTGGCTTATGATTTTGGCTGAACTCTTTCTAGGGCATTCATGGGAACTATTCCATGTCTTGCTACAGGGGAGGAGCAGTGGGCTTTATTTATTTAGTGATGACTAATACTTCTCCAGAGGAGAATTCTGAGAAGGTAGGTAATGGAACAATAAAATTAGTCACACAAGGAAAAATAATTTTGGACATTTTAATAAAACTAAATGCTTTCACTGTCAAAAGTTCTTCTGCCACCACACAGGAACGTGACAGCTGCCTTTTTGGAACTCCATCTGACAATTGCAGCCTTCTCTGGTTTCTCAGGTCTTTGTTGCTTTTTTCAACAATAGGATCATTTTTTTTTTAACTGTTAGAAATCAACTAATCATTTTACTACAAACATGAGGCTTCTTGGAGCCCAAACTTCCTACCAGTGTGTAACTAAAAGAGCTCAGTGACGTGGCAGATTTTTGCAGCCTTGATGTTTCCAGGCAGTGACCTGAGTCTCATCTCTTTACAACCCAAATTCTCTTAATTAAGAAATTAATTCCTCTTTCCTAATGCAATTTACAAATTAAGTCCTGATACTCTGTTTAGAATCTCCTTCGCTGAGGAATCTTGGAGGAAGTGTGGTTCCTTCCTAGGCTGACCAATCATCATCCTCATTAGCCTGAGACTGAGGTGTTTTTTTCAGGATGCAGGACTCTCAGCACTTGGTCACCTTATTTATGTCTCGTTCTTCCCTATTACCTCAAACTCATACCAGAAAGGTATTCTCACGGCCTTGAAAAACAGCATTCTCCAGGGCCAATTCACAAGGTAGTCCTTCATGCTGTGGAAGTCATTTCTAAGATTAAAATCTTTTTATGCATTTAATAAAAAATTAATAAAACTAGTTCTTAGCTGTATAGTCGCAAACACTCTCTCATCCGATATTTCACTTCCTTATACTGAGAAGACAGGTCTTCATGTGAGAGGTCAATGTCCGGGTTTCATGCTCTCCACATGCCCTTTTGCTCCCATGCCACTGCATGCTGCTTCCCTCCACCCATCTTCCTCAGCTGTAGGCCCATCAAGAAAGAATAAAAGTGTGGTGTCAGTATGGTTCGTTCATTGCTTCTCGTCTCCTCAGCAGTGTAAACCTGTGACTTTTAGTCCCTATGGCCTGACCGTGTCTTGAAAGTCACTAATTTTCCTACGACAGAATTGTTGGATATGCCTTAGGGAGCCACGGCACTCATTTTGAAAGAACTATATCCTGTTCCAAGTCTGATGGAGCACACACTTGCTCTCATTATCCTTCACCATTTAGAGGTGTGTGTTCAAGTCATTGAAAACATGACCATTTCCTTGATTGATGATGATGATGATGATGTTTCCTCCTCTGTTTTTCATTATTTTGATGTTTTTAGCGGGTGTCAAGGAGCCAAGTAGAGGAAAAGCACCTTTACCTGCTGTCTTCACTAGAACCGTTACTTTGGGAAAAAATGATCAATTATGCACTTTTCTGTTTCTTCATAAATATTCCTTTCTTTTTTTAAAGATTTTATTTTCTTACTAATCTGTACATGCAGCATAGGACTTGAGCTTACAACCCCAAGATCAAGAGTTCTGTGCTTTACTGACTGAGCCAGCCAGGTGCCTTTATTCTTGTTTTTCTCTTCAGCACATATTGTATATTGAGGACCCACACAGATACTGGGTTTTTGGGGAAACTATTGGGGCTCTCTAGTTAACCTGACAACCTGGAGATGAGTTTAGCACACGTTTATTCTATTTGTTTTCATTAGTTTTCTCCATTTAGCCACTTCCTGTTTCCCCATGGCAAAAAAAAAAAATCAAATTTTAACACAATATAAGTGATACTTGGGAGTTCTTTGAACATTAGTGGAAAAAGTCTTTAGAAAATTCATAGCAGCCTGATATTAAAGACTTTTTTCCAACCATTTTTTTTAAGAAAAGGACAGCTTAAGAATCCAAGCTTTTCTTGACTCTAAGGAAAATATTTTGTGGAAAATCAGTAAAATGTTTCTGTGCTTAAGAAACACAAGAGATAGCATTCTCTTGGTGACTCAAAATTTCCATGTAAAGAAGATTGTGACAGATTTACACTACTTTGTGGTTTCCAAATAAACTACAAGAAAGAAATGATTCTTTCAGTTTAGTTGAATATACATCTTAAATGTAATTAAGCTGTTCCAACTAGAAATCTGCATTTTCCCCTTGTAAATCTGAATGTTACCAATCTCCATACTAGCTTCCTAAATGTCAAATGTTACTGCACATTTATTACTACGTGATGTAGTAGTAGAATTTTCTAAGGGTGAACCTCTGTAAATAACAAGACAAAAACCAATGATTCAAGCTGTGTTAGCAGAATCAAAGGTTTATTTTATTTGACTGTTATGACGCTGGGCCAAAGCCAGTGAGGAAAACTTTATAAATCTAGGCTGACTGTAAGACTGCAAACTTGGCAAATCTAGTGGCATTAAAAATAAAAGTAAAATAGTATGTTTTCTTCAAAATTGTTTATCTTCTAAGTAAATCTTCCCGTGTTACGTTCAATGCGTCAAACCATGATTGTCTACTCTGTTCCAAGTTCTGAGAATAAAAGAGAAACTCTTCCCTTGGGCGCTCACATTCATTATTCCCCACGTGATGAAAGCCACTCTGTGCTTGGCGTTTTCCTTCAGTTCGGGTGTCCCCATACGTTCAGCCATATGTGCAAAAATATGGTTACTAGATTTGTGCTACACAGAGTTTTTCATTGGAAAAATAAAGACTCTTTACTTGAGACTTGAAATTCCACTCTTTACCCCCTACAACATGACAAGCATATTTGATTTGATTTCGTTTTCACGCACTTCTTTCCTTTGTCTTTCTTCTTCCTCTCTTTCCTTCTCCTGGAAACTTAAACCAAACTGACCATTGTGAATATGCTCACATGGCCTTGGAGAAGCTAGCAAGTCACCGCTCTTCTGGGTCCTCTCTCTCCCCCCCCCCCCCCCCGCCCCCTTTCTGGCCTTTCTGCCTTAGCCACCTTTTCTGGATCCTGCTCCTCTGATTGAGCTCAAAATCTTGTATTCTCCTTTAACAACGTGCTCTCCTTAGATTGTGTCATCTGTTTCCATGGCTGTAAATGTCATTTATTAACTAATTCCACAATGAACTTCTCTGTTTCAGACTTCATCTTCTCTGAGCTCAATTTAAGAACTGCCCAGGGCTCCTGGGTGGCTCAGTTGATTAAGAGTCGACTTCGGCCCAGGTGGTGATCCTGTGCCCATGTCAGGCTCTGTGCTGACAGTTTGGAGCCAGGAACCTGCTTCAGATTCATGTCTCTCTTTCTGCCCTTCCCTGCTTGCACTCTGTGTCTCTGTCTCCCCAAAATAAACAAACATTAAAAAAATTAAGAACTGCCCAAATCTGAGTATTGGCTCTATCCCTCATCAGGTGTATGGGCTTAGGCTTTAGGTTTTTTCATGTAAAAAGTGAGTTTAATAATACTACAAAACTTGTAAGTTTCTTGGGAGTATTAAATGAGTTAATGCAGAAAGACGGGTATCATAATGCTATAAAAACCAGGGCTATTATGAGCACTGAATTAGTTAATATGTCTTAGTTTTGGCTGCTATAACAGAAAACCATGGACTAGTGGCTTAAACAGCAAGCATTTCTTTCTCACAGCATTGGTGAAAGGTATGTCTTCTAGAGGTTGGGAAGTCCAAGGTCAAGGTGCTGGCAGATTCATTGCCTTGTCAGGGCCCCCTTCCTGCTTTACAGATGGCTATCATGTTTTTGTGTCCTCATGTGTAGGAGACCAGAGAGGGAGGGCAAGTTCTGTGTTTCTTATGGGCATTCATCCTCATTCACAACAGTTGCACCCTCAAGGTCTAATTTTACCCAAGGCCCCACTTCCTAATACCATCGTACTGGGGCTTAGCATTTCAGCATATGAATTTGGGGTCAGGGGGTGGGAGAGGACATAAACATTCAGTCCAGAACAATATACAAAGCTCTTAGATGTGGAGCTTAGTGAGTCATCAATGACTACTAGCTATCGTACTCAAATGCCTACCCTGTATCTCTGCCAGGTTTTATCAAAACATCTTGAACTTCTGATTATCTGTCTAATCTTCTGTGTCTTGCTCTTTCCTGTATTAGGAAAGCCCCAGCTTCTGTGTAGGTATGAAAGCCGGAAGCCAAGGATCATGGTACTTGCCCCTGGTTACATCCATGAATTCTCATAGTTTCACTCGCTCCTCTTCATTTTCATCTCCAGTTCAAACAAAGTTCTTACTTGTTACTTTCTGGATCATTGTAGAAGATTTCTGACTTCACTGCCTCCTCTTTCACATCCCACCCTTGCCCTTTGCATCCATTGTCTATCCTGCACACACCAGTGCACATATTATTGCCCTGCTTCAAATTTGTCCGTGGGTTCCTAGTTCACGTATATCCACCCAGTGTCCTTACTGTGGTGGAAAGTCACACTTCTGTGTGATCTAGCCTCCCTGCCTTTTGCTTTCATTCACTTGCTCTGTGTGTTTCAGTTACATGGGCCTGATGGTTCTTAGAAGAAATCAAATTCTTTTCCATTTAAGGCCTTCACTTTGATAAGCCTGTACATTCTTCCCCTAGCTCTTTGTACATTTAAGCCTTCTCATTCATCAAGTCTCAGCTTAGATGCTACCTGTTAAAGAAGCATTTCCTGACCATCCTATCTGAAGTAATCCTACCCACTCCAGCTTCATTATTTCCTATCACATTTCCCAATATTTTCCTTCAGAAATTCTTTGGTCTACTCATTTCACTTTCTTGTGTATCATCTCTTGGCCTAGGGTGTATGGGACACAGAAAAACAAGGACCATGTCAGTTTTGTTCATCATTGTATTCTTGGTCTCTATGATATGCCTAGTCAATACTCATTCCATAAATAGTTTCAGGATAAGTGCATGATTGTATTCCTCAGTATTAAGATACTATGGTGTTTCTGAATCTCATCAGACTGACTCTTTTGAACTGAGAAGGGGACATCTATGTCCCTTGGGAAGTGGGCAGAGGCAGGGCTGGTAACTAAATTGGGGGATGGAGAAGAGACTTGCCTGGCAGGTGTGTACTTCAGATAGGATGGTCATTATTACAACTAAGTTGGCTGAGGTAGGAGTAGAGGTGGGAAACTGAGCTGGTGCTAGGTCAAAGGGGCCATGATTAGAAATCCACAGCAGATGGTGGGATGGGGTGCTGCTTGTGTCCTTCATGGGTACAGATGAGTATGGAGCTATCATTGGAGGAGGTAATCAGCTGATCTAGGGAGCCACACATGCCTGTGTAAAACCATCAAGAAGCCAGGAGCATTGGAAGTCCGTTCAGCCAAGATAGATGAAAGAGAGCCAGCCAACGTCGGAGCCAGTCAGGCACAGTAGCTGAGTGTGTGTAACTCAAGATCACTGTTTTAACAAGCCAATCTGGCATTTCCTGGCCAGCTCCGGCTTGGGTGTTGTCTCTCCACTCAAAAGAGCTAATAGCTGTGTCTGAAAAATCGGTAAGCCTCAAACGAGAGGTAGGGTGTTGACTTTTTAGAGTTCTGACTCATTTAAAAAGTCAAATAACTCTTGTAAAAATAAAAATATTCAAAGCCATATAAAACAATCAGTAAATCTCTCCCACCCCTACTTCATAGCCCACTCAATCCTCTTCACAAGAGGAAATCGCTAGTACCAGTTTTGTGTATGTTTTAGTGGAGATACTCCATTTCACAAACAAGTAATTATGTATGTCATAAGAAATACTTTAGCAGAATAAACACACTGCATCTTGATTTTTCACAGTAATGGTGCACATAGACATAGTTTATTCTTTTAAACTCTGGTTAACTGATCTATTGCATAGATGTATTATTTAGTTAGACCTTTAGTAATAGACATTTAAGTTTTCAACCTTTTGATCTTGTAAACAATGATAAAATGAATAACTTTTACATATATCACTTCTCAGTATAAATTGGGTTATATTTATAGAAGTGACTTTTTTGGGTCAAAGGATATTCACATTTATAACTTGAATTGCTGTTGCTAAATCACCATCCTCAGAGGCTGTTGTAATTTACACTCCCACTGGTAATGTATAAGAATGTGTTTTTCTACGCCTTTGTCAATGTTTTTGTTTTTTTGAATAAAACTTTGTGATCTTTGCCAAACTTACGAGAGGAAAATATCTCTTGCTGCATGTGTTTAAGAGCTATTTGAGGTTTATTTTATTAAAATTTATTTTTCATTTCGTACGTGTTGTTTATAACCTTTGCTGAAATTTTAGTTGGGTTGTTAATATTTGCTTACTGATTTATAATACTTTATTATCTATTAATAAAGTTAGTACATTCATTGTCTGTGACATGAATTGAAGATCTTTTTCCCAATTTTATTTTTCCTTTTATAGTTTTTTTTCCTCGGCCTCTACAAATTTTTTGGGGTAAATTTTTCAGTCTTTTATTTGGCTTCTGGGTTTTGTGTCACACTTAGAAATTCTTTAAGTTTATTTCAAGCATTCCTTCCATATTTTCATCTAGTAGGTTTAAATTTTTATTATTGTTGATGATGTATATTGAATAAGCCATATTTCCTTCATTGGTTTGAAATGCCATTTCTATTATGTTCCAAATCTCTTTGTTTCATCTATTATGGAATTTCCTTTCCCACTATTTTCATTATTACAACTAATTATATGCTTTTAATTATAGCTTTATAGCCTTCATGTACCAGCTTAATTATCATTTTATTATATGCTTTTCGAAAATACTGATCATCTCTCATTACTCTTTCTTTTTAGAATTTCGATAGTGACTTTGTTAGTTTTTTTATATGAACTTGAGAATCAGCTTGTTTATTTTTAAAACATCCTGCTGGATATTTTTATGGTATTGAATCTTGCTTCCTGAGGTCATAAACTTTCCACTTGTTTCCATCCTCCCTTGTACCCCCCAGGAACATGTCAAAGTTTCTTCCAGAAAGAGCATGTAGGCTTCTATTTAATTTTATTTTAAATGTTTTATATTTTTGCTGATGTATAGGACTGATTTCTAACATAATATCTTCTTAACTGGCTGTTTTTATACATAAATTTCTAAAATTTTTTATACATTCATTTTATATTAATTTACTGAATTATATATTCTTCTTTTTCACTTGGTTCTCTTTGGATTTTTAGCAGCACTGGAGTTTTAACCAAGATATATACTTAAAATCCCTTTGGTTTTATTTTTTATTTTTATTTTTTAATTTTTTTAATGTTTATATTTGAGAGACAGAGACAGGGTGAGAGGCAGAGAGGGAGACACAGAATCTGAAGCAGATTTCAGGCTCTGAGCTGTCAGCACAGAGCCCAACACAGGGCTCCAATTCACAAGCTGTGAGATCATGACCTGAGCTAACGTGGAACTCTTAACCGACTGAGGCACCCAAGCACTCCTATTTTTTATTTTTAAAAAATATATATGCAAGTGTTTGTTTCTTATCTTTGGAGATTTGGTGACCCTTGGATGAATTCTGAGCATCTGGATTTTATTTCGCTCTGTAGGTAATTCTTGACCTTATCCAGGACAAGGACCATTATTTTATTTTTACTTTATTTTTAAATTTTATTTTTTACTTTTAGAGAGATTGCGTGTGCGTGTGAGCATATGGGGGAGGGGGACAGAGAGAGAGGGGGAGAGAGAGAATCTTGAGCAGCTTCCATACCCAGCACAGAGCCCAATGCAGGGCTTGATTCCATGACCGTGAGATCATGACCTGAGCAGGAATCAAGAGTTGGACACTCAAATGACTGAGCCACCCAAGAGCTCCAAACCATTAGTTTAAAGAAGGAAAGATGAGCTAAAAATGCTATGTCCTGGCTGGCTGATACTTGACATAACTGCAAAATAGGGAATCCATGGTTTTTTGAACATTAAATGTATCCATAAAGTTCTGGATTACAAACATAATAGTACCTTTTTCCTTCCTCTTTTCCTTTCTTCACTTTTGTAAAAGGGACACACTAATTAATGCAGTCTCAAGGTATGGATACAAACGAGGACTAGCGAGGTCACATGCTCTGTTACCCTTCTTTCCCTCAGAGTTTGCTTTTCATTAATATGTTTGTTTTATGTGCTGAGAATTTATTTGTACTTCTTTGTAATAATGATCACGGCGTGGTTTTCTATTGACAAGCAGATTTTATGTGAATATGAAAAGGAAAACCAGGTTATCCAGCTGCTTTCTTTGGATACAGGTTCTGCCCTATTAAAATAGCATTTTTTTTTTTTTACATTTTTAAAAAGTTTCTCTTGTAGACAGTGTTTTGAGTAACTGCACAAGTTTCTATGCAGCAATAAGTGTTCTCATATCTGCACCTATTTTCCCTATTCTAAGCCTTTAACATTATTATTCTTGCTTTCAAGAGGAGAAATAGACAAACACACATTTGCAATTCTGCGTGTAAAAAGCTACACTAGGAGTGACTGCAGGGCATTCAGGATTTTATACTCAGACCACAAGAGAAGTCAGGAATGTACTCTTGACCCCTTAGACCTATTTCCCAAAGAACAAACTATCAAAAACAGCACAGCATATCTGTGAGGAACCCACAGAAAATAAATGTATATGTATTTTGCATTCCCAGGACTCTGACATTGTACTGTCTCTAAATGTTCATTAAATGTTTTTGTCTTCCATGACCTCCGTTACTCTTTCACAGTGATGTTTTGGAAAATATAATTTACAAGTGGGAGATAAGCAATTTTATCAGCATCAAGTAGATCTTTTTTGTCGTAGGATGAGTGAATACTTCTTGGACATTGAAGGAGAGATTAAGAAATGGTTGGACCAGATGGAGCAGAGGTTAATCTGGGTTTTTTAAGGTATGTCATGTTGACAAAGATACAGGAAAGCTAATTGTTTCCAGATTTTCCCAAATGTCATTTTTATTTTATTTTAAAAATTTCAATCTCAAGGGCTTCTTTATCAGTCTTCTGTGTGATGAATGAGATTGGTACATATGGCTCGAGCGAAGTCCTAGAGAATATGACAGACTCTACTATATAACAGACTCTACTAAATTTATTGATACGGTCTTGGTTTTCTTGGCTCAATAACTTAACATTCATGGACTCTTTCTCTAAAACTGCCCAGTCCTTGGTGGTTTTTTCCATATCTCCAAAGTATCATTTGAAGATACAAAGGAAAGTCAACTCTTTTTCTGGTTGTGAGGGATTAGTATGAAAACTCATTTGAGAAATGAAAACAGAGAAGAAAGAAAAGGAAGCACAGCAGAATGCAGACCACTTTAGCTTGAAATTTCTAACTAGAGCCAAACTAAAACCACTTGGATTTAGTGTACTGAAACCTTGAAATGGGTAAAAAGTAGAATCAAATACTGAAAATTACACATGGGCAAGGGAGAAGTAGGAACCTCATTTCATAAAACGGTCTTGAGAGAGCCATTTTTAACTGAATGTTGAAGAATTAAATTGACTTCTTATAAAATGCTTCTTTTATTCTATTAATTTCTTTAACTTTTTCCTTATAGACTTACGAATTGTCCAGTAAAACCATAATCATCCAGTGGAAAAACATGGTATATATACAGCAGTTAAATAGATGCAAATCGATTCACAACAGAATCATTTATACATATGGAAACAAAATTAAAAGTAATAAATTCCAGGGTTGAATAATTTTTTTTGCTTCTTTTTAACAGGTTACCTTTTTTCCTTTTCCAAATTTTATTATGAAAGATTTTCAACACATAGGCTAGTTAAGAGAACACAATGTCCACCTATATAGCCATCATTAAATTCAACAGGCATTAATACTATACCTACTGGTTTCTCTCTCTTTATTATGTTTTCCTCAACTTTTTAGTTTGAAATAGAGTCACAGCAAACTGTGAAGACAGTATGAAGAGGTCCAGTGTACCATTTACCTGATAGTATATATTATTTTTAAATATCTGCCTTTAATTAATTTGAAAGGGCAAAAATTTTCTTACAAGTAATTGGGTCTTTTGGTGGGAAAAAAATACACATTTAACTGCCCCCCCCCAGCATTATCGAGATATAATTGACATATAACATTGTGTAGGTTTACAGTGTACAATGTGATGGTTTGATACATTATATATTGTGAAATGATTACCACAATAATGTTAGTTAAAACATCCATTACCTCACATGCTTACCTTTTGTGTGTGTGGTAAAAATATATAACATCTACTCTCTCAGCAACTTTCAAGTATATAATACACTGTCATTAATTTTAGTTGCTGTGCTATACATTAGATGCCCAGAATTTTTTCATCTTATAACTGGGATTCTATATCTTTTAACCAACATCTTACCATTTATCTCCACACCCACCCCCCAGACTCTGAAAACTACTGTTCTACTCTCTTTATAAGTTTTGCTTTTTTAGATTCCACATATACATGGTATCATACAGAATTTGTATTTCTCTGACTGATTTTATTTAGCATAATGCCCTCAAGGTCAATCCATGTTGTCACACATGGCACAATTTCCTTCTTGTGTGTGTGCATGTATATATATATAAATCTCACATGTTCTTTGTCTCACAACATTCATCTTTTGATGGAAATTTAAGTTAGTTCCCATGTCTTAGCCATTGTGAATAATGCTACATTGAAGTACAGATAGCTTTTCAAGTTAGTGTTTTCATTGCCTTTGGATATATTCCCAGAAGTGGGGTTGCTAGATCATATGGTAATTCTATTTTTAATGTTTTGAGAAACCTCCATACTCTTTTCCATAGTGACCTAACCAGTGTACATTGCCACTAGCAGTGCACAAGAGTTGGCTTTTCTCTACATCCTTGCCAAGACATGTTATCTCTTGTCTTTTTTATAACAGCCATTCTAACAAGTGTGAGATGATATTGTGATTTTTGATTTGCATTTTCCTGATGATTAGTGATATCTAGCAACATTTTATGTACCTATTGGCCATTTGTATGTCTTCTTTGGAAAAATACCTATTTGGTTTTTCTGACCATTTTTAAATCAGATTTTTTTCCCCTCTTATTTTGACATTAACTCCTTACTGGATATATGATTTGGAAATATTTTCTCTGAATTCATACATTGCCTTTTCATTTTGTTGATGCTTTGTTTGGCTTTTTAGTTTGATGCAGTTTCACTTGTTGATTTTTGCTTTTGTTGCTCATCATTATATGTCATATCCAAAAACTTATTGCTAGGGCTAATGTCAAAACCCTTTTTCCCTAAGTTTTCTTCTACTAAACTAGTTTCAGGTCTTACACTTGAATCTTTAATCCATTTCAAGATAATTTTTGCAAGAGATTAGGATAGGGGCCCAGTTTCCCAGTACCATTTATTGAAGAGACTGCCCTTTTGCCATTGAGCATTCTTGACTCATTTATCAAGTGTTAGTTGACCATAAATACATGGGCTTATTTTGGGATCTCTGTTTTGTTCTATTGATCTTTGTGTCTATTTTTTGTCAGTACCATATAGTTTTGATTATTACAGCTTTGTAATACAGTTTGATATATCGATGTCCCTAGTTTTGTTTTTCTTTCTCAGGACTGGTTTGGCTGTTTGGGGTCTTTTGTAGTTCCATATGAATTGTAGGATTGGTTGCTTTATTTTTGTGAAAAAATGACAATGGGATTCTAATAGGGATCGCGTTGAATATATACAATAGATGTTGTCAAGGTCCTTCATCCAGGTCTTTATGTTTCAGTATACAGCTCTTTTACCGCTTTGATTTAATTTATTTCAATTTTTTAAATTGCTTTTAATGATATTGTAAATAGAGATTATTTTCTTTTTCACACAGGTTTTTGTTAGTGTATAGAAGTACAATTGATTTTTGCATGTTGATTTTGTATCCTGCACTTTTACTGAATTTGTAATTAGTTTTACCAGTTTTTTATGGAGTTTTTAGGGTTTTCTATATATAATATCATGTCATCTGCAAACAGTAACACTTTTTTTTCCTTTTTGGTTTGGATGATTTTATTTCTTGTCTAATTGCTCTGGGTGGGACTTCTAATACTATGTAGAGTAAAAGGAGCAGGAGTGGAGAGTCTTGTCCTGTTTCTAATCTTAGGGGAAAAGCTTTCATCTGTCTTTTTTCTTTGTCTAGCTAAATGTTTGTCAATTTATCTTTTCGCAGCACAAGCTCTTAGATTTGTTGATTTTTTTCTGTTATTTTTATGGTCTCTATTTCATTCATTTCTGCTCGGACCATTGTTAGTTCCTTCTTCTTTTAACTTTGTACATAACATACTCTTTTTCTTGTTCCCTGAGGTATAAGGTTGTTTATTTGAGAGATTTTTCTTAATCTAGGTGCTTATTGCTGTAAACTTCCCTCTTAGAACTGCTTGTTATTGCATTTCTTAAGTTTTGGTATGCTGTGTTCCCATTTTTATTTCAAGATTTTTTTTCTTTTTAATTTTCCTTTTGATTTCTTCTTTAATCCATTGGTTGTTCAATAGCATATTATGCCCACATATCTGAGAATTTTCTAGGTTTCTTCCTGTTACTGGTTTTTAGTTTCATATCATTATGGTCAGAAAAAGTACTTGATATAATTTCAATCTTTTTATATTTGCTAAGACTCATTTTGCGAGCTAATATATAATTAATCCTGAAGAATGTTTTTTGTGTGCTTGAGAAGAATGTGTATTCTGCTGCTGTTGGATGGAGTGTTACATATATATCTGTTAGGTCCATTTGTTCTAAAGTATAGTTAAAGTCCAGTGTTTCCTTACTACTGTTCTGTTTGAATGATCTCTCATCCGTTGTTGGGAGTGAGGTATTAAAGCTTCCCTATTGTTAGATTGTTGTCTATTTCTCTCTTCAAATCTGTTAGTGTTTGCTTAATATATTTAACTGTTGCAATGCGTGTATACATATTTTTGGAATTGCTCTGTCTCTTTATGAATTGACCCGTTTATCATTATGTAATGACCTTTTTTGGTCTCTTGTTACAACCTTTGAATAAAGTCAATTGCATCTAATATAAGGTTAACTATCCCTGTTCTCTTTTGGTTTTCACTTGCATGAAATATTATTTCTATTCTCCTATTTTGAGCCTTTGTGTATCCTTAGAGCTGAAATGAGTCTGCTTTAAGAAGCACATAGTTGTTTTGTTTTGTTTTTCTTTTTTATCATTATCTATTTAACTTCTCTATGCCCTTTGATTGGACAATTTCATTCATTTATATATGGAGTAATTCTTGGTAGTTTAAGGACTTACTAATGAATGCCATTTTATTAATTGTTTTTTGGCTGTCTATAGTTCCCTTGTTTCTTCTCTTCTTCTTTCTTCTTTCTTTCTTTCTTTCTTTCTTTCTTTCTTTCTTTCTTTCTTTCTTTCTTTCTTTCTTTTTTCTTTCTTTTCTTTCTTTCATCAATGGATGATTTTCTGTAGTGGTAGGCTTCGATTCCCTTGTCTTTATCTTTTGTGTATTGGCTGTAGGTTTCTGCTTTGTGGTCACCATGAGGCTTACATGAAACATAGATAAAACAGTCTATTTTAGGTTGATAACAATTTAACTTTTATACAAAAATTCTGCTGTTGTACTTCCCTCTTAAGAATTGAAGCTTTCTCAAACCTTTAACATGAATATGACTGTTCACATCTCTTTCTCCCTCTTGAAGAGGAATCCTCAAGATTGTATGCTTCCTTGGATCCTGAAAAGCCAGGGCAGGTGCTGACAGCCTCTAATTTACTTTCTCTAGTGCAGTGCTGAATGCTCAGGTTTGTATGTTTTCTCCTAACCTTGAAGATTTGGGCCTCTTTCTCCACACACCCATCAGCTATCTACAAAGGCACACTCACTGCTGTTGGGGGCACACATAGGGAGCTGGCCATGGGATGTGTGTGTAGAGGTGAGGCATGGGAAGCATCAGAGAGGCCCAGGGGCCAGGTAGGGGGATCTGCAGGGGATCTCAAAGGCTGATGTGTGGGCTTCCTGATGGAGTCTGCATAGCAGTTAGCAGGAATCTGTATCACTTTGAAATGTTTTGTTCCAAGTTCTGGCTGCCGTTCTTCCAGCTGCTTATTGCTCCCCCTTCCCACCCCCCTGCCATGCAGTTGACAACTTAGTATTTTTGGTGGAGTGAGAAAGTCATGGGTCTGTTTGATGGCTTCCCACGCAGCTGGGGAAATCAGGTGCTCACTCACATGTCTCACTTGGTCTCCCTTGGCACTGACCTGTGCCTCCTTGGGAGAAGGGAAAAGCCATTCTAGACTCTTCTTGGAACTTGGCTCCTGGCTCCTGGAAAACTGTAAGCAGGTTTTCTGGTTTGAATATCAAATGCCTTTTGGAGTTTCCTCAGATTTTCTCCCTGGGAGATCCTTTTGAACCAAGGCTATTTACAGATAGACCAAAAGTTAGAGCGGGGGCTCTAAATGATGTTTTCCATTCGTCATTCTCCCTGTGATGGAAATAAAGAAGGCAGCAGGCAGCCAAGTGGGGAGAATGAATTACCTCTCTTGGCTTTGGAGTCTTAGGCGATTAAGAAACAAATGCCCTAGACTGACAAGATCAGTCTGAGGAGCTTCCTAGAGCTTTGTAGGGGATGCTTTTTAGAGAATTCTGCAATGGAAGGGGTCTGTATAAAGCTACTTCATCTTAAGAAAGGCATGGTTGAAAGTTGGGGAATGGTGATCAAAATCATGTCTCCTCAATTGGGCAAAATCATGAGATATAGTGAGAGTTACCTCAGATATTTGTTCTAGCTCTAGGAGTCTCCCTAGGGGAGGGGTCCTCTCTTCCAGGATTGTTCAAGTAGTCTCCTGAAAATAGATTGTTTTCTTAAATATGGATCTCCTGTTTTTTGTTTTGTTGTATGTGTGTGTGTGTGTGTGTGTATGTGTGTTTAATTCCCTTGTAGGCACTATCTCAACTCTTCTTTTCTTCTTGACATTTGAGGGGTGAACATATGAGTTATATATATAATGCATATGTGTGTGTATATATTATATGTGTATTATATATATATATAAAATATGTTCAAGTAACATTTTACTTTATAACTTCCATATGAAAATTTGTTCTCATAAAGAATAATTTCATAGCATTCATCTGTCCAAGAAGGAGTTAATGCAATCATTCCATTAAAAAAGGCACTCGAGTGTGTAAGGGTTGCTTCTCAAATCCTTTCCATTGCCTAGGACATACTCCATCTATGCCCTGCCATCTACTATGTGCCAGATGTTTCCTTTTGCTTTTAAACTCCCTAATATCCCTCTCTCCTCTACTGTAAAAATGTTTTGACTTACCATTGAAGAAATGTGTCCTGTTTAAAATAAAATCTTGGACCCCTCAAAGCAAAAACTCATGCATGCCCAAATCCCAAATACTTCTGATTATCCACTGATTTGGGATGGATGGGCAGTTAGAGTTAATTTTGGGTAAACTTTTACATTCTGATCTAAAGCATAGCTCAGAGTGTTTGGTCTAGCAATTAGGGTAATTTGGTGTTTAGACTGTGAAATGGTACATTGAGACTTCTACTTCTGTTCCAAGATGAGAAACACAGAAATTGAAAAAATAAGTAATAGAAGTCATAACCAAGATTTTTGAATTTGAAAAATGTAGGTTTTAATCTTATGTTTAGATAGAATTGGAGCCTTTTTTTTCAGAGAACTGTTTCCTTTTCGTATTTAATTATTTTCTGTTCACTCTCCTTATTGTGATTAATTCTAGATTTTTTGAATATTTTCAAAAATCCGAGGTTTGGAGGTTTATCGATCATGGAATTATTCTTCATTTCTTGAAAGTATAGCAATTCAAGTAAAAAATATACCTGTGTTAATAGCTAGAATATTTGAAAATATTTATTGTAATATATACTAGCTATGCTATAATGACATATGTTGTAAAATTCCATTATAGATTTCTTATATTTCAATTTATTATTTTGTTCCCTTATTCACTGAAAAATCAATTGCTGTACCTTTCATTGTTACTACATGATAAATTCTATATGAGTTGAATGGAATTTAGGGAATATAGGAGTTGAATGAAATTTAGTCTCTTTCCTAAACCTACTAAGAACAAATATATGTAAACAAATTAATTATTCATTGCTGAGTGAAATAGCATCATCATGATAAAGTATATTTGTACCAGAGAGTGGGAATTGATTTGCTCTATTTGGCTGGAAGGGGTAAGTGAAGATACACTGTAGGAGGTGACCCTTAAGTTGGGTATGGAAAAACAAAAAGATAAGTGTTAGATAGAGATAGTGGAGAACAGCAGTGGATGTGGGGTGTGGAGCCTTTCTAGACATGTGCAAAAGAATAAGAAGTACAGCGTAACATTATTTGTGAGAGAAAATACTCATTTATTTTTCACCTGAAAACATTTATTAAGTGAGTTCATTTACCAGAAGTTACATTCAGAGAAACAAAGATAATTAAAAGGTCCTTGTCCTTGTGGAGAAAGGTAGCAAGAGATACTAGAATGGATGGCAAGAGATAATAGAAAAGTAAGCAGGATCACGCTAAGAAACATAGATTATTGTTCTGATAGTGATGAAAAGTCATTGTTGACACCAGCTAGGTAAGAAATAAGAACACAACACAACACAAAAGGTAATACTGAGAGCAGTTTGGAGGTGAGGTTAGGAGAAGGAGGAGAAATGAAAGATCTGGAGTTCCCTGAGAAAGTGTTTTAGGAACTCAGTGATATAATTAAGGCTGAGTAATAGTTGGAGTGATGAGAAGTTATGGACATACAATTAGATATAGAATCAAAAGGATTTGTAAAGGAAAGAGTTGGGATCTTGGGAAATGGAATGGATAAGATACTAAAAAATCAAGATAAAAAATCAAGATATAAGAATAAATTGAGGGGTAAATTACTTATTTGGGGACCTGCTGAGTTTAAAGTTTATTTAAAGTTGACTTCCAGTCCAGTCCCACTCCTCTGACCATCTGACATTTAACTGCTTATAGGATGTCCCACAGATACTGTAAACTTTCTGTGTCTATGATTTTGAGCACTATATGTACCTCATATAAGTGGAACCATACAGTATTTTTCTTTTGGTGACTGGCTTATTTCACTAAGCATAATGTCCTTAGGTTGATCCATGTTACAATATGTGACAGAATTTTCTTCCTTTTTAAGACCATATAATATTCCAGTGCGTGTATATGCATACACATTTTGGTTATCTAATCTTCCACAAACTTTTAGGTTGCTTCCATGCTTTAGCTTGTGCTGTATGCATAGGGGCATACAAATATCTCTTTGAGACCTTTCAGTTCTTTCGAGTATACATTTAGAGGTACAATTGCTGGACCATACAACAACGCTAACTTTTTGAGGAACTGCTACACTGTTTTTCATAGCAGCTATACCATTTTACATTCCCATCAACAGTGTACAGTGTTCCAAATTCTCTGCCTCCTTATTTTCTGCTCTTCATTGTTGTTGTTGTTTTAAGTAGTCATCCTAAAGGAATCTCATTATAGTTTTGATTTGCATTTCCTTAATGATTAGTGATGTTGAACATCTTGTCATGTGCATATTGGCCATTTGTGTATCTTCTCTGGAAAATGTCTATTCTAGTCCTTTGTTCATTTTCAAATCAGTTTTTTGTTGTTGAGTTTTAGGGATTTCTCTCTATATTATGAATATTAATCTCCTATCAGATATACGATTTGCTAATATTTTCTGTGGTTGTCTTTTTATTCCATCTGATATTGTATATTTTTTTAAGTTTATTTATTTTCAAGAGGGAAAAAGAGTATGTGTATGTGTGTGTACCATTATATAGAGAGAAGGAGAGAGAAAATCCCAAGCCGACTCACTGCTGCCAGTACAAAGCCCCAAGCAGCGCTCCAACTCACAAACCATGTGGTCATGACCTGAGCTGAAATAAAGAGTTGGTTCTTAACCAACTGAGCCACCCAGGTGTCCCCGATACTGTCTTTCGAAGCACAAATTAAAAAAATTTTCATGAAGTCCAGTTTGTTGGTTTTTTGCAAGAAATCATAAAGCAATAGTTCTTTTTATATAGATATTATCCTAAAGTCATCTCATAGTTGAGCAGATGATACAAATACTACATTGCTTTTCAACTTCAATAAATACTTGATCAGATGTAAAATATGACTCTAATTTTTTTGAGAACTTTAAAAATATCTCTTAATATACAACCTTTTCTGAAGAGACGCTACACTATGTCTGAATCTCTGAGACATCTCTCATGATCAGAACACAAGTATTTTACTCTAATTCCCACTTTTTGGTAATATTATGCAATATCACTTAAAAATTATTTGTAGTAGCTTCAGTGAAGTTTCCCTTATGTAAGCAAATAACTCTCAAATATTTGGTGGTAGTGGTTTTCAACATGTGTTGAGTATTAGCTTTTATTTCTTTTCCATGTTTTTCCCCCCTTTCAACAAGTAGTCTAGTTAAAATGGTATTGTTTCAACTTTAAAAACAAATGAGAAATAAAACTTAAAGTCCATTTAGAGATTTCATAATTTTTTTTGTCTGTAATTTTGCAATATGAAGGGCATCAGGGTGGGTTTGGAGAGCAAGGTTTAGAGTTAGCTATCCCCTAAATGAGAGAGATTTGTCACATCTCAGATATCTGGTACGGAGGCCCACTTCATGAGTAAGGTGGAGATACAAGTAGGCAAGAGGTCCAAATTTGCGGGGCCCAGTAGCAAACAGTATTGACAAAAAGAAAACTACCAAGAGTGAATTGTATTATATATGACAGGTTAATTACTCTTGATTTCTTTTCTAGTCTTTGCTGTGTGTGGGAAAGCACATGAGGGTACAAGTCTAGGCTCCCTACTTGGCCTTTTCTGACATGGATGTGTGTGGGAGTGGAGGGGATCACGGCTCTTTTCTGTGTTGTTTGATTAGAGTAGTTATTATCTATACATTTCTGCCTTCCCAAGCTGTCCCTTTTCTGCTCATTTTGCTAGAGGAAGCAGGGTGTGTGTGTGTTTGTTGTGGTGCTTGTTTAATCTGTGCCTCTTGGCTTTTCTAGGTTGTTGTTGTTTTTTTTTTTTTTTTTCAGTGCCAAGTCTGGGATATATGAGCCAAAAAGAAAACCCAAGGAACTCACCACCATTTGTTCCTTAGATCCGGAGCTCTGTCACCAGTCTGCCTTCCTCTTTTCACCTTTTAGAGACTTGTTATATTTCTTTCATACGTAATGTTCAGGAATTTAGTTGTACTTACTGGAAGAAATAGGGAAATGGATCTCTGGCCTATCTTTCTGGAGGCAGAAGTCCACTTCTACATTTTTTAGCCTCTCCGAATCACTTTGATTTAGGGTTGTCTCTTGGTAACAGCATGTATTTGGGTCTTGTTTTGTGAGCCAAACTGAAAATTGTTTCCTTTAGACAAACGAGTTAAGTCCATTCACATTTATAGATATGACTCACACGTTTGGTCTAAATTGTCTATATTGTGTCATTATGCATATTTTATTTGCTATATGTCTTTGTCTATGACATGTATATTCTTTGTACTGTTTGACTATTATTTGTTTCTAGGAAGGTTTGTATTTTTATTCTACTAGTTACCTTTGTATTTCTCCCTTTTATAAATACTTTTAGGTCCCTATTTTCTTACCTAACCTTTTACTACCTTGTTTATCCTACTTTTTCAACACCCTTTATTGCCTACCTACAGCAATGAGCTTCTTCTGTTTCCCTCTTTCCTTCTTTGCTTTTACTAATTTTTGGTTGCATAATTTCTACATCATCACAGTATATAACATTTGTACCCATAGTCTTCCATCTTTATCCCACAATATATGTATGTTTATATATTTTAATATGCTATTTATCCTTTGCTAAAAGTTCCCCAATCACTGCTTGGTTGGATGTTCAATCTCTAGTAACTTCTTCAAAAAGAGCTTCTGAGTACAGAATCTCCTGAGTTCTTATATGTTAGAAAAGATTTTACTATGTTTGATTTTTTTATGATTTTTATTTTATTATTTACTATTTATTTTTAATTTGATTTAAATCCAGGTTAGTTAACATATAGTGTAATAATGGTTTCAATAGTAGAATTTAGTGATTCATCACTTACATCCAACACCCAGTGCTCATTCCAAGAGCCCTCCTTAATGCCCATCACCCATTTTTAGCCCATTCCCCCGCCCAACACCCCTCCAGCAATCCTCAGTTTGGTCTCTGTATTTAAGAGTCTTTTATTGTTGCCTCTCTCTCTGTTTTTATCTTATTTTTCCTTTTCCTCCCCCTATATTCGTTTGTTGTGTTTCTTAAATTCCACATATCAATGAGATCATATGACACTTACCTTTCTCTGCCTGACTTATTTCGCTTAGCATAATACACTCTAGTTCCAAACCACGTTATTGCAAATGGAAAGATTTCATTCTTTTTCATTGTCGAGCAGTATTCCGTCGTATGTATGTGTATGTATGTATATGTACTATATACACCACATCTTCTTTATCCATTCATCAGCCTATGGACATGTGGGCAGTTACCATAATTTGGCTGTTATTGGTAGTGCTGCTATAAACATTGGGATGCATGTGCCCCTTCGAATCAGCACTCCTGTGCAAACTCCTGCACCAGTTTGCAATCCCACTAGCAATGCAATAGAGTTCCCCTTTCTCCACACCCTTGCCACATTTCTTGTTTTCTCAGTTGTTAATTTTAGCCATTTCGACAGGTGTGAGGTGGTATCTTATTGTGGTTTATGTTTGATGTTTGAAGGACTACTTGGTTGCACATAAAATATTTTCTCAACTTTTTTCATTGAATAATTTTATAAGGATTGATAATTGTCTTGTTTTATATTTGGTCTTGAAAAGTCTGATGTCAGTCTAACTATTCTGACTTTAAAAATGCCTTCATCATTTTAAGTTATTTTTTTGTCAATTATCCACTGAAATTTTTCAATGTGTAGATTCAGGTAATACTTTTTACTAGAACTTTTTCTTGGGCTATAGTTTTATATATAGTATTATCCAACTTCTATTTTTTTATTCTCCTTTTTTAATGGCTCTGATAATATAAATAGTATTCCTTCTTTACCTGTCTTCTATTTCCACTAATTTCTGACACTTGTTATTTCTTGATGTCATTTTTATTCTCTTGATCATTTTCCTGCATTTCTTCAGTGTCCCTTATTTTATTTTTGTTTGGCCCTATTCTTTCATAGGCGAGACAATTTTATTTTTTTCTTGCATTTATTTCCTGAGTTGAATCATTTTTTAAATTTCTTTTTCTTATTTTTTGCCATTCTACTGATTCAAGTTAGTTTTTCTTATATTAAAGTATTTTAAAAATGTTTATTTTGAGGAAGGGGGTGCAAGTGGGAGAGGAACGGGCAGAGAGAGAAAGAGAGAGAGAGAGAGAGAGAGAGAGAGACTCCCAAGAAGGCTCCACCCTGTCAGCACAGATCCTGATGTGGGACTTAAACTCAGGAACTCTGAGATCATGACCTGAGCTGAAATAGTCAGATGCCCAAACGACTGAGCCATTCAGGTGCCCCCAAAAGATTTTTTTCCAGGTATTGAAAGCCTTCTGATGAAGGAAATTATGTTTTTGAAGTTATTATACTTTGGCTTTCATGTTTTATATTTTCTTCAACATTTTCCATATGTTAAGGTTACCTAAGACTTTCAATAAATATAAAACTTACCCACAGTTTTATATTTATAGATTTAGTAACTTGAATAATTATCTTATAAAAATGTTCAATTAGACTGTTGCAAACTATGGCTTAAGGAAGGAACCAAATACTGGTCACCTTTTTTGAACTTGTAATACTGAAATATTTCTTAGTTTTTATATATATGATTGCATTCATCTATTGACAAAGCAAGGTATAGGAGAATTTGTTTAGTATAGAATTTCTCAAGCTTTAATGTACTTATCAATTACTTAGTGATCTAAAATGCAGAATCAGATCCAGTTGGTCTGGAATGGCCTGTACTCTGAATTTCTGCAGGCTCCCAGGGATGTTGATTCTTGCGGTCTGAGAACCATACTTTGAGTATATATTTTGCCGTATGCTTCAGACTTCTGTCATCAATTGAAAGGAGCATTTGTATTGTTAATTTGGTTTCAAATTATGCAATTAATATTTTTGTACCTCCATAATGTTTTCTGTAAAGAAAAACCTTCCTTGAGGGGTTATATGAGAGCTGAGATGTGAGAAGTCCATAAAATTCTCTTGTATCTCTTGATGCTCTTTTCCTTTATCTGGAAAGATTTACAGGCCCGTGTGTGCAGGGTTATCCTTTAGCATTTCCTGGAGTTCCACTCTGCTTGGAAGGCACCAGGATCCCTATTTCTCTTCTACCTCAGTTACTTCCTTATCACTTGACTCCTTCATTTTTTCACTTCCTGTCGTCTTGGAAGCCATGGACGCTGGAAATATGTGTTGTTCTTCCAGCTGCTAGACTAGCTGAAAAACAGAGGTTGAGAAACATTTTCACAGTCATTTTGGGTCAGAGAGCTTTATTGCCTGAAAATCCTCCGCACCGTAAGTGAAGAAGTGAAATTGCCTTGGAGCCAGGTATACTGGGTTAAAATCTGGTGCTGTATTGGGGCACCTGGGTAACTCAGTCAGTGGAGCATCTGACTTTGGCTCAGGTCATTATCTCCCAGTTTGTGGGTTCAAGCCTTGTGTTAGGCTCTGTGCTGACAGCTTTAAGTCTGCAGTCTCCTTTGGATTCTGTGTCTCCCTCTCTCTCTCCCTCCCCCGCTCATGTTGTCTCTCCTCTTTCTCTCTCTCTCTCAAAATAAATAAACATTAAAAAAATAAAATCTGGTGCTGTATTTGTAACTTTTACATGTAAAATTACATTTGCATGTAATTAAGTTTCACATGCAATTCCGAGATATTCTGACAGTGTAAAACAAAATGACCTTTATCGTGTTTGTGTCCATAATGGACCATACTACCTTTGTCATCTGTTGAATTAGTATTTTTATAAATCTCTTAGGTATCTTAAAAATAGCACAATTATATTGTATTATAATTTTTATGTTAAGTGTAAACATTTAAATATCCAGTTTTATACAGTTGCTTAGACATGACTTCACTTATCAAAATACTAGTCTCAACAAAAAAGAAAAAACTATTCCTCTCTCAAGCTCTGAGAGACTTCTCAAAATGCAGTTTCTGTATATTTATCTTTTTTAATATTATTCAACCAATATGACAAGCATTTTGGCTCATTTTGCACTTTAATATTTGCCTTTTCTTTTTCATTGAAATAAATTAGGATTGAATAATGAAAATTATGTCTTAAGAGGGAATTTTTCAGCCATAAATCAAATTCTTTGCACCTAAGAGATAGCAAGTAGGGTGTTAGAGATAACAACACAAGAGGGAAATGCAAGTTTGTGAAAGATACTTAAATTATCAATTCACCCTTTAAAAACTGATTTCAGTAATTTGATGATGTAAGCATAAATGAATCACTAACATTTGGATTTGATTTTTCTTACATTGCATGTGACTGCTGAAAAATGGAATTCTGCCTAAAATAATAACTTTTGAATTTCAGTAATCATTTGTGGAGTTATGCATACAAATTATGCACATTCCTTTAATAAGCAGGTTTGGAAAGTTTCTTTTCCTGAAATTCTCAAAATTATAAACTAATGGTCATTTTGAGCATAAAGTTGAAGAGATAAACTTGAAACAAAATGCTAATACATCTACTCAAGCATCAAGTCAGACAATAATCAAGCAAATTTTATTTAAAAAAACTTAAACCATTTTTTGATTTAACAGGTTATTTTTCATCTCATTTGTTTTTATTTTTTAAATTCTTCTTTTTTACTTTATAGTTAGTATATAATCACATATAAAAGTGTTTATGTTGAAAATAAGAAAACATGATCACATGGATTTCTTTTAGTCATTCAAATGTAACGACTATTGATACTTTGGTTAGTGGGGCACCTGGGTGGTTAAGTTGGTTAAGTGCCTGACTTAGGCTCAGGTCATGATCTCATGGTTTGTGAGTTTGAGTCCCATGTCAGGCTCTGTGCTGACACCTCAGAGCCTGGATCTTGCTTCATATTCTGTGTCTCCCTCTCTCTCTCTGCCCCTTCCCCACTCATGCTGTCTCTATTTCTCATAAATAAACAAACAAAAAAAATTAAATAAAGACTTTGATTAGTGTTTTTCTGTGCACATTTATATCACTGAAATTCTGTAAAGATATTTTTATTCTGGTTATTTTTACTTAACATTTAACCTAAATATTTTTCCATTCTACTAAACACTCTTTGAAGATTATTTCTTTTAGTGATTGTATAATATTATATCCCAGAGCTGTACCATATTTTGCTTTTGTATTCCCCTATTGTTGAATTGTTTCTAATTCTCTTAAGTATACGGCTATGGGGGCGCCTGGGTGGCTCAGTTGGTTAGCGGCCAACTTCAGCTCAGGTCATGATCTCACGGTCTGTGGGTTCGAGCCCCGCGTTGGGCTCTGTGCTGATGGCTCAGAGCCTGGAGCCTGCTTCAGATTCTGTGTCTCCCTGTCTCTCTGCCCTTCCCCTGCTCACACTCTGTCTCTATGTCTCTCAAAAATAAATAAACATTAAAAATTTAAAAAAAAAGTATACGGCTATGATGAACATGGTGCACTAATTTTCTTTGTATATAATAGCCTTATCTATGTCTAGAAGACTCAGAAAAGCATGCAAATTACTGTATTAAAGAATAAAAACAATCTCTTGATACCATAATTTTTCAAAAAGTTTGCACTAATTTGCATTCATATTAGTAGTAGGAATTTCAAACAAGTCTTCCTCAGTAAAAGCAAAATGTTTGAACTCCTTTTTAAAAATTATTTTTAATGTTTATTTTGATGAGGGAGAGATAGAGCACAAGTCGGGGAGGAGCAGAGAGAGAAGAAGACACAGATTCCGAAACAAGCTCCAGGCACTGAGCTGTCAACACAGACCCCGACATGGGGCTCGAACCCACCAACCTCGAGATCATGACCTGAGCCAAAGTTGGACGCAACCAACTGAGATACCCAGACACCCCTGAATTCATTTTAATTTTAATTATATATCTATTGAGCTCTTAGAGCTTTCATTTTTTATTTGTAATTAATCCTTTGTTATTTTTCTATTTACTCTCGAAGTTTTCAAAGATAAACAATGGGAGTTTACACTTTGTTGGCATGAAGGAGAAAAGATCTATGAACAGAGGATGTCTTGCTATTGTTTAGGTGTTGTAAAAAAGAGAGGGAGAGAGAGAATCCCAAGCTGATTGCAGGGCTCTATCTCACCTACTACAAGACAATGACCTGAGCCAAAATCAAGAGTTGATTTTAAGATCATGGTCTGGACACTTAGATACTACTGCTCATGGGTTGGTTCCTATAGATGATTTCTAAGCCTTTTTTAGTAGTCCAAAGTACGAAATGTTACATGTGTATGTACACGCTGAATCGTTTATATTTAAAGATGAAATGTGTTGTTGTTTTACGGTGACCTTTCCTCTTACTATGATCTTGTAAGTACTTCTCCATGTCTCGCCCCTCCCAAAAGTATGACAGTTAAACACATTTTATTTGCCATCTCTGGTTTTCTGAGCCTCCTCTGGCCTGTTGGTTTTATTCATGCCTCTCAAGTTCTCATATTGTTTTTCTAAAGCTCCCAATTTGATGAAACTGAAAGTATGAAAATATAAGGATAGATATTTTTAGGAAGTTTTTCATCTATATAACAGCAAAACTGTTTTTATATTAGAATTTAAAACACTGTAAGTTAATACCATAAGTGCTTAGAATCCAGATACTTTGAGATACACTTATTTTACTGTTGAATATTTAGTTGTTTGATTCAAAGCATTCTAAATTTGTTTCCCTCCTATATAGTACTCTGATTTGGGAGTGTCCCAAAAAGTTATGTAGTGTTTGAAAAGACGGCTATATAAATGTACACTAATGTGATACGTAAAGAATTAAAATATTGAGCAGCATAGATGATTTTCATCTACCTGGTACATGATTTTTTGCTTTTGCTTGTAAAGTATTTTGATGTACTATTTTGCTGATTTCATTTCGTTGTCTATGCTTCTATTAGAACTCACTGAACTTCCTTGAGGCAGTTATTTTGAATTCTTTGTCAGGTAGTAAGATCTCCATTTCTTTAGGGCCAGTTACTCGGGCTTTGTTTTGTTCTTTGGTGATGTCACGCTTCCCTGATCCTTTGTGATGCTTGTGTCGGTGTCTCTGCTCATTTGAAGAAGAGACACCTCTTCCAGCCTTTGCAGACTGCCTTTGGAGTGAAAGCCCTCCAGCAGTCAGCTCCGCCAGAGATTCTGAGTGAACTGGCTGATGGGGTCCACCACTGGGCAGCCCACATGCCAGGACTACAGCAAAGTCTGTTGCTCACTTTGTTCTCCTTTTCCCCATGGAGAGGTTGTGGGCCAATTGGATTTTTCTGTATTTTACTGTATTCTGAGCACTAATGTAGGCACAGAGAAACTGTTCTTCTTCCCATTTTCAGTACATCTTTGTTCATTTCTGTATTCCCCCCTATATGGTATTACCTCTCATTCGGATTCCAGAGCTCCCATGAAGGTATTTTCTACCGTGGAGAATTGTTAAGGGAGTGTTTATGTGGGCATATTTGAGCTAGAATGTCTTTTTCTGTCATCTTGTGGATATTCTTCTTCTCTCTCTCTCTCTCTCTCTCTCTCTCTCTCTTTTTTTTTTTGGTTCTTCTTTTGATGAAAGGCATTTTGGCCCCAGGCCTGCTTCAAATATGTGAGATATTTATTTTTATTTATGAGTTTTTATTTTTTGAAGTTGTATGTTGATTCAAAAGGCAGTTTATGAAACGAAGCTGTTTGTTTCTATTCATGTAAGCCCTAATCTGGTAATTAATTATAGATGAAAGAAAGCCATTCTCTTGTGTATTAAAAATTTTCAAACAGCCCTGTCAATATTTTGATCCCATTTCAGATTCCCTATTAGAACAAGTCACATTAAATGTTCTGTTGACCAGTCATCTTTACAAAGAATCTATGGCTAAACCCTCACTCCCTCATTTTCCCCCCTAAGAAATGTAAAGTTCCTAACATTACCATAAACTGTTGATGTGTGTACTTTAATTTCTCACACAATGTGGGCTACTTTGAATGATTCTTTGAAATTACCAGCATATTTTCACAATAAAAGAAGTACTTGTGGTGTTGTGGAATGGACAGGAATCAAAATTTGGAGAGCATACCCAACTGTGTCACACAAATTAGCTCTATCCCCCCTTTTGTCCCTTCCTTTTTTTTTAAAACCCTAGCAGTAGCATTACGGGATGTTTTAAAGATAAAGTATGGCTAATTAACAAAGTATAGAGTCTGCAAGTAGCCTGTTTGAAATTTCCAAAGTTCTTTTAAGACTTCTCAAGCCCATTTGCCTATTTCAGTGTACTTTGCCTGTTGTGATTTCAAAGGATATGCTCTTGTGATTTGGTGCATTAAAATTATACCAAATGAGTACTCTTGATCTTTCCCTGGAATATTCAAGATAGATTATGTTCCTTGTAGCTTTTTAAAAAACAGGACGTTACTAGAAACTTGTGTAGAACCTCTGATTCTCACCATTTTAAAACAGGATAAATCGTTAAGAAATTCAGCCTTAGGTGGCACTTACATTTTCTAGTTAGTTCATGGTCTTCTCATCTGTCAAATCAATAGTAATGTAAGCCTCCTGTGTTTATTATGGACAGGGAAGTTCTACCTCACATCTCTGGATCTTTTCTGGACAAGAACATATGAGGGACTCCTTTCAAAACCTTTCTTCCCTGTATCTCAGGTGAGAAGAAAAGGTGACTTCTTATTCTTAGCCATTTTACCAAGTCTTGAATTTGTCACAGAGAAGGGGAAAAAAGTAATTTGCATTCTAAGGTAATCTAAAATAACATCCTTTGTATATGCATTGGGATATGTCTAAATAGGAAGGTAATAACGTTGTCAAAGGAAGCTTACAGATAATAATGAGGACTGAACAAATAGTTCAAAGTAATATTGATCTTTGAATCTACAGATAGCTCTTGACAAGAGTACTACGTTTTTCTATTCTTGGATAGCAAAGATTTCTTAGAATCGTCAAAACAGTCTCACTCAAGAGTCTGCTGATCTCTTTATATGCTTTTTCATGCCTTTGAATAAATTTTTAATAAGATTTCACCTCTGAAGAGACTGGATTTTCTAATATTTCTTGTTGCTATTGAGTTTATTTTCAGACTAAATCAAGATTATGACTGTTTCCCATAGCCATTTAGTATCTTTAAAATTTCATGACATAGATTGCCTCCTTTTGAGAGTGACAAATTTAGCCATCGAAACCAGAACGATGAAACTATCAAGGTGTCTTTTATACCCAAAAGGTTACTAGACAACATCAGTAATTTTCTCTCTTACTTTATAAAAGGAAAACTGCTGGAAATAATAGTGTCTGTATATAGGATCATGTCATGATTTTAATTAGCTCAGTACTACTGTCAAAATGTCCTGTTTGCCAAGCCCAAGATAGAAGAGTTGCTATAAAGAGAAGCTCATTTTCTCTACAGTAAGTACATGCAAAATGAATATGTTTTCGTACATCTGCACTTGTTAGGATGAATGGAAATAGTCAAGTTGATGTGCAAAGACTACCGCAGTAACCCTCAGTAAGTTGATTAGTAAGAGAGTTAATTTCTAGGTTTAAAATAGCTTGCCAATTGGTGACAATCAAGGCACACATCTTGTTGGACAAATTAAAAGACCCTAGAATCAGTGACCCCACTGTCAATAGTACATTCTTATTCTCAGAGGGATCATTTACTAAATTGTTAAAAGATATTGTATGAAATTAGTGGGGGACTTTACTCTTCATTCTTATTTTGTTATTTTAATAAAATAACCAGAGTCTTTCAGTCCTATAATCTAAAACTGCTCTCTGCTTCTTCGTCCTGCTTGCCTCAAGTCTACCACAAGGTTTGAAGTATCCTGGGAGAAACATTAAAAGAATGGTGACTTCAGTAAAGGACTTTACCACACACTCTTAACTATTGATTCCATATCGAACACCTTAGGCATATCCTTGTCTTGGGAGCAAGATGCCTGTCAAATAGGATTTCTCACACTCCTAGTATAGATGCAGATGACTTGATGACAGGAGACTGTCAAATAACTCAAGATCAAATGAATAAGAATTAATTCCCTCAGACTGAATGATAGAGAAATTTAATCATCCATAAGGTTTTATTTTTTAAATAAAAACGTGAGAACATTTGCCTTTCTTTGTGATCTATCAATTTTAATAGGCTATCCTATTACAACCTGGAAAAACCCTTTAAATAATCTTATTTAACAGACTCCTTAAAATTCAGTAAAAGTTCTAAAAAATAAAAACTTAATACACAAAATAATACATAACTGGAACAATTTAAGAAAGAAGTTCTTATAAAAATCAAAGGTGCATTATTGGTTCTCTTGACAGAATAGTTCAGAACAATGGTTAAGTATGAGGCACGCAAAATGCCTTTAATGTGTTTGTTGCTCTTTATTACAATGCAGTTATTTGCATAGTTTGAATAAAAATCTTATTTAGTAAGGCATGATAAGGCCACTGTGGAAGAACAAAGCATATTCTTCTCATATGGAAATGATGCCACGGGGGTGGGGGTGGGGGGGGGCGGGGTGCCTAGGTGGCTCAGTTGGTTAAGTGTCCAACTTTGGCTCAGATCATGATCTTGTGGTTCATGAGTTCGAGACTCGTGTCAGTCTCTGTGCTGACAGCATGGAGCCTGGAACCTGATTTGGATTATAGGTCTTCCATTCCCTCTGCCCCTCCTACCTCATGCTCACTTGCTCGCTCTCTCTCTCTCTCTCTCTCTCTCTCTCTCTCGAAAATGAATAAACATAAAAAAGAAATGATGCCATAATGTGGTTTTTGGTAACTGCTCTATCATTTATGGATTCCCAGACCTACAGGTAGGAAAAAGAGCTCCTTTCTGGAAGAATATAAGTCTTGGAGATCTTAGAGAAACAGAAATAATTCTACATTTGTAAGTACTGCAGGCAAAACTTAGTAGGGGTGCATTGTATTGGATGTGTTATGAACCCTAACCTTAAAATACATTCTTATAAAAGCAATAAAAGCACTTCTGGCAAATAAAAGTCATTGACTATGGTTCTTGAGCTTAACAAAGCCTCCGGAGAGAAATCAAATATAAAGCCCTAATTTCAGATGACGCTAGTTATATTAACCATATTAACATGAATATTTTTATTAATTATAATAAAAAAACAGTCAAATAAACCACATATCAAATTGTTGATCCTGAATTAGAAAATAGCTAAACAAACATATATGGCCCGATCTTCACTTATGTGAGTGAGAATCCAATTTGGCCAGAAGCAGGGGCTAAGAAACAAAATGGACACCTTGCCCTGCTGGCATTTTGACTCAGCATTTCATATAACAGAAAAAAAAAGTGATTGGTATCCTTAGATAAACTATAAAAAGCAAAAAGCATTCTGTAGAGCACTAGTCTCTAAATAAAGTGAAGCCATGAGCCATTTCTGTAAGTGACTAACTCCTTGACTTTTGAAATACTGATAACTGTAAATACATGATGATCTCTGATCCTTGCAGGTATGAAAATCAAGTGAGCAAATTGCTATTTTCCTACCTTGAATGGACTACAGCTTTCATTATATTTTTGTTTGTTTGTTTTGTTTTGTTTTGTTTTTACTTTAAGTACCTTCTATAGTTTTTGGATAACCAGTTATTCCAAAGTTATTTTTGTGGGATAGCAGAGTGGCTCAGTCAGTTAAGTGTCTGATTGTTGATTTCAGCTCAGATCATGATCTCAGTCTTGAGATCAAGCCCGAGTTAAGCTTCACACTAGACACGGAGTCTGCTGAAGACTCTCTCTCTCAGTCTGTCTGTCCCTGTCTCCCCCTGCTTCTCTCCACTCATGTGCGTGTGCTCTCTCTAAAAAAAACTAAAGTCATTTTTGCAAAACATTACAAGAGAAAAAAATATTTTTTTTAATACTTGTGCCCTCTGAATTTTCTTCTCACAGAGTGGCATAGTATCACCAGGGCAGGAACTAAACAAATGATCTCCTAAAACTAAAATGTTTTATTGTGACCCTATTTTGTTTAGTTTTACAGATCTGCATTATACCTTCACAATGGATCATTTACTCACTTCTGGGTTTTTCCGCTGAATTTGGTCCAATGAAACTACTTGCTAAAAATAGACGCTTGGCTCAAATAAGTTCCTTAACAAATGTTAAATCCATCCTTTTTCTGTCCTCAGTGGTAATGAATATTCACTTTGTGATTTTGCTGTGACACTATTTTTCTCAATGGCACAGTTTTTAATTTTCCAAGATACGTTTCTAATATAGCTTGTTTTTTTGGTTGTACAGAAAGAAAGCCAGTAGGAATAATGAGAAAGATTTTCTCACCCCTTATGTGTACTAAAATCTTTGAGAGTAATATTAGTATACTCTAGATTCAAAATCTATGGATTAAAAACTTATCTTTTCATGGGAAGAAAGGGTAATTTTTGGTACTACACTGCCTCTCAGTGGTTCATTTAATATTTAGTTCAATTACAAAATGTTTCATAAAATAGAAGAAATCTAAAATTTGCAGTGCCTGAGTTTTCAATATTTTGAGTTCATTGAGTTCCTAAAGTAAAAACAATGTAAATTATCTTGGGCTTTGTGTGCATATCAGAAATGAATGATACCTGTCCTCAACTTTGTGAGACTAAGCAAAAACCAGGGGGAGGGGAAGAGGGGAAAGGAAAAAAAGACACAGAGAGGGGGGAGATAAAACATAAGAGACTCTCAAAGACTAAGAACAAACTGAAGGAGAGGGGGGTGGGGGGAGAAGAGGGGGTGACGGGCATTAAAGAGGGCACGTGCTGGGATGAACACTGGGTGTTATATATAAACCAATTTGAAAATAAACTATTATAAAAAAAATGAGACTATATGCAAAAGACGGATTGACTTAATATGGAAGAGAGAGTTAAGCCAGGTTGAGTAGAGGTCATGATTACATTGGAAAGTCTCACCTCTGAACATTGTTCAGTGTCCAGGCATTACTAAGCTTTGCTTGTGCATTTTTCAGTCTATATTTTGGTGTCCTAACAGTAAATCCTAAAAATTAGAAAGCTAAAAGTTTACTTTAAGACCCCTCCCTATTAAGTTGGCTAAATTTACCTTTATTTGAGAATGTGTGTGTGTCTATGGATAGGAGACTATGCCAGGAACTCAGGACAGATGGAGGCAGATAAAATTTATTTTCAGTTATCAAGGAGTACATCGTTTATTAAAACAAAGATACTCTCTTGATATTACCCAACATTTGTTGATATATTGAGTAATAAAAAGTGTCAACTATTCTCCTCTTTATAGTGTAACTTATAAATCTCTGAAAGATGTTATACAAAGAATAATGATAAGACAGTGGAAAAAAATGGCTTTCAAAATTCCATGGGTTGCTCTTTATTGGGTGAGGACCCATAGTGTGGTATCTGATTGAGGCTTTAAGAGTACTTAAGTTGACTTATGATCTTAGAGGCATAATTTGTTTATGATTTTGTAGGCATAATTTATTCAAGACTGTCAAAGGGTAGAAATTTCAAAACAATCTTAAGTGAACCAAAGGCTTGCAATAGTGTTGAAGGAATAATCATAATCAAATTTTTGCAATTTCACTTTTGTAAAAGTTCTAGAATAATAAGTTAGCCCAAGTACCTCCTTTCAGTTGACTTCAGTTTCAAAATCAATTTAAGAAGCTTAAGTCTCAAGTCCTTTGTGGGAAATGCATTCCATTCCTCCTAAGGATCTGGTTCCCATGGGAAGTACCAACTAGCTGAGTTGTAATTTACTTTGATAGCCATCAGTGATCAGCACTTGAATGGCTCCTTCTCAGGGCAATGACAGCCCATCTTTTCTCTGGAATATCTTCGTGTAGATAGACTCTTTTGGTCTTCCAGAGGGTCCTTCCCAGTTTTTATGACTTTGTTTCAGACTCTCTACAAAAAAAGAGAGAGAGAGAGAGAGAGAGATGATTTTTGAGTACTGGAATGATTGTAAGAGGATTTAGTTAAATGAGGCAAAGAAAATGGTCTCAGATCAAAATCCATAGGCTTGCCAAATATGAGTTCACTGCAAGAGAACCTGTGTCTGCTTGTAGGTACAGGGTGCTCTTGTTTTTAACAAGGCTGATGGTAAAACTCTACAGCTCCTCTCCTAGAGACTGCAGAGTTTTTGTGAATGATTTGCTTTAGGGTTTGATTCATTCACCTTATTGGTCCAAAGGACTGAGACGTTTGGGAATCTGCAAACATTTGTATAATTCCTGGACAACAGTAGAAATAAATGACTTTCTGTGTCTAATATCCTCTGGTGTGCCCGGAGTGACAATTATGTATATTAAGCCTTTACCACTGCCCAAGCCATTCAGACATCATACACATGGTAACTAGACAAAATCTCATACTCTTTACGGGCCATAATTCTGTAAAATCCAACTAGTTCCTGGAAAGTTGGTTTAGGGAAAACTCCCGGTGTTTACTTGGGAAGTGTCCTGTAAAGTATTCTGATAAAGAGCACATCTCTTTAATATTTTAAATAATTTCATCTCTTTATTAGGCCTAGTAAAAGTCTAGTATCTTTGAAATCTCTCTAATTCAGATAATTTTGTTGACACACTACTAACCAAACAAATAGGGACCGTAGTGTGGGAATTATTTTATTATGTAATTCCCATAAGCCAGCCCAATTTTTCTTAGCCCCCTTTGTACCCTATGTGTCTATTTTCCCTTGTGAAGCATATTTTGAAAATGAAGAAAAATTTCTTATAGTATCCAAAGTGGATCTTCTAAGTTAGGAGTCAATTATGGGGTTAATAGCAGCTTTTGAAACTCTGTTTGCACAATGATTGCCTTTAGGAATTCTGTCCTTTTGCCCTGCCTGGGCTCTGCAATAAGTCACTGATAATCTGAGTGGGCAGTTGTAAATCCTCTGAAAAAGCAGCTATCAATTCTCTGTGAGGTATTTAAGTCCCCAGCAAAATAAAAAAGTCCTCCACTAAAAAAAAATTTGTCCCATTGCATGGCAGATACCAAACATAGATTCCGCAAACTTCTGGCACACAGAGAAAAGAGGTCTTTAAAATAAGTACCATCAGCTGGTAAGAAAGGCATATGAATTACTCTGGAGTCCTGGGTAGCTTCTCCATGACATCAGCTTTGCTGGCACTCCAAATAGGAAGGTCTGGTGTTCCTCGCACTAAGGCAAAAATGTAAACTATATGGCACTTTGTTTTCTTCCTGTGTCGACATTCATCAGCTTAATACCTTGTTCATTTGCCTTTTCCCAAGCAGCTAGTGCTGCCTTCCATCCTATTGCCTTCATATGGGGCCATAATGTTTTTTGCAAGTTCTCAGTTGTTCCCACATCAGGTTTCTTCATCCTGTCTACTTACCCAGCTGCATGGTGTGTGGCCAAGAAGGAACTCTTGGAGGTGGATCAAACTAGGTCAGGAGATGCACAAACTTGGATCCTTAAGCAGGGCATGTAATTTATTACCAGCTAAAGACATTGTGCCCTCTGTCCCTCTTTACAGGAAATCCACTAACAAAGAGAACCGCCTTCTAAAAGATCATTGCCTCTTGTTTCCCCTAAGTCAGTTGGAGGCTGTGAAAGATGAGGAGATATTGGGGGGAAAGGTGGAGAGAAAAGGAGGAGAAAGGTTCTATGAGAGAGATAGTGTTTCTAAATCTCACATTATTCTTCCCCTTCTGGCTATCTAGATCTTCTAAAACTTTTTTTTACTTAGGATTTTTATCCCATAGATACCAGTAATTTATTTGCTTGAGATGAAGCCTAAGAACCTCAGCAAACATATAAACCCCAAATCAGAAGAACCACGCTCATCTTCAGGCCACTGAAAGAGTGGATCCTCATTTACATTTCAGATATGACAGAAAGATACTAGCTTTCTAAGAGAAAGACCTACAGGGGCTATCTACGGTGTTCCATATTTTCCAACCGTATTTTGCACAACAGAAACTTTATACTCAATGGAGAATTCCTCGTTACTCACTCCCTCCAGCCCCCCGCCATTCTGTTCTCTACTTCGATGAGTTTGGCTATTGTAGATGCCTCATGTAAGTAGAATAAAGCCAGCGATTTTGTCCAACATTCCTCAGTTTGATTTGTCTGCAGTTTCCTCTTGATTACATCCAGATTTTGCGTTTTTTTTGTGTGTGAAAAATACCACGGAAATGATGCCGGGTCCTTGGTAGTGCATTACTGTTGATTCTAAATTGAATCACTTGGTTGAGATAGTTGAAGGGTAGCAGAATATGCCACCCCCAAATATGCCTCCTTGACATGAGTATCATTTTTTGAATAATAGCAGACATAGGAGCATAATAGAAGTTGCCTTTTTTATAAGGAATATTTATGTTTATAAAGAAAAATTCTATTTGGAAGGCTGTCTCCCTTTCTCTACCAAGAAGAGAAGACTGGTACTAAATCACAAGAGTCTTCTCAGTAGAGAAAGTGCTGATGTCATTCTGCCTAACAAACCTTACTCTCGTTTACTCTGCTTTTCCTGGTAGAGACCCGTAACCGACAGCTTCCACACCTTTCTTTTGCCCTAAGTTGAAAGTGGTTTTCGAAGCTCACGTTTAGACTGGTTCAGGGAATTTTAATTTTCTCTGGGTATCTCCCATGTATATAGGAGATAAACATGTTAATTAACCTCCTGTCTTTTTCTTGTTACTCTGCCTTTTATTACAAGAGTCTCATGTAAGAGCTCAGAGAGGTAAAAATTATTTTTCCTCCCTTACACTACATCTACAGAGAGATGGGTGGAGAGAACAGGAAGTTCCAGATGAGAAAGTGACAAGAAGCACAGAGTATGCATTACAGATTAACTATGTATGTGGAGACAAATGACATTATGTATTGTGCTAAGGGGCTTACGTTTAATCTGAGGAAACTGGGGGAAAAGTGTTACTATAAAGGTGTTTGAAATCAAGTCCGTTGGGGCAGTGCAGGTGCACTGTTCGGGTGCGTCGCATGGGTGCAGGTGTGTGATAAGTTACCGAGGCCTCAGCAGAGTAGGTGTTTTGACACAGGTATTGCATGATAAATGCTTGTGGGAGGCCTTACTCCTCCCTAATTTGTTTTCAGATGGCTCCATAAACGGAAAAACAAGTAAACTAACAAAACACCACAAATTGTTAAATAGAACTCCCATCTCCCTAAAAGCTTTTGATGTCCCTTGAACTGTGCAGTATTACTTCCTTTCAGTGAGACAAGAAAGATGTTAGTAAAATATAGCCACAAGCAAACCTGTGCCCATTCCTAGAACCGGGAAGTATGCCCAGATCTATTGAGACTGGGAGAAATTTAAGTTGGACTTATTGGTTCTGCATTTTGTGCACTTCGCCTTAATGTCAGTGACCTGAGGGTATGTGCCATTACAAGTAGCTCAGAAGATATGCAGAGACACCATGACCAAGTACAAAACTGGGTGACAGAAGTAAAAGGTGGATCAGGTTCTTTGAGTAACTGCCTGCCATTTTTCTCCTCTCTTTGCTTTTCAGGTGCTGGTAACTCCGGACTGCCTCTAGAAGTCCCTCATAACCACCCAACTTAGAACCACCCTCCTTGAAATGGTAAGTGTTCCCAGTTATCTCCCTTCCTCTTGATGTAATAAAAATATCCTGTTTTCAGAGTACCAATCTTAGCACTAATTTTGATGATGTCAATAACAACATCAATGCTTTACTATCTATCAGTTAGTGTTATCTGATAAAAGTAATTCATATTCATTCTCTACATATCTTTTCTCATTCTTTGAAAGTTGAAGGAAACACTATAGGATATCTGCTGTGAAAATTTTCTCTAATTTTTTAAAAAAAATTTAAATGTTTATTTAATTTTGAGAGAGAGAGAGAGCATGAGCAGGGGAGGGGCAGAGAGAGAGAGGGAGACACAGAATATGAATGTTGAGTTATCAGCACAGAGCCCGAAGCGGGACTTGAACTCCCAAACTGTGAGGTCATGACCTGAGCTGAAGTCGGATGCTCAACCAACTGAGCCACCCAGGCCTCCTTCTCTTAATTTCTTAATTTAAATTGTTTCGACCACACCTCCTAAAGCTTTATTATTATCCCGTTTATCTCTCCCGAAAGCAGGCATGGTTTAACCTGGTACAATTGCGTGTGTGTCATGTGCATATGTTGTTTAGAATCTTCCTGACATTTCTTCTCCTTTATTCTTGCCAGCTGTCCTGGTCCTCTTTGTCACTGATTTCTTCTTGTTCATTTCCGCTCACCATTACTATTGATGGATTCGAGACTTTCCCCTACTTAGTCTCTTTAGATGTCAATTAATTGATTAGAATGTTTACTAAATGCTTAATACAGGCAAAACACTGTTTATTTGAAAGGGCAGGTCCAGAAACTAACAGTTTACAATAGAATGACCAGAAGTCCTGGTTTGTGCCTATCAGTCCTGGCTTGTACCCATTTTCCTGGTGTAACCATTTTTATGCAAAATTTTTTCCCATTTTGATTAAAGATTTTGTGGTCACCTGATTTATAAAGGTAACTAGAACATATGGTACCAGTTGTTTAAATCCTGTCTGGAAGATGAAGGAAAGACATTTCCAAAACACTCCTTGAGAGCATACCATGTGGTGAAGACACCTTTGCCCCACAAGTGGTGAAAACAGAACCAGGGCATTGCAGCTGTGAAAACAAAAGAATGCCTGGGGGCCTCTGTAAATCAGAGCTATTTCTCCTGACTCCCAACCCAGAAGTCCTTCAAATATTTTACACCGCACTTAAATCACTGAAATTTCAATTCACACTGACACAGCATCAGCATGGTTTGTGAGGTTTCAGATTTGACAACACTATTGTGTTTGGCTTTACAATTTGTAAATAGATTCCCCTTTTCAGAGAGAGATTTTATTCCTATACTCAAAACCTGATTTGAGACAATTTTAGTAACGATCTCATTCATAGGAGGAAGTCCCCTGTGGTTTTTAATGTCATGAGCTTGATGTGGAAATTGATCAACAGGAAATACTCTGTTCACTGTAGCTCTGAAGAGTCTCCTGGTAAGAAAATCTGGGAGAACGTCTACTCATGAAGAACAAGAACAAGAGTTACATTTGGGCATGATGTTTTCTGCTATCTTACACCAAAAATATAGATACAGATTTGTGATAAGGATTTATCCTTTGCAGATGAACAAAATTATTCATGTAATGCTCTCTGAAACAAGAGAAGAGACCAGAAAAGTACATGAAAACTTTGTAATGTTATTGGTCACTAGGAAAATACAATTAATAATGAAATAACACTACATGTGGTAAAATGTCTACTTTAAAAAAATAATTTATTGTCAAATTGGTTTCCGTACAATACCCAGTGCTCATCCCAACAAGTGCCCTCCTCTGTGCCCGTCACCCACTCTCCCCCCTCCCATACCCTCTCACTCCCTCAGTTTGTTCTTAGTCTTTAAGAGTCTCTTATGTTTTGCCTTCCTCCCTCTCTGTGTCTTTTTTCCTTTCCCCTCTTCCCCTCCCCCATGGTTTTCTGCTACATTTCTCAAATTCACCTTTGTGTGGAAATCTATGGTATCTGTCTTTTTCTGACTGACATATTTCACTTAGCATAACACCCTCCAGTTCCATCCATGTTTTTACCAATGGCCAGATTTCATTCTTCCTCATTGCTGCATAGTATTCCATTGTATATATAAAGCACATCTTCTTTATTCACTCATCAGTTGATGGACACTTAGTCTCTTTCTGTGATTTGGCTATTGTCGAAAGTGCTGCTATGAACATTGGGTTACACGTGCCTCTATGCATCAGCACTCCTGTGTCTCTTGGGTAGATTCCTAGCAGTGCTATTGCTGGGTCATAGGGTAGTTCTATTTTCATTTTTTTGAGGAACCTCCACATAGTTCTCCAGAGCATCTGCACTAGTTTGCATTCCCACCCACGATGTAGGAGGGTGGCTACTTCTCCACATCCTCGCCAGTATCTATAGTTTCCTGATTTATTCATTTTAGCCATTCTAACTGGTGTGAGGTGATATCTCAGTGTGGTTTTGATTTGTATTTCCCTGATGATGAGTGACATTGAGCACTGTTTCATGTGTCTGTTGGCCATCTGGATGTCCTCTTTGGAGAAGTGTCTATTCATATCTTCCGCCCATTTCTTCACTGGATTATTTACTTTTCGGGTGTGGAGTTTGGTAAGTTCTTTATAGATTTTAGATACAACTCCTTTACCTGATAGGTCATAAGCAATTATCCTTTTCATTCCCATCAGTTGTCTATTAGTTTTGTTGGATGTTTCCTTTGCTACGCAGAAGCTTTTTATCTTGATGAGGTCCTAATAGTTCATTTTTGCTTTTAGTTCCCTCGTCTTTGGAGATGTGTCGTGTAGGAAATTTCTGCGGCTCAGGTCATAAAAGTTTTTTCCTGCTTTCTCCTCTAGGATTTTGATGGTTTCCTGTCTCACATTCAGGTCCTTCATCCATTTTGAGTTTATTTTTGTGAGTGGTGTAAGGAAGTGGTCTAGTTTCATTCTTCTGCATGTTGCTGTCCAGTTCTCCCAGCACCATTTGTTAAAAAGGCTGTCTTTTTTCCATTGGATACTCTTTCCTGCTTTGTCAAAGATTAGTTGGCCATATACTTGTGGGTCCATTTCTGAGTTTTCTATTCTATTCCATTGGCCTATGTGTCTGTTTTTGTGCCAATATCATGCTGTCTTGATGACTACCACTTTGTAGTAGAGGTTAAAGTCTGGGAATGTGATATCTCCCACCTTGGTTTTCTTCTTCAATGTTACTTTGGCTATTTGGGGTCTTTGTGGTTGCATACAAATTTTAGGATTGTTTGCTCTAGCTTTGAGAAGAATGCTGGTGCAATTTTGATTGGGATTGCATTGAATGTGTAGATTACCTTGGGTAGTATAGCCATTTTAACAGTATTTATTCTTCCAATCCATGAGCTTGGGATGTTTTTCCATTTCCTTGTGACTTCCTCAATTTCCTTCATAAGTTTTTTATAGTTTTCAGTGTAGAGGTCTTTCACATCTTTGGTTAGGTTTATTCCTAGGTATTTTATGGTTTTTGGTGCAATTGTGAAAGGGATTAGCTTGTTTATTTCTCTTTCTGCTGCTTCATTGTTGGTGTATAGAAATGCCTCGGATTTCTGTACATTGATTTTGTATCCTGCAAGTTTGCTGACTTCATGGATCAGTTCTAGTAGGCCTTTGGTGGATTCTGTTGGGTTTTCCATGTAAGGTGTCATATCATCTGTGAAAAGTGAAAGTTTGACTTCCTCCTTGCCAATCTTGATGCCTTTTATTTTGTTTTGTTGTCTGATTGCTGATGCTAGGACTTCCAACACTATGTTAAATAGGAGTGGCAAGAGTGGACACCCCTGTCGTGTTCCTGATCTTAGGAGGAAGACTCTCAATTTTTCCCCATTGAGGATGGTATTAGCTATGGACTTTTCATATATGGTTTTTATGATGTGTAAGTATGTTTCTTCTATCCCGACTTTCTCGAGGGTTTTTATTAGGAAAGTGTGCTGTATTTTGTCAAATGCTTTTTCTGCATCTATTGACAGGATCATATGGTTCTTTTCTTTTGTTAATGTGATTTATCACGTTGATTTATTTGCGAATATTGAACCATCCCTGCAACCCAGGGATGATTCCCACTTGATCATGGTGAATAATTCTTTTTATATGCTGTTGGATTCGATTTGCTAGTATCTTGTTAAGAATTTTTTCATCCATATTCATCAGGGATATTGGCCTCTAATTCTCCTTCTTTGCTGGGTCTTTATCTGGTTTGGGAATCAAAGTAATGCTGGCTTCATAGAATGAGTCCGGGACTTTTCCTTCCGTTTCAATTTTTTGGAACAGCTTGAGGAGGATAGGTATTAACTCTGGTTTAAATGTCTCGTAAAATTTCGCAGGGAAGCCATCTGGTCCAGGGATTTTATTTGCTGGGAGATTTTTGATAACTGATTCTATTTCTTCACTAGTTAGGAGTCTGTTCAGATTTTCTATTTCTTCCCGTTTGAGTTTTGGTAGTGTGTGGCTATTTAGGAATTTGTCCATTTCTTCCAGGTTGCCGAGTTTGGTGGCATATAATTTTTCATAGTATTTTCTGATGATTGCTTGTATTTCTGAGGGATTGGTTGTAATTACTCCCTTTTTGTTCCTGATTGTATCTATTTGGGTTCTCTTTCTTTTTGAGAAGCCTAGCTAGAGGTTTGTCTATTTTGTTTATTTTTCAAAGAACCAGCTCTTGGTTTCATTGATCTGTTCCACTACTTTTTCTGTTTCCATATGATTAATTTGTGCCCTGATCTTTGTTATTTCTCTCTTTCTACTGGGTTTGAATTGTTTTAGTTATTCTGCTTCTAGTTCTTTTAGGGGTGCTGTTAGAATTTGTGTTATTGATTTTTCTTGTTTCTTGAGGTGGGCCTGGATTGCAATATATTTCCCTCTCAGGACTGCTTTTGCTGCATCCCAAAGCATTTGGATTGTTGTATTTTCATTTTCATTTGTTTCCATGTATTTTTTGATTTCTTCTCTGATTGCTTGGTTGACCCACTCGTCTTTTAGTAGGTTATTCCTTAGCCTCCATGTTTTTGGATATTTTCCAGGCTTTCTCCTGTGGTTGATTTCAAGTTTCAAAGCATTGTGGTCTGACAGTGTGCACGGTATGACCTCAATTCTTTTATATTTATCCAGAGCTTCCCTGTGCCCCAGAATGTGGTGTATCTTGGAAAATGTACCATGTGCAGTTGAGAAGAATGTAAACTCCTTTGCTTCTGGGTGAAGGACCCTGAAGATGTCTGTTAGGCCCATCTGTCCTAATGTGTTGTTCAGGGCCATTGTTTCTGTGGTGATTTTCTGTTTTGTGGATCTATCCAATGCTGAGAGTAGAGTGTTAAGGTCCCTTACTATTAGGACATTTTTATCGATAAGGTTGCTTATGTATGTAATTAATTGTTTTACAAATTTGGGTGCCCCTGAATTCGGTGCGTAGATATTTATAATTGTTAGCTCTTCCTGCTGGATGGTCCCTGAGACTATTATATAATGTCCTTCTTCATCTCTTATTACATCGTTCATTTTAAAGTTCTAGTTTGTGTGTGTTATAAGTGTGGCTACTCCAGCTTTCCTCTGACTTCCAGTAGCATGGTAGATAGTTCTCCACCCCCTCACTTTCAATCTAAAGGTGTCCTCAGGTTTAAGATGAGTTTCTTGAAGACAGCAAATAGATGGGTCTTGTTTTTTAATCCATTCTGTTACCCTGTGTCTTTTGATTGGCGCATTTAGTCCATTTACATTCAGTGCCAATATTCAAAAATACAGGTTTATTGTTACTTTGTTATCTGTAGGTTTCATGCTTTTAAGGATGTCTCTGGTAGTTTGTGTTCTTTGCAACTTTTTCTTCATAGAGTGCCCCTCAGGATCTCTTGTAATGCTGGCTTATTTGTGATGAATTCCTTCAGTTTTTGTTTGTTGGGAATAACCTTGATCTCTCCTTCTATTCTGAATGACAGGCTACCCGGATACAGAATTCTTGGTTGCATGTCCTTCCTGCTCATCACATTGAAGATACCCTGCCATTCCTTTCCGGCTTGCCAAGTTCCTATAGATAAGTCTGGTACAACTCTTATGTGTCTGCCTTTGTATGTTAAGGTTCTTTTGTCCCTAGCTGCTTTCAGGAATCTCTCCCTGTCTTTTTATTTTGCCAGCTTCACTATGATGTGTCGTGCAGAAGGTCTATTCAAGTTACATCTGAGGGGAGTTCTCTGTGCCTCTTGGATTTCCATGCCGGTTTCCTTCCTCATGTTGGGGAAGTTCTCAGTGATGATTTGTTCAAGTATCCCTTCGACGACTCCTTTCTCTTTCTCTTCTTCCTCTGGAATTCCTATGATGCGGATATTGTTTCGTTTGAGTGCATCGCTCAGCTCTCGAATTCTCCTTTCTTGTTCCTGGATCAGCTTCTCTCTCTTTTTATCTGCTTCCTCTTTTTCCATAAGTTTATCTTCTAATGCACATACTCTCTCTTCTGCCTCTTCAATCCATGCTGTGGCTGCTTCCAATTTGCCTTGTATTTCATCCAAGGCCTTTTTTAATTCTTCCTGACCATTTTTAAGGTCCTTGAACTCTGCTGCGCAGGACCCCTTGCATTCATCTATGCTTTTTTCAAGCCCAGCGATTAGTTTTATGATTATCATTCTATATTCATGTTCTGTTATGTTGCTTATATCTATTTTCATCAATTCTTGAGCTCTTACTACTTCCTGTAGATTCTTTTGAGGAGAATTCTTCCATTTCATCATTTTGGCTAGATGTGTTTTGGATTGTTTCTTGAAGTTGCTCTGGAAAGGAAAACAGACTGACAGACAAACTGAAAACAGAAAAATGCAAACGTACTGACAAACGATACAGACAAGCAGTTCACAACAGAAAAAAGAATAACAAATGACTCTCTGCGGGCAATGTCCTGAAGTACCAGCTTCACGTTAAGGACAGGGTATGCAGTGTGCTGGTCGCAGAGCATATACAGAAAGAATAATGACAGGTGTGAGGAGAAGAAGAAATGGACTTTGCCCAGGTAGAGCGACTAAGGGGCTTAATCCAGACTGAGAGAAATCAGAATAAGGACGGGTGCAAGGAAGAAGGAATGAGGATAGATGTTGTCCAGATGAACTTGTGCGGCCTGGTTATTCCAGAGAGAGGGATAGGAAAGTACAGGAGGTGTAGAACATGCCTTGAGAGAGTGGGTTAAAGGAATGTTTAAGCCAGCCAGTACCCTGGATAGTCAGCTCAGGGGTGGGGATCATTAAGAAGGAGAAAGGGCGGGATATATTTAAAAAAGAAGAAATGATCTGGAGTTACTCCAGGCAGCAGTCTGCACTTGGTATCAGTCGCTCCCGCTGAAAGATGTCACTCCTGTGGGGAGGGGCGTGGTTTGGTGTAGGCGGGTCCCGCCTCCACTTCCGCAGGTATGGCTTTTAGGGTGACTTCCCGGCTTGTGGGACAATAATGGCATCTCCTCAGTCCCTCGCCACCAGTCCTGGAGTCTCTATTATCCTCTTTATTTCTGTCCTCACTCAACCACAGGCGTCAGCATAGTGCGGTTCACTGGGCGGTGGTGTGGCCGCCTGCTACATCTGATTTCGCTGTAATTGTGCCGGGTTAGAGGTGCTCCACAGGCAGAGGCAACTGGGGCTGACTGGGTCCCTGCTGCCAGTCTGGTGGCGCGGGACCGCTGGCCACATGTTCCCGGCTGCGCGAGGGAGTGCTGCTTTTGCCACCGAACTTCTCTTCAAAAGCACTGCACTTAGGGGCTGGATTGTGGTGGTCTCACCCTCTCTGGCCCTCTCGTTCAGATGTTGTTTGATCGACACTTTCCCAGTTATCTCTGAAGACGCTCACCGTCCCCTCAGCTCAGCTCCCCAAGTTCGTTTTAGCCATCCCAGATTAAACTCATGGTTCCTGGGGCGTTTCTGGTTTCACCTTCTGTTCCTTGTAAGCACCTTTTCTCCCTGATTCTTGGAGTTGAGAGACTTTGGTGTCAGTAGTTCCCAGTTTAAAGCACAAGCGAAATACTGGATCCCCCTACTCCTCCGCCATGTTGGCCCCTCCACCTATTTATTTATTTTTACATTTCTTTATTTTAATACAAGTTAGTTAACATACTGTGTCATATTGGTTTTAGGAGCAGAACCTAGTGATTCATCCCTTTATACTTTAAATGAGAGAGGAAGATTAAAGAGGAATAGAGTTGGCTAATTATTCTTTTCCAGGTGAGATAAGTCTTTTTCACTGGAGATGAGGTCTTTCTTAGAAAAAATAATCTGAGACAATTCCAAAATGTTTTCTTTTCCTCTCCCCCTACTCAAGACAGGAAGGATTTTTCCACACCCTTCACCATGACAGCCTACTGAGTGGAGGTCCTGGATGTAACACCCAAGAAAGGTGAGGAACCTCTAATGTCTGGGTCTCCAAGAGTTTTTAACTCCCCAGCTTGTCTGTACTCAGCATCTAACTATTTGTCAAAATTAAACATGTAAGTCTGTCTAACAGTTCCTGGCTTCAGTGGTTCCTGCTTTAGGTAATCTGATCTTGGCTGTGATTCTTTGTACTTGCACGTCTGTACAGATTTGGAGAGATTCTTTGTTCTCTGACGTCAGTTCTTTGATGGATCTAGGAGAAAGGTTATTGGTTTCAAGATCGTTCAGATTTTGTCTTTTGTGTGAAGATTGTATGATGACTTACAAGCTCTTTACATGTTGGAGTTTATGGAAAAAACATTTTTTTAAGATTCCATTTTGATAAATTGATAAAGTTTTCGAATGTATCTTCCGGGTTGCTCTGTAAGAGTTTGAGAATGTGCTTTTCGATCACCTGTTCCACTGGAGACAGGACAGGGAAAAGGTGAGCCTGAATTGAATGGAACCCGCAGACACACAGACCAACCTGTACCCTCTCCTTGCTGGGTGAACTGGGGCCTTCTACCCCTGGGAACTGGTTGGAGGATCCACTTTACACATGGGGAAATTGAACTAACTCCCAGAGCACAGCTGGGGAGACTGAAGCTCCATCCCAGGAAATTCAGTTTCTTCTACATTTTTAAAAATACACTTTTAGATGTTTTTCCGAATCATAGAAGTATTTACAGAAAAGAGAAAGGAAGACAAGGGAAGGTAAGGAAAGAGAAAGAAAGGGAAGGGAGGGGGAGTGGAGGGAAGGTGAGGGAGGAGGGAAGGGAAGGGACAGAGTGTTCATGGGGTGTATTGTTAGAGCTAGCACTGGAATGAACCTACCCGCCTCACCCTCTGTTGACTTGCTGCTATGTTTTTTCTCTAGTCTTCGGTTTCTTAATCTGTCCACCCTCTTCTTTCCAGCTTTTAGAGATTTCCTATGTTTACCTCTTGCATTGTTTCCAGAGTTTACAGTTGTACTTAGAAGAAGCAAGGAATAAATGAGTCTATGCCATTTTGTTTAGACTGGAAGATTAGTTTGACTCATTTTTATATCTTCCATGTTTCTACGTAGTCTATAGGATATTTTGGTTTACAGTTGTAAATACTTTCTTAATGTTTCAGGCTGCTAGTTCTGACATTTATGCCCATCTGCTCAGTTTTAATTCATTGATTTGTTTATTTATTATGGGTTTCTTTCCTCAGCATATTTTCATGGTAGGTTATTTTTTATTGGGTGTCAGAAATGATAAATTTTACCTTTTTGCATGCTGCATATTGTTGTTTTAATAGTTTGACTCTTTCAGTTCTTGCTTTTAGGATTCATTGGTCAAAACCAGAGCAGTGTTCAGGGTGGGGCTGATGACTCCCCACGCCTGAGATAAGACATTTCTTTGTGGTCGAGCCAGTGCCCGTGAATCTTGAGATTTTTCCATTATGACTCTTAGAACAGACATGATTCCTGGCCCTCTGTGAATACTAATCATTGTTAACTCTAATTTTTTCAAGTACCTTTGCAATAGGTATTCTTCCCATATGCATGTGCCAATCAGTACTCAAGGAGGCCCTGCTACAGGTCTCAGAACTTCTTTTTCTGTGCAGCTCTCAGCTACTGTCCTCTGTCCTATGAACTACAGTCACAGTGGTGTCTAAGGATTCCTTGCTTTCTTTCTTCATCTTAAGGAATCACCAGGCTTCTGGTTTCCCTTCTCTGTGTCACAGGAAACTCTCCCAAGGCATTAAGCTCGGGCAATAATTGGACTCACTTTGCTTATTTCTCACCTTTCAGGAGTTACACTCTTTTCCTGTTGTTCAGTGTCTTGAAAACTATTGCTTCATATATTGTCAATTATTCTTTGTGGCTTATTTTTCTGTCCATAGGTGTTAGAAAAGGTAGATCTGCTCTATTACTCTATTTGGCCAGAAACTAAGAGATTTCTAAATGTTTGCTTTTAAAATTTATATTATACTTTTTTTTTTTGTTACTAGCATGTGAACGTATAGTGGATTTGTAATACCTGTATTTTATTCAGCAATGTTGCTAAATTTACAGTTCACTTCTAATGGTTGCTTTAGTCTCCTAGATTTTCTGTGTGTATTAGTGTATGACCTGAGAGCAAAAAGATTGATTGTTCTCAGTCTTGACGCATCATAATACTTTTTCTAGACTTACTTCACAGGGTTAAGTGAAAAAATAACCAATAGAAGGTAGAACAGAAGTGGTGGGAATGGATATACTTACCATGTTTCAAACACATTTCGGTTTCTTCTTGCCAGTTGGTATTATTTTTGTTTTTATCTGGTATTGTTTTGTTTTTTACTTTTATCAGTATTTCTTGTAATGTAACTCAGCTGGTGACAAATTAGATTTATTTATTTTCATTTTTTCTCGATTGAAGGGTATTTTTTACATGTGTAATAATTTATATGGGCAGTTACTTTTTTTTTCCTGCAGTATTTTACAGATACCATTTTATTGTCTTCTTGTGTCTGTTGCTTGGTATGTAATATCATCCATCTTTCTTAATGTTGTTTTCTTTAATAATATTATGTCCCCTCCCCATTAGTTTTCTTGACATTTGTAACAAGGAAGGCGTACAAAATGAGATTGCTATTTTTTAAATGTTGTTTTTTTCATTGTGCACATGCTGGACTGTTCATATTTAGCTCATTTTCAGCCTTCTTATCTCCTAACACCCATGTGGTTCTGGTCTCTCGACAGAACATCTCTTAGAAGATGTTTTCCTGTCACTCTGGTGCTTAGATATATAATAAAGCAGGGTTTCAGTAAGAAGTTATGACATGGGGATAATACAGCAATTAGTACAGTGACAGTAACAACTTATGTTGCAAAATGTTTCCCAAGTAAACAAATTATTCCATGTTAAAATTTCCAAAAAAATTCCAAAAAGAAAGATAAATCAGAAAGAGAAATATTGCAGAGTAATGGAAAAATACCAGGTTTTGCTCAATTTTATAATCATTTTGTCTAATACCGAATTTAGTATTTATAAGGCATGTAATAAATATTTGCTTAAATAATAACTTTTCCACGATTATACAATGATATGGATTGAAAAATTTAAGTATGACATTACATAAATGCTTTATAAATATTTTTGGACTCCATGAATTAATTTAAAATAAGGTAAACACTCCATAGATATTTCTGTACTGGGTGAATTAATTATGGAACTCGGACAAGAATACTAGCCTCTTCTCTTCTTGTGTAATGCTCGGTTGATCACCTCGAGTTTTAATTGTGTTAATGATCTATGCCATAAGCGTTAGCCCTGAGATTGACTCAATATTACCTTGTTGTTTTTAAAATTCCTCACTAATTCCTGCAAAAAACTAATGGGAGAAACTGACTTTATGGCTTACCTTGTGGTCTGCTAAGACATTCAGTAAAATTTATTGTGCTAGGATGATTATGATGTCACAGGGTGAAAGAACTTCTGCCAGCATTTTAAATTGTTTACTATTCTGTCAGGCTACTTGATGGGACATATTGTGGATTGCGTTTCAGATACAGTCTGTAATTGTTAAGCCAGTTGCTACTGTTACTGTTAATGTTGGAACCGAATGTTACATCATTGTTGCTGAAATGGTGATATTACTTAAGAGAATTTGTCACCTCCCTTTGTCCTACCAGTTAGCATTCAGTATATATGGAGTGGCATTAAATTATTGCTGTACAAGGTTGTGACAAGACTACAATGGGGTGCAAAACTCTATGCTTCGGACTGACCTGCATTCTCTTTGCTTATTATATTTATACGCCATTACCAGAAAACATTGAAGAACCTTGGAAAGTAGGAATCCTCGATGCTTTTATGAAAACTACTACACTTGCGGTAATTGTCCCCCTCAGGGAACTGGGATGCCTTGTTACAAGTACATATAAACTTTCTTTCAGTTAGCATTTTGAAAGAGATTTTGGCTTTCTTTTAGAACAAATTAGCCAAATAGTAATTTGTTTTATTATTAACAAACCAATTTAATCTGTAGTACAAAGCAGAGAGAAAATTCTTGCTGGTAAGAGTCTATTATCTAAAGACAAATCCGCCATATGTTGTGATAAGAATAAAAGAAATGGTATCGTTTAAGAGGAATATCTGGAAGGTTGTTAAATAATTTGATAATATTTGACATTTCTGAGGGAACCTGAACCTGGTCTCATACATTCTTTAAAGCTTATGTGTATATGTTGATTATGTTCTCTTTCTTAGTGGTTATCTGTTTGGTCACAGGAACCCTATATGTTATTGAGGACCCTAAAGCACTTTTTTACATTTATAATATTTATCATTATTTACTGAATTAGAAACTGACCTCATTAAAAATTCAGTTAATAATGATGGTGATAATAATCTCATTAAAGGTTAACATAGGTAATAATTTTATTAAAACTAAATATGTATATATATTTAATGTTTGTTTATTTTGAGAGAGAGAAAGCATGAACTGGGGAAGGGCAGAGACAGAGAGAGAGAGAGAGAGAGAGAGAGAGAGAGAGAGAGAGAGACAGAATCTGAAGCATGCTCCAGGCTCTGAGCTCGAACTCACCAACCGAGAGACCATGACCTGAGCTGAAGTCAGAAGCTCAACTGACTGAGCCTCCTAGGTGCCCCAAAATTGAAGATATTTTTAAGACAAGAAAAATTAATTATGATAGTGACATTGTCTTCCATTTGTGCAAAGCTCTTTAAATGTCTCTGTTTATGGAATATAGCTGGATTATCATAGCTGCTTTTGCATTTAGTCTGTTGCAACATCACATGTCTTGCAGCCTCTGAGAACCTCCACTGCTTACTCATGAGGGAATTAGACTGGAAAGAAAAGGCAGGAAATGGCAGTATTCTGTGCACTCCCTGAACATGTTTTCGAGAACCACAGAGACTCTAAGACCACAAGTTGAAAACCACTATCAATTGTCATTGATAGTGACAATAGGAAGTTACAGGGAGAATGCTTCAACAGACAATAAATGATCTGAGGAGAGCAGTGCATGGTAGAGGGGAAGAGGCCACCTAGTGTGCTACACAGAAGAGACGAGAGATCCGTCAAAAGAGATAGCTAAGATATCTCCTGCTCGAAATCCAAAGTATGTTGAGTCACCCCGGCCCCATTTTTTTCCCTTCTTTATTACTAATGCTTCACCTTTTCATTCACTGGATAATAGATGAGCAAGTGCCAGCACTATAGAGAAACTATTATGTTATCTTCCCAAATCACTCATATATCTTTAAACTTCAGAATAAATCAAAGCCTATTTCCTCATCAACATTAGCACATTCTGAAAGTATGCAGCCATAAAATTCAACTTTTACTTTATCAAATGCAAAATAGAATTAAGACATTGCATCTAAAATAGAACTGACTACAAGTAGCATACATACAAACATATGAATTATACTAGTAAGTGATTAGCTTCTACTTGGTAAAGGGATAGCCGTTTTGTCACTGTCATTTCTGAATTATAGTAACCCAAGTGATTCCCGGAGAGAAGTTTAATATTTTTAAATATATGCCAGGAAGGCAAACATCCCAGTTCTTGATAAAATGGTGTGGAATAAGTATAATAAGACTATGCAGCTACACATTCAAATTAGAGACAACCAAAAGTAGAAGAAAGAGCATGAGAGTTAAAGATAATCAGATTTTAAAGAGTCTACTTAATGCTTTTGTGGCTAAGTTTCCTCCATTGCAAAATAAGAAACATAATCAACATATTGCAGCTTGACTATGACAATAAAGGGATGTATTTTTTAAACATTACTTAGTGTCTAAATGGTAGCTGGTTATTGTTCATTAGAAACCTACTCAACCTCTACTCATTGGAGCTGTGAGAGACGAGGAGCCAAAACTCTAGAAAATTTAGATTTAAAGTGACATGTTTACTAAATCGAAAGGCTCTTCATCATAATTATTTTCAGCTAGCAGTGAAAATATTTAAGAATATTTTCAATATAAATTAATAATGAAAAAAGCTAAAATGTATTGACCATTTATAATGTCCCCTGACCAACTTGAATCTTAAAAGTATTATTTAACATTTACAATTGCACTTTGAAGAAGTCGCTATTATTATCTTCATTTTAAAGACAAGGAAAATGAGGCACAGGGAATAAGTAAGCCAAGAGTTACAGTTGATAATTTGTGAATTTGGGGATCAAAATCAGACAGTCTTGATTCAGACTCTAATTTTTTTTTATCACTGAGCCAAATTTTACATTTAATTTTAACTTTGTATATTGTAAAATTTGTTCTTTTGGTTATGTATAGGTTCAAGTAACCACCACAACAATCAAGATAAAGAAATATAATCCTTCAAAGTCACCTTTGTGCTCCTCCTTTCAGTAAAGTTTCCCCATCTTAAACACCTGGTCATCTCTGTTCCTTGTATGTCCTTGTACATTGCTATTTCCATAGTATCATATAAATGGATTCATACTGCGTGGGATCTTTTGAGTCTGGCTTAACACATTTCACCTAGTAAAATGCATTTTAGAGTAATCCATGTTGTTGAGAGTATGAAAAGTTAAATCATTTTTAAAGGTGTGTAGTATTCCATTATATAGATGTGTCATGGTTCGTCCACAATGAAGAGTTGAAGGATATTTGAGTTGTTTCCACTTTGGAGTGGATGTAAAGTGGAATTCATATACATGCTTTTGTGTGAACAAAAATTCCAATTCCTATTGGGTAAATACCTAGAACTGGATGTGTTGGGTGATACTATGCAGCATACATTTGACTTTATATAAAACTACTGAATTGTTTTCTGAAAACAGTTGGCAGTTTTACATCTTGACATTACTTAGTGTTTTCTCTTTTGCTTTAAAAACCATTCTAATTAATATACAGAAATATCTCCTTGATATCCATTTGCATTCCCTTAGTTACTAAAAATGTGTATCTTTTCATGTACTTATTTACTGTTTGATATTTTTGGGGGTGATGTGTATGTATGTTCAAACATTTTATTTAAAAAAAAAGGTTCCTTGTTTTTGTTGCATGTTGAGAGTTTTGCTATTCTGGACACTAGTCATTTGCAAACATTTTCTCTTAGTCTATTGCTTCTCTTTCTGTTGTCTTAAGTTATACAACAAAAGCCTTGGATTTTGTTGAAGTCCAATTTATTTATTTATTTATTTTTTAAACTTAGTGTTATCTTTTAGCGTTGTGTCTGAGAACTTTTACCTGTCCTAACCTAAGATCACAAAGATTTTCTTCTATGTTGTCTTCCAAAGGATTTGTTGTTTTACATTTTACATGTAAGTATTGGGCCCATTCTTAGTTAATTTCTGTATTAGGTGTGAGGGACAGGTAAAGGTACATATGGATATGTCCAATTGTTCCAGTTTGTTGAAACATCTTCCTTTCTTCATTGTCTTATACAGTATGTCAAAACTAAATTGGACAAATTGATTTTGGTTTATTTCTGGACTGATACTATTCTCTTCCCTGGATCTGTGAGTCTAGCATTTCCCAATACTACAATATATTGACTAACACAGCTTTTTAGTAATTTTGAAACCAGATTGTATGAGTCTTCCAACTTTGTTCTTCGTTTTCAAAATCTCTTTGGCCATTATAATTAATCTTCTTTTCCATAAAAATTTAAATTTATCTTATTGGTGACCCAATAAGATTCTGATGAGATTTTGACTGGGATTAGGTTGACTCTATACACCAATTTAAAAGGAATTGAAATTTTAACAATATTAAGTCTTCTGATCAATTAACTTAATTACCGATTTAATTAGGACTTTGAGTTCTTCCATCATTGTTCTTTGCTTTTCAGCATATGAATATTGGATGTATTTTGTTTTATTTATACTAAGTATTTTAATTTTTGGTACTGTTGAAATTAGTATTTTTAAATTTTGATTTCTATTTGTTTATTGCTAAATTTGAAGTAAAATTGATCATTATATTGACTTCGTATCCTTTGGTTTAGCTAAATATGCTTATTCATTTTAAGAGCTTTTTAAAGATCCCATAATATTTTCTACTTAGATAATCATGTTTACTGAAAGCAGAGAGAGACTGTTATTCCTTTCTTTCTGATCTATATAAACTTTTCTTCCTTTGCTTTATCACACTGACTAGGACTTCCAGAATTAGGTGGAATTCTTCACCTTCACATTCTTATCTTTTTCCAGCTTTTAGGAAAAAATATTCAGTCTTTCACCATTAAATATGATCTTGTTTTAGTTTTTGTAGGTGCTTGTTATCAGATTATGGAAGTTTCTTCTTACAGTAAGTTTGCAGAGAATTTTACCATGAAAAGGTGGTGATTTAAGCCAAATTATTTTTTCTTCATCTGTTAAGATCACTTAAAACTTTTCTCCTTTCTCAGTATCATGACTAACATTGATTTTCAAATATTGTACTTGTCTTGCACCCTTGGGATAAAACTCAGTTGATTGTGATACAGTATCCTTTTTTCATACTGTTGGATTTGATTTAATATTTTGTTGAGAATTTTTGCTTCTATATTGTCCTGTAGTTTATCTTGTAATGTATTTCTGATTTAGATAACAGGGTAATGCCAACCCAATAAAATGAGTTGGAAAGTATTCTCTTGTGTTTTATTTTTAGATAGCTATTGTGTAAGATTGTTATTTCCCCTAAATATTTATCATAGTTTGCCAGTGAAACAAACCAGGCCTTAAATTGTAGTTTTGGAAATTTTTCAATGCCAAATTCAATTTTAAATAGTTACACTCTATTCAAATTATCCATTTCTTTTTTATAAGTTATGGAAGACTATATCCTTTGAGAAAGTTGTAGATTTTATCTGCTTTGTAGTTTATGAACATAGAATTTTTTTTTTAGTATTTCTTTATTTTTTATGTCTATAAGTTCCGTAGTGATATCCCTTCCTTCAACATTCATTTTGGTAAATTGGGTCTTCTCTATTTTTTTAGTCAGTCTGCATATAGAATTGATTAATCTTATTCTTTGAAAAGAACTAACTTTTCTGTCTACTTTTTTCTCTATTTTTGCTTTGTTTTAATTTCATTGAAGTCTATTCCTTTTATGCTTATTTTTTTCTCTCTTTTGCTTTCTTTAGTTTTATTTTGTTATATATTTTTTTCTAGCTTATAAAATGGAAGTTTTAACTCTTGATTTGAGACTTAATTTCTAGTATGATAATTTAATAAATTTTCCTCCAAGGAGTTCTTTAGCTACATGCCACAAATTTGAGCACGTTTTATTTTAATTTTGTTCAGATCAAAATATTTTTTAATTTCCCCAGAGAATTTATGACACACGAGGTAGTGTTTTTACACCAAAAACCATAAAACTTTGATGAATTAAATTGAAGACGATACAAATAAATAAAAAGATATGCTATGTTAATGGATCAGAAAATTAGCATTGTTAAAATCTCCATATCACCCAAAGGAAGAAAAAGATTCAATGCAATCCTTATCAAAATTCCAATTAAATTGTTCACAGAGATAGAAGAAACAATTCTAAAATTCAGTGAACCACAAAAGGTCCTGAATAGTCAAAGCAATTTCGGGAAGGAAAAATGGAGTTAGAGGCATCACAGTACTCAATTTCAAAATGATTACAATGTTATAATAATCAAAACAATACGGTTTTGGCATAAAAAGACATACAAACCAAAGGAACAGAATAGAAAGTCCAGAAATAAACCAAAACATATATAGTCTATCAATTTTTGATAAAGACACCAAGAATATACAACAGAAAAAGGGTAATCTCTTCAATAAATAGTGTTGAGAAAACTTGATATCCATGTGGAGAAAAAAATGAAACTAGACTCTAGTTTTATACCATAAACAAAAATCACTTCAAAACGGATTTACATCTTGCTTTGCTAATTACTGGTTATATAACTTTGGTCATTAAATTGGACTTACCAGGTCTCAGTATTCCCAATGTTAAAGCAGACGAGTTAGATGATCTTTAACACGTAGTAAACTTATAGCAACCTCACATAGCTATTGTAAATGCTCTGTAATGTTCTTTTGCCCCCACAGTATTTCAGGATTCTTTATATGTGAACTATTCATTGAAATGTTACAAAAATGTTATAAAACTTACCAAAAATACTAAAGACAGTTTTTTTAAAATTTTTTTTAACGTTTATTTATTTTTGAGAGACATAGAGACAGAGTATGAGCAGGGGAAGGGCAGTGAGAGAGGGAGATACAGAATCTGAAGCAGGCTCCAGGCTCTGAGCTATCAGCACAGAGCCTGACGCGGGGCTCGAACTCACAGACTGTGCGATCATGACCTGAGTTGAAGTCGGCCGCTTAACCAACTGAGCCACCCAGGTGCCCCAAAAGACAGTTTTATTTAAAGTAGTGCTTTTTTTCTTCAAGTGTTTTTTAACAAAAAGGAACCTACTTATAGTTGAAAATAATTGATACAGCTTTATTAGTAATGTGATAACTAAATTTTTAAATAAAATTGAACGAACAATAAAATAACATGAAAATATTGAGATTATGTACATAAAGAAGTATAAAATCTGAGGCACCTGGTGACTCAGTCAGTTGAGTGTTTAACTTTAGCTCAGGTCTTGATCTCATGGTTCATGTATTTGAGCCCCGTATCAGGCTCCACGCTGACAGTATGGAGCCTGCTTGGAATTCTCTCTCTCTCTGCCCCTTCCCTAATTGCGCTTTCTCTCTCTCTCTCTCAAAATAAATCTTTAGAAAGGGAATAGTTTCTATTATTTCTCAGATAATTTTGAGATAAAAGTTTACAATTAAAAAATAAGTAGGCACCAGTACATTAATGGCATTTAAATGAGATTACACTTATTCTAAAACACTACTTACTTAAGATTTATCTAGAAGCAACAATAGTATATGTGCTAGCATGTGCAATAAGACCTCTATGGTGTTACATTATTTCTTCTTCCTTTTTGTTTGCATCTTTCTATGCATTTGATATTACTTAAAATATTCAGTGTTTGAATTTTTTTAACAGGGTACATTATTGGAAAACATGGGTCTTATTAGATATGAGGCACTTCTTTCCATGTTAACTGTACTGGACCAGACAGCACCAATTTCAGATGAAAACGTTACGGTGATGGATACAAACTTTGCTGACATTCCAGTGCGTTTGTACTTGCCAAAGAGGAAGTCAGAAAGCCAGAGACGTGCTGTAATTTTTGTCCATGGTGGTGCCTTTGTTTTGGGAAGATACAGTAAGTGTGCTTTAAGCAAATGTGTGTGTGTGTGTCTGTGTGTGTTGCACATTATGTAAATTTATATTCAAATATATTTGTATATATAATTGGCAGAACTTTATTTCTCTATTATTTATGTTTGTGACTATGTGTATGTATCTTAGAGAGAGATAGACTTTATCAATCATGGTTTAGACATATGTTTCATAAACTTCTTAGAAAATAAACTTATTAGATGAGATTTTTGTTTTTCAAAAACTTTATCAAATAAAGTTACTTTGATGTTGTAAAATTGGAAGTTCAAGTACTAACCTTAAAACCTAAGTTTGAAATTACCATATGACCTGACTTCAGGTTCAGAAAGACAGAAGTGAATCAGATATTTTAAATGTTGAATCAGAAATGATGTTATTTACAACTTCCAAGTACCAATACATGTTCATATTGTAGACTGTGATACAACAATACTTGTGTTGGGGCTTAGAATCCAATGCATAATTCTGAACTTAAAACTTAAAATAGAACTGTCTAATCAGCTTTTCCCATGAAGGCTATTCCCATCTAATGTTAGAGATAACTTCAAGAATTGCCAATGGAGTAACTAAAATGCTTCCATACTCCACAAACATTCACCCAGACACAAACTCAAACACAAACATACACACACTGATTTATACATATAAACATATATACAGAGTGGCTTGTAGACTGTCAGTATTATGGAGTCACCACATAGCACAAAACACAAAGAATGTCATATGAGGCACTCAGAAGATGGAAGAAACTAACGGTAAGACTCTTTTCCTTGAAGAACCCACAGCATCAGTTATTAAACCTAGATTGACTCCAAGATCTCTTAATGTTTCACAACTACTACATATGCTACTGTAACCAAGTGGGTGGTCAACTTTTATTCTGCTAGGTAAACACATTCTTAGGATGGGTATTATTGTCACAGTCTTAAAGATAAAGAAATAGAGAATGATAAAGTAACTTGTTCAAAGTCCTACCATTAGTAAGTGGTAGAACCAGTAGTCAAAACTAAGCTTGTCAGAAGGACCCACAGCATTCATCCTCACGCCTCACCCTTATATTATTAGGGTGAGCAGCCCTATCATGTGGCTTTAAGATGCGTCTTGTATGTCGTTAGTTCCTCTCTTTCATGCTGAGGACTCTTCTAAACCTTCAGTGCTCTTTCCAAGCCTCAGGTTATCCTTCCTGAGCTATCAAGGACGTATGTCCATAATCCAGCACTTCTCCCTACTCTCACCTAAGGACATTCAAATGTCCTAAAAAATTATTAGCACCATATTAATCTTCAACTTCACTTCTTTCGAATTATGTCCTAGGAAAAGGCACTTTTATCTTTGGGCACAGCTGAATCTTTCTACTTTGCTTGGAATATTTCCTCCTATCATTTGGTTTTATCAGCATTTCTCTTTCACTTTTCTATCTACAAACATGTCCTCCCAATTGACTCCTAAGTGCTACTACCTCTTCTACTTTGTTCCCAAACCCCTCTCTTTAAGTAGTCCTCTTTTGTTTCTCAGACTCATTTCTATACCCTGTGGACTTGTTTTCCCCTTTTGAAAAAATTCTTTAAGCTGTGTAATTTGAGAATGGCCATTCCCCTCCATTTCATTGAAATGGCCCTTTCACCCTCTGTTCCCTTAGTTCTGTGAAACAAATTTCTTTGAACTTCCTTTTGCCTCTTCCTTTCCCTTCATTTATATCTCCCTCTCCAAAGCAATACAAATACAAACAAACACACAAAAACATGTTCTCCGGTTTTGCACTTTATAAGTGTTCATGTTTTCCAGTATTCCTTTCTTTAGCTTTTGACTCTACATGCTTTTATTTAGTCCTTTAAACTTTTCAACCTTACCCACCTCTACTTATCTGCTGATTTCCCAAGGAGTTGTATCACCAATTATTTTCCTTTGTGGTTTTAGTGTATGCCTCCACTCCTCTCCAAATTCTTACTTCACTTGTACTTAATATTTATTTTTCTGAGGGGTTTATGCATTCTCATGACTCTGTCTTTAAGCATATTTTCTTCTGCAATGACATTCTCCATATGATGGCAGTCATCAAATCTTTTGTCTTTGAATCCCTCTCCATAGCAGCAGATAAAATGAGAATAGAGGGATTCCACCAGTTAATCATAATTCAGTCACATATCCACAAGTATAAATGGTTTTCCATTGCTTTTTATTGACAGGGAATACTACTACTGCTACTACTACTATTGTTGTTGTTGTTGTTGTTGTTGTTGTTATTATTATTATTATTATTATTATTATTATTATTATTATTATCATTTCATTTCAGGCCAGACGGCTTGGGACTTCCTGAATAGATGGACAGCAAATAAACTTGATGCTGTGGTTGTGGCAACAGAGTAAGACAATCATTATTTTTGTTTTTTAAATGTTGAGACTATCTCAGAATTTTAAGGCATTGTCAGAATGAGAGATCTTAGTTGCTCATGATTTAGGCTTAATTTCCAAAGATATACCAGAAAGACTACCAAATGTTAAGTATTCTCTAGGTTCTCACTTACCAAGAAACTCTAACATGTTTTGGGCTTGGAGTCTTTGGGAATATATATCTTCACTTTGTAATTGATGGAAGAGATGTTAAAAGACAATTCTTCACCCTGAGGATGAACTAGGGTGTGCCTGAATGTACAAATGACTTTCCAGCCTTTGAGCAAAATACCTTCCCTTACTTAAATGTTTATATTTCAAAGCTTTTATTTTTTTTTGCATTTAGAATTAAAGTTTCTTTTTTCTCAAATATTATAAATATTTTATTTTGAATCAAGTTTCTAAGTAATGCTTGTGATAAAAAATATCTCATTCCATCTTGAAGAATTTTAACCTAAATACATTTCTAATATAAGACACTTTCGGGTCATTTACTCTCTGATTTGCAACTTTGAAATATTTTGTTAACCCCCAGCAATGGTTCTGAAAAAATTTAAGTCATGAATTACATTGAGAATCTGATGAATATGACACTCCCCTCCTAACTGCTGTTTTGCTGAAAATTTTACGTACAATTTTGCGAGGATAAAGACACAATACTTGTCTCTATCTTCTACCCACAGAGTCAATATTTTAAAACTTTTATACTGAAATTTACTTTTTATTTTAAAAATGGAAGTTGGTAGTAAATCTGGGTTTGACTGGTGAGATTAAAGTTTCACAGTAGGGCCCATTTGGTTCACCAGACCTGTTGGTTAAACTGAGATACTTGGATACATGCAGCTGAAGTTTAATTTTATATGCTTTGTTGCTTTCTCTTTTTTTCTCCAGCTATAGGCTAGCTCCTCAGTATCAATTTCCTGTTTCCCTTGAAGATGTCGTTTCTGTGGTCAAATTTTTTCTACAGGATAAAATTCTTGCAAAATATGGAGTGGATCCTTCTCGAATCTGTATTTCAGGTGATAGTTCTGGAGGTGGATTGGCAGCAACAGTTACCCAACTGGTACGTTTTATGTATTATATATGTTTATAGTACACATACATTACAATTCTAACACAAAAGAATCATTTTATTTCTTAGGATATTTTTATTGGCCTTGTGTGTGTGTTGTTCTTTTTTTTTTAAATTTAAGTCTGAGTTAATTAACATATAGTGTAATAATGATTTCAGAAGTAGACATTAGTGATTCATCACTTAAATATAACACCCAGTGCTCATCCCAACAAGTGCCCTCCATAATGCCCATCACTTATTTAGCCCATCCCCCCCACCCAACACCCCGCCAACAACCCTCAGTTCGTTCCCTGTATTTATGAGTCTCTTAGGTTTGCCACCCTCTCTGTTTTTTTATTTTTATTCCCTTCCCCTATGTTCATCTGTTTTGTTTCTTAAATTCCATGTATGAGTGAAATCATATGGAATTTGTCTTTGTCTGACTAACTTACTTCATATTATGTTAGCATAACATACTCTAATTCCATCCATGTTGTGCAAATGGTAAGATTTTATTCTTTTTGAATGCTGGGGAATATTCCATTGTACGTATATATCACGTCTTTATTCATCAGTTGATGGACATTTAGGCTCTTTCCATAATTTGGCTGTTATTGATAGTGCTGCTATAAACATTGGGGTGCTTGTGCCTTTTCAAATCAGCATTTTTGTATTTTTCGGATAAATACCTACTAGTGCAATGGCTGGCTCCTAGTGTAGGTCTATTTTTAATTTTTCAAAGAAACTCCATACTGTTTTCCAGAGTCGGCGTTGTGTTTTACACTATGAAATGGCAAATATATAAAACCAAACTACTGTGCTTTTGCATAATTTTTCTTTAGACAGATGTGGCTTTAGAGGCATTAAGGGGAGACTGAATATAATGCTAAATAAGCCTTTTATTCAACCACCAATTTTCAGAAAAATAGGACCTGTCTAGGAACTAGTATTGAATATGACAAGGGATCTGATGTTTTACTTACACAAATTGTAAAGTCTGCCAAGCATTTGGCATTATTCTAATCCATGTTTTAAATCCAGTAGAATGTTATCAGATAACATTTGGCGCATGTGCCATGCTTGTATGGAAGAATCACTACTGTGATAAAGAACAATGGCCTAGGCTAAACTCTTGCTTTCTGCAGTTAAGTAATAAGCATCCAAACAATTAATATATTTGAAAAATGAATTCAGCCCCACAGATAATTCCTAATCCCAAAACCACTTTTGTGGAACAAAATTAGCATAAGAGGAGGGACACACACTTTTAGAAGCAGCAGAATCTATTAACTCATTTTGTGAGATCACTTCTACTAGCTTGAGAAAGTATCCGTTGAATCTCTCTGCTTCATTTTTGTTTATATGATCACTGTTGTTTCTTCCACTCAGCTTATGAGATGATCCATTTGTTTTTCTAGCAAATTATCTGTCTGAGGATGCTAGGGAGGGATCAAGGGCATAGGAGAGATTTTGTTGGGGAAATTGGTCTTGGTTTTTTTTGAACTCATGACACCGACTATACATTGAGTATACATTTTAGAATTGGCTGGATATCATGACCTCTTGTAAGGTACCACTGAGATTTCAGTTAATTCTCCCGTTTGGTATGTCACCTGCTTTGGTGAGGGGGTTAGCTTTCAAAAATACTCTCCAGGTCCCTGACTGTCATGTGGTGTGGCAGCAGGTATAGCCATTTCCCACGTCATAGTTGTAGATGCTGGTCTGTGGCTCAGGTATTTTTCCTGAGAGATTAATTATAGATACTCTCCTAGAGTGTTTAGGACCAAGAGAGAAGGAACAGGGAATGTATGGGGGCTCTTCTCACCCTATCACTGAGATCTTAGGATACCTCTTACCTCTGGTAAGAAAGAGAAACTCCAGATACAATGTTCCATGTCTTTTCCTGCCCTTCAAATTTGCATAAATTCCCTGCCCTCTTAGCATCACACTACATTATGTTCTCCAGAAGGCAACTTGTATATTAGGAATATTTCCTTTAACTTGGTCCAAATCCTTCTGAATTCATTCAGAAGCATTAATATTTTATTATTAATAAATTTTGATTATTAATAAAATGTTCAAGCTTAATATTTTATTATTATCACGTTAATTTAGGTCAGAAATGAATTTTAAACATAGCTTGTCATCTTCCCTAAGAACCTCGTGATTGTATTTTTATTTCATGGTCATATATGAATAAATGTGTGTAAGTATCAATGTATATGTGTATCACAACTGTTGAAAGTGGGCTGACACATTTTAATGCCATGAAAGTAAAATCTAAATATTATAAAAAGAAGTAACTATTAGGTCTTGTATTGGTTTTGTAACGATTCACATCATAACTGCTCATATTATTGGGATAAAACCTCCCAATCCTATAGTTTGGAATCCTTTGACTTTCTTCACATTTTATTATCAATTTTTTCAGGTACAAAATGATCCAGAATTCAAAAATAAAATGAAGGCACAAGCTTTAATTTACCCTGGCTTACAGTTGGTGGATACTTTAACGCCTTCTTTCCGAGAATATGAGCACGGTCCGATTCTGTCAAGGGAAATGGCAATTAAAATGGAATACCTGTACTTTACTAAGGATAAAGCCCTACTGCAAGCACTGCGAGAAAATCAACATATGCCCCGTGGATCAAGACATCTGTTCACGCTGGTTAACTGGAGTACTCTCCTTCCTGAAAAATATAGAAGGAATCACGTATATACTGAACCAGTTGTTGGGAAACTTAACTCTTCATATCCAGTACTTTCAGATAGCAGGTCATCACCCTTGTTAGTCAATGATTCCCAATTACAAAATTTGCCACTAACTTATATCCTCACCTGTGAACATGATGCCGTAAGAGATGATGGGCTTATGTATGTCTCACGACTTCGAAATGCTGGAGTTAACGTTTCTCATGACCACCTAGAGGATGGATTCCATGGAGCAATCTCATTCATGACAGTACCATTATATTTGCATACAGGAATTAGAATAAGAGATAAATACATTAGTTGGCTAGAAGAAAATCTATAAAAAGTACATGGAGCTAGCTAACTTTTTATTTAGTAATATAATCCAAAGGTTATATTTGAGAGTTTGTGAGTTTAAGGGAGAGAACAATGATATTCTTTTTGCATAAATGTAAATTTAAATCAAAGCAGAGATTACTGTGTACATTGGAACAAGTTACTTAGTTTCCCTAGACTTTGATCTTAATAAATGAAGAGATACACTGTATTGATCCCATTAAATACAATCTATTCTGCTTGATAAGTTTTAAATATACACCAGTAATAGTAAAATAAAAAAAAGTGTAATCATAAGCAAAACAAGCATAAGAGTATCCAGGTAGTGATAGGAATGGTAGTGGTAAGTGAGGAGAAATTTTAAAGAAGAAAAATCACAATGACATTTGTGTGTAGGAGGAAAACTACATTATACTGAAAACCTGTTTTTTTCAACTAATGGTTCATACATGAATTGTATCCACCGAATGTAAATTCTGTTAGTTTTTTTTTCCATTCATTTAATACAAACAAAATCTGCTTTCAAATATACTGCTCAGTTTCTTATGGAAGGAAAGGATTAACATGTAGACTATAAATTCTTTGAAAAGCCTAAATATTTGGCCCTCACTAAAAACTATTTTTTAAGCTTATTTATTTGTTTGAGAAAGAGTGAGCATGAGTCGGGGAGGAGCAGAGAGAAGGAGAGACAGAACCTCAAGCAGGCTCGTGCCATCAGTGCAGAGCCTGATGCAAGACTAGAACTCATGAACTGTCACAAACTGTGAGATCATGATGTGAGTGAGCTGAGATGAAGAGTCAGACTTAAGCAACTGCACCACTGAGGCTTGCCCTCCCTGCCTCTGCCCAACACTCAAACTTTTAAAAACATCAGTTTGAAGGTAAGTGAAGTTACTGCATTGATTGCTATATTATCGATCCAAGGAATTTTCTAGTCATGTCTTGAACATTGAGTAAAAATAAAGGAGTAGAATGTGGTTCTAATATCCCGAAGAATCTAGGATGACAAAATCTTGGGTAATGTGTTCTCTGTAACATGGAAGACACATAGGCTATATCATAAAATTATAGGTATAACTGTAATAGTTTATTTATGAATTTGGTTTTACTACATATTAACATAAAAATAGTTATTAAGAAAGTTTTACAATCCTTTTTTTTTTTTTTTTTTTTTGTTATAATAGTTTATTTTCAAATTGGTTTACATATAACACCCAGTGTTCATCCCAACATGTGCCCTTTTTAATGCCCATCACCCCCTCTCCCCCCTCCCTCATCCCCCTTACCCTCAGTTTTTTCTTAGTCTTTGAGAGTCTCTTATGTTTTATCTCCCTCCCTCTCTGTGTCTTTTTTTTCTTTCCCCTCTTCCCCTCCCCCTGGTTTTTGCTTAGTTTCACAAAGTCCACCTATTCGTGGAAACATATGGTATCTGTCTTTTTCTGACTGACTTATTTCACTTAACATAATACCCTCCAGTTCCATCCATCTTGCTACACATGGCCAGATTTCATTTTTTCTCATTGCCACGTAGTAGTCCATTGTATATAAGTACCATAACTTCTTTATCCATTCGTCAGTTGATGGGCACTTGGTCTCTTTCCATGATTTGGCTATTGTCGAAAGTGCTGCTATGAACATTGGGGTACACGTGCTCCTATGCATCAGCATTCCTGTGTCTCTTGGGTAGATTCCTAGCAGGGCTATTGCTGGGTCATAGGGTAGCTCTATTTTCATTTTTTTGAGGAACCTCCACACCGTTTTCCAGAGTGGCTGCACCAGTTTGCATTCCCACCAACAGTGTAGGAGGGTGCCTACTTCTCCACATCCTCGCCAGCATCTATAGTTTCCTGATTTGTTCATTTTAGCCACTCTGACTGGTGTGAGGTGGTATCTCAGTGTAGTTTTGATTTGTATTTCCCTGATGCTGAGTGACATTGAGCATCGTTTCATGTGTCTGTTGGCCATCTGAATGTCCCCTTTGGAGAAGTGTCTATTCATATCTTCCGCCCATTTCTTCACTGGGTTGTTTGTTTTTCGGGTTTGGAGTTTGGTAAGTTCTTTATAAATTTTAGATATTAGTCCTTTATCCGATATGTCATTTGCGATGATCTTTTCCCATTCCGTTGGTTGCCTATTCGTTTTGTTGGTTGTTTCTTTTGCCGTGCAGAAGCTTTTTATCTTGATGAGGTCCCAATAGTTCATCTTTGCTTTTAATTCTCTTGCCTTTGGAGACGTGTTGAGTAAGAAATTGGTGCGTCTTAGGTCAAAGAGGCTTTTTCCTGTTTTCTCCTCTAGGATTTTGATGGTTTCCTGCCTCACATTCAGATCTTTTATCCATTTAGAATTTATTTTTGTGAGTGGTGTAAGAAAGTGGTCTAGTTTCATTCTTTTGCATGTTGCTGTCCAATTCTCCCAGCACCATTTGTTAAAAAGGCTGTCTTTTTTCCATTGGATACATTTTCCCGCTTTGTCAAAGATTAGTTGGCCATATACTTGCGGGTCCATTTCTGAGTTTTCTATTCTATTCCATTGGTCTATGCGTCTGTTTTTGTGCCAATACCATACAGTCTTGATGACCACCGCTTTGTAGTAGAGGTTAAAGTCTGGGATTGTGATGCCTCCCGCCTTGGTTTTATTCTTCAGTATTATTTTGGCTATTCGAGGTCTTTTGTGGTTCCATACAAATTTTAGGATTGTTTGCTCTAGCTTTGAGAAGAATGCTGGTGCAATTTTGATTGGGATTGCATTGAATGTGTAGATTGCTTTGGGTAGTATTGCCATTTTGACGATATTTATTCTTCCAATCCATGAGCATGGGATGTTTTTCCATTTCCTTGTGTCTTCCTCAATTTCCTTCATAAGTTTTTTATAGTTTTCAGTGTAGAGGTCTTTCACATCTTTGGTTAGGTTTATTCCTAAGTATTTTATGGTTTTTGGTGCAATTGTGAAAGGGATTAGCTTCTTTATTTCTCTTTCTGCTGCTTCATTGTTGGTGTATAGAAATGCCACCGATTTCTGTACATTGATTTTGTATCCTGCAACTTTGCTGAAATCATGAATCAGTTCTAGTAGGCTTTTGGTGGATTCTGTCGGGTTTTCCATGTAAAGTATCATGTCATCTGCAAAAAGTGAAAGTTTGACTTCCTCCTTGCCAATCTTGATGCCTTTTATTTTGTTTTGTTGTCTGATTGCTGATGCTAAGACTTCCAGCACTATGTTAAATAGCAGTGGCGAGAGTGGACACCCCTGTCGTGTTCCTGATCTCAGGGGGAAGGCTTTCAATTTTTCCCCATTGAGGATGATATTAGCTGTGGGTTTTTCATATATGGCTTTTATGATGTTTAAGTATGTTCCTTCTATCCCGACTTTCTCGAGAGTTTTTATTAAGAAAGGATGCTGTATTTTGTCAAATGCTTTTTCTGCATCTATTGACAGGATCATATGGTTCTTATCTTTTCTTTTGTTGATGTGATGTATCACGTTGATTGATTTGCGAATATTGAACCAGCCCTGCAACCCAGGGATGAATCCTACTTGATCATGGTGGATAATTCTCTTTATATGCTGTTGGATTCGATTTGCTAGTATCTTGTTGAGAATTTTTGCATCCATATTCATCAGGGATATTGGCCTGTAATTTTCTTTCTTTGCTGGGTCTCTATCTGGTTTGGGAATCAAAGTGATGCTGGCTTCATAGAATGAGTCGGGGAGTTTTCCTTCCGTTTCAATTTTTTGGAACAGCTTGAGGAGGATAGGAATTAACTCTGTTTTAAATGTCTGGTAAAATTCCGCAGGAAAGCCATCTGGTCCAGGGCTTTTATTTGCTGGGAGGTTTTTAATAACTGATTCTATTTCTTCACTAGTTATGGGTCTGTTCAAATTTTCTATTTCTTCCCGTTTGAGTTTTGGTAGCGTGTGGCTATTTAGGAAGCTGTCCATTTCTTCCAGATTGCCAAGTTTGGTGGCATATAATTTTTCATAGTATTCTCTGATGATTGCTTGTATCTCTGAGGGATTGGTTGTAATTTCTCCCTTTTCATTCACGATTTTATTTATTTGAGTTCTCTCTCTTTTCTTTTTGAGAAGCCTGGCTAGAGGTTTGTCTATTTTGTTTATTTTTTCAAAGAACCAGCTTTTGGTTTCATTGATCTGTTCCACTACCTTTTCTGTCTCTATATGGTTAATTTGAGCTCTGATCTTTGTTATTTCTCTCTTTCTGCTGGGCTTGGGTTGTTTTAGTTGATCTGCTTCTAGTTCCTTTAGGCGTGCTGTTAGAATTTGTGTTATTGATTTTTCTTGTTTCTTGAGATGGGCCTGGATTGCAATATATTTCCCTCTCAGGACTGCCTTTGCTGCATCCCAGAGCGTTTGGATTGTTGTATTTTCATTTTCATTTGTTTCCATGTATTTTTTAATTTCTTCTCTGATGGCTTGGTTGACCCAGTCATCTTTTAGTAGGTTATTTCTTAGCCGCCATGTTCTTGGATATTTTCCAGGCTTTCTCCTGTGGTTGATTTCAAGTTTCAAAGCATTGTGGTCTGACACTGTACACGGTATGATCTCAATTCTTTTATATTTATTCAGAGCTTCCCTGTGCCCCAGAATGTGGTCTATCTTGGAAAATGTACCGTGTGCAGATGAGAAGAATGTAAATTCCTTTGCTTCTGGATGAAGGACCCTAAAGATGTCTGTGAGGCCCATCTGTCCTAATGTGTCATTCAGGGCTATTGTTTCTGCGGAGATTTTCTGTTTTGTTGATCTATCCAATGCTGAGAGTGGAGTGTTGAGATCCCCTACTATTAGGACATTTTTATCGATGAGGTTGCTAATGTTTGTAATTAGTTGTTTTACAAATTTGGGTGCCCCTGAATTCGGTGCGTAGATATTTACAATTGTTAGCTCTTCCTGCTGGATGGTCCCTGAGACTATTATATAATGTCCTTCCTCATCTCTTATTACATCGTTCATTTTAAAGTCTAATTTGTCTGATATAAGTGTGGCTACTCCGGCTTTCTTCTGACTTCCAGTAGCATGGTAGATAGTTCTCCATCCCCTCACTTTCAATCTGAAGGTGTCTTCAGGTTTAAGATGAGTTTCTTGAAGACAGCAAATAGATGGGTCTTGTTTTTTAATCCATTCTGTTATCCTTTGTCTTTTGATTGGCGCATTTAGTCCATTTACATTCAGTGTTAATATTGAAAAATATGGGCTTACAGTCACTGTATTATCTGTAAGTTTCATGTTTGTAAGGCTGTGTCTGGTAGTTTGTATTCTTTGCCTCCTTGTTTTCATAGAATGCCCCTCAGGATCTCTTGCAGTGCTGGCTTATTTGTGATAAATTCTTTCAGTTTTTGTTTGTTGGGAAAAACCTTGATCTCTCCTTCTATTCTGAATGACAGGCTAGCCGGATACAGAATTCTTGGTTGCATGTCCTTCTTGCTCATCACATTGAAGATGTCCTGCCATTCCTTTCTGGCTTGCCAAGTTTCCGTAGATAAGTCTGCTACTACCCTTATAGGTCTCCCTTTGTATGTTAGGGTTCTTTTGTCCCTAGCTGCTTTCAGGATTCTCTCCCTATCTTTGTATTTTGCCAGCTTCACTATGATGTGCCGTGCAGAAGGTCTATTCAAGTTACGTCTGAGGGGAGTTCTCTGTGCCTCTTGGATTTCCATGCCCGTTTCCTTTCTCATGTTGAGGAAGTTCTCAGCAATGATTTGTTCCAGAACCCCTTCGACTCCTTTCTCTCTCTCTTCTTCCTCTGGAACTCCTATGATACGGATATTGTTTCTTTTGACTGCATCGCTCAGCTCTCGAATTCTCCTTTCCTGTTCCTGGATCAGCTTCTCTCTCTTTTTATCTGCTTCCTCTTTTTCAATGATTTTGTCTTCTAATGCACTAACTCTTTCCTCTACCTCTTCAATCCGTGCTGTGGTTGCTTCCAGTTTCCCCTGTATTTCTTCCAATGTCTTCTTTAATTCTTCCTGACCGTTTTTAAGGTCTTTGAACTTTGCCTCGTAGGACCCCTTGCATTCATCTAAGCTTTTTTCAAGGCCAGCAATTAGTTTTATGATTAACATTCTATATTCAAGTTCTGTTATGTTGCTTATATCTCTTTTCATTAATTCTTGAGCTGTCACTGCTTCTTGTAGACTCTTTTGAGGAGAATTCTTCCGTCTCGTCATTTTGGCTGGATGTGTTATGGGTTGTTTCTTGAAGTTGCCCTGGAAAGGAAAACTGACAGACACACAGAACACAGAAATACTCAAACGTACCGACAAATGGTCCAGACAAGCAGTTCACAACAGAAAAAAATAACAAGTGACTCTCTGAGGGCAATGTCCTGAAGTAACAGCTACACGTTAAGGACAGGGTATGTAGTGTGCTGGTGGCAGAGCATATATAGACAGAATAATGACTGGTGCAGGGAGAAGAAGGAAATGGACTTTGCCCAGGTAGAGCGACTAAAGGGTTTAATCCAGACTGATAGAAATCAGAATAAGGACAGGTGCGAGGGAAAAGGAATAAAGATCGATGTCGTCTAGATGAACTTATACGGCCTGGTTATTCCAGAAAAAGGGCTAGGGAAGTAAAGAAGAGGTTGTAGGACATGTCCTCAAAGAGTGGGTTAAAAAACAAAACAAAAACAAAAAACAAAAAACAAAAAACAAAACCAAAAGAACCCAAACAAAACAAACAAACAAACAAAAAACAAAAAAACAAAAAACAAAAAGAACGAAAAAAATGATTAAGCCAGTCAGTACCCTGGATGACCAGCTCAGGGATGGGGATCGGTAGGAATGAGAAAGGGAGGGATAAATTTAAAAAGAAGAAATGACTGGCGTTACTCCAGGCAGCAATCTCCACTTGGATCAGTCGCTCCTGCTGATAGTTTGGGAGGGGCGTGGTTTAGTGTAGGCGGGTCCGGCCTCCACTGCTGCAGGGATGGCTTCTGGGGTGACTTCCTGGCTTGTGAGACAACAATGGCGTCTCTCCAGACCCCCGCCCCCAGTCCTGGAGGCTTTATTCGCTCCTTTATTTCTGTTCTCTCTCCACCGCCCACGCCAGCCTAGTGTGGTTTACTGGAGCCGCGCCTGGGGCTGCCTGGGTGCCTGCTGCCTATCCCGGCAGAGTGCGTGCCTGGAGGCGCTGGGCGAGGGTGGCGCGGTGGCGCGGCCCTCTGCTACCCCCCGATTTGGCTATAACTGTGCGGGGGTTAGAGGTGCTCCGCAGGAGCCGCCGCCTGAGTCCCCCCTGCCTGTCCCGGCAGCGCGCGCGCCCCGGAGGCGCTGGGCGAGGGTGGCGGGGTGGTGCGGCCGTCTGCCACCCCCCGATTTCGTTATAATTGTGCCGGGGTTAGAGGTGCTCCGCAGGCGGCGCCGCCTGCGTCCCTGCTGCCAGTCCCTCCCGCGCGCGTCCCAGTGGCTCAGGACGAGGTTGGTGCGGTCCCAGCAGCGCGCGGGGATTGCTGCTGTTTGCCACTGAACTTCTCTTCAAAAGCCCTGCATTTAGGGGCTGGATGGTCGCAGTCTCACCCGCTCTGGCCCTCTCGTTCAGATGTTGTTCGATCGGCACTTTCCCAGCTATCTCCGAAGACGCTCACCCTCCCCTCAGCTCAACTTCCCGAGTTCGAGTTCGTTTTATCCGACCCAGATTAAACTCACAGTTCAGTTGGGCCGTGTCTGTGTTCGCCTTAGTTTCTTGTCAGCTCTAGCACCTTTTCCCCCCGATTTTTGTAGTTGAGAGAGCTTACAATCCTTTAGTGCTGTTTGAACCGTTCTATAATATGATGTCACATAAATCAATATTGGTTCAGTGTGGGAGAAGAAAAACATGACCAGTAAAACAGAGTAGATTATACAGAATCCCAATATCGACAGTGAATCATTAAAAACATCATGTAGGTCCAATTAAATTTCTACGTGGAACAACAAAAGTGGAACACAATAGAAGGTTAAGATGGGGGAGTATTAAGGGACCCTGGACTTGCCTTGTCCTTCAAACATAGTTAGATCAACAGCAAATTATTTTGAACATTTAGGAAATTGATCTGAGGGTTAAGAGAACAATTTGCATCATTAGATGGAGAGAACTTGGCAGGTATGAGGTGGAGAGATGTGAACTGGGAGAGAGAAACCCACAGTGGCACAGAGAGAGGAGAGAGTGAGGCAGGGAGAAAGAGCAGCACATAGGGTTCCTACTAGTAAAACACCCCAAATGACTGGATAATTGGGAGAAACTGACTATTGCAAGTTTTTACAAACAGAGGAACTCAAATTTTGAGATTTTAGGAGTCCACAACATATGCTGTAGTCAAGTCAGATGGGCAGCAGTCTTCCCGGGAAGAAGGAAGGTGGAGGCCAGGGAGCAGGTAGCATGGCAGAGGGAAGCCCTGGGTTACACTGGGAGAAAACATTGCCCTTCCTAGGGTACTTCTGGAGGAGGGTGTATTGACTCTCCAAGGGCAAAAGACCCAGAAGACATCATTAAATGACCATTCATCAGCAATGCACAGAAGTGCATGGAGAGTGCAGATAACTTGGTCACTGTCTAAGCACGTGTGAGGTCATGCACCTGCTTTTCTGGGACAAAATGGCACCAGACACAGCAGAGAGGTCTCCTTCAGAAGAAAGGATTGGGTCCACATCTTGCCAGACTTGGAGTTTTGAATCTCATTCATGCCAGAGATAAAACACAGGAGACTGTGGTGCCAGGTGTTCAAGGACCCAGTCACTGGCAGGTATCTAATAGAAGCCTGAAACACAAGAAGGGAGATTGTTCACTTGTCTGTGAGGGTTTCCTGAACAGAGGTGGGTGGAAGCTCCCCTCTCCAGTGGGAAGAGTGTGGGTGAAGACACCTTCTCCCCACCCACCAGCACTGTTGGACTTCAATGAGCAAAAAAAGGTGCCCCCAGTGAGGCTGGAGCCTCTTGCACCAAACCCCAACCTCCTGCACATTGCAGGCGCATCTTAAGGCAGGTCTGACTGTGAATCAGTGCAGAAAACCTCTCCCACAGAGGACAAACTCATGCACCAAGTCTATAGATTATAGAGTGCTCCAAAGCATGAGTTTCAGTTCTGATGGAAATAGGACCTGGATTTTTTTTTTAATTCTTTAGAGTCAGGTTATAGTTTGTTTTTTTCACTTCCCTTTCTCTCTCTCTCTCTCTCTCTCTCTCTCTCTCTCTTTCTCTCTCCTCTTTTTTTTTGGATCAATCTTCTTTTTCTTCCTCTCTTTTTCTTTGAAATCAGGTTTATAGTTTTTTGTTTGGTGTTTTTGTTTGTTTTCATTTTCTCTTTTGGATCAGGGGAGTTTTTGTTTGTTTTTTTAAATCGGGCTTATTTTAACAAACAAATCAAAGCATAGCTAGTTAAAGATCCAAACACTCCCCCATGCAAGAAAGGAAGAACCCTATAGAGGACTGACCTGTGGAAAAGAGCAGCAAAAACACAACAGCAAAGTGCACAAAGGGTACACCAGAAACACTTCCTGAAGTGCTATGCCCTGGACAGTGTATGATTCCTTTTTGATATAGCATTACTCTCTGGGGCAGGAAACACAATTAGCTTTCATAACCTGAAAAGAGAGAAACCTAGACAAAATGACAAGGCAGAGGGATTCTACCCAAAAAACAGATGAAGAAGAAACCACACCAGGGGTTTGCTCAAAGTAGTTATAAGCAATATATCTGACCAAGAATTTAGAACAGCAGTCATAAGAATACTAGCTGGACTTCGGAAAAGCATAGAAAACACCAGATAAAATGCATAAAAACTAGTCAGGTCAAAACAAAAAATGCCAGTATAACTGAAATGCAGAACTGGCTGTAATCATAATGAAGATGGAAGAAGCAGAGAAATGAATAGGTGATATAAAAGATAAAATTATGGAAAATGATGAAGCTGAAAAGAAGAGGGAAAAGGAAACTATTAGATGATGAATATACATTTAAGGAACTCATCAATCCATAAAGCACAATAATATCTGTATCATAGGAGTTCCAAAAGAAGAGTGAGAGAAAGAAACAGAAGGTTTATTTGAACAAATTATAGCTGAGGACTTCACTAATGTGAGGAAGGAAATAGGCAATCAAGTCCAAGAGCCAGAGAACTCCCCTCAAAATCAACAAGAACAGAACAATACCAAGTCATATCATAGTGAAACTTGCAAAATACAAAGATAAAGAGGGAATTCTGAAAGCAGCTGGGGGCAAAACGTCCTTAACTTACAAGGGTAAGTACATAAGGTTAGCAGCAGACCTGTCCACAGAAACCGGGCAAGCCATAAGGGAGGAGCATGATATATATAATATATCATGGGAAAAACCTGCAGGCAAGAATACTTTCTTCATCAAGACTGTTATTCAGGATAGAAAAGAGATGGAGTTTCCAAGACAAGCAAAAACTAATGGAGTTTATGAACACTAAACCAGCTCTGCAAGAATTATCGAAGAGGACATTTTGGGAAAGAGAGACCAAAGGCAACAAAGACTAATAACAGAGACTATGTACAGGAACAGTGACTTTATGGTAGTACAATGGCACTAAATTCATATCAATAACTCTGAATGCAAATGGACTAAATCCTCCAATAAAAATACATAGAGTATCATAATGGATTAAAAAAAAGACATTGATATATTGCTTACAAGAGATTTATTTTAGACCCAAAGACACCTTTGTATTGTAAGTGAGGAAGTTGAGAGCCATTTATCATGCTAATGGAGAATGTGATACACCACATTAATAAAAGGAAGTATAAAAACTATGACTTTCTCAATAGTCGCAGAAAAAGCATTTGACACAACACAATATCCTTTCTTGATAAAAGCCCTCAAGAAAGGAGGGATACATGGAACATACCTTAACATCATAAAGGCCATATACAAAAGACCCATGCCCAATATCATCCTCAACAGAGAAAAACAGAACTTTTTCCCTAAGGTCAAGAACACAGCAGGGTTGTCCACTCTTACCACTGTTGTTCAATTTAGTACTGGAAATTCCAGCCTCAGAAGTAAGATAATAAAAAGAAAGAAAAGGCATCCAACTTGGCAAGAAGGAAGTCAATCTTTCACTCTTCATGGATGATATGATACTTTATGTAGAAAACCTGATAGACTTCACCATAAAATTGCTAGAGCTGATACGTGAATTCAATAAAGCCACGGAATATAATATCATTGTCCAGAAATCGGTTGCATTTCTATACACTAATAAAAAAGAGCAGAAAGAGACATCAAGGAATCGATCCTATTTACAATTGCACAAAAAGCATAAGATACCTAGGAATCTTACTAGCCAAAGAAGTAAAACATCTGTACTCTAAAAACTATAGAACACTTTTGAAAGAAATTGAAGACACAAATGGAAAACTTTCCATGTTCATGGACTGTAAGAGCAAGTACTGTTAAAATGTCTATACTACCCAAAGCAATCTACACATTCAGTGTTATCAAAATAACACCAGCAGCTTTCACAGAGCTAGAAGAAACAATTTTAAAATTTGTATGTAACCAAAAAAGACCCCGAATAGCCAAAGCAATGTTGAACGATAAAAGCAAAGTGGAGGCATCACAATTCCAGATTTCAAGCTGTATTACAAAGGTGTGATCATTAAGATGGTATGGTACTGCCACAAAACAGATAAATAGATCAATGGAACAGAATAGAGAACCCAGAAATGGACCCACAACTATATCATCAGCAAATCTTTGACAAAGAAGGAAAGATTATCCAATGGAAAAAAGACCATCCCTTCAAGAAATGGTGTTGGGAAAACTGGACAGCCATATGCAGAAGAAAGAACCTGGGCGACTTTCTTATACCAAACACAAAAATAAATTGAAAATAATGAAAGGCCTAAATGTGAGAACAGGAAACCATCAAAATCCTATAGGAGAACACAGGCAGCAATCTCTTTCACCTCAGCCAGAGCAACTTCTTACTAGACACATCGCTGAAGGCAAGGGCAACAAAAGCAAAATTGAACTATTGGGACTTCGTCAAGATAAAAACTTCTGCACAGTGAAGGAAACAATCCACAAAACTAAAAGGCAACCTATGGGATGAGAAGAAATATTTACAAGTGACATATCAGACAAAGGACTAGTGTCCAAAATCTATAAAGAACTTATCAAACTCAGCATCCAAAAAATAAATAATCCAGTTAAGAAATGGGCAGGAGACATGAACAAATATTTATTCAAGGAAGACATACAAATGGCTAACAGATACATGAAAAAATGCTCAAATAAAAAATGCTCACATCATTCATCATCAGGGAAATACAAATCAGAACCATAATGAGATACCACCACACATCTGTCAGTTATTAATGGCTAACATTAATACCTCAGGCAATAAGAGATGTTGGCGTGGATGTAAAGAAAGGGGAATCTTCTTACACTGTTGGTGGGAATGCAAACTGATGGCAAACAGTATGGAAGTTCCTCAAAAAGTTAAAAATAGAACTACCCTATGACCCAGCAATTGCATTACTAGGTATTTATCTAAAGGATACAAAAATTCGAGGGAGCACATGTACCCCAATGTTTATAGCAGCACTATCAGCAATAGCCAAATTATGGAAAGAGCCCAAATGTCCATCAATGGATGAATGGATAAAGAAAATGCGGTATATACATATAAAATGAAATATTATTCAGCCATCAGAAAGATTGAAATCTTGCCATTTGCAATGAAGTGGATGGAGAAGAAATGTATTATGCTAAGCAAAATGAATCAGTCAGAGAAAGAAAAAGAGTATATGGTTTCACACATATGTGGACTTTAAGAAACAACAGATGAACATAGGGGAAGAGAAGGAAAAATAAAAGAAGATAAAAACGGGGAGGTAAACCATAAGAGACTCTTAGCTATAGAGAACAAACTGAGGGTTGTCTGAGGGAAGGTGGGTGAGGGGATGGGGTAAATGGGTGCTGGGCATTAAGGAGGGCAGTTGTGGTGAGCACTGAGTATTATACGTAAGTGACGATTCATTAAATTCTACTCCTGAAACCAACAATACAACTATATGTTAACTAACTTGAATTTAAATAAAAATTTGGAAGAAACTGAAGTGGAACACAATATTACATGTAAATAAAAATAAGTTGTAAAAATACTAAAGATATAAATAATAAATCAAGAATATTTAAAAATATTTAAAGAAATTTTACAGTAAACAATCTGTCTCACTTGCCCTGTGGAAGAACCAGGTAGTGTTTTCCATTGCTACCTGGGAAACAGGTCTTCACAGGGAAGAAAGTTCCAGAGAATGAACAGTTTTTACAGAGAATGAATGGTTTGTACATTTTGTAAAAGTTAAAAAGATTTGGATTACTAGGGCAGGAATCCTGAGTTTTAACATCAAGAAATGCAGGGAATATGAGCATTGATGGATATCTTAAAGACAATGTGGTTTTCCTTCAGACTATGCATTTACAAAGCAGATGTACAATGTAGGCTTGGTGAGGCTTTTGGCTTCAACAAAGTTTATGTACACTCGTGCTGACCTGAAAAGGTATCTAAAGTGGCTTCCCTTAAAGATCAGGCCTTTGGAGAGTTTTTCTCTCATCAACCTTTAGCTTGTTTTGTTTCTCCGCCTTGCTGAAATATCAGGGTATGGTGTTACAATTCGAAGTTAAAGGTCAAGACTCCAGGGGTTTAGTCTGTGAATTTCTGCCTTCTGGTTTCAAGTTTATGAAGCAGCAGGAGGAAGAGTGTTGCACTCTCTGCAGGTGTTTGCCTCACACACAATTCCGAGAAATCAGATCTTCTGTGGGTGTTTGGGTGCTTTTTTCCAATACCTTTCCCCTGTTAGCCTAATTCTACCAGGTCAGACTTGTGTTTACTCTGAACACCTGTATAGAGGGATCCCCAGATAACGTATTGTGTAAACCAAGGTCGTCGTGAAGGCGATGACCTCAGGTGCAGGAACACGTGATCACCCTCTACAGCATGGAGCATTTCCCCAATTCCTTCAAGATAGAGCTCAAATCCTCGCATTTGGCTTTGTCTCCAGGCTTAACTGTCTCTGTGTCTTTAGCTGCTGTATATAGTGAGGCCACCAAACCAGCATCTTCCACATGCCTGAGTCGTTCCTTCTGCCAAGAAGAAGCTACCTCTTACCCTCCCCAAACACACACCAGAGAAGCCCATATTCAGCATGCAATTCACTTCTTAAGACATATTTAACTGCTTTCTGGTATCTGCTTTTTGTGACCCTTTCTCAGTAGAATTCACCACTGAAATAAAGAGAAAAGGGTGTGTACAGAGGCACACGTACATACATTCACATGCATAGACTATGTCTCTTTCGAGTTCCTTCATTTATTGGTGAGAACTAAGTAAGAGAGATAATTTACCATGTATACATAACTCCTAAATTTTTAGATTTTTTCATTTTGATAAGAATTTAACATAGAATTTACTCTGTTTAAAAGACTTTCTACCCTTGTTGATGTGTACTTAGTTTTAAGTATTTTCAATTTCGATTGGGTCTTATTTGATATTTGAGTTGTCTATAGAGATCTTTTTTCCTTGGTTTTTAACCTAATTGTGATGTGACCTGAGAATATGGTCAGTATGTTACAATCCTACAAAATTTCTTGAGATTAGGGTTATTGCATAGCATGTGATCAATTTGTGTATATGTTCATATGCATTTCTAAAGAATATCATCTTTAATTGTTGGATGAAACAGTCTACTTAAACCATTAGTTTGAGCTTGTTATTGTGCTATATAAATTTTCTATATCTTTCCTAAAACTTTTCTCTACTTGATCTCTTAATTATAGGAAAGATATATTAAAATTCTCTTATTAATGCAATAAGTTGATCAGTTTCTTTTCGAGTTTTGTTTATGTTTTTTTCTTGCCTGTTTTAGGCTAGTTTATTAGAGTATCAAATTGATCTGTCATCTAGATGCATATTTTTTGTCATTATTTAGTGACTTTCTTTATCTATAGAAATGATTCTTGCCTCGAGTCTGTTTTGATTAATAGCAATGTATCTATACCAGCTATACCAGCTGGACCATATATTTCTTGAAATATCTTTTGTAATATATTGATTGCCAATGTTTTTGCATGCTATATTTTACACTTGATGTTTGTAACTAATATATGGGTAGATATTTATAAATCTTATCAGACTATATTTTATTCGTTTATTTCTTTTTAATTTTTTTAAATGTTTATTTATTTTTGAGACAGAGCATGAGCAGAGGAAGGGCAGAGAGAGAGAGGGAAATACAGAATCTGAAGCAGGCTCCAGGTTCTGAGCCCTCAGCACAGAGCCTGACGCGGGGCTCGAACTCACAGACTGTGAAATCATGACCTGAGCCGAAGTCGGACTCTCAACCGACTGAGCCACCCAGGCGCTCTTATTTATTTTATTTTTAAGCTGTATTAAAGCAACTTTTATTATGGCTATATTCATGAGAACGACTTCCTATTTTTTTAAATGTGATTAAAAAAACCCATAACATTGAATTTACCACTTTAACCATTTAAGAAAAATATCTTTTTAATGTTTATTTATTTTTGAGAGAGAGAGAGAAGGACAGAGAGAGCATGAGTGGGGGAGGGACAGAGAGAGAGGGAGACACAGAATCCAAAGCAGGCTCCAGGCTCTGAGCTGTCACATAGAGCCCAATATGGGGCTCCAACTCACAAACCATGAGATCATGACCTGAGACAAAGTCAGACATTTAACCACCTGAGCCGCCCAGGCGCCCCACCACCTTTACCATTTTTAAGTGTACAGTTCAGTAGTAGTGTTAATATCTCAACACAGTTGTACAGCAGATCACTAGAACTTTTTTTTATCTTACATCTCTGAAATTCTTTACCAACTGAACACTAATTTCCTCTCTTCCCTCTCCTGAGCCCTTCACAATAGCTTTCTACTTTTGGTTTCTATGGTTTTGACTGTCTTAGAGACTTTATGTGAGTAAAATCTGACAATATTTGTTCTTTTGTGAATGAGTTACTTTACTTAACATAATGTCCTCAAGTTTCAATCATGTTGTAGCACATGACACGATTGCCTTCTTTTTACCATTTGACTATGGTCAGAGATCTAAAGTCCCCCTATAACCTCCCTACACAGATCTGGGTCTTCTTGGAGCATCCCATCCCCCTTTTTTTTTTTTTTTTTTTTGATCTCAGCAATAATGAAATAATACTAGTAATATTACACAGGTACTATTTCTTGATTGCTTTCTATGCGTTAGGCAAACTGCCATGATCAAAGTAATTCAGCCATTACATCAGATACCTCTGCTCATCCTTCCAAATACGAGAAAAACCATGCAATGACAATAGGTAATATTTCTTGATTGCTTACTATGTTTAGGCTAACATCCAAGAGCAAAGTAATTCAGTCATTACATCGGATGCCTCTGCTCATCATTCTAGATATGAGAAAAAACCATATAATGACAATAAAGGTAATATTTCTTAATTGTTCACTATGTGTTAGGCAAGCTGCCATGAGCAAAGTAGTTCAGTCATTACATCTACATCTGCTCATTTTTCCAAATACGAGAAAAAACCATGTGAGCTATATGATATCTGGCTTTTGAAAGATTCCAGACACCTTCTCCATACTTCTTGGCATATGTTACTTTGTATCTCCTAATTACTTCTGGTTAGGGCTTTCATGTTCACACAGCTACAGCAAATATTTAGCCTGATAACATCATTTCTTTTTTTTCCCAGTCCCTTTCTGTGTGTGTGTGTGTGTGTGTGTGTGTGTGTGTGTGTGTGTGTGTGTGTGGCGGAGGAGGAGGAGAAGGAAGAGTTAGGAGAGACATGAGATATGAAAGCAGAAACTTAGTTTAACTTAATCTTAACTCTATTCTTCTCTTGGTCTTTGTCATCAGTGAGAACTCCTGATTTTAGTTGTTGAACTTCTTTTTATTGTTGGTGAATTTGAGATTTCCTCCTTCCCAATATCCTTAAGCATTAATCAAATAACTTGTTTACACATTAATTTATTAAAATATATATTTAGCAATTGAATTTGATCAGAGATATATAATTAGGGTAAGTCTGTTAGTACTACTTCATCTAGGACAGTTCCAGTTCATGTGCATTATTAACAGCGAAAGCACTTTTAATAGTGTTGTAGTTTGAAAAACAAATAATATTCATAAATTATGCCTGGGGGATTCAGGGAAGACTGCAGTGTAAATGAGCAAAAGTAAAAATTTTAGCAATAAAGCTTAGGAGAGACTTTGAAGTTAATACTTATGCTTTTAAGATGTCCGATATATACTTACATTAGACCTCTGATCAAACTGAATTTTACCACTAAAAATTACTTTAAGTACCAACCTCTGGTAATGAGCTTGAGAATTGTGGGTTTATTGATTTGTGACTGTTCTTTTATTTCCTAGGGGCTGACACATCAGACAGAAAATCTCCAGTTCTGTACATCTCAAAAGAACATCGAAATGATCAGCTTTATGGACAGGGGTGCCCTCAGGCTATTTGGGTTGCGGCAAGCGTAAGTCCAATATTTGCACTTGGTGTTGCCTGCCACACTGGGCTACTTGGTGTAGACTGATTTTAAAGATTTACCAGTTAACCATGAGAACCAAGGCACTGTACAATTATTTAAAAAAGTATGTCCAGAGGCACTTCTACTGAGCCTTGTTGTACTTCAGACTATCATAGCTCCAGCTTGATGAATGACATCATATGGAGAAGCCCCCACACCCCTTACCTTTTACTCAAATTTTGGTCCGGCACCTCAGGCAGGGTCTATTAACAGAATTAGTAATCCATGCTAGTTATATGAGCCTAGATTTTGATGAAATATTATCTAGTGTCTTTAAAACCTCTTCTTACCAAATGCTGCAACCAACCAATCACAAAATTGTACTTTATGGCTTGTGAAGAGCTCTCATCTAGACTGTGACCACACTGTAGGTGTGCATCAGGTGATGGCAGTATCACAGGATGAAGAAACACTGTGGGGGTTAAGAGCATTGTCAACTGGTTAATAATAAGGCATAAACTGACATTTTACAGTATCTGTCTCAGAATCTGTATTTCTCAGCACTGGGAAGAGACTGGAGAAAGGCATACTATGGGGTTCAAAGCTCTCTGTTTGAGGCTGATTTGTGCTCTCTTGGTCTCTCATATTTATATCACCATTCCAGGCCAGATTGAAGAATACTGGAAAGTGATGGCCTTAGAGATGGTTCTTAAAACCTGCACATCTATGGTAAGTTTAACATTTTTTTTCTTCTGGATACTGGAATGCCTTCTGACTAAAATTCAATGCTTATGAACTTTTTAGTAATTACTGGTTTTGAAATAACCATTGCTTCTTTACAGAATAAATCATTTAAACAAAATTAAGTAAATAAAACTCATTACATCTGCATTTATACACAGTGAGATAGAATTCTTGTAAGGAATTTGTATCTAAATGTACATTGTGTATACTGTGCTATGTATAGTGGTATTCTTGACAGGAAAAGCTTTGAAGTTTACTAGATACTTTATGTTTGAGTTGCTTCTTTAAAAAAAATTCTATTGTCAAACTGGTTTCCATACAACACCCAGTGCTCATCCCAACAAGTGGCCTCCTCAGTGCCCGTCATCCACTCTCCCCCCTCCTATACCCCCTTCAACCCTCAGTTTGTTCTTAATATTTAAGAGTCTCTTATGTTTTTTCTTCCTCCTTCTCTGTGTCTTTTTTCTTTCTCCTCCTCCCCTCCCCCATGGTTTTCTGCTAAGTCTCTGTTTGAGTTATTTTTGACATATTTGAGTTTTCAGTTATATTTTACTTACATGTAGCACACAGGAAAACAGTACTGATATTTGTACTTTTTGATGTTAATTCAGGGTTCTCACTATTTCCATGGTTTCTATTGCTTATCTTTAATTCTAAATTGCTAGATTTCAGAGATTGACTCAAAATATGCAGGGTTGATTATGAATTCAAGCAAAAAATCACTGTTGGTAAGGGGAAGATAAGTTCAGAATTGCATTTTGGGGCCTTTAGAATACACCGGCTTTCAACAATGTACACCTCTCTGCATCCCCACACCTTCTGATTATTTGTACCATTTTCCAGAGGAGGGAAAAGAAGTTCAGAGGAGCTCATGCAGCTAGAAAGTGACCACTCTAGAATTTGAACCCACGAATGCCTCGTTTCCAAATTCATACTCTTTCTGCCAAACCAAGTGGCTCCCAGAAAGGTCGTTTGATGACAGAAACAACAAGAAGCTGAAATGCGAAGACCATAGCAACAGCAAATGATTAGAGAAGAGAGAACAAACTATGGCATAAGAAGGAGAGGCTATCCCATGGAACTTTGTACAGCAGACATCCGTTCTGTGAAAACACAACCATCTCCTGTCTGCATCTGCTGAGTCCTGTTATTTCTCTGTCTGATCACTTCTAGCGGCTCACCTTCACCACAACTGTCTCTTTCTCCAATGCTCTTACTCCTTGATTTAACATAGCATGAGAGAAGATGTGGGGAAGCAAGTGCCAACTCCATAGTCTCCCTTTTGCAGCTACAAACTATTCTCACCACTGTCCATCCATAACAGAATTATGTACTTTATAGGTTTCGCATTGTCTATGGATTGGTCTTTACTTTTAAAGTAATAAGAAGAGCACCCATGTATTTACTTTAAAAATTATTTTAGTAAAATTAATAGTCATTGGCTGTTCTAAAACAATTGTATTCTTGTCAGTACTGAATTCGGTAACTCAAAGTTGAGGTATCAGTAAGAAAAATGAATTCTTTATTGTATGAAATTGAAGTGAACGTTAAAGTTTTTGAGAAAGTGACCTTTATAAATAAAATGCATTGCTATTGAGTCGTAGGTTAAATTTTGAAGGCTGAGTTTGGTAGAAAAGCACGTCCAATTGTCTAAACTTTCCTTAACCCTTCATTGTACATTTTTAACTTATAAAATAGGGATAATCATAAATACTTCTCAGGATTGCTCTGAGAATTACAGATCATATATGGTAAAAGTGCACAAAATAATCTCTCTCTTTTTTTTATTTTTTATTTTAGAGAGAGAAAGAGTGTGAGTGGGAAAGAGGGGATGAAGGAGAGAAAGAAACCTAAGCAGTCTACATGTTCAGTGCAGAGCCAGACATAGGACTTGATCTCATGTCCCTGGAACATGATCTGAGCCTAAATCAAGAGCCGGACACTCAACCATTTGAGCCACCTAGGCAACCCCAAAATAATCTCTAAAGTTATCCCTTTGTTATTATTCAAAAAATAGTTAAGTATGTGCACAAAAACAGAAAATACTTGAGAAATGAGAAAAGGTAATTGGTCAAAAATCTTTTAAAATTCACTAGGGGCTCCTGGGTGGCTGAGTCAGTTTGGCTGAGACAGTCATGACCTGTCATTCGCTTCAGGTCATGATCTCACAGTTCATGAGTTTGAGC